>OY856409.1:198598823-199278823 GCA_963693085.1 Alisma plantago-aquatica
ATTAAATAAATCATCTCTCTCTCCCCCCCCTCTCTCTATATATAAATAAATAAATAAATAAATAAATATATATATATATATATATATATATATAGTCACGCTAGAAATACATTCGAGTGTACAAATCAGTCATACACCCCAATGGTGTTTGCCTATCTAGACCATATTTTTCCAAAATCTAATCCATTGATCTTCATGGTTACAATAATAATAGGTCGCATACAAAATTTGAACTCATTTGGAAGAGTATAAGTCACTCATCCAAAGACAACAAAATCGACGCACAAAACAAATTTGAAATACATGATTTTTGCCTCCTTTAGATGCACGACTTATAAGTGTCCAAATGAGCTAAAATTTATTATAAAGTATGTTCTTATGATAATCAAGAAGATCAACGGTTCAAATTTTTCAAAAATTTACTACATCTTCGAAAATGACTGAGGTGTACGGTGCCTCCAGTACACTCAAGTGTACACTAGCCTGACATACTCTCTCTCTCTCTCTCTCTCTCTCTATATATATATATATATATATATATATATATATATATATATATATATATATATATATATATATTGCTACCCTATCCCACCTAGCCGAGCCATTCCTTTTTATGAAAACTGGCTAAGCCAAATAAATAAAGAAACATTCAACAAGTAAAAGGAGAGAGACTCTCTCTCTCTCTCTCTCTATATATATATATATATATATATATATACACACACACACACACACACACACACAAATATATGTATTTGCGTGTCTGTGTGTGTAAAGTGAGATTTTTCAATTGAATAGTTGTTATATATTCTTTTTCTTCCTTTTTAACCAATTTCATTACCAATCTCTTTCTGGGAACTTTATTTAGTTTCCCTCCCTTTCCTAAATCAATCAAACTAAGTGTATTTTGATCAATTATTCAGAATGATTTGTTAAAATTAGTCTTTGTAATAAGTTCATGTTTGATATCACAAATCATATTGTGATGCTTTCTAGAGAAAAGAGTGACAATGACCAAACTTTTGTAATGTATGCTTTGAAGTAAAAATAATTAGATGAACTTGCCTCACTGATCAACTTGTGCTGTATTAATTCTTCATTGTAGGGCGATTGTCAATTGATGTGGCCGTGAGAGAGTTTCATACATCACAACAACTACACCCTTGTAAGAACCACCCTAACAAACTCAATGTGCTGGATACTTATCTAAGAAATTATCTAAAGCCTGAATTTGTTGGAGAAACTAGTTTTAACAACTAACTGGTTCCTCACTTATTAACTTAAATATAACTTAAATATCAATGCCGTTGCCCTATAGGTAGACATCCAAAAGCCTGACGATTTCCAATCTTAAACGAGTCAAGATTGGCATCCTTGTATATAATAGCCAGCAATTCCTCTTCATCTAGGTGCTAGGGAGATACTGACGCAGATGGTGACCAAAAATTGTATATCACGGCAAGCTCCTACCCTAGATATTCTTTAAATGGTTGTTTCTCTTGTTGCTGTACTATGTTGAACTTGTTAAAACAGTAGAGCTACTCCATTGGGTCAACGGGCTGCAGCTCAAGCTGGTGTTTGGTGGCCCGTGACGCTTTGAACAATTTTGTAACCGCCTATGACAAATACTAGGTGGACATTACTTTGGAACTCGAAATAAAACTCCAAGCAAAATCTCCATCACGTACTACAAGGTATAATAAATAAAATATACTTATAACATGTGGTGAAAATTACTTTGGAACTCGAAATAAAACTCCAAGCAAAATCTCCATCACGTACTACAAGGTATAATAAATAAAATATACTTATAACATGTGGTGAAAATTACTTGGAGTTCCGTTTGGTGTTTCAAAACGAGTATGTATAGCAAACTTCTAAATTGTTTGCTATTAATCTACGGAAATCTCATCTGCATGAAAAAGCACCCCGTTGGTATTCCCACCACACCGTACGGCCTCGGTGCGACGGTGACACAGGCTTCGGCTTTGGCGGATCCCAGCGCCGACACTACGCTGTGCCCGAACCCGGAGGCTGAAGCATTACGGATGCGGGCCTAATAATTTGTCCAGTGTCGTAATTTCGTCAAAGGCTGATGAAAAGTAACAAAAATTCCTCTGGTCCGCCATCGTCTTTCTTCGTTCCGCTCATTCCCTTCCATCTTTTCTCGCACTTCCGGACGCGCTCCCACAAATCTCAGAAAGAGGCGAAACGACGAGAAGTAAAAGCCGTTCGTGTCGAAAAGCTCATTGGATCTCGCGCTGTAGGACGTTGGCGAATCACAAAACCACCAATCACAACCCATTCCAGCCGTTAAATCCGTTTCCAGGTCCTCCTCCTGGATAGATCCTCGAGGTCGGGATTCCCTTCCTCATCTTCATTGAATTTTATCTTCTGCGGGAGAAGGTGCTGTTTGTGGCGTTTCTCAGCCTGAACTGCTGTAAATTGATATCTTCTGCGTGATTCTGGTGGCATTTTCTCGTTCCCGCGCCGCGCTTAGTGTGACCACTGGATGCTTTGGTAGTAGGAACACGTGTGAATGGCTGGGACATTATACACTGCTTCTGCTTGAGGAAGCTATGGTGATTCGTCTTTTCATGGTGTCTGGAGTATCCTGATTCTAGTGGAGAGCCATGAACATAGTCAAGGGCGTGGCTGATCTTCTCCGGAGATCAGCCGGAGGCCAAGGAGGTGAAACCTCTTCATGGAGTAAATTTGACAAGCTATCTGCTCCAACTCCGAAAATCCGTTTCGGGTACGCCATTATATCTCTTGGCTTCAGTTTATATCTTACAGCTGTTCCGGGAGTGAATTGCTGCTTATACTACTATTGTCCGTCATTGAATATGAGTATTCAATACTCCATTTACGCAATAAACTTGTCTGTTCCTCTGAGCAATTAACTTGTCATACCCCGATGAGATATGGTAGCCCCAATGCAAGTATTGTATCAGTAAAGTCTAATTTGTAAAGGCACAGCAAAAGAGAATATATACTGTTTCTGACAAATCCTAATGGAACTGTCTCAGCATTTCCTGCAAAAGAAATATACTCCTTTCACAGTATTCACACCATTCTAATTAAAAAACCAATGGAAATAAGTGATCTATGGAAAAACTATTCAAGTTTGAACTTTAAGATGCTCAATGCATTTAACAAGTCAACACCATCTCCATGGGTGCACCCAGGTGCACGCATATCGTCGTTTCAATTGTCCCATATGCTGATGTGTTGTATCAAAATCTGAGATGATAATGGACCAAAATTCCAACATTTGGATATTTGCTCGATGTTCTGTCCCCAATATGACCCATGATAGAGCTGAATGGAAATGAATGATCGCAGTGTGAATGGTGGAGCCAAGTTGGACGGAGTAGATATACCGAAATGTGATGAATTTCATTACTTAGGTTCTATTATTCAAATAGATGGGGATGTCCAAGATGACGTTTGTCACATGATCACTGCATGATGGTTGAAATGGAGGAGTGCAACTGGAGTATTATGTGATTGGAAGATTAACAACTATACGACCACCCATGCTCTATGGGAGTGAATGTTGGGCGGTGAAGAAACAAGGTTTCAACAAGATGAATGTGGCTGAAATGCATATATTGAGATGAATGTGTGGGAAGACAAGAAAAGATCGCTCGAGAAATGACTATATCAGGAATAAAGTGGGGGTGGCGAGCATTGAAGACAAGTTTGCGCGATGGCTGACTCGGATGGTATGAACATGTGCAACACAGACCGACTAATGCGCCTATAATAGAAGATGAGGAAGGTCTAAATTAATATGGGAAGAGCTTATAAAAAGAAATTTTGAAGCAGAACATCTCAACCATAATATGACCCATGATAGAGCTGAATGGAAATGAATGATCCATATAGCCGACCCCAACATAGTTGAGGCTGAGGCTTAGATGATGATGATGATGATATTCTGTGCTCACCCTTATTGAGGAGGTGCTTTCTCTGCATTTCTGGGGTAAAATCGATCCAAAAGAGATACGTGTGTGGATCAATGGATCCAAATGAATCTCTTAGGAGTTAGAAGTTTGCAAGATAATAGGTGATCAAATGGTTTAATGTATGAGCTATTACAACAGTTGAAACTGGATACATAGGCAATAACTTCAAATCTTCTACTTACATGTATAAAACCATTAGATGAAAAGAAAGTGTATATAGTCTGAAATTGATATTTGGGTTTTATTCAACTGTGGGGCCCAACATAAGGCGACTAACCAAAATCAATATTAGGGCTCTTATAGTTATCAACTTATCAGGGCCTGGAAAGTATTCTGAAGCGCTTTAGAGGTGAGCTCAAGAGGCCGTCTGCCACCAAGATGACTCATGACCCACCTTGATCTAGGTTTCAAAAGTCCACGCCCAAAACCCTTAAGTTGTGTCTGTTTCAGGTGCATTTTTATGCAGAGCCCATTATGGAAGGGCAGATTCATGAATATTAATATTTAGAGTCAGCTTGAAGCACGAAAAACTAATAGGGTGAAGATATTTGTGAAGCTAATGAAACAGTCTAAGATAAATGACTTACCTATTATATAAATTAAGACAGAATTCTTTTTCTAATAATTGGTCAAACCTTTAATTCATTTCGAGAGAATATACAGTGAGCCCTTGATGAATTCGTTCTTTAATGGTTGACAGAATATTATCTGTTAGCCTTTACCACATTCCTTTACTTTTTCCTTTGATCGTTATTCTGAGTAAATAATTTGCAGGTTGGCTAAAGTCAATGGTACAAGAATACCTTCGGTTTTTGGGCGAAAAACTGCTAATCACTAGTTGATTTTTTAATTACGCTTAGAGTACTGAAATGTATTAAGCAGAGATGTTGTTTTACTGTCATCAACTTATGGTACTTGCTCTTTTCAGGAATGCTGGAGAGGAGGCAGTGCTGAATAATCTGTGGCAGAGATATGAAAATACTGTTGATAAGGTGATATAACTGCTTCTGGGGTTCTCGATTCCATCTGTTTCACTCCTGTTTCATTTGACATTTACGCATCTTCTGTTTAACCCATGATTTACTAGCTACATCCTGGATTTAGTCTTATTAAGTCACACTTCTCACAGAGAACATCCTCACAGATGGCTTTTCGACTTACATTAAATTCTATTATTGTCTGATGTTAATGCAACAGCTTGAATGCATTTCTTATTAACAAACTTTATGGTTTAAATTGTGCAGACTGAGAAAAGAAAGTTGCTGCAAGTCTTTCTACTGCATTTCATACAGACATACAAGAACTGGGAGCCTGTAGATAATACTCAAGTGGTGTCAGGCTCTTCAGCGTATTCCACAGAGCATGCATCAGCTGCAGAGGATGTCGTTGTAGGATGTTCCTTTGGGCATCCTTCAGAAGTTATCCTTATTCTAATTCAAGAAATTTCTCGTATAACTACTCTTATTATTGATCGTAAGTGATTCTTAGTTCTTAAGTTGAAGTAACATTGTTCTTTAAAGCATTTATTTTTGTGTGCTGGAACTTTGAAAGTAAAAAACAAAGAGCGATGAAAATTCCAAATGCACCGGACCTCTCACAAATAACCCGGATTGGTAATCTCGGTCATCTGCTTGCTACCACTAACGTGCTTATCAACTATTAATATCCATGCCACCTCCATAATTCTGTTACTAACTCATGGCTATTTGTGTGAAAGTATGGATTCATAAGAAATGATTTATTATTTTAATCTGATGTGTCATGTATTGATTCTAACAATTCTCAAATCTTGTTATGTATAATGTACAAAGGGTGTGCATATTTCTGCTATGTAATTTGTCCCCTTGTATTCTGTCTACTAGTGCACGCAGACAGGCAAATGCACGTACCACATTATAAATGTATAAATTTTCAGATGATAAAATAAATTAAAATTCGTAAAATATATTATATTTATAAAATAATCTTGAAACAGTACACATGGTATATTACCAAAATATTTTGCATAAAGTTAAAAAGACACATACGACAACATAGTGTAATAATTTATTACATAATCCTAAATTTTGAAGTAATACAAGTATTTCACATTTATCAAATTATCTTGTACAGTTGGTATATTATCTTAACTTATTTTAATGTACAAAAAACCGAGTCATGAACTTCAAAAAGACAATAAGACTACACCAAGAATCTCCTACAATGGAGAAAGAAATAGGGATAGTGGTTGTGAAACCCTACATTGGGAGATGTCGAGGCCATGATGTAAATAATTTTTATTGTATATATGTTTGTCAAATATAGGACACATAAACATTGCTCTAACCCTCAAGATTGGCTCGATGCCAATAGATTCCCATTGGAGAGTGATGATAATTAGGAGAGAGTCTAAGTGTGTTATTATTTTGCGAGTCAAATTATTAGAAGAAGAAAAAGATGAAGTAATGTGAGGAGAGGGAGGATAAGGAGTGACAACAATTTGAAACTAATACATATCATGATTTTCTTAAGACTTAGTAAACATGCATGTGTCATGCTTGTCAAAAGCTAAACGGTTCAATTTAGTTGATTATAACTCTACCAAATAAAGACATATATTATTGAATAATAGACATCCTATTTGTTATGTATTAGTTTCAAATTATGTAGTGGGAGATAATTAGAATCGTTCAGGTAAAGGGGGAAGCAAGGTGAGGAATCACAATCGTTGAAATAAACAACAAATTTAATGTATAAATCATATATTGCTTCTATAACTCATCATCATGTAAGACTAAATCTTGGCAAAGTACAGATTTGTTAAAGCTACTCGTTGAGAGAAAAGTAACATTTTAAGATAATTTCCATATTAAGAATGTTTCATAATCTAAAAGTCTCTGAAAAAGATACGTAAAAGTAAATAAAAGATACTCTTAGGATGGGATGGTGGGGGAATATAACAAGCATCAGAGAGAGTTGGAGAGTTGTTAGGGATGGAACAATGAATAAGACCAGAAGGGAGAGACCAAGTTTAGAATTTCTAAAAATGTATACTGATATTAAAATTTCTCTATTGGTAGCCATACAAAAGCATCGTAGATGTTCATTAAAAATTGAAAAGGTAAAAATGGTATCCAACCGAAAGAAACTATTACCGTCCAACTTATTCAACTTAATATAGTAAAAAAACTATGATACATGTATGTTGATGTAGATGAAGAAATTGTATTATCTTACTATATGTGAAGACTTTGATACCACGTTAATTTGAAAGAATAGAATAGACGATACCATGTTAACTGGAAAGAATAGACGATATATTCACTGTGTTGATACAAGAGAAACCCTCTATATATAGGAGAGGTGGGCACAAACCCTAGACCTGATGGACTGACTAACTTAGTGGACTCTATCTTATATGGGCTTATAGACATAGGCCCATATTACATGACTAAATCTCTCATTTTTACTTCTAACAAATAGCATGTAAACATATGTACATATTGAACAAATCATTTTTTATTAGGATAGACTGCGCTTGATTGTTTGTCAAGCTGACAAGTTTCACAATGAAACACTGCATCTGAAATAGTATGATATAAACACTTCATCGTTGCAATAGAAGGGTGGCCAAGATGGTAGTGCCACTGTAGACCAGTCACAGAAAAAGAGAACAAAGCAGCAGACACGATCTTCGGTTGATTTAGATAATAAACTCCATCAGGTCCCTCATGGCGCAAACCAATCCTCATTCTCGTACAGAGATCATGAAATACACAACCCTCAGGGTTAAAAGTTTTACAGCACTAAAGGCTAGTTCTACTAACAGAAAGAAGATTCAAAGGGAATTTGGGCACATGAAGTTAAGAGCGCAGAAGTAAATTGGTAGGTGTGCAAATATTCCCAATGTCGTGTACCGGAGTTTGAGAACCATCAACGAGGGTGACCGGATGAACAACCGTTGTTTTGGTGAGATCAATAATTAAGACAAAATTTCACGATGTATGAGAGGAAGCACCAAAATTAATAACCCATTTATTTTTATCATATGAAGCAGGAGAAGCAAGAAAAGTAGAACCTCCTTCGGGATGCACATAGTAGTAGTCGGAGGAAGGCGAGCTTGAAGAAGCTTCTCAAACTCGAAGCAGATTCACTTATCAGAGGGCTGAGTAGATGAGGCTGGTGAAGTAGTGTTAACAGTCTATGTAGTAACCTGATTGGCCCATGTCGGTTCTCCATGTTTGGCCCCATAAGGATCTTTAGTGTGGTTAGTACGATCACATACGTTACAATATCTCTGGTTGCCTATGACTAGGGCTAGAGGGAGGCAAGCCTAGTCCAGGACCTTTGGAAGAGCGAGCATGTTGATGACCACGATAATGGCCACGACCGTAATTGGAGTCCCCTAAGCGAACAACCAAAGCCATAGTTTCTGAGTGTTCAGAAGGCAAAGAGGAAATAGATGATAGGCGTAAGACCCGCTTGCTGGTGAGAATAGACATGTAAGAGATGTCCCCACTTTGATTTGGCAGTCTGAAGGTCAAGAAGAGACTAAATGATTTTCAGTTCAACATTATTCACCATCTACGTATTGATTGATGAAACTAAAGATGGTTTGAATGATAAAGTTGAACTTTGGAGAAAGGCACTGGAATCAAATGGATTGATGATTAGTTGGAGCAAAATTGAGTATATACATTGCAATTTCAGCCAATCTTGCAGTGTGAATGGTGGAGCCAAGTTGGACGGAGTAGATATACCAAAATGTGATAAATTTCGTTACTTGAGCTCTATCATTCAAACAGATGGTGATGTCCAAAATGACATTTTTCATAGGATCACTGCAGGATGGTTGAAATGGAGTGCAACTGGAGTATTATGTGATCGGAAGATCCCTCTCAGACTAAAAAGCAGGTTTTATAAAACTGCTATACGGCCAACCATGCTCTATGGGAGTGAATGTTGGGCGGTGAAGAAACAAGGACTCAACAAGATGAACGTGGTTGGAATGCGTATGTTGAGATGGATGTGTGGGAAGACAAGAAAAGATCGCTTGAGAAATGACTATATCAGGAATAAAGTGGGGGTGACGAGCATTGGGGACAAGTTGTGCGAGGGCCGACTCAGATGGTACGGGCATGTGCAACGCATACTGACTAATGCGCCTATACAAAACAATACTATTGAGGCAAGCCCAATTAATAGAAGAAGAGGAAGGCCTAAATTAACATGGGAAGAGCTTATAAAGAGAGATTTTGAATCTCTACATCTCAACCAGAATATGACCCATGATAGAGCTGAATGGAAAAGAAGGATCCATGTAGCCGACCCCAACAAAGTTGGGGCTGAGGCTTAGTTGATGATGATTATTATTCACCGTCCACGTCATGATGCGCACGTTTTCTTTAACCCATGATCATAAGCCTATTTGACTTTATCATTAGTAATGACAGTAGGGGCAGACAATGCTACAATAGTAAGACGCAATGAAAAAGTAAGATTGAACTATCACAAGGAGTATTAGGAAGACTAGGCATTTAACAACAGGGATAGCACCAAGACCTAACACATGGGCAACAAAAGACGAGAAGAACGAACCTACGTCGCGATAGCATCAGTGCATTAGGTGATGCAGGCAATATGAGGGGAACGAGCCCCTATTAAGAAAGAGAAGAACCCACATACAAATGTGGCGTTTAGAAACGAGGCATATTGATGTTGGGTGTCAACTGTCAAGTGATGGTGGTGGAGATGGCTACAAAGAAGAAGAAGATGGTAGGGTGACGAACAGGCTTGTGGCAGTAGCGGGAAGGAATCAAGGAAGAACACCAAAAGTTTTTTTTGGGGGGTGGGTTGGCGGGCAGCGGGCTGCGTGGGGTGGAGGTGTCGGGGCAGCGACAATGCGAGAGTGGGAGGTGGGGGCGGGATAGTAGGGGTGGCAGGCTGGATTTGCAGCGGAGGTAGGGAGGGTAGCTGCGGTGTGGGTTTGCAACAGGGGGGTGCAAGTGAAGACAGGATGGTGAGGGGGGTGAAGGAGGAGGGGGGTGCATCGTTGGAAGGGCGGTGGGCAGCAGAAGGCTGCTGCGGGCAGGGGGAACAGTGCCAGCGGCCGGTGGTGGTGTAAGGTTGTGGGGGGGGGGAGGGAGGGCGCAGGGTTAGGGTTAAGGAGGATCGAACACGTTTGATACCATGTAAAGGTAGTAATTACTGTTTATGTGATTTAGATTATCACATAAACCTCTCTTTTACAAGACAAGAGAGATGTAAAACATATTTAACAGATATGGGATAAAACTAAAGAGATTAAACTAACAAGACAATATATAAAGCTAATATGTTAACAATAGGAAAGTGTAGGATAGTAGAGTACATAGCATCCTAAACAGTACATGAGTAAAAGAAGCAAAAAACGGAATCAACAATAGAGCCGCCATACGAACAGCTGAAGAAAAAGATGAAAGAAACAAACAAATAACAAAGTGGGTACATGTTTTTTACCCTTTGTGAATGGGCAGTAGGTCGGCGTCAAACTGGGTCTGACTTTGGACACCCTAACAAAAAGCAGCTCTAAGCGGGCAACAAAGTGGATTGAGCGGGCTATAAAGCGGGTTGAACGGGCCAAAGGCGGCTGCTTTTCTAAAATCCGCCTGACAATCGCTTATGGGCTTAATTAAGTGCCCAAGTCCGCTACCTGCTTAAGCGGCTGCTCAGGCGATTTTCAAAACACCGACGCCACCTAAAAAAGCCCTATATGGTCTGAAGCAAAGTCCTCGTGCTTGGTTTAAAACAAAGCCAGATCCTTCTGTAAACATGATTTTGCAGATCTCACGCTGATCATTCTCTGTTTATAAAGAATAGCACCTCTGATATTGTAGTCTTGCTAGTTTGTGTTGATGATATAATTATATCCGGGAGGACATGGATGGCATCCAACCAACAAACCTATATATGTGCAAAAACTTTGGTACCAAAGATTTCGGCAATCAGAGATATTTTTTGGCAGTTGAGGTTGCTTGTACCACCTCTGCAATTAGCTTATCTTAGAGGAAGTGTGTACCTAGACCTTAGTGACACTGGTACTCATGGCATCTATCCAAAAGACACACCACACGATGCTAATGTTCTCTAGGATGATGACTCCTCGCCTTCATTTCTTAACAACAAGAGATACATGAAAACAATTTGTAAATTGCCCCCCCCCCCCCCCCCCCCCCCCCCAAGGTTAAATTGTTTCCGTTGGCTTGGTTAGCAGATTCACATGCAGTGGATCCACATCTGATTTCTGCACATTTGTTGGAGATGACTTGGTGGCATTGTACAATAATATGCAAGCTGTCATTGCTTGTTCCAGAGCCAAGGATGAAAAGATATGACAAAGCTATTGCTCATATTTTGTGTGAGATGATATGGCTCAAACAGTTATTATCCGAGCTTGGCCTATCTCCTTTTGCACCCGTGCCTATGAATTCTGATAATACAACAACAATTTTTGTCGCCGATCACCCTGTCATTCATGAGGGGTTGATTGCCACTTTTTGTGCGAAGCTATACATGCCGTGACAATCTACACTCCTTTGACCCTATTTGAAGAACAAATTGCTAATCTGTTTATGAAGCCCCTGGGAAAGAAGGCTATCTACTCTAGTTGACAAACGATCAATAATATCTATGCCCAGCTTGAGGATGTGTGTTAAAGTTCTTATATGGGCCTACCTATTGGGCCTATGCCATGTTACTTCACTTCAGCTCGTTAATGCCAATTCTGTTAGTACAGAAGTTTCAGCATGTCTGAACTGCTATTTATAGTAGTCTTATAAACACATGTAATCATCCAGTTGAGAATGTAATACTTTGTTATAATATTTTGCATAGTCATTATTTTGACGAAGTTTAGAATTGGGAGATTTTGCGGGAAATTCGGAAAAGGTCATTGAAAATTTGATAAATGTGAGGTCAATTTTTCATAAAAAATAGGTAATATTAACTGCATACGTGTAAATTTTAAAAAATATCACTAAAAACACGATAAATCAAGACGTATCTGTTTTCTGCTGTTTATATACTATTGAAATTGAAAAATGATACAAAAACAATGCTTTAATAAAATGTGATTCGTGATTACTAACATGTACATGTTATGTATTTATCTAGAATCAGTAAATATGCACCCCCTAAAATATGACCCATGGACAATTCACGTATTTAAATGTGAATATTTCAAAAAGATAATTTGTCAGCGTGATCCGATATTCTGATGTACATGCTATTATTGCTTTTTAATAGGAAACAGAGCTATTCATGCTGTCATTTCTCATGTTTCACTTGAAATTTTGTGTATTTGAGGGTTTAACTAAGAACAAAGAGAATTGGTATTTTGTTCCTAATCAAATAATTTATTTCATTATAGCTATTTCACAGTCACAAGCATTTTGTAAACTTGAAACCACAAGGAGTAGCAAGTTTATACCACAAACAGCAATAAGCATGAATTTCACCATTATCTTGTGCTGATTAAGGACTTCTTTGGTTGGGCCCAGTAGGACTGCAAAGTGTAATTTTCAGTGCAAACAGTGCAACACAAACAATACAATTCTTAGCATTACACTTTGTAACACTCCCACTGGCACTACACCAAACTAAACAAACTCTGACTATCAAGTATCAACAAATTACATTTGGATTATGATTCAAACTTTTGTTTAATCTAATAACTGTTTTTCCTTGTTCCAGTTACCACCAAAGCATCATTGCCGAATCCAGACCTATCTGAACCATCAGTAAATTTAAGTTTCAGCTCTGAAGTGTTGTATGTACTAAATTCTCTGGCAATTATCATCCGTTCATTGCATAGCTGTAGAGTATTCAGCTATTATGGCGGCGTCCAAAAGATTTCTGCACTATTAAAAGGTATGGTTGTGCTAACTTCTAAGAAAGGGTTATGTTTTATATTCACTCTCCTCTCTTTGTGATAAATGTACTTTTGCCGATCATTCTCATCAATAATCCAATGTTTTGGGTCATTTTTATTTCTGTCACTCCTTTTAAACGTTGGTTAAACTTCTTGATCTCAGTTTCTTTGAGATGTTTTTATTCCTACGGCCATTACACTACAAGACATGCAAAAGTTTGTAACATATATCTGCTCTCTCTGTCTATCTCACACACACACAAAAAAAACACACACACACACTCGGTGTGTGTGTGTGTGTGTGTGTGTATCAAACACCATTGGTTCCAGATTGAACCAAACCACAAAAGTCTGATCTCCCTGGAAAATTGTAACCTTATAACCAGTTCAATCTGTGATTTTGGATTAAGAGTAACCAAACAAGATCATGCCCACCACTACAAGACACGCCTTTAGGTCTCTGTTCAGATGCTCTAACACAGTTATCATTTTCTGTTATCACCATTATTATTCAACTCCAAAGATGTGCTGTTACTATGCGGCATTAGGAACACCCCGGTTAATATATAGAAAGGAATTATGCAATGTACACTTGGAGTGGTACCACATAGTATGTCCGATCAGCGGGAGAATATGTGGTTCTATTTTTTTATATTCATAATACTGAAGTATAAAGTTTCTATGGAGCAAATAAATCTATTTGTTTAGAATGTAGAATACACACACATGTATAATATATTAATATGTTTATATGTGTATATATATGTATAGATAGTTGAAATGTGTCTATACTACTACTACGTATATAAATGTATAAATATTGAGATGTATACAACTATACATATAAATATAATAAAGAGTACCATTTTTTTTTGACGATCAATCCATTTCAGTATCCCATGGTCATAGGTACATAATGTTTTGTTAAAATTTTGACAATATCGCTGAAATTTTGAGCATAGGTTTTGTATGTTTGATGTTTCATATTCATCATCTCATGTTTTCAAACCGTAAATTCTATGCATATATATACATTCACTTATGTAATTCCAAATATGAACATATCCATATTATATGCATATACACTTACATGCATATACATGTCTGTATATAGTACAATTATGTATAGGCATTATCAATGGTGGGTTGTAACGCTCGAACCCACTACTCAAAGCTCTAGCAGAGTTTTAGGAATGACGACGAAACCCCGCAGACCACCACTATCCTTAACTGCGCGTTTTGTTCTCACTCATGCGCATGACAGGATAAACTTCCCGACTGGTCACACATCCTAGTACTACTCTGGGCTGAGCACGCTTCACCACGAAGTTCTTTAGTGATGGGATCCCTGAATAGGAGGTGCACCTTAGTGATATGGATAGTCCAATCATTCCTTTTTAGATCATTTTATCCGAGGCCTCAAATCCTGAGACGTACAATCTCCCCCACTTAGACTCTTGACGTCCTCGTCAAGACTGAACTATGTGGCCTCGTAATCCATCCCCATTTCAGTGCAGACCCAAATGGCCCATGTACACCCAACTCCCGACCACGCTGCTAGTGCAAGGGTGGTTCCATCAATTAGGATAGCCCTTTTCAATATACCTGGATCGCACGACTCAAAGACTAGCATGCCACAAACCCAAGTGGCCCCACCTACCAGAGGGGAGTCGACTCTGATACCATTTGTAACGCTCGAGTCCACTGCCCAAAGCTTTAGCAGAGTTTCAGGAATGACGACTGGCCCCACAGACCACCACTATCCTTAATTGCGCGCTTTGTCCTCACTCACGCGCAAGCCAGAATAAACTTCCCAACTGGTCATCCATCCTAGTACTACTTTGGGCTGAGCACGGTTAACCTCATAGTTCTTTAGTGATGGGATCCCTGAAAAGGAGGTCCACCTTGGTGATATGGGTAATCCAATCATTCCTTTTAAGATCATTTTATCCGATGCCTCAAATCTTGGAACGTTACATGGGTCCAAAAATTTGAGTTGGGTGAGACCATCAACAATAAACCATTTGTCATATGCAATATTATGAATACATGAAGTAAAACAATTAATTCACAATCATTATTTTAATCATTCTTAGGAAAAACTTAAAAATTCAAATCCAAAGTAGGAAAATTAAGTGGTAAAATTAAAATTTTAAAAAAATATAAAAATGTGAAAGAGAGATCTGATGTGACCTCATAGTCTAAAAATGCTGCATAATAACCTGTTCATTGATATTTTTAGGGAGTTGTTCCAATATGTTAACAATCAATTGTTCAAAAATTCAATATTCATCTTATCACATAGTAGGTGCCTTGTGGTTTTCATCATATAAAACAACTGTCAATAGTAGCAATTGCCATAGGAAAAGTATAAATCTTTGTGTTGCTTTGTCCATACCAACTTCTGAGAGAAGTGTGATAGGAGTGATGCATGACATTGTTTTTCCTATATAGCATGGGGTATATACATGTGTGTGTGTATGTATATATACATATATTTACATACACATATATGTATATGTATATATATACATATATATATATATATATATATATATATATATATGTATATACACACACACACACACATACATATATACACATATACATATATACACATATATATACATACATACATATATATATATATATGTGGGATTAAGAGAGAAAGAATTCTCCCCCCTCTCCCGCACCCGTGGCAGAGGCCGAACACCCGGGAGGGTGATAAATCAAGGCGGCAACTGGGATTTGAACCCGGGTCCCTTTGTTAGGGGACACCGTACTTGACCACTTGAGCCACTCTTTGTCAGCTATATATATGTATATGTGTATATATATGTATGTGTGTGTGTGTGTGTGTGTATATATATATATATATATAGAGTTAGGCTAGAATACACCCGAGTGTATCCGGAGCGGAATACACTCAAGTAGTTTTTCATGATGCAAATTTTTTTTGAAAATCTAATCCGTTGATCTTCTTAAACATCTCATGAACAAGTCATACGCAAATTTTGAGCACATTTGGATATGTATAGCTCATGTTATGAAGACCGCAAAAATTATGCATTTCAAATTAGTTTCGCACGTCGATTTTGTTGCCCTTGGATGAGTGACTTACACTCATCCAAATGGGCTCACAATTTGTATGTAGCCTAGTTATAGTATGACGGTGAAGATCAACGGTTTACATTTTGAAAGAAATAGTCTTGATATGCAAACACACTTGAGTGTATTCGTGCGATCCGTACACTCGAGTGTATTCTAGCCTGACTCTCTCTCTCTCTCTCTCTCTATATATATATATATATATATATATATATATATATATATATATATATATATATATATATATATATATAGGCTCATACTTGTCAAGGCGGCTAGGTGGTAAGTCCCACCCAATGGGCGCCTAGGCTTTTCTGGGCGTTTTTATTTTTTCAATTTTTTTAGTTACATATTTATATATTTATACATATGATACTACATGCTATTTTTTAACTAAATGTTCAGTAAATTGTGTTATATGCCTGATTTGCATTGATAATTGTTTGGAGGATCAAGAGAAGGAGAATTAGGAGGAGAAGAAAAAAGGAGGAAGATAATTAGGAATTGTAGGTGAACGAAAACAGGAAAAAAGAAATAAAAAATTGCAAATGACATGCAAGAAGTCAAAAAAAGAAAAACACAACAGCAGGGGAGGAGATATGAAGTAGGAAGAAGTTAGAAAAATAAAATTACAAACAACAATGCATGATGTGTGGAAGGAGATAAGGAAATTTTAATGCATACATGCAAACAGCAGTAGCTGTTGAAGATGTAAGAGCAAGAAAAAGTCAGAGAAAGAAGAATATATGCAAATAGAACTTCTAAATGAAACCCAAGTTTATCCTAATTTATCTTACAAGTTTGGCTAAATCTTACCTGATTTCCCCAAATCAAATCTATTTCCCTCAAATCAGACCTAATCTTCTCAAATTTGACCTGATTTGGCCTAAATTAGACCAAATTTTGCATAACATAAGTTAATCAGACCTTACTTTCCCTATGTTAAAGAGTCTATATTAGCTTATTTAGTTAATAGGTTAATAAGTTAGTGGGCTTTTGTATTTCAGCCTGTTTAGATTTCTTGCGTCCTAAGTCTTAGGGTGTCTCCCCTCTCCTATGTGAAGGAGAGGGCGTCCAGTCTTGTATTCATCCCATTGCATTCAATACAATATTATTTCACATGGTATCAGAGCGGTGAACAAAAACGGCGGCGTGAACAATATCTCCGGTGGTGAACAGTACACGGCGTGAAAAGTACGTGAACAGTAATTCCTGCGTGAACAGAGCACGTTCACTCCTTAGGGAAACCTACCCGCCGCCCCTCCCTCTCCTTTCCGGCGCGCACGCAGCCCTAGCCGCCGCCGCTCGTCTTTTCCAGAGAGCAACCGAGGGGAAGAACCTCCGCCTGCGGGCGGCCGCCGCCGTTGCCATGGCTTAGGCCGGCTGCCCGCTAGGCATCTCCCGGCCTCTATGGCATATCTTTTTCTTTCTCAAACTATCTAGTTTTCTTTCCATGCGCCGACACCATCACCTTTCCAGTGCCATCACCATCCTTCTCGTGTAAACGCCGCCACCAGCAACAGACAGAGCCGCCACCACGCCTCTATCCGACGCAATTAGTGCCGCCGCCAGTAGCAACATCAAGAGTGCTGCCATCCGCTAGCAACAACAGCCGCCAAGTGCCATCTCCGTCAGCAGCACGCCGCCACCGACGATCACCTAACCATCATTCTGAGCGGCCAGTAAAAAGCAGCCACCATCTGCATCCGTAGACGTCATCACACTCGCATTATTTAACAGCCATCTACCGCTGCATCGCCCTGATGTCCTCAGCTCCAGCCTTCGTCGTCTCATAAGGAGAGGCTCCACACTTGACTCCGCATGCAACCTCATGGCACACAATATCTCCGGAGCCGTGTAGGAGACCAATATCATCTCTTTCGTTTCGGCCAAGTGCTACATCAACCGAGCGACACAATCATCGTCATTTGTCTTGCTGCTGTGTTGCTGGCATATCATCCATCAACCATATCCCTAGCCACCGATCACACCATTCAGCCGCCGCCGTCATCCATGCCCCTGGTCGCTGCTCCACTGCTGCTCTCTATCTCGTCGTTGCTGCCCAACGTTTTCGCCTATCCTTGGCTGAAGCACGGTCACCCATCACTCTCCACCGCTACCAAACAACCCTAATACTGCCTCCATATACCAGATACCTGTTGATATTCAGATCTTTAATCGGATCTTCCCTTGGCTAATCGAATCCAATTTTAGCCTAATCGGATTTTTCGCGGGGGCTCAACCCCCACACCCCCGGACATCTCCATATCACAAAATTCTCTCACATCCACCAATTCCTTTCCCACCCATATCATGTGTGTATCCCTTTCCATAGTGCAGGGAGGTCATATATCCATTTCTCCACACCAAACGCTCCTCTCGTCATATTTGGTGTGCGGGGGGAATAGAGAGGAAGAGATGAGAAGAGAGAACATGCATGAGTATGTATGAGAAGAAGATATATATATTCAGTCTATATATGTTCCAGGCTATTATCTTCATGGAGCTTCACATTGTTCAACACATCCGTTCTCTACTTCCAGATAGCAAAGAATGATCTTCATTTAGCGTCAACACCGAGCTATCCACGTTCGTACTGCGTTATGTACGTCAGGTGTTGATGGTGTACTTCTTCAGCTGCATTCACATGAGACGGATGGGTGGTTATTCAGATTTTCAGAAGCTCAGCAAGCCTGCCAATCTACTTCTGCAAGGTTGATAGTTCATCCAGTTTTATCTTCATCGAGTTGCTTTCATCACGTCTTCTCCGAGCCACATCTGTTGTATTAGCATCGCCTTCTGCTGATCTTCTTGGGACTTTCCTTGATGGATGATAGCTCCTTTCCTGTCAAGCCCCCAAGGTTCATGCGTTAGAGTTTTATGGTGCCTGCATCGTATTACCAGCATATCGTCCGTCCGTGTTCGTGCCACGTTATGCACGTCTTCTCAGACAATTTGAAGATTCCGCTACTGCTAGATCGACATTGGGCATCCGCGTTCGTGCCGCGTTAAGTACGTAATCCAATGAAGATGACGTAGTGATGGTGTTGAGGATCGTCTGCTCCAAGTGGCGAATTACTGCTGCAGTATCAGGTTTCATTTTTCAGATGCGCTTCATTCCAGATGCACTCCAAAGACCTTCTTCAAAGCTCTAGGATCTCCAGCCTGCAAAATACAATTTCAAAGAAGAGAGGCATTGCCACCACATGGTTCAGGGGGAGTATCAATTTTGTATGGGGAGTGATATTTATCTTTTATCTTTCATCTATCATTTCTTTTATCGTTTTATCGAGTCTTGTAACCTCTAAGCTTTGGATATGTGTTTCACCCATGCTCCAGCTTGAGGGGGAGTGTTAAAGAGTCTATATTAGCCTATTTAGTTAATAGGTTAATTAGTTAGTGGGCTTTTGTATTTCAGCCCGTTTAGATTACTTGCGTCCTAAGTCTTAGGGCGTCTCCCCTCTCCTATATAAAGGAGAGGACGTCCAGTCTTGTATTCATCCCATTGCATTCAATTCAATCTTATTTTTCACACCCTAATTTATCCTTGAGACCCAAGTTGGCTAAATCACACCTAGTTTCCCCGAATCAGAAATATTCCCCCCAAATCAAACATGTTTCCCCCAAAATCAGACCTAATTTGCCAATATTTGAACTGACTTTGCCTAAATCAGACCTATTTCAACTATAAAATGACTTATGGTGATCTAATTTGACAAAATCTAGACCCAATTCATGCTAATTTAGCCTTTAAATGGCTTAATTTCGGCTTGAAAAGCCTTAGATGCCCACTTAATACACTTAATAGGCTGGGTACCTAGTTTGAGGCGCCTTACAGAGTGCCTAGGCGTGCCTAGGCTGGCGCCTTGATAACTAAGGTGAGGCTAGAATACACTAAAACTCAAGTGTATTCAGCCCCCAATACAATCAGGTTTTATATCGTTGGATGCTGATTAGATCTGGGGATGAGAATCCACTCCCCACTTAAAACCCATCCCGTGACCTGTCCCCACCCACCCCACTCACGCTGATGGGTCTCTATCTCTCTCTCTCCCTATCTCTCTCTATGCGACATTGTTTTGTTCACGAGAACAAAAGATCCATGTCAGTGGCTTTCTCCTATAAATGTTTGCAACGTCAAGCTAGTCTTCCTCTCTGCCGGCGAGCTACCATAAAGGTCCTCCTCCCGACGAATACTTCGCCACCAGGGACAATGATTCTTCCTCCGTAATCTAATGTAAACTCTCTCGCACTCGTAACCTCTCTCCTCTCTACACTCTCCTCTATGTCATTCTTTTCCTCTCTCACTTAATCAGCGGGTGCTTCTCCATTGTCACCACCAGATGAACGACAACCCTTCCGTTCATCTTCGACGTACGAGGCTGCACCCATCTACACCCTCACGCTGACATCCTGACACAGGTTCTTGTCTGCAGGAGAACACACCACCTGGCTACCAGGACTCACAATCTTTTTCATCCACATGTTAGTGGTAAGGTTGACAAGGGTAAGGCCCCACAGTCGGAGGCCGGTATATATATTGACGACCCTGGGTAGCTTTGGTATCATCTAAACAAATACAAATTACAAAAACTCCGTCACCACTGCCTCTATCACCCATTTCAGTATTTCTTCTTTTACTGTCCTAGATTCACCACTTGACTGTATTGAGTCGAAAATACACTAAAATTATTGTGCAGCTCCTAGCTTCTCGTAATATGCAGATTGCAGAATAAGCATCACGTTGAGATCATGAATCATGTATCTGAGACATACATGCTTGCATGACCACCACTGCCACAACCAGCACACAAGTGTAACTATGTTGCAAGCCACGAGAGGAAAAGAATATCAGTTGAGTGGACTTTTCTAATTAGAATTATGGATAGTACAAGTAACTGTATATCATGTCTTAATATCGCCACAAACATACAATTTAATCATATACTTGTAACTAAAGACCATAGCAACCAGACCTCAGAACTTGTAATTTAATCAATCTCTCATAAATATGGTGATTCAAGGATTGAACTAGAATGGTCAAGTGACACTCAACTACAATGCTAATTTCTGCAGGAGTAGGTCATTTTGTTTACTTGAATTCAGGAAGTGACACAAACACACATCATGAGTTTACATTCACTGAGCTTAATATTCTTCTTCCATAATATACTATCAAATGAATGCATGGAATTTCTCTTATGCATTTGTCAGTGATAAAGACCTGGTTGTTCTATAATATACTACCCAATGAATGCATGAAATTTCTCCACACATTTCTACTATTGACATTTATCATCTTAAGAAATATCTGTGAAAAGCTAGCGATGCATCTCACTCTTGTACTATAAATATAGATTATAGTGTATATTTATCCAGATTAGGTACAAGTTGTGATAAACACAACTTAACAGAACCAATCATAGAGAAAATTACTATGCAATGCACAAAATGTTATCGTAGTAGTGCAAGAGACTTAGCATTATCCTCTATGCAGTCATAACTAACCCTTTCAACACTATCCACCATGTCTTGTTTAATCTCGGCCTTTTACTTCTTACCCTTTTATTATTGACACCATCACGGAGTAATGCATATGTTAAGGAACAAGAAGTGTTGGTACCATTTTTATACATGATTATAATGGCATTGAAGCTATTTACATGGGTACCTCTACCTCCTGGCGTGTTACGTTCTTCATGATGCATGAGGTGTGGGATGCAATCTTCCCTTGAGGCAATGCAAGCATGGGTTAATGAAAAGTGAGAGCCTCAATCGTCAACATTGAAGTTGACGGCAAGACATGCATGTAGAGTAGGTTCTCGCACTTGTACCTCCATGCCTCTGGGTAGTACTTCATGGTGGTGACCAATCTCCTCTGCATAGTCACAAATTCGATGTTCGGGATACGTACGACCAAGTTAAAAAATTCGGAAATCGGGAATTATGCGGAAAGTTCTGATAAAAATCGGTCAACGTACGGTAAAAGTTCGGTCAACTATTCGGAAAAAAGTCGGCAAAAAAGACGGATTATATATATATGTACATATACATAAACACATTCAAACATATATATACACCCACACATATAATGATTTAAAATGACTAAACATCAAACTGATTACCCTAATATTGGAAGAAGGGGAAGAAGAGGGAGCAACAAACAACAGGCATACATCAGGGAAGAAGGGGGGAGAATGGAGGAGGAAGATGGAGTGTACATGTAAAATGTCGAGGGTTACTCCTGGCTCAATGTGTGTGTCGGGGGATAGAGGAGGAAGGTTGGACGGTTTAGTGGAACCCTGCTACAAGTAAAAAATGACGTGAAAAAAACAAATGTGAAGCAAAAGTACATAACTGTATAAAACGACAAAAAAACGTATTGAACGCGTTTAAAACGCAATACACGAATAAAACGCGTTTAAAACGTATTATTCAGTTTGGAGTTTAAAACGACCGTCATATACGATAGGTGAATAATACACGTTTTAAACGTGTTTTTTTGAAAAAAACAGAGTATATTGTGAATATGCTCCTCTGTGGTATGGGGACGTGAATCGACTTGCAGGGATTGCAGTTGCCGCACTTGGATGTACACCACGGAGCGTAAGATCCCAACATTGCCGCCTACATCAACATGCGATGGGTAGCTGTTCTAGTACCAGGACTCTATAGATGTAGTGACTACTAGAGCTGTCTTGCTTCGAGTGCTCCTCTATATATCCAGTGCGTGGTGGTTCCTTGATTGTGACTCCATTGGAGTAGTACTGATGGCGGGACAATTGCCGTTCTCCTTCGCCGATGAGCAGAGTGTCCATGTCATAGTTTTACGCCCTGGCTGGCTGCCCAACACGTGAAGATGTTATGGTTGGAGTCAGAGTTTTCTTAGAGAGGAGAGAGATGAGCGAGATTGCGGTCGTGAGGAAAGAGGCTATATGAGTGGACAGGAAGAGGGTTATGTGAGTGGGCAGGGAGAGCGGTCACCGGACTTGAGTGGGGTTAGACAGTTATTTTTTCTTTAATCTGATGATCAGAAGCTAATCTAACGGTCAGAAAATTGATTGTATATGGGGCTGAATACACTTGAGTATATTCTAGCCTCACTATATGTATATATATAGAGTCAGGCTAGAATACACTCGAGTGTATTCAGAGCAGAATACACTCAAGTAGTTTTCCATGATGCAATTTTTTTAAAAAATCTAATCTGTTGATCTTCTTAAACATCATGTGAATAGCTCATATATAAAATTTGAGCCCATTTGGACATTTACAGGTCATGTTATGAAGACTACAAAAATTATGCATTTCAAATTAGTTTTGTGCGTCGATTTTGTTGCCCTCAGATGAGTGACTTATACTCATCCAAATGAGCTCAAAATTTGCATGTAGCCTAATTATAGTGTAACAATGAAGATCAATGGTTTACATTTTGCAAAAAAATAGTCTTGATATGCAAACACCACTTGAGTGTAGCGTGCGATCTCTACACTCGAGTGTATTCTAGCCTGACTCTCTCTCTCTCTATATATATATATATATCGGAAATTGGTATATATATATATATATATATATATATATATATATATATATATATATGGGATTAAGAGAGAAAGATCCCCCCCCCTCTCCCATGCCCGTGGTGGAGGCCGAACGCCCGAGAGGGTGGTAAATCAAGGCGGCAACTGGGATTCGAACCCGGGTCCCTTCATGAGGAGACACCATGCTTGACCACTTGAGCCACTCCTTGTCAGCATATATATATATATATATATATATATATATATATATATATATATATATGGTATTAAGAGAGAAATATTTCTCCCACCCTCTCCCATGCCCGTGGCGGAGGCCGAACGCCCGGGAGGGTGGTAAATCAAGGTGGCAACTGGGATTCGAACTCGGGTCCCTTCATGAAGAGACACCGTGCTTGACCACTTGAGCCACTCCTTGTCGGCGTCGACATATATATATATATGTATGTATGTATGTATGCATATAGATACATACATATATATATGTGTGTATGTATATATTTGTGTGTATATATGTATTTATGTATGTATGTATGTATATGTATATGTATGTATGTGTGTGTGTGTATATATATATATATATATAGAGAGAGAGAGAGAGAGTCAGGCTAGAATACACTCGAGTGTACAGATCGCACGAATACACTCAAGTGTGTTTGCATATCAAGACTATTTTTCACAAGATGTAAACCATTGATCTTCATTGTCATACTATAACCAGGCTACATACAAATTTTGAGCCCATTTGGATGAGTGTAAGTCACTCATCCGAGGGCAACAAAATCGACACGCAAAACTAATTTGAAATGCATAATTTTTGCGGTCCTTATAACATGACCTATAAATGTCCAAATGTGCTCAAATTTTGCGTGTGAGCTATTCACAAGATGTTTAAGAAGATCAACGGATTAGATTTTTGAAAAAAATATTGCATCATGAAAAACTACTTGAGTGTATTCTGCTCCGAATACACTCGAGTGTATTCTAGCCTGACTCATAATAATTATTATAGAGATCATCTAGGAGTTTTTTTAATAATTATTATCACATCAAACAAATAATTTTTGATCAAATCATAAAGTTTTCAAAAATATGATTGACCAGCCGTATTCAAACACGATTACTTTTGTATCAATAAAACAATTTTTGTTGATATTATATATTAGGAGAGACAAGGTAACACCCTTCTCTCCTTTAGGTTAAAACGCTAAATGTATTGAATACACTAGATTTATTCTTACTTTATGCAAGTTCATCTCTCATTCTCTCTCTTTCCAATTCCCTAATATCTTGCTTCTCCTTTTCTGTTTCTTCCTTAATCTGCGCTTGCCTGATCTCTATCTCATTCTTTGTTTCATCTGTCATATAGCCTTGCTAATCTCTTTCTCAGTTTCCACAGGTGGACTCTGTTGCCCATCTAATATTCTGCTAACTCCCCTAGTCCCTGATATCTCTCTCCCATCTCAAACTCTCATTGACTACCCCACGTCCTCCCATTTTCCAATATCTTCTTCGTGTCTTCTGTTTTCTCTGTTTTGACCAGCCAGCCACGTTAATGAAGTATCACTGACTATAATAGTCATTGCTACAGATGGGACATCTGTACTGAGTGGGGTGAGGCCAAACGATCCCCTTTCTTTAAACATGGGGACTCGGCTGGGCTCAGGTGCTGTACTGAGTGGGGTGAGGCCACACAATCCCCTTGCTTTAAACATGCGGATTTGGCTGGGCTCAGGTGAGACCACGTCCGCCACTGGGTGTTATGGTGTTGTCACCTGATCAACTGGATTGACCTGGCGGTTGAAGCAGAGACCTGTGACCTGGAAGCTTTGCCTGGTCGACCTCAGGGTCGGGTCTAAAACCTTGTTTAGAGGACCATTTAGCAGATATATTCATCAAGTGTCTCAATGCGTGTGGGTGAATTTTTTATGTAACAAGCTTAGTGCCTGTGATATTAATGCCCTAGTTTGAGGGGGTGTTAGATTAATTTGTGTTATTTTTTTCCTTTGTATAAAGACATTAGTCCCAGATCATGTAAATGAGTTATTGGCTACCACCCATGTTCCTATATACAGAGGTGTGCATTCTATCTAAAATAAAGCAAGTAATCTGTCTCCCTAATCATACTTTCTACACTGCTGAATCTCAGATTTTTTTTTAAACGACTTCCTTCATAACTAAAATGATGTAGTAGTAATATCTCGTTCATTTTTTAAAACACTATGTTAGCTGAACTATATACATGAAACATATATTCCTTGACTTACATACTGTTCACCATTCATTTACTAATTTAGTACATTACTTCAGGTTCTGTAATTCAGTTAAAGGCTTTTAGTGGTGTACTTGCTGAAGAGAATGTATTAGGACCTGAGCGAGAAAAGATTGGATTGTTGCAGAAGATACTTGTTCATGTTGTAGCTATTATTTTTATATTCACGGATCTGAATCCTAAAGTACATGAGAAAGCACAATATATTGTCAGTGCTAATTCTTTTTCCAAAGACATTCTATTTCCAACTACTTTGTTTGGTTTTGCAAGCCCTTCCGAAGCAAGGGTTCAGTGGCAGCAGAAGGCAATTGTTCTGGTAATGGAAGCAGGAGGTGTTAACTGGTTAGTAGGTGAGCTTTGAGTTGTTTATAGTTAATGCATCAACTTGTTATGTGTTGATATTTTATTTTCTATGTACCTGAAATTCTACTAAGTTGCAGTCCTTTTTGTCATAGACTGTTATCTTTATTTCTTTATTATTCCTATTTCCCTTTAGCCGTTAATACAGAGCCACTTTTTCTTTAACTCTTAAATGACTGGTTTTTTGGGCTGAGTCACCGTAAGGACTTGCACAGTTATAGAGCTCAAACTATGTTACTAGATACAAATGGCTTCCAAGAATAGAATTTGAAGGATTGACGTTTGGTTAACCATGGGTGTGTGCACTTAGTACTAATACACGAATGCACGTATCTTTTTTAGTTGGAGAGCATCACTCATAGCAGTCTTCATAATAGGTGTATCTCGTAGATGTGATTCTGTTCTTTCTAGGATATAATTAGTAATCTTTTTGTTGCAATGCGCCCGAACATGCGGCAAGCAGCAGAATGTTATAATGGCCACTACCAAATCTTTTACAAATAACCCTTCAACGTCTATACTTGGCTTCACACGAACAGACTCATTTCAAGCAGAGAAATGATGCTACATATGCTGAATATTCTACTTAAGGCACTGTTGATATTACCCATGTATAGAAATTCTGATCTGGCTGGCCAAAACCAGTAATCCTGGTATTGGATATGAATTAGTTAAGTCATGTTTCCATACCTCCCAATGAATAATGGCACAAAAAAAAGTGGATCAGCTAGAAGGATCGACATGCTAGGACAAGAGAGTAAGCGAGAAATAAAATTAGTAGATATGGGATAAAAGAAAAGCTAAAGACAAAGACTAGTCTAAAGCACAGACTAAATATAAAGCATAAATCATATATATCAATACTCCCTCTCAAGTTGGAGCATAGATGTCAAACATGCCCAGCTTGTCCACCAGTGTAGTAAAGGGCATCTTGGGAAGTAGCTTGTGGTGAAAATGTCAGCAACCTGATCTTCTGTCCGGAGATGAGGAGTGCAAATGCGTCCAGATAGAACAAATTCCCCATAAAGTGGCAATCCACCTCTATATGTTTGGTGTGCTCATGAAAAGTAGGGTTGCTAGCAATAAAAATGGAGGCTTTGTTGTCGTAGTACACAGGAAGGATCCGGATCATGATATCAAATTCCTTGAGGAGTGGAGTAGGATCCATTAAATAACTAGACAAAATAGACCCTTTTTCAAAGTAGTACGACATGTGTTCAAAAAAGGACCACATAAACACTAACAAACCACTGTCGATTGACAGGATCATAACACCAATATCCTTTTTGAGTTTTAGAATATCCCAAAAAAACACACTTAGTGGAGTTGGGGTCAAGTTTAGTTATCCTGGGGCAAAGATTCTTAACAAACAACTGCTGCCAAAGACGCGAGGGACACAAAAAGAGGCACATCTGGATATAGTAAAGTGTAGGGGACTTGATTTTTCAGGACCGACGAGGGCATGCAGTTAATCGACTAGCACAGAGTAGAGACTGCTTTAGGCCAAACACCCTTGGGGACATGATAGTGAAGAAGAATAGTACACACCACTTCAAGAAGATGGCAAATTTTCTTCTCCGTGACACCATTTTGTTGTGGCATGTAGGAGCAGGAGGTCTGATGGATAGTACCGCGAGCAATACAAAATAGGCCAACAGATTTTTGCATGAACTCTTAAGGTATTATCAGTTCAATTTTTTTTGACAGTATTATTAAATTGAGTTTGAATTTCAGTAAAGAAGGTAGTGATAGTGTCCAAAATAAAAGAAATAACCAAGTCGCTCGAGAATAATCATCAATGAAAGTCATGAAATAGTAAAATCCAGAGAGGCTAGTATAAGAACATGAACCGCATATATCAACATGAATAATATCAAACCGATTTTTAAAATGAATGTCTTTTTTCTTATGAAACACAACCGGAGTTTGTTTTCTAAATTGACAAGATTCACAATGAAAAGTTTTATGAGGTATCTTGGGAAATAAGCATCTCAATTTAGCAATGGATGGATGTCCAAGACGATAGTGCCATTCTAGTCCAGTCACTGAGGATGAGAGCAGAGCAACAACAGATAGTGGCACATCCAGGTAGTACAGTTGATCTGGTCCTTCATGGCCTGAACCAATCCTTGTTTTCGTGCGGAGATCTTGAAACACACAACCCTTAAGGATCAAAAGTGATGGAGCATTGAAGACTCTTAACAGTTTTACTGTCAGACAAAAGATTGAGAGGAAAACTTGGAACATATAACACATTTTAAGGGCAAATTATGAGAGGGAGATAGTTCCAATTCCGTGCACCGAGGACTGAGTTCCATCATCCACTATCACTGGTGGAACTCTAGTTGTTTTAGATAGAGTAGAAAATAGTTCAAAACATCCAGATATATGAGAAGATGCACTTGAGTCAATGACCATTTACTTTTACCATAAGTTGTAGGAGAAGAAAGTAAAGCAGAAGAACCTCCATCCTGGGTAGTAGGCTGCGAGGGCAGGTGAGACTGAAGGGGTTTCTCAAACTCTGAGTGAATCCACTCAACAGTGGGCACGGTAGAATTGAAGGCAGTAGTAGGGGGATCTTCAGAAGCATCAGAAGTGACCTGGTTCGCCAATGCATGTTCACTATGTTTTGCCCAACAACGATCTTCAGTGTGGTTTGTGCGCCCTGGTAGGAGATTGTCCCCATCCAGATCCAGGTGGAGGACATCATCCAAGGTCGCCAGAAGAACGACCATGACCGCTTCCACGTCCACAACCTCTACGAGAGTCATTGGAACGGACTGCAAGAGCAGAGCTATTAAAAGAAGTAGAAGGTAGGATGACATGGATGTGAGCCGTTGAGCGCATTTGAGAACATCCTGTAGAGTAGGCAAGGGTACACTGGATAAGATCTGGTCTACAACGCCAGAGAAAGAGTGAGGGAGTCCTGTCAAGAATTGAACTAATTGAAGTTCATTGCGTTGGCACTGAACTTCTTTGATGTTTGAGGAGAGGGGGTGATATACTTGGTATTCATCCCATAAGGTTGAGGGCTGGTTGTAATAATCTTCGCAGATCCATCAGTCTAGTATTCTTTTTTCCCAGATTCTTGAAAATCTGAAAGACTTTCTTTGGGTTCTGTTGGTGAGAGTACACATGGGAGAGTTGACCTCACATGGCTTTAGCATTTTGAAGGCTAGGGATGGCAATTAGACCCAGCTGACCCATACCCAGCGGAGACCCAGCCCACCTCGGCCCATTTTTGTTGGGTTAATAGGTTGCGTTGGCATACCGGGTTGTGATGGGCATTTAATGTTACGACCCCACCTCCCGATAACCCCAAATTAAGGGAAACCGAGAGGTTGAGCCGTACCCATTAATCCCGGATCAAAGGTTCGACATATAACCATAAACAATTATTAAATTCTAACAGACTATACTGAAAATGGTAATAAAAATTTTCTTTACATACCTTTTGGAAACTTGGATCTCTATTCTTCTATCCATATCGATACTAATCTATCTAATCCTCCTTTGCACTTTAATTCTCATTTAGTATCACATGTGCCACTTTACTGTTTGTTCTTTTCATTGTACCTAAAACGCCGACAAACAAAACGTCGGTCAGCCGTAGCTGGTATGTGGGGGAAAACAATAAACATGCAACTATGATAACAATGTAATCATTCAATTACTTGTTTAAAAACCAAGATTACATTTTGATATAACTCCGCGATCCAAGGGTACCCTATCCTCTGTGTTGTCCCCATTTGACCCCTCATGGTCCACCTATAAGTGAACCAATTTCTAGGGTTGAGTCACATGGCACTACTCGTAAGTAGTCCACTCCTTAACTCGGGATTTGCTAAAGAGTCTCTAACTCACGGTAACCTAGACCTTACTCTAGGATTACCCCTTTTTAGCCTTTTCAAAGTAACAGAGGTGGACCCGGATCTAGCCAGTTATATTATGCACCTTTATAGTGATAATCGTAGTCACTTTATATGTTGCATGAAATAAATAAACATCCAACAGTTTAGTTGCATTCAATGCGATTAAACATTTCGGGAATCCACCGGGAAACTAAAGCGGTATAGCCATAAGCGTAACCACATACCTGATCCATAGCAACTTGATGTCCATGCATTTAATATTCAACATAATAAACAGGCAATCAATAATATCCTGAAAATAATGCATAACATCCAAGTGTCATTGTTTTATTCAAACATCCTTAAGATCAACTTTGATTTCTCCTTATGATTTCTAGGCCAACTTTAGGGTTTTATTAGGGTTTTAGCCTTCATTATGCATTTATCACTTTTAATGCTCTTTTAGTTTACAAACCCTAATTTCTGCATCATATGCACAATTGCATGTCAATTAAGTCTAATATGTTTCTTTTATACTAAAATTATTACCTTTATCCTTTTAGGTCATATCCACAACATTAAGGCTAATTATCACCTTCGGTTTCTTTCAAATTGACAAATCGTATTTCATTGTAGTTCAATTCACATATATGAACCTTATTTATCACTATTTCCACTTTATACACTAGGGAACACTAATTATCCAAATAATTCACATTAAAGATCTTTGGTACTCAAATTGGATTTATAACAACATAACATTGTCTTATTCATGGATTTGCACAATTAAATCATTAAAAGGAATATCTTCCTAAATTAGGGTTTCTAAGACCATTAATGCAAACTTAGATATATGAAACCCTAATTTAAGCCAATTATGTGCAATTATGATCCTTTTATTATCAACTTGTTGATATTCGTTCTAAACATTCAGAGAACATCACTATATTCAACTATCATCAATTTCAAGGGTTTTTCACTAATTAAACCAGTAAATATGATAACTTTATGTACTTTTCCAATTTCAAGCATATAACCTCTAAATTAAACTAATTATAGGCCAAGTCCATCCTTTTTCTTCCAAATATCCATTTTTATCATTAACATGCTAATATCAACTTTAATCATTAATTAAACCTTGCTAAACACTTTAATCATACCAACATAGGGTTCTTTAAACAATTAACACATTAAAGTTGATATCTTCCATTATTTTTCGAATTTCATAAGGAATCAGGCTTCAATCATAATTTATTTGGGTTCCTCTCGTTCTGAGGATCAAAATTCATATATAACTTGCATTTATACGAGCTATGAATTAGTAGTTATGATTTTAGCAAAATATATACCTTTCGGCCAATGGAAGGGTGCCACGTGTCCTTCTCCATGCAGCTAGCTCGCGATTTGGAAACATATGCAAATGACGACGCTGCCCCCGCTTAAGTCCTTCAGCCTTCATACCCCCGAAGGGTACTTTCGTCCAAACGACCTACAGGTCGTCTTCCTCCTCTGGCTTGCCCTAGCGGCCGCGTGCAACAGCCTTGCGCGAGCTTGATCTCCCTCCTCTGGTCACGATCTTCACCGAAAACACGGCTCTGGCTCCGCCATGCCCTCACGCATAGGGGGCGCCGCCCATACCAAGTCCAGAACGACTGGTTCGGCTGGGAAAGGGGCCGCAACAAGCTGCTGTGTTGCAGCTGTGCATCTGTTGCTGCAGGTGCTCGTGGTCGACAGGAGGCCGGGAATAGATGGCTGACCTTACGGGGTTGGTCGTGGATGCCCCCCTTGCTTCAAACCAAACCAAAAACACACCCCTTGATGCCCTAGAACAGCCATATACCCTCTTGGTTAGGGTTTAGGCGGGAAGAAGAAGAAACGAAAAGGTAGCATTGCAGGGTAACCCTCTGGATCTCGAAGCAAAGGTTCCACCCTTCATATAGAGGTGGGAGAAGCCCTAAGGCGTGCCTCATGAGGTTTCGAGTCCCCACTAAAAAGGAAACACATATTCCTTGGTTTGTGAAGCAACTACCCTTCTCTCTCTCTTCCTTATATTTTTCTAATATCCTTCCTTATCTAGATGCTTTAGGAATTTCAAAATTCCTTTTATTTACTTTCCCTTTATTCCAAAGGCACGAATTCTCTTTTCTTTTAATAGGAAAATGCTTTCTTTTTATCAATATCACAAATTCATTAATAGTGTATCTCATTATCTTTTTATTTTGCAAATTTGCTACTTTCTCTTTCCACTTTGCAATTATCTCGTTATTTTGGGTCCCTTGGACCTCAAGAAACACTCAAGGCACGGATTCCCACATTAGGGAACATTCGTTTGCCTTTATCTTCCTTTAAAAGTCAATTTCTCATATTATATTTATTTCTTATTAAAATATCTCCTTTTTGAGGATTTCCCTTCATTTCTCTTTTATTTTACTCATTAGCATTCCTTTTAATATTAGAAACCTCATGGATACGAAATCTCCCCAAGAAATCTCATTTATGTCTCTTTTCATTCATTTTCCACATTATATCATTATTTCTCAATTTCTTTCTTCATAAAGAAATACATAATTAATCTTTTCTTTTTCTTATTTCTTTTCTTTGCAACTTTAGACTCCTTGGAACCCAAGGAATCCAAGAGGCACGAAATCCTCTTTGGATTTTCCTTCTAGAGGTTTCCATTATTTCTTTTCTCAAATATCCATTTACTAATTGAATTTCCTTTGTTATTTTCCTCTTTATTGGGCCCAATAGCCAATAAAGCCCACAAATCAAATAACAAGGCTATTTTAAACGAAATCCAATTATTCATAAAAAAAATCACATCATTATTTGTTCAATTATCCTTAATATGAGAAATTTCATTTCTCATCAATTGAACCCAAAAATTGGGGTTATAACATTTAAGTTGTGGGCTAATTCTGAAAGCGCCCCCATCCATTAGAACCCATTGGACCCATCCATGCTAGTCTCTACTCACCGAGTGTTCGGCCACCTCCCCCTTCCCCCTACTGATCTTGCTCCGGTCTTCCGCCGCCTCTCCTCAATCCCAACCGACCTTCTTGTTCGTCTCTCATCTCCCCAAAAGTGACCTGCTACTGCTCTCCCAACTTCACAAATCTTAAAATCGCATTGACCAAATGCATCGCCAGGCAGTTCCCTCCCTTTCCGGTTCCTATTTCCTTTCACGTTATCGGTGAGGGAAACATGCTCCTCCATATGTCGGAGTCCGCCACGCATAACGGGCCCCATGCGGAGAGGCTGGCAAAAACGTTGTTGACCAATCCATGATTAGATCAAAGCTGTTACCGGGAAATCATCAGACAACCCCCATCAAAAAGGTGCTTCTTGTGCTCGTTCCCAGCGATGCGCAACGATTCATCTTTGTCGAAGAATGGAATTTGCTCTGCCTGTCGTCATGCATGGCCTTTGCCGATCTACTCCACAAGTCCAACCGTCGCCGATCGTCAACCAGGACAAAATCACTAACGGAGGATCGTTGTTCCAGATATGAGTTAGATTAGAATTAGTTACGTGGATGACAGATTTTATGGGGTTTCGTACTGGATAATCACTGCATAATCACATACGTTAGAAATTTCTTCCGGACCTCATCGAGAGGCCTCTTCCTCTTAGCCTCCCCTCGTTATTATCTTTGTTCTAATCTATTGGAAAAATGGAATAAACTGTATCCAGTTTTAATATTTTGTATAGATGCACGTTACGTGTTTGATCGATGAAAATCATGTGTTTGATGAAGAACACTATCGGTGGACAACAACTAAGTACAAAATAATAGAATGTCCATAGTACCATAGTATGGGTTCCATTGTCTGTTGACCATATTTATCATCTTTCAGCTTGGACTTATTTGTCATTATTTCCAAGTGGGCAATATTGGATACCCATGACCTGTTAGGGTGGGTATAGATACCCATTTATATTTCTTTTTTTAATGGGGCGGGTAAGGGTCAAGCAAAAAGTAAAGTGGGTAAAGCGGGTATGGGTATGGGTCACCCATACCCGCCCCATTGCCATCCCTACTGAAGGTGGAGGAGAGACTGACTGATCTTTGGTTCGACACTATTAACCATCCACGTCATCACGCCCGAATAATCTTTTGTCCATTGAGGGTAGGCTTGTTTGACTTTTTCATTAGCCGATGCATTAGGAGGGGTAGGAGCAACATAAGAGAGATAGAAATACGCCATTGGGCTTTAACATAGAGCTCAAACAAAGGTGACTAAAAGTGATAGTTAGATCCGTCAAGTTTCACGTTGGTAACACAAAGGGACCGAGGAGGATCCGTAGACACCATTAGAGACGGGGTGATAACGCGCAGAGAGATAGAAGAAGATGTGGTTTCATATACACACTAAGCAATAACAGATCCGTATCAATAGATTAGATAAATCCACATAGGGGCAGTAGAAAGAAGCAAAGAGGACGTACACTACAATGTGAGATTCACTCCATGTGGCGTAGGCAGAGAAAAAGGTGGCTCCCGTATGTCTTCAAGAGACTATTTTGAAAAGTATTGGTAGATGAAACAATGGGAGAGAGGAAGAAAGGAGAGATAGGGTTGTAAAAGCAGCAGGGAAGAGAGGAGGCTTAGGTGGTGGCTGGAAGAAATAGGAGGGAAGGGGGCAACAACAATATCAGGGAGAGGACGGGTGGCGGCAACTATGGTGGGTGGAGGGGGTGGCGACAGTTGTGGAGGGTGGAGTAGGGGGGAGAGAAGAGGGGAGGGGGGGCGGCGGGAAGTGGAGGGAGGAAGGGGGATGGCGACGGGAGGTGGAGGGGGGGTGGAATGCCAGCGGGTGAAGGACAGTAAGGAGGGGAGGGTAAAGACGACAAGAAGGGCTTGGAGGGTGGGTGGCGGCGGCAGGAAAGGCAGGGGTCAGGGCCGACGAGGGGGGGGGTAGGGTGAGATGGGGGTGGGAAGCATTAAGGTTGAGGAGGGAAGAGGTTAAGGTGAATCATAACCGTCTAATACCATATAGAATCCAATAGTCTTTGTTTGATGTGTCTAAAATAAATACTAGGCACTCTCTTTTATAGGAAAAGAGAGTAAGTGAGAAACAAAATAAGTAGATATGGGATAAAAGAAAAGCTAAAGATAAAGAAAAGTCTAAAGCACAGACTAAATATAAAGCATAAGGCATATATATATATAATGAACTCTGCACTCGGTAGAAACTACCGTTACAGAGTCATTGCCATAAACAATCTCCGTGTCCCCTGGAGCACGGCCAGGAAGATCCCCCAGGATCCCTGGAGGTCGTTCCCGATACCAAAAAGCCATACTGACTCCATATGCATGAATCTCTCCATATCCATAGTAGATTTAGTAAACTCGTAACAAACTATAGGAGGTGGGAGGAGTCATTGCCATATATATATATATATATATATATATATATATATATATATATATATATATATATATATATATATATATATATGGTAGCGATCCAGTGAGAACCATCTTACGGTGAGACCATGAGAGGCTTTTGAATAACTACAAATTGGGAGCTGTTTTTAAAAATCCAACCGTATAGATGGAAAAAGCATCATTTCATTTACCTTCTCACAAAAAATCATTGCAATTAGACATTGTTTACATGCCCATATGTACAATATACACTTTTTACATCCAACGGTCAGCCTCAAATTCAATATAGAGCGTCAAAAAGTATTATGTTGTTGTGAATGATGTACAAATCAGATGGTGATGAAATTTTGTAGGAAGATAAATATTAAGGTATACTTAATCTATACGGTTGGATTATGAAAAATTGATCTTTGCGGAGAGTTATTCAAATGCCTCGCATGCTCTCACCAAGATATGTTTCTCACTGGATGGTTGCCCTATATATATATATATATATATATATATATATATATATATATAGAGTGAAGCTAGTGTACACTCGAGTGTACCGGAGGCATCGTACACAATCGTTTTTAAAGATGCAATAACTTTTTGAAAAATCTAAACCGTCGATCTTCTTAAATATCTTAAGAACATACTATATAATAAATTCCAGCTCATTTGGACACTTATAGGTCTTGCATCTAAAGGAGGAAAAAATCAGGCATTTCAAATTAGTTTTGTGCGTCGATTTTGTTGTCCTTAGATGAGTGACTTTCAGTCATCCAAATGAGCTCAAATTTTTTATGTGGCCTATGATTATTGCAACCATGAAGATCAATGGATTATATTTTGGAAAAACATGGTCTAGATAGGCAAACATCATTGGGGTGTACGGCGTGATCTGTACACTCGAGTGTATTCTAGCCTGACTCTCTCTCTCTCTATATATATATATATATAGAGAGAGAGAGAGAGTTAGGCTAGAATACACTCGAGTGTATCCAGAGCGGAATACACTCGAGTGTATCCAGAGCGGAATACACTCAAGTAGTTTTTCATTATGCAATATTTTTTTGAAAATCTAATCGGTTGATCTTCTTAAACATCTTGTGAACAACTCATACGCAAAATTTGAGCACATTTGGATATGTATAGCTCATGTTATGAAGACCGCAAAAATTATGCATTTTAAATTAGTTTCACGCGTCGATTTTGTTGCCCTTGGATGAGTGACTTACACTCATTCAAATGGGCTCAAAATTTGTATGTAGCCTAGTTATAGTATGACGGTGAAGATCAACGGTTTATATTTTGCAAAAAATAGTCTTGATATGTAAACACACTTGAGTGTATTCGTGCGATCCGTACACTCGAGTGTATTCTAGCCCGACTCTCTCTCTCTCTCTCTCTCTATATATATATATATATATATATATATATATATATATAAAGTTTGATTGTCTGTGTTCTCAAAATGTCTCATTAGTCATTACTGATAGGCCAAGGTGAGGTAGTTTCAACAATCTTGTTGTAGGCTTTTGTTTGGGATTGGTTTTGCTAGGTTTGCTAGGTAGGTGCCCTTTGCCTCTTCTATAGAGTGGGAAAGGTGAGCTGAGGTGAGTTCGAGGGCTGATCAACTAGAAACTTTTGACGCTTGTTAGTCCTTTTTTGGATGACATTAAGCAGTTGGTCTGGGGAGGTCCCAACATTCGGTCTATAAGACGGGGATTTGACGGAGAAGCTTTTGTGAGAGAGTTGGCAGTGGTATTAAAAGCTTCTTTTGGTGGAGCTTTTGACAGACATGAGGTGGCCAAAGATTTACAAGATCCTGCTCAAGGGTTGAGTCGTTGGATTAAGTGGTGGCAAAGGAGGTTATGCTGGCATTGGTTATTACTGATGGAGATGCAGACATGGAGGCGCTTTAATTAATACATGAAGCTATTGAGGAGGGTGCCAAGGACCTCTAGAGGGAAGCACTTAGAGGTCAATGCCGGTTTGGGGCCTTGGCTGTTTGGAATGGAGTACTCAAGAAAGTACATACAAATCCTATTTTAGAGCCCTTCACTTTTGAGAGATCTTGGAGATTAGGAAGCTTTGGGATTTCCTTTTAAGGGGAGCATAAATCACAAAGACTTTTCTTTGTAGCATGCGGCACTCTATTTATGATTAACAAAGAGGAGACACTCCTCTTCCTGATAAGAGGGTTGGGGTTAGGGTGAAGAAGTTTTTACGGTTTGGGTGAATGTTGGGGGGGGTTGGTGAGGATATGACTGTTTTTGCATGTATATGGTGCCTTTTTTTCTTCTCTAATTTGAATGGGAAATTTTTGGGGTTTTAAGGCAGTCATCCGTTTTACTTGTGGGGACATTGTTGCTTTTTTGATTTTGGTTTTCATCTCTATTTGTTACCTGTACCGCACTTGGCAAGGAATGAAGTTTCGTCCAAATCGTTGAAATCTCATCAAAATTTTCGATTTCAACATCTGCTACGAACCTTGCCACTATGCCATTATGTCGAAACCAACAAATATTTTTGCCCAAATTTCAAAATTTCCCCAGGAAACAAGCTCCTTTCCTCCCACATGAAGGACCCCACCTATCCTCATATTAAATTTTATTGCATAAAACGATGCATTTAGGTGTAGAGATCACGCTTGTGAAATTTCATGGCTTCATTCCTTCATTTTGGTGTTGAAACAAGCACAATTGTATATATCAAAATTTCTGTCGAAATTTTGATAAATTTCCATTTCCACGTTGTCAAATCGGCATCGAAATCGGATACCTCATTCTTTGGCGCTTGGTATATATTTCAATGGTCTTTCAACCATGGCTTGCTATAAAAAAAACTCATCGTCTGAGGCCCTTCAAGTTCATTTTTTTCCAACCATAGGAAATAATGAATGTGATGGGCCTTGGTTGGGAGACTTATCGAATAATGACCTCTTAATTTCTTCGTGAAGGCACTTTCTTGGTGATTAACTTTGCTATGATCACTGAATCATCACCATTTTGCCACTAACGGAGAGAAAAAATTATGAATCTTTTAGATATCGATGTTTGTTGGTGGAAATCCCCATGGATAATTGAACTGATAAATGCCATATAAATTATGGAAACTCCATACAAATCACGCAAATGCGGTATGAAGTTTACAACAATGGTAAAAACACATTCCTGTACAATAACCTCAACACTGGATTAGAAACAATTTGAACCGCTGTCCACAACTTGATATAACTTGTAGTAGGTTGTAGGTATTCATTTATGATTGAGTTCAAAATAAAATATAAATTCAACTTTAAAGTCAAAGGGAAATTCAATCCTACAAAGGTTTTGTTCCAATAGTTGCCAGTTTCACTGAAATTTTGACCAAGTTTGTATTGGTTAGGTTGTTTTATCATTTGACCGACTGAAATTTCCTTGGAACCGTCACCCTGTCGACATGCCAACCATTTTGTATGTTGCCTCTTGGAAGTGGAATATATGTGGAAATATCAAATCCTAGGCTCTTTTCCTATTCAAAATTGATAACTGCCCTTACTTGGCGAAACAATAGGGAGGTCAAAATTATCTAGAAACAGTCACAACTATGACTTGATTGATCTAAGAATATACTTGTTAAAATATTCTTCAAAGTATTCATGCTAAACTTTGGTCGACTACTTATTAGTTTGCTAAAGGCTTGCTACATTTAGTCTTATGCCCAATGGGTGCAATAACTATATTATGTTCCTGGTTTTTAGTCGGAAATAAATCAGTAACTGCACTTGGTTGGTGAACAATAGGGAGAGTAATTGCAAAACTGTCCATGTTAGTTCTTTAAATTGAACAAATACTATGCTAAGAATCTTAGATTGAAATTCTGGTGGAGTTAAAGATAATATGAACTAAAAAACATCTATAAGGTCTAGAACAAATTCTGGTTTGGTTCCGTGTATCAAATTCTTGGTCTAGTTACTCAATCCAGAGTAGTTCCATCTGACACACTTAGCTTGTGGCTTGTCTGAGATGTCTCCTCTTCTTAAGCTATAGTTATTTTTTTCTTCTTCTGCTTCCCATAGACTCTGTTCCCTAAAACTCCTGATCTTGATATTAGTTAATACTCTAATCGATCAATTTGTCCCAATGACCTTTCCTAAAATCCCTATATAATTATATCAGATTTTCCTCTGGTTTATTGGGTTACAGCTATGTTAATGCCATTCGCCTCTGTACATTTCTATGGCTAAGTTTGTATATACTAATTAAATGCCTGGGTGTGGTGGTGGTTGGCCACGGTGTAGGATGCCTGTACTTGCTGGAACTGGCTTTCCAGTCTGACACACTGGCTTAGCTTCTCGTTTTTCTTCATATCAGTGTATGCCAACTATTTGGCCATGACTACCAGCTGATGGACGTTTTTCTCACACCAGCTGATGATGAATGCGAATTTTTAATTTTACTGTAAAACAAAAACCAAAAGCTTATCACAGAGCAGTGACAAATTTGCTTCTCATGGCCAGAAACCAGACAGATGCGGTTGCAAAGGAAAAGACATGATCCCTGACGTCACTCCAAAATAATTAGCCCCCTATATTATTGAGAGCACATGCAGAGTGCATTTTTGCCATCAGCAAAGCAGTCAAGCCTTTTTTAATGACATGAGGACCAGCTTAGCTTTATATATCATGCTTTATTGTCTTCTTTTTTCGTAATGGTTCATTTAAGGCTTTCTACTCGTTAATTACTTTATATAATCTCAAACACTAAGCTAAAACAATTTGTTGTATTGGCTGACCAAATAATAAGATTGAGGTGAATTTTCAGCCCTTCATCTGGATACACGGATTAGATATTGGTTCTCAAAGCCATTTTATATATCACCCTTAGGGAATATGATGTATCAGTTTTCACCTGATCCTGGTTACTATATCTTTTAAAGTTTCAACTTAGATGACCAATACTCGAAGCAATTCAACTTTGAGAATGATTGCTCCTTTTTTTATGTTCAATGTTGGTTTTTATCCGTGTTGTTATTGTCTTATTTCAGAGCTTTTACGGGTGATTAGAAGATTGAACATGAAAGAATACTGGACTGAGTGGTCACTCCGCTACTTGGCTCTGTGTGCTCTGAGATCTACATTATATCGAAATCCTCGCGGCCAAAATCATTTTAGAAGTATTGGCGGCCTCGAAGTTTTTCTAGATGAACTGGGTCTTCCTTCACGGTGTTATACATTTGATAAGAGTTCATTGTCTGACAGAGAAAGGTATCAGTGGATTCCAAAACTCTCTTCACTCTATACTGTAGCCTTTCGGTTATCCTAATCACAGAGTATGCCCTGTAAATGAAAAAATGCACCTTTGTTGGTTTTATGTTTTGCAAATACAGCTCAGTATGAAACTATGTAAGGAGTAATTCATGTGTTCAGGATGACTAAGTATATAGTTTGTGTTATATATATAAATATATTGTATATGCAGTTGTAGATGAAGCCACTCGTGTACTGATACATAGAAGTAGAAGATTGTGTTAACCTTGACAAGTTTGCCAAAGATATGTTACATAGTTAATTTATTTTGTGAAAAAACAGTAGAAACTAGAAACATTGAATATGAAAACACTCGAGTAGTGAAACTCATCAGCTGTTACTCAGTTTTCAGCCAGTCCTGCTGCTGCTCTGTCACTGGTCGGAGCTTTTGGTATGCTACCACCACGGAAGATCTCTCCTTTACTTCATGCTGTGCTTCTGGGCGGAGCTTCTCCAACCTGAAACTTCCTTCTGCTGCCTGCTGGTGCGTTGTTAGTCAGAAGCTCAGAGCTGTTGGTCTACTACCATTGCAGATTATTAGACAATAGATGCTATCAGGCCTATATGGGCTGAATGGTATAGCTTATCTTATCTGTACTTGCGGTACACTATACCACATGCATTATTCCTATACAGGGAGCAACAATGTACCCTGATTATGGTTGGTGAAAATTTTCCTTTCTCTCTGATATATCGCATGGTAGCACAGTAGATATTTTCTCCTTACCCCTAGTCTCTCTCCCTCATCTTCACTTCGCTGCCGCCTCCCTTGCCATTTTTCTCCTGCAAAATTCCTGCTGCCTGCATGAGGGCTGCTGCCTTCCTCTCTGCCGCTCATCGCCTCCTACTCCCCTTCTTTTGGCTGCAACTGCTAATGTAGATAGGGGGCACCGACTCTTTCTCCCTTTCCGACTGCTGAAGGAGAAGGGCGTGCTGCCTGTTGTAGCCGTTGAAGAGGTTGGGGGGGGGGTCATATCTTTGCCCCCGCCATGCAACTGCTCTCAGTCTAGGGGCCCACTGTGACATCTCTCCTCCCTCCTGCTGTTGTTTCTGCTTTTTTTGCATGACTATCAGCCCGACCTAGGAGGGGCTGCTGCTGCGGCTACTACTCTAACAGGGAATACTGGTCCCGTCCGAAGGAACTAGGGTGAGTGCTTTATGTGATTAGGGCTATCTTTTTGATCTGCCTCTAATGTATGTGTGAGTGTTTTTTGTCAGTATGGCTATCTTTTGATTTTATTACAGTGTATTACTACTTTGATAGTGCTGGTCTCTACCGAGCTTCACTCCGGTAGCTTCTCTTATTACAGTGCGTTCATCTAGTAATACATCTCCACCATTATTGTTAAAGACAAAGTTCAAACTATCATATGTAATGGTTTCACTCTCGTCTCTTTGATCAAAACCCAATAGTCAGTTTTTCATTATGAATGAATGCTATATATACCATTCTCGAGTCCCATCAATAATTGTACTTTATCGAAAAGCCTTCTAAGGATACCCAAGATTGTAAGAGGGGCACTAGTCAAGTGAAATGAAAGTTGGCAAACTTGATCAAAGAGCGATTAATACTGTCTTCTTCGGTAATTCTTATTTTAAAAAAGGCTACAATTGCTTCTGTCCTCAAAATAAAGGGAAGTATGTTCTATATATGTGTCCTTATGAGAATGTGAGATGTTTTTCCCTCTGGATGAGCCATAGTATCCAGAATCTATGAGTATTCAACAAAACTTCTCAAACCCTATAGATAGCACTACTCCCATCTCCACAAATCATTCCATCGGAACTCATCACACCTTCACCGCCACCACAAACTAACCCGACCTTATATCCACCTCCCCCCTTGATTTGTGGTGTGGGCTGGTATTATACTGGTGCGTGTCTCCTGGTTATCCCCTAGAAGTCTAGGGTCTTCACGCCCACCGGCAGGGCGAGGGTTCTTCTTCCCCCATTGTTGTTTGTACAAGCTTCCACTCTACTTCTATTGCTTTCTTCAATGTATGCTATTGCTGCTGCATATCTTTCCCTCATGGCGCGCCTTCGATTGGCTTTGAGAATTTTCTTCGTTATGCGACTACCATGAAGATTGATGGCCATAACTACCACTTTTGGACTCAACTCTCTTAGCTATAACTTAGAGGGGTCGGATTTTCATATCACATATTCTCCCACAGTGAACTGCATGTCAGTCTACTTTGCATCCGCTCACGACTCCCGTCGTCTCTAGGCTCCTTTCAGCCATTGCATGATCAAAGCGACTTCATCTACACACACTGTGGTCCTTTTCTAACCATCACGTGGTCCTTTCACCAACGTCACCTTACTGAAGTGGTGACTGACACAACCTCCCTTACAGAGCTTCTTTCAATCCCGATACTGGATATGGTGGTTATCATCACATCTTTCATAGGACAAGAACTATCTCTAGATATCACCCTGAACGAGCACACATGCTCTCATCAGACCCCTTTAGTCTAGATCATACTATCCATTAGTTAGAGGTGATAAATGGTACTAATCACGAATTCTTCATGTACCTACTTCCACCTTATGGAAGTGAACCTTTAGGTCATACTCAAGAACTTTTGAGCTCGCAACATGGTGTAGTTGAACCATCTCTCTCATGTATAGTTCAACCAGATGTCACTCTCTCGAGATTATGCTTTTTTAAGGGAAATATAAGCATCTCATGCTCTTGCTGCTAAGCTACGTTGGAAAAGATGGGAAGAATGTCAACACTAAGGCTAAGATGTACAACGATTGTATTTGTGATGACAATACTATGATGACTTAGATTCCGAATAGTGTGGAATCTAAAATTAACCAACCACTTCTTAGTTTGTCATCCTCCTTAGAGATGTGGGTCCTGCTTGCATACATTTACTTATAAATAGAATCCTTCAAAGGTGTCAGATATTTTATAAGGGCTTAATGCTGTTTCATTTACACTCTGAGTACGAGATGGCTGATTACTTTGCCTCTTTCATGCGTCTCTGGGATGAACTTGTAATCTTGCATATGCTAACTACTAGTTTGCATAACTAACATTTGGTGTTATCAATTTTCAACATTTCCACGAGACTCTCAAACTCTCTCAGAATTTTGGTACTGATGAATATCGGTACCAAAACACGGGCATCTTAGACTAGGTAGAATGTTTTGAGAAATTTTGAAGGTGTTTCGGCCAAATTCTGGCATTTCAATGAAATTAAGCATTTTTTTAATGAAAAAGGTCCATTTTGTCCCTGTTTCAACAAAACATAATATATATAAAAGTATGTTTTCAGAAATAGGGCTCCATGTTAGCTACTTATACTATGTGACTCCTTGGGATTTTTTAGCAACACTCTAAACTATGTTTCTTCTCTTCCTAGCCTGATACTACCTCTCTCCTATTTCTTCCTCTTCTATAAAGATCTACAAAGAAAACATTCAAAAATGGGTTTGGGAGTTGTATATATTGCTATGATAATTGATGATCAAAATAGCTTTCATTTATGGGGTCACATGATTTGAATGTAATTTAATGGTCTTAATTTGCAAAATTATTAATAAAAATATTGGTATCTTTTTAGTTTAAAACAAATGATATATTTTTTTCCGTATCCACTGTTGTACTAGTATGCTATGCTTTCAAATTGCCACATTCCGTGTTTGTACCTATATCGGTATTCGTATCCGTTTTTCATATGCTAACTTTTCCTATCCCTATATCGACTTTCAATCAAGAAGGCATTCCTTGGTGGCAATTTATTTGAGGAGATTTATAAGGAGCAACCCTCTAAGTTTGTCTCAAGGGGAGTCTCACTTGGTGTGCCACTTACATAAATCCCTATTAGTGTTTTAAAAAACGGCCTAGGCGACCCAGACCCTTGGCTGGTCAATTTGGTCTTTAGGCCCCAATTAGGCGGCTTTGCATTAATCGCCCGCCTGTGGTCTGCTTAGCTCGCTTAAGCGGCCGTCTGAGTATTGCTTTTGGGCGCCCGCTTGAGGTTGCTTAAGTGAAAACCAGGAGCTTGGACCACTTCTTAGGCTCAAAATGGAAATGTACTGTGATACTTAGTATGTAATGTTAGATTGTTGATATTTTATAACATTATTTAACATGTTAACATTATATTATTGCATTAAATGACTATGTATTTAAATACTGTACAATAGCTAAATAGTGTGTATTACTACACTGATGTTGCTGCTACTATATAATACTTACTACTATGTACCATTAAGTCTATTATAGCAAATAATATTATGTATATGTAGTATGTAATGTAATACCTATGAAGCATGAAATACAAATATGGGTATGGGTACGAGATACAACAATTTTTGAAATCATAGCTATATGGGTACGATGTGGATGCAACAACTTTTTAGTATTTATTTATTAATATATTAAAATAATGATTTATTTATTCATGAAAATGAAAATGAAACAATATAATTTCATTCACATCATCATCATCATCATCATCATCATCTAAGCCTCAGTCTGGGGTCGGCTACATGGATCCTTCGTTTCCATTCAGCTCTATCATGGGCCATATTCTGGTTGAGATGTAGAGATTCAAAATCTCTCTTTATAAGCTCATCCCATATTAATTTAGGTCTTCCTCTTTTTCTATTTATTGTGCTTGACTCAATAGCATTGCTTCGTATAGGCGCATTTGTCGGTCTGCGTTGCACATGTCCGTACCATCTGAGTCGGCCATCGCGCAACTTGTCTTCAATGCTCGCTACCCCCACTTCAGTCATTTCTCAAGCGATCTTTTCTAGTCTTCCCACACATCCATTTCAGCATACGCATTTCAACCATGTTCATCTTGTTGAGACCTTGTTTTTCACTGCCCAACATTCACTCCCATAGGGCATGGCTGGCTGTATGGCTGGCCATCGCACAACTTGTCTTCAATGCTCGCCACCCCCACTTTAGTCATTTCTCAAGCGATCTTTTCTAGTCTTCCCGCACATCCATTTCAGCATACGCATTTCAACCATGTTCATCTTGTTGAGACCTTGTTTCTTCACCACCCAACATTCACTCCCATAGGGCATGGCTGGCTGTATAGCTGTTCTATAAAACTTACTTTTTAACCTAAGAGGGATCTTCCGATCACATAAAACTCCTGTTGCACTCCTCCATTTCAACCATCCTGTAGTGATCCCGTGACAAACGTCATTTTGGACATCCCCATCTATTTGAATAAAGAACCCAAGTAACAAAATTTATCACAGTTCGGTATATCTACTCCGTCCAACTTGGCTCCATCATTCACACTGCGAGATTGGCTGAAATTGCAATATGATAGGAAAAGTTGGTGTCCCTCCTCCAGGAATCCTCGCACTTGCTGCAGAGCTATCATACATGTCTTTGATCGAGTCAATGTATTGGATTGGCACACCCTTTTTCTTCAAAACCATCCACAACACTTCTCTGGGTACTCGATCATAGGCCTTTTCCAAATCAATAAACACCATATGAAGATCTCTTTTGCTTTCTCTATACCATATAATTTCATTCACAATAAACATAAAAAAAATGGTTTGTTAAAAGTAAAATTGAGTTTGTAGGCGTATTGCAACAATTTATTAGTACTCTAATTGATCAAGGATTTCAAATATAGTTTGAAATTATCTCTAGGAGCCATAGTTTATTGTACATGTAGCACTGAAAGTGAACATTCTATCAATGAACAATTCACTAGAAGTATCTTGCAATTTACATACAAGCATTTGCAAACAAGAGAGTAAGAAATTGATGCAATTAGAAAAACAAAATGATAAAAAGGACAAGGTTGGGGAGACAAAAGGCTGAGAAGGCAATGCATACCTATAAAGGAGATAAATGGATATTATCAAGATAGAAATTCAGAATAAACCACAATGTGTTTAGTCACTGGAATAAGAGGCACATAAACCAACAATACCAAATTGAAGCTTTCTAGAAATGTGCAGGAAATCAGTGTGCATATAAAATATACCTCTGCAAGGGAAAGCATCCATAAGTACCACGTAAATTTGAATGCACTGGTTTGCAATAATGGACCTCTAAAAATCCAAGATTAGGCAAGGAAATTTGTTTGAAAAGAGAAATCCTAAAAGATGGAGGTAAAACGATAACGAAAAGAAGGATGTTGTCGTTTTGCAAGGACAATGGTGACTGACCTCGTACTGACTTTAGCGGAGCAATTGCAACAACATTGCTGCTAGTTGCTACTTAGCAGAGAGGGCATAGAGAGGAGCTAGTGTCTTGGGTGCTAATTAGGCTCAATTGTTCCATTTTTTTTTAATTTTTTGCTAGCTGGATACGACATGGATATGGCTTAAGAGTATCTAATATGTATCCTGAAGTATCCACAAAGTATTGGTTTCTGTAGAGAAGGAAATGCTGGGGGAAACCCTCAACCTAATCTCACGGTCGGGGTGCTTGTAATATATACAAGAGATTTTACAAACTTCACACATAGGTCCCTGGCCTTTTGTTACACTTACAAGTAGGTCCCTATACATATATCTTAACATTCCCCTAAAGCTGGAGCATATATATCATATGTGCCTAGCTTGTTACATAAGTATCAAACCCGACAACCATTTAGGGACTTTGTAGACAAATCAACTGATTGGTCTTCTGACACAACTGGTGACAATTGAATTAACTTTTGCTGAATCTTTTCTCACTGAAAATACAATCAACTTCAATATCTTTGGTTCTCTGTGAAAGAAGATTCTGGGCAATGTGGACAACATCCTGATTGTCACACTTGAAGTCTAAAGGGGCTTCTTTCATGAAGCCAAGCTCCTCTTACAAGTGGCGAGTCCATAACAACTCACATGTTGCTAGGGCCATAAATCTATACTCTGATTCTGCACTAGACCTTGCTACAACAGTTTGCTTCCTGCTCTTCCAAGACACGAGATTAACTTCCACAAACACATAGTAACCAGAAATAGACCTCCTATCGATACTAAATCTTGCCCAATCAACATATGAGAAACCCTCCACCTGTAGATGTCCATGATTTTCATATAGAAGTCCCTTGCCAAGAGACTTCATGAGATATCTCGGAATGTGCATAACAACCTCCATATGACTTGTGTGTGGCTTATCCATGAATTGACTAACAACACTAGTGGCAAAAGGCAATGTCGAGTCGAGTGACAGTCAGATAAATCAACTTCCCAACAAGCCGTCTATACCTCCAAGAATCATCAAGTAACTTCTCCCGCTCCATGGATAATCTAACTTTAGGATCCATTGGAGTATCATTAGGTCTAGCCCCAAGCATCCCTGTCTCAGCGAGAAGATCCAAGACACTTTCTTTTGTGAAATTACAATCCCAGACTTAGATTTGTCAACTCAATCCCCAAAAATTATTTAAGACTACCCAAGTCCTTTGTTTGAAATTGGTCCCACAAAAGAGTTTTAATTGTGCAATGCCATGCTTATCGTCCCCAGTAATCACAATATCATCAACATATACCACCAAGAAAATGCTTCCAAATTCTGTCTTCTGTAGAAGACTATATGATCCATTGTACATCTATGGAGTCCAACTCAGACAGAGCAATGTTGAATCTGCCAAACTAGGCAGGAGGTGACCCTTCAGACCATAGAGGGATTTGTGATTACGACATACTAGATCCGACTCCCCTTGAGCAATGAACCCAAGTGGTTGCTCCATATAAATCTCCTCATCCAAATCGCCTTGCAGGGCTGCATTTTTAATATTAAGAAAGGTGTAGAGGCCAAAAGTGAATAGCAACCAGAGACAAGAAAATGCAAACATAAGCCATCTTTGCCATAGGAGAAGGTCTCTAAGTAATCCTTGGCATAAAATTGAGTGTAGCCCTTGGCAACCAAACATGCCTTGAGTCGATCAACACGACCACCTGTACGCACTTTTACAGTGTAAACCCAGTGACATCCAACAATAAACTTGCCATGCGGGCGTGAAACAAGAGACATTTCTTATTATGGTGAAGAGCTGACATCTCCTCATCCAAAGCATGACGCCAACCTAGGTGATCAAGTGCAACTGAAACAGATGGAGGTAAGAAACTAAGACATAATATGAACGTGAAAGATAACTATATGAAACAATGTTAAAAATGGGATGTCAAATATCTTAAAGAGTGCAAGGAAGATTTTGCTGTAAAGGTGGAAAGGCACTGTCTTCACCTGACCTTCTGACAAGGAACCATCTGGAGAAGGAGATGAACTATCAGGAGCCTCTGTTTCAGCTATATCGGTACCTGAAGCGGATTGTCCACCTACACGTGTACGACGACGACGAGTATATACATGAGTAATCGGTGGCCTAGTGGAAGTAGGTGGAACGACATCATGAGGACAATCACTACTATGAGACAAAGGAACAACAGACTTAACAACAACAAGAAGAGGCAAGCAATCCTCTACAATGACTGGTGTCATTGAAGCACTGCCATTAAAGAAAGACGTGTCTTCAAAGAAGGTGACATCCACAGACACAAAGAAGCGATGTAACATAGGACTAAAAGTCGAAAACACTTATAACTCTAGACTAACCTAAGAAGACACAATTGGTGGCTTTGGGACCCAACTTGTTCACTTCTGAACCAAGGCAGTGGACAAAGCAAACACACCCAAACACCTTCAGAGGAACATGGTACAATGGCTTCATAGAATGAAGAATCTGAACAAGTATGCGGTTCTAAATGATCGATGATGACATGCGATCAATGAGGTAAGTAGCGGTAAGAGCTGTATCACCCCAATAGGTACATGCATGTGAAGAAGAGTGCAGGCGGTCTCAACAATATGCGAATCTTTCTTTCAGCCACTCCATTCTATTGTGGTGTATGTAGGCAAGATGACTGGTGGATGATGCCATGGGTAGTGATAAAATGAGTGAAGTCATGGCTGAAATATTCTCTAGCATTATCAGATTGAAGGGCAAACACATTCTTATTGAATTGAGTTTCTACTTCCACACAAGAAAATTTGAATATAGACAAGAGTTCAGATCTCTCTTTCATCAAATAAAGCCATGTAGTATGTGAGTAATCATCTACAAAGATAACCAAATACCTATAGCTAAGCTTCGAAGTAACACGACTCGGTCCCAAAATGTCTGAATGGATCAACTCAAAAGTAGACTTTGTTCTTTGGCTCTCTTTGAACCTAGAGACGGACCTTGTATGTTTCCCTAATTGACATGACTCACACTGCAAAGTTTCCAGGTTGGACAAACTTGGAACCAAGACCTTGAGCTTATCTAAAGATGCACGACTAAGACGACTATGTACCACCAAAGGAGGAGCTGCAACACATGCTATAGGAGACCTTTGCAAGTATTTGAGACCGATCAATTCATACCCCTTGCCAATCAACTCCCCCGTCTTCAAGTCCTGTATAAGACAAGTATCCAGTAAGAATGTAACAGAGGCTTAAAGAACACGAGTTAATTTGCTAATTGGTAATAAATTAAAAGGAAATTGACGAATGAAAAAGGTAGTTGGAAGGGGTATATTTGGAGTCGCTGACACCATCCCAATTCCCTTAATGGAGGCAATAGAGCCATCTGCAAGGGTGACACCAATTAGGTTATGCTAATGGGAATAGGTCGTGAACATCTCTGATACCCTCGTGATGTGATTGGCTGCACCTGAATTGAGAACCCATTAAGACTTGGGGGTGAGCATCCATAAGCGGACCGGATTGAAGTAGGACCGGTCTGGACCGTTTTATAATATGACTGATCCGTTTAGACCATAGTCAGACTTCTTATATGTTAAGTATAGAATGTGAAAACCTTTATTTGATATGTCTACAACAAATACAATGGATGCTGTTTTATAGGATAAGAGAGTAAGTGAAACAAAATTAGGCAATATGGGATAAAAGCAAAGCTAAAGACAAACAAAACAAGTGTAAAGCACACAATAAAACGTAAAGCATAAATATATATACTAATACTGCCCCTCAAGCTGGAGCATTGATGTCAAACATGCCCAACTTGTCCACCAGTGTAGCAAAGCGAGGCTTGGGAAGTATCTTGGTGAAGATTTCTGCAAGTTAATCCTCGGTCCTTAGATAAGGAGTGCAAATATTTCCAGAGAATAGAATTACAAACAAAGTGGCAATCCACCTCAATATGCTTTGTGTGCTCATGGAATGTGGGATTGTTGGCAATTAAAATGGAGGCTTTATTGTTACAATCCATAGGAATAGGATCTGAGTCAGAGATATCAAATTCCTTGATGGGTCCTTGACCCACACCAGTTCACAAGCCGTATGGGCCATAGCTCTGTCTTCTGCCTCAACACTAGACCGAGCAACCATGATCTGCTTTTTACTGCACCATGTCACTAGATTGCCTCCAATAAAAGTGCAGTAGCCAGATGTAGATTGCTTGTTACCATAGTCACAATAATCGGCGTTTTTTTCAAAAATTCGTGTTTTTGCGTATAATTCAGCTGCCGTATGTGACGGTCGTTTAATACTGTCCTGCCGTATTATACGCGTTATTTGCGTTTTATTCGCATATTAAACGCGACTTCCGTATTTAACGCGTTTTAAACGTTTTTTTTCCCATTTTATTCGCTACTGTACGGGGGTTGAAGCTACTAACGACCGAGTGTTGAGTTGTAAGTTAGTAATGAAGTGTAATCTGTTCTATATCATTAGCAATTTAAATTGTTTAGTTTATTACAATTTTGAAATTGTATTAGTGATATTGTTTGCTTTATTGCTTGAATTTCGTGACACAATTAGCAGTATTTGATTATAAATTTATATGTGAACATCGGATCTTAGAGAACATTGGTTGCATCTTTCACTTTTATATGTGTCTTTGTATTGTGTGATGTCTAAAGTATATACATACATGTATACATATATATATGTCCAAAGTATATATATATATATATATATATATATATATATATATATATATATATATATAGTCAGGCTAGAATACACTCGAGTGTATCCGGAGCGGAATACACTCAAGTAGTGTTTCATGATGCAATATTTTTTTTGAAAATCTAATCCGTTGATCTTCTTAAACATCTCGTGAACAACTCATACGCAAAATTTGAGCACATTTGGATATGTATAGCTCATGTTATGAAGATCGCAAAAATTATGCATTTCAAATTAGTTTCGCGCGTCGATTTTGTTGCCCTGGGATGAGTGACGTACACTCATCCAAATGGGCTCAAAATTTGCATGTAGCCTAGTTATAGCATGACGGTGAAGATTAACGGTTTACATTTTGCAAAAAATAGTCTTGATATGCAAACACACTTGAGTGTATTCGTGTGATCCATACACTCAAGTGTATTCTAGCCTGACTCTATATATATATATATATATTGCCGATTTTTTGCCGACTTTTTCCCGAATAGTTGACCGTACTTTGACCGAATTTGACCGTACTTTTACCGTTTTTTATCCAAATTTTCCGCATAATTTCCGAATTCCGAATTTTTCAGCTCCACCGTACGTATCCCGAATACTGAATTTGTGACTATGCTTGTTACATCTACTACCAGCATAATCATAGTCAGAATACATAACAAGTTTGCAATGCTCATTCTTGCGATATAGTAATCCTTTCCCCGAAGAAGTTTTTAAATGCTTAAGGATATGACAAACAACATCCCAATGATATTGTCGAGGTTTATCCAGATACCTACTGACAAGTCTAACAACAAGAATAATACCAGCCCTAGTAATAGTAAGATAGATAAGCTTACCAACCATTTGTCTGTATTGATGGTTATCGAGGTAGGGAGGTGAAGATTCATCATCCCAATTGATATTGGGATCCAGAGGGGTGCTAGCTGGTTAGGCACCAAGCGTACCTACTTCAGTCAGAAGGTCTAAAACATATTTGCGCTGTGAAAGACAGACACTAGAAGACGATCTGGAAACTTCAATTCCCAAGAGTACTTGAATTTACCAAGATCCTTAGTAATAAAATGTTGCTTTAGATATCTTTTGGTAGTTGCAAAACTGTCAGAAGCATTACCAGACAGAATGATATCGTCTACATAAACAATAAGAACAACAAACGCAAAGCTGGTTTTTCGAATAAAAATAGAGTGATCAGAATGTGAGCGTCGAAATTGAAACTTGAAAAGTATCTGGCTCAATTTATCAAACCATGCCCACGGGCTTTGTTTCAGGCCATATATCGCATTCCTAAGTGTGCAGACTTTGGAACACTCCTCCTGATTAACAAAACCAGGTGGTTGCTCCATGTAAACTTCCTTATCCAAGTCACCATACATGAAGGCATTTTTAACATCAAGTTGATAAAATGCCCAATCTTTATTTACAACAACAGAGATAAGCACTCTTATAGAATTGAGTTGAGCCACATGAGAAAAAGTTTCAAAGTAATCAACTCCATAGGTTTGAGTGTAGCCTTTTACTACCAGTCGGGCCTTTATCCGTTCAACAAAACCATCTGGCTGATATTTGACAGTAAAGATCCAACATCAGCCAACAATTAGACAATTTTCAGGACGATCAACAAGATCCCAAGTCTTGCGATCTCGAAGGGTAGTCATTTCAGTTTTCATAGTTCGACCCCAAGCAGGATGCTGAAGAGCTTGTGCATCATTCTTTGGTACAGAAATAGAAGAAAGAAAAGAAGTAATGCAAGCAAAGAAGTAAACAAGCAAAGCTAGCACCAAGATTAGTGGAAGAGTAGAAATTACTAATCGGATGCTGAGTGTAGGAGTGAATACCTTTCCTTTGGCTAATAGGAAGATGTAGATCAAAGATTACATGGGAGGTGTAATGATCTGCCGACGAGGGAGGAATCGGTTGTTGAGGGCCAGGGGTGGAACTGTAACCTTGGGTCTTCTCTTATACACCTTTAAAGGAGGAGGAAGATCTTCAATTAATTCAGGGTGATCATGTTCGACCACTTGAGGCAGCGGAGTATGATCCAATAGATCACTTGACAAAGAGCCCCCCTTGTCTGAGTAGTACGTCATGTGCTAAAAAAATACAACATCCACACTCACAAACCATTGTCAGTTGATAGGATCATAGCACCAATATCCTTCTTTTGTTCGAAAATATCCCAGAAAGATACACTTAGTGGAGTAGGGGTCAAGGATTTAGATATTCCAGGGTGGAGATTCTTAACAAAACAAGTGCTGCCAAAGATGCGCGGTGGAACAAAAAATAAGGGCGCATCATGATACAAAAGAGAGACATGAACTTGATTATGCAACATAGAAGAAGGCATACAATTATACGCAGTAGAAACGACTTCAAGTCAAAAATGTTTAGGGACATGATAATGAAGAAGACTAGTGCATGCTACTTCAAGAAGATGACGATTCTTCCTTTTTGCCACACCATTTTGTTGTGGTGTGGTCTGATGAATAGTACCCCGAGAAGTACAAAACAAATCCACATATTTTTGCATAAATTCTAAGGCTTTATTAGTTCTCAAGATTTTAACAGTTGTTTTGAATTGGGTTTGGATCTCAGTGAAAAAGGTGGTGATAGTTTGCAAACAGTTCTACGATCCTTTAAAGAAAACAACCAAGTTTCCGTCTATAGAGATATGTAGTTTCATGTGGTTTTTCTGTTCCTTTCTTTGAGTGTCATGTGCTTAGCATGTGCCTCACTTACTCCTTTTCTTATGTTGTTTAGTCCCATATGGGTAGCGCTTAGTTTAGTCTCTTGTTATGTTTGCAATATAAGAGACTCCCATGTAATCAGTTTTAATCATCCAATAAACACCATTTCTCCTATCTACATGGTATCAAGAGCAGGCCTTCAATTTCTCCCACCCTAAGTTCCCACCCATGACATAACAGCCCCCCCCTCCTCACAGCGCCGCCCCCCCCCCCCCCCCCCCCACAGCCGCCGCCAACCCCCCCCCCCAGCCGCCGCCGCCAACAGCGACACCCTGCTGCTGCCGCACCACCACCACAACCACCTTCCTTTTTTTTCACCCACTCCCTTCATCCCTACCCACACTACCCTCTCCTCCATATCTTCCCTCCTCACCATATCCACCATTTCCCTCCCAATCACCTTCTAAATCCTTACGTACAGCCCTGTGCACTTTCTAATTTTTCTCCGTCTACGTCCGGCAGATTGCGGATTTGTGATCGGGACACCTCTGGCCTTCTAAGTTGAGAGTCTACTTTGTTCCTCGGGAATTCTGCCTGCGCCTCATGTTGGAACGTTGATTTTTCCTCATGACGGCGTAGGTTTCTATGTCTTATTTGCCCATATTGGGTCCTTCTGATCTGCCTTGTCAGATCTCTGCTAGTTCTGCCCATTAAGGGTCTCTGCTGCCTCTGCCTGTCCAGGGGTTCTACTGCTTCTCTACGGCGTGGTCCATTCTGCAGCCATGGCATATTCTGAGCCACCCAGATCTCTGTGCGTCACCACTGTCAAACTTGAAGGAGGATCCAACTACCATCTGTGGTCTGCGTCGTTTGTGCTGTATGTCAAAGCACAAGGTCGGTACCATCATCTCACTGCTGATCCCCCGGCTGCCCCTACTGCTGATGTTGAAGACAAGACTAAACAGGACTACATTCAGTGGTCCAAGGATGACTCCGGCGTCATGTCCTGGATTCTCAATAGCACCGAGCCTCGGATCAGCCAGTCTCTACTCTGCTTGCATGATGCCAAGACGATGTGGGACCAATTGGCCCATGTTTATTCTCACCAAGAGAATCCCAAGCGGGTGTTCGAGATTTTCAAACAACTCGCCAAGAAGGAGTTCTCAACTGACTTGTCAATCGATGACTTCTACAACCAATGCTCTGCTTTATGGAATGAATACGAGCTGTATCATCCGTTGACTGCCGATATTAAAGTTGTACAGCAGCACTGCAATGAACTTCGCCTGGTGTAGTTTCTGGCTGCGCTTCCTGACTCCTTCTCAGGGGTTGTTGATCAAATCCTGTCCAGTGACCCGCTTCCTACCGTTCGAGATGTCCTCAAAAGAGTCCAACGACTACCTTCGCTGACTCCTGCTTCTGCTCCTGCACCTTCGGCTCTGGCTGCTCGCTCTACTGATTCCGGCCGTGGTCGTGGCCGCGGTCGAGGCCGTGGTGGACGACCTCCTACTTCTAGCGGACGGGGCACTCCTGCACCTGGACGGAGCACTTCACCTCATCCACGCCACTGTGGCTGGTGTGGCCGTGATAACCATACTGAGGACCGTTGCTGGATAAAGCATGGTAAGCCTGCTTGGGCCAACCAAGCGGCTGATGATACTACTCCTGCTGCTTCTTCTGTGGATCAATCTGCTGCACCACCTAACACTGAATGGTTGCGCTCGGAGTTTGACAGAATGTTTCAAGAACGTCTGGCACAACTACCATCTACCTCAGACTCATCAGCCATGCTTGCCTCGTCCTCGTCCGGTAACACAAAGTGGTGCATCGATTCTGGTGCTTCCACTCATATGACTGGTACTCGTCATTTATTTTCACACCTTACCAACCATACTCCTATTTCTTCTGTCACTGTGGCAAATGGTTCAAGAACTACCGTTAGTGGCACTGGCACTGTTCCTCTATCAAAGGAATTATTTCTTCGTTCTGTGTTATATATCCCAAACTTTCCTGTCAATTTACTTTCGGTCAGCAAAATGGTTAAACAATTAAACTGCTCTGTTAAATTTGACCCGTCTGGTTGTATTATGAAGGACCTCCGCACGAAGACGAGGATTGGTTCGGGCCGTGAGGGACCAGATGGGCTGTACTACCTGGATGGACCACCTACTCCAAAGGCGATGCTCTCTACCTCGGTGACAGAACTTCAACTGCATGTTAGACTTGGTCATCCATCTGCGGCGAAACTAAAACATCTTTTTCCGGGCATCTCTGGCAATAGCTTTACTTGTGAATCTTGTGTAATGGGCAAGCATACAAGATCTGTTTTTCCTGCATAAAAATCTATTTCTTCTTCAACACCTTTTGAACTAGTGCATGCGGATATTTGGGGGCCATGTTCTGTGCCCAGTCATTCTGGAGTAAAATATTTTCTGACTTTTATTGATGATTACTCTCGTCTTACTTGGCTGTTTTTACTCAAAGGTCGAAACACTGTATTAGATTGCATTAGTACCTTTTTTGCTGAAATTAAAACTCAATTTGATCGACCTATTAAAACCTTCCGGACTGACAATGCACTAGAATTTATGCAACAATCTGTGACTCACTTTTGCATCTCCCATGGCACACTCCACCAAACCACTTGCCCATACACTCCACAACAGAATGGTGTAGCAGAACGGAAAAATCGCCATCTTCTTGAGGTTGCTCGCACTCTCCTGTTTCATTACAAGGTGCCTCACTGTTTTTGGCCTGATGCAGTTTCGACAGCATGCTATCTTATTAATCGCATGCCTTCTTCTGTTTTGCAAAACAAAGTTCCCTACACTCCGTTATTTCCTGATAAACCCTTATTCTCTGTGCCGCCTCGCATCTTTGGTTGTACATGTTTTGTTAAAAACCTTCGCCCTGGTCTCACAAAGTTGGATGCCCGGTCTGTGAAATGTGTCTTTTTGGGATACTCCCGGACTCAGAAAGGCTATCGCTGTTTTGACCCCGATAAGAAACAATGGTTTGTAAGTGCGGATGTGATATTCTTTGAACACATGCCGTTCTACTCTGCTGCTGGGGATCGCCTGACTACTGATATTTTGAATAGCACTCCTCTTCCAGTGGTTGAAGAAATACCTTCTGTTCCTACTTCACAAGAGAAACCTCTACAGGTATACAAGCGAAGACCAAAGCCCCTCACTACCCCGACCGAACCAAATCCTGCGTCAGCGGAGGATCCACCACAGGCTGAGGTATTTTCTGATTTGCATCTTCCTATTAGTTTACGAAAAGGGGTTCGTTCATGTACTCAACATCCTATTAGTCACTTTTGTTCTACTGATCATCTGAGTGACAGTCTTGCATACTTTACATCTGCATTATCTGCTGTGCACATTCCTAAAACTGCTGATGAAGCTCTTCGCCACCCTGCCTGGAGACATGCCATGGAACAAGAAATGCAAGCCCTATATGAACAACACACCTGGGATCTGGTTGATAAACCTTCTTCTTGTCATCCAGTTGGCTGTCGATGGATCTTTACTGTTAAATATGAACCAGATGGCACCATTGCACGCTTGAAAGCTCGATTAGTGGCGAAAGGATATACGCAAACTTATGGCGTTGATTACTTTGAGACGTTTTCTCCAGTCGCCCGTCTTAATTCTGTTCGTATTTTGGTTTCTGTTGCTGTCAATAAAGATTGGCCTCTTTATCAACTGGATGTGAAAAATGCTTTCTTATATGGCGACCTTCAGGAGGATGTCTATATGGAGCAACCCCCAGGATTTGTTGCTCAGGGGGAGTCTGCTTCTCAAATCTGCAAGCTGCGCAAGGCGATTTATGGGTTAAAACAAAGTCCACGTGCATGGTTCGACAAACTTAGCAAAATCTTAATGTCCTTTGGATTTCGACGGTCGCAGGCTGATCACTCTGTTTTCAGACGCAAAACCACAGCAGGGCTGGTTATTCTTATTGTGTATGTTGATGACATCATCCTATCTGGCAGTGACCCCGCAGGGATAGACGCAACCAAGCAATATCTCGCACAACACTTCATTACAAAAGACCTGGGCAAATTGCGTTATTTTCTTGGAATTGAGGTTGCTCGATCCTCTGCAGGTGTTTCTCTCTCTCAGCGCAAATATGTCCTTGACTTATTACAAGAAACAGGAATGTTGGGATGCAAGCCAGCTACCACTCCTCTGGATCCCAATATGGATTGGGACAGTGATTCCTCTCCTGCATATGCTGACCGCCATCAGTTCCGAAGAATAGTGGGCAAACTCATTTATCTGACTGTCACCAGAGCTGATTTAGCTGCTGCTGTGGGATTTGTTAGCCGCTATCTTGATAAACCACGGCAATGCCACTGGGATGCTATTATTCATATTCTTCGGTATCTTAAAAGTGCTCCTGGAAAAGGCCTTCTGTATAAGAAACATGGCCACTGTGACCTATCTGGTTTTTCTGATTCAGATTATGCAGGGAGTCGGTCTGACAGGAAATCCACTTCTGGATACTGCACATTTGTGGGCGGCAATCTAGTTACCTGGCGCAGTAAAAAACAAACAGTTGTGGCAAGATCAAGCGTTGAGGCAGAATATAGAGCAATGGCTCATACTATTTGCGAGCTGCTATGGGTTCATAGTCTTCTGAAGGAGTTTGTCATATCTCCGCCTAGCCCTATGCCCATGTTCTGTGACAATAAGGCGGCCATTTTCATTGCGAGCAACCCAACCTTCCATGAAAGAACCAAGCACATTGAGGTCGACTGCCACTTTGTACGGGAAAAGGTTCTTTCAGGTCAGATCTACACTCCATATATCAGTACAGAACAGCAACTTGCGGACATCTTCACCAAAGTGCTACCCAAGACTCACTTTCAGAATCTGAGTTCCAAGCTGGGCTTCGTCGATATCTTCGCTCCAGCTTGAGGGGGAGTATAGAGATATGTAGTTTCATGTGGTTTTTCTGTTCCTTTCTTTGAGTGTCATGTGCTTAGCATGTGCCTCACTTACTCCTTTTCTTATGTTGTTTAGTCCCATATGGGTAGCGCTTAGTTTAGTCTCTTGTTATGTTTGCTATATAAGAGACTCCCATGTAATCAGTTTTAATCATCCAATAAACACCATTTCTCCTATCTACTGCAACAATCTGTGACTCACTTTTGCATCTCCCATGGCACACTCCACCAAACCACTTGCCCATACACTCCACAACAGAATGGTGTAGCAGAACGGAAAAATCGCATGAAACTACATATCTCTATACCGTCAAATAGTCGTAAATAAAGGTAATAAAATAGCGAAAACCAGACAAGCTAGTAATAGAACAAGGACCCCATATATCGACATGAACAATATCAAAAAGATTTTTTAGAACCAATTTCTCCCTTTTTAGGAAAAACAACTCGAGTTTGTTTGCCAAATTGACAAGATTCACACAAAAGATGTTTCTCAGAAATATCGGGAAATAAACAGTGCAACTTCAATGCAGAAGGGTGCCCCAACCGATAGTGCCATTGTAAACCAGTCACAGAAGAAGATAGCAGAGCTGCAACAGTTTGCGACACATCTAGGTAATACAATTCGTCATGTCCCTCATGGCCCGAACCAGTCCTCGTTCGGAAATCCTAAAACACACAACCATCATGATCAAAAGTGATTGAGCACTTAACGCTCTTAACAATGTTACTGACAGATAGCAGATTAGAGGAAATCTTGGAACATATAAGACAAATTTTAAGGGCAGATTTCTAGACAGTGATATAGTCCCAATTCCATGGACAACAAACTGAGTCCCATCAGCAACATTACAGGATGGACCCGTGTAGTCTTAAATAAGACTGTAAACAGATCAGAGCAACCAGAAATGTGAGTAGATGCGCTTGAGTCGATGACCCATTTAATGTTACCGTAAGCAACAGGAGACACAAGTAAAGCAGAAGAACCTCTTTGTAGGGCAGGTGTTGGCGAGGATTAACGAGCCTAGAGGAGTTTCTCAAACTCCGAGAAAATCCAATCAACCATGGGGTGGGTTGAACTGGAGGCAACAATAATCGAATTCTCAAAAGCAACAAGGAGACCTGGTTCGACCAGGAAGGTTCAACATACTTTTTCCAACAACTGTCTTCAGTGTGGTTTGTGCACCCACTGAAGTTGCAGAAGTGATTATCAGGAGAAAGTTCAAGTTGGCCTCGTCTAGGATCACAAGGAGGACCACGTCCAAGGGTACCAGAAGCACGACCATCGCGAATGCGACCTCGACAGTGGCCACGTCCACGTCATTGACTCGAGTTATAGGAGTGGACAACAAGAATCGAGTGATTAGAAGCAGATAGTGAAGACATGGAAGGGAGGCGTTGACGTGCTTGAGAACATTCTTGAGTGTGAGTAAGGGATCATTAGATAATATCTGGTCAACAACACTAGAAAAGGACGAAGGAAGACTAGCCAGGAACTGTACTAACAGAAGTTCGTTGCGTTGCCGCTGAACTTCTTAAATGTCGGAAGAGAGGGGATGATATACTTCGTGTTCATCCCAGAGTGTCGAAAATCGATTGTAGTAGTCTTCAACAGATCCGTCAGTCGAATACTCCTTTTTGCCAGATTCTTGAAGATCTCGAAGACCTTCTTCGGGCTTTACTGGTGAGAATACACGTGGAATAGCTGTCCCACATAGCTTTGGCATTCTGAAGGCAAAAAGAGATCGACTGATCTTTGGTTTAGCACCGTTCACCATCCAAGTCATAACACCATATAATCATCATTGGACCATTGCATGTAGACTTGCTTGGCTTTTTCATCAGCAGTAGCATCATGAGGGATAAGAGGATCCATAAAAATGTGAGAATAGCGCCCTTGGGATTTAACATATAGTTCAAACAATGTTGACCAAAGATGGTAGTTTGATCCATCGAGTTTCATGGTGGTCGCACACAAAGCCGAGGAGGATCTGCAATCGCCACGGAAGCCAGAGTGATGACGCACATAGAGATGAAGCAGCAGCTGCAGAAGAAGCAGATATGGAGCACTAGATCTGAGAGACCCGCAAAGGGCCAACAGAGCGCAATAGAAGATTTGGATCAATAGATCCAAAAAACCCGCATAGGGGCAGAAGGAGCAGCAGATCTGAGTAACCCGCATAGGGGCAAAAGAGACCAGAAGGACCTACACCATGACGGGGAGAGAGTTACTCCACAATGAGGCGTAGGCAGGCAAGAAAGGTAGTCCTTTTAGATCTTGAACGTACTATTTTTAGAAAATGTAGGGACACGAAGAAGGGAAATGGAATCAAGGAAGGCTTAGCAGTGGAGACAGAGATGAGATGGTGGAGGGGAGGGTGGTAGGGAGAGGTGGGGGTGGATGGGATGGAGAGGAGTGGAGAGGAGAGGCTGAGATACTGCGGTTGGGAGGGGTAGAATTAGGCAAATTGTTCCTTGAGCAATAAGGATCAACTTTTGAGGCAAATCTGAGATCGGCGTTGGAAAAAAGAAAGCATCCATCTGCAAACTGTATGAGGCCAGCTACATGTGGCCTTGCTGATATTAGAGAGAAAATAAAATTGTTGTCGCTGGCTCTAGTTTTAATTTGACGCTAGAGAGAAAGCACCAATACAAAAATCCCTTTTGATATTTGATATACCACCGTCTCATGGAGTAATCAGCAAGGCAACAATGTGTTTCACATATAGAACTGTAGGACTACAGTCGCCGTGTTTTATTGGCTGAGCAGAACAACGACAAGGTGGATCTTGATCATTCATGAACGGAGGAAAGCCAGAAGTTGCATATGCAGCGAAAAAGTAAAAAGCGAACAGCAGCGATTTTCTTCGTTATTCACCCTTGAGCCCACGAACATGCCCATGATTGCAAGTCGTTCTAGAGTTAAATCCTAATTTAAAAGGTTGTCGATCATCATCGTCAGGTGAAAGAAAAGTGGGGGCGGAGAGGGCAAAGGGGGGAACAACACCGGCGACCGCAACAGAATTGGCCGATGAAGGAGTCGGCAGGGAGGGCGAGAGGCGAAGGCTTGAAGAGTGGGTGCTCGATGCCGCCTCCATAAGGTAGTCCATCGACATGCTTGTTCACCAACCCAGACCCGACAAGAGTAGTGCTGGAGTCCGAGAGGGCGCGATGGCGGTGAAGGAGAATCTCTAAGGGGACACAAGAGAGGCCAGTGACCGGAAGGCGAGCACGCCGATCCCTCCCGTTGATGTGGTTGAGGGATTAGTGGGTGGTCGATGGGGATAAGATTTGCGACAAGGTGGAATTACGACAATATAGGTTTGCAATAGAGGGGGGACTTTGATAGCTATGGGTCGGCGGCACAAGGGCAGAGATCAACTGAAAATAAGAGATAAACATAGACCAAGGAGGTTAGAAAGATGCCCGGCGGGCGGCCAAGCCAAGAAGAAAGGCTGCCGCCCACAGGCGGAAGAAACTCTGTTGTCTCTTCTAAGATTAGTGTTGGATCACTGCTCTGATACCATGTAAAATAATAGAAGACAACTAATTATTATTTTGATAAGAGGAAAACCTGCTCCTATAAATAGGAGACCAGGGAAGCATACAGACACAACCTAACCCTAACTAGCCAAGACATACTTGGGCCCATAAATCAAAATACTTAATAACATAAATAAATAGACTCTCTAATAAGTTATGTATACAAGTTTCTAAAGAATGATTATATATACATAAATGTGTGTATTTTTGTATAAAATCATATAGGAAATTAAGCCACCCACTTTTTCAAACAGAGCCTGCTTGAGAGCGCGCTTTGCATTGAAGCGGCCACAAGATCCTGTATGCACACTTTCCACTTCCCTCTTTCTAAAACATTGATCCTATATGGTCTCAACTCTCAAGTACTCTCCTAAGACATGGTTGGAGGAGTTTGCCTATAACCGTCTAGTCTTTATCACACACTCTTCTATTAACCAGGGTCCTTTGGATACATCTCGCATATCGTCTGTATGGATGATATTGATACATTACTGACGATGACCCACGTCACGTGGTATTTAAATATTAAATAGCTGAAGCAATTTCTTCAAAGTAAATTACAAACCAAGGATTTCATTCGCTAATTTTTTTTCTAGGTATTAAAGTGGCTAAGATCCAATGATGGAATTGTCTTGTCAAGATGTATAAGATTGGAGGTGCCGCTTAAAGACGCATGGAGATACATGAAGCTTGTTGGGAAGCTCAACCATCTCACAATTACTCATCGTGATATTTCCTCTAGTACTCGTGTGGTTAGCTAATTCATGGATAAACCATGCACCAAACATTGAGAGGCATTTGCTCGAGTTGTTCAATATTTAAAAGAATCCCATGCAAAGAAATCTCATATTCTTGTCATGGGCACTTTATGGTGTACGGATTCTCAGATGCAAATTGGATGAACTTTGTCATTGATCACCGTTCTGTAACCTTATACCCTCTGGGGGGGTAATTTGGTTTCATGGAAGAGCAAGAAACAAACCATGGTGGCAAGATCCAGCGTAGAGTCTGAATATCGTGCCATGTTCAGGTTACTAGTGAACTCATTCAACTCAATAAATCTTTGGAAGAGCTTGGATATTGTTTGTCAGAATCTGTGGATCTGTAGTGTGATATCAAGCAGCATTCCATATTGCTTCCAATCCAGTCTTCCATGAATGCATAAAGCATGTAGAAGTCGATTATCACTTCGTTGAAGAGAAACGACAATATGAATTGATCGATCTCACTCTGGTCTGGTCTGAAGATCAAATAGCAAATATATTTACTAAGTCTCTTGATGATGTTGGGTCAACTTATTTATACGACAGGCTTGGTGCCTGTGATATATATCATATATATACACCAGCTTGAGGGAGAGTCAGATTGATAAGCATTTTGTACTGTTCCTTCTTTTCTTATATATTGGGATTTGTGTCAATCATGTAAATAAGTTATTGGCCGCAAGCCCGCAACCCATGTTTAAAATGTCGATTTTAATGTCGTTTCGGTTGGTCCAGAAACAGAAATTTACCGAAATTTCGACCGAAATTTCGATATTTACACTTTTTCGACACAAGATTTCGATGCAAATTTTGACGTTTTCGATGACCAAATAAAGGAATTAAGTCATAATTTTTTACCATGATGATCTATATACATAAATACACCTAATTATACAATAATATCATATGTTGGTATAGGGTAGGGGGCTCCTATATTTTTGAGTGAAAATACACAAAACTGTTTCGATCAGGATTTCGATGATGCAATGTATACATACATATATTCTTATGTAATAACATGTTAGATCTTATATTTTGGATTGAAGTAACTCAGGGGGGTCTCCCACATTTATTTAGGATTTTTATGATTTTTTTAAAAAATTATAATGCAGTAAAAAAAATCGAAATTTCGGCTATTTGGACCGGTCCATTTCGATGTCTGGTAGTGGTCGAAACCGAAATTTCGCAATTTCGACCGAAATTTTAAACCATGCCCGCAACACAGGGTCCTAATAAAGGCTTGCCCTTTCTATGGGAATCAGAAATTAATAGTCTCTCTAATCACATTTTTCATCAAACCTAAATGGATTTGATGATGGTACCTTAGATTGCTGGTCTATGATGTATATGCGGTTCTCTCTGTGATGACATAGAAAACTGTCGACCTTTTCATTGTTTTTGTTCCATGCCATTTCTCACTGTGATTCCTTTTTCCGCTTTTAAATCTTACTGATAAAACACATGTTGCAGGAGTGCAAATGATCTATGTGGTTTACTTCAACTTCAAATCTTATCGTTGGAGGTCTTAAGGGAGTCAATGTATCCTTTTTTCTGTAATGAGTAGCGGAATAAAGCAAGTTATAGAGGTAATAATTGTATGTGTACCTTCTCCGAAGTACATCTAAGCTGGCTTTCAAGTGGTCCTGAGGGATGTTAACATCACAAAGTTGAAGATTTTTTTTTTTTTTTTTTAATGTTAATCAGCCCAAGTGTGATGCTTTTACCCTCTACCATTTGCGTCAGTGAACTTGCAGATTCTTAACAACTGTGCCAGATATGGAAATTTAAGCAATTTGCAGTTCCTTTGTGAAAATGGGAGAATACAGAAGTTTGCAAACAGCATATGCTCACCTGCATTTATTCTTCAAGATTTCCCGCAATTAAAAGCTGACAACCTCAAAAGTGTTTCTAGCTTACCCACTGAGATGACTAATATCCATTCAACTGATCCCTCATCCTCAGAAAGCTCTGGGGAATATTCTTCAATTTGGGCGCAATACTGTACTCAGCTAAGCAGAGTACTGTGCTCTTTTCTTCTTTCCCCTGATGGGAAATCACCAGCTTCTCAAAGTTCTTTTGTAGTATCATTTGCTTACTGGGAGCTATCTGTAAAGTGGGCGATGAAGGTTCTTCTGTCTGTCTTTCCTTGTATTAAGGCCTGCTCTAGTGAAAATGAACTTCCAGAGCATTTAAGGTAAATCCCTTGCATGGTTATTATTCATACGAGCAAACTGTTATTTTTGTTCTGCTCAGCTTCTTTCTGGACGTGTTTTCTTCCTCTTTCTCAAATAATGTTCATTGTGAATTCTATTCGATCTAACTGTTTGATATCATAAATGAGATTTCATGCTTTGCATCTTGGTTTAGGGTAATTACATCTGGTGTCATAAACATGAGCTGGAGTCACCATTAATATGAACTGTCAGTCTTCAGATATGTCCACACGATAACATGCTCTGAGTGTCGAATAGCTGTCTATAAGCTGTGCCATTTTTACCAGATCGTTAGTAGCTGGACCCTTGTTGCAAATTTTTTCGTGTTCGGTTCAACTATCTGATGAGTGATTTCATGCAGTTGAGATCTTATGCCTTTATATTGGTACATAAGGAGACATGGGAATTAACTGGACCGTGATTTGTTGTCCTGCTAAGTTTGAGGGCAACAACATCTACTGCCATGACCATATGATGGAGTCACAGTTCGAATGACTTTTTGAATATTACATATAAATAAAGTTCATTCTATAGCTGCAGTTATAGCATACCCTGAATGCACGTTGTTTAACAAGAATTTTTATTTCATGCTGTTTGATGTGTACCAAGAAAGTCAAATATCCTTATGATACTCCATTTGGTGATTAATAATATTTCAAACCATGAAATGGGTTAATAGGATTGTCGCAATGTTCCTTAAAAATTCCATATTCAAAAAGGGATTTGTTAGAAAATAGTTTATTTACTTATGTATCTCTTTACTATTTCTATTTCATGTTGGGTCTAGTATGTAAATGTTCTCACTATATAATAAAGGAGAACCCGCTCTAGCCGGGCATCGCTTTGACCCAAACTCTTTGACATGGTATCAAAACACATCTAGCTACTGTAACCCTAATCCTAGCCGTCGCCTTCTCTCCCTATCTTCTTCCTCTCCGCTGCTGTAGCCACGCGCCGTCACCGCAGGGGACAGCCGCCGCCACCGCCAGTGTCGGCTCTCTCACCGGGCTGATCTTCCCTCATCTCCGTCAGAGCACGGTGGTCGCTTGAAGGAGAAAGAGAGAAGACCCTCATTCTATGCAGTTGAGAGGAGTAACCTTCTCTCCCTCTCAACTCTCTACGTAGCCCCCGTACGTGGATGAGTGCCTAAGTCTTTTGTGGCTGTTGATGCGTCAGATTCGCATCCTCAATTGACAAGTGACTGCGTTAATTCCCGTCACCCCCGTTACGTCTTCCCGGGGTTATTCTTCTCTCCGGTACGTTTTCTCGGAGATCTTTATCGTGATTGACGGAGTGAATTCCTTTAAGAACCTGCTCAACCGCCATCACACACGACGTGTCATCCAGTCAACACGTCGTGTTGCTGCGTTCTATCGGCACAATTTTTTGCTTTGTTCGCAAGATACATGACGTGTCCTGCGAGATACGACGTGTTCAAGCTACAGGAGTTTACGCCTCCGACGAGGTGCATAGTGTGTCTAGGGACGACACATGTCAAAAGTTCTTGAAGTTTACGGCTCCGACTAAGTGCACGACGTATACAACGTGTCTAGTGCTCAACATGAAATGTCTAAGATCGTCAACATTTATGTCTTCTTTCTTTGTCAAGTGACACGACGTGTCCAAAGTTCAACACGCCGTTCCAGTACTACACACGCCGTGCCCAATGTGTTACATGACGTGTCTCTCGTTCTGTTCGTTGCAACCCTGATCCAACTTCAATATGGGCAATTCAAAGCCAACTGCTTCCACTGCAGTCGTCTACAATGATCAATATCAGATAACTTCTGTGAAGCTTAACTCACAGAATTAACTTCTCTGGATGAATGCTATCTACACTGTGCTTGAATCTCGTGAGAAGGTGGAAATTATTGGGGGAGAACCTCTTGATGAAAACAACAAAGACTACCCTACTTGGTGGAAAAACAATGGACTGGTGAAATCATGGCTATGGAATAGCATGGAACCTCAGATTGCTTTCAGATTCATGTTTTATTCTACAACCAAACAAATCTGGGAAGCTGCAAAGAAACATTTTTCCTACGAGAGAATGCTCTCCATCTCTATACTGTTTATGGCCGTCTACTCGTCTCTTTGCTGAAAGACAAAATAGTCATTCTCTTCGGGATTACTTTGGTACTATACAATCTATCTCCTAGGAAGCACGGACACAGATACGGACACGGGACACAACATGGACATGGACACGGACACGTGACACGGCGATTTTAAAAAATATAGGACACGGACACGGCGTTGGACACGGCATACACACATATATATACATATAATTATATACATATGTGTATAAGTATACATATATACACATATATATACATATACATGTACACAAATATACATATACATACACATAACATGGAGTTAATACATATAATATACATGTATCCAAATCTGTAAAGTGACTGATAACATGAGATTTTAAAGAAATAAAATTAAAAGAACTATAAAATCAGAACTAGAATTCACTTATGACATGAATGCAGACTTTGTAAGAAACCACTACTATGTTTCCATTATCAGAATATAAATGATCTATGAAGAATAATCAATATAGAATACATTCGCAATATGAATTTGTATGTTGAATTCCTAGAACATTCTTTACAAGAATGATGAATTATATCTATAAGTATGATGTATAATAGATAAATATATAATAACTATTAGGAGAAGGACGGGGAGGAGACATAATGGTACTGTGCTCAAATAAGAGGGAGAGAGGAGTATATATTTATATTTCTTTTATATAGGGAATTAGTTTGGGCCTCCCGTGTCCACAGCGTGTCCATGTTGTGTCCAAGTTGTCCACGACGTGTCCAAGTCGTGTCCATGCTTTGAAAAAAAAGTGGACACTTCTGAGCCGTGTCCACCGCGTGTCCAGCCGTGTCCACGCCGTGTCCGTGTCCGACACGTGTTCAGGACACCCACGACTGCCCCGGGGAAGTGTCCGTGCTTCCTAGTCTATCTCTCAAGAACTTTACTTTTACCAGCCACTGAAGACTGATGATCAGATGAAAGACCGAGATGATTTGGTAACAAGGTTTCTATCCGGCTTAAATCCTATATATGCTTCAACTCAAAGCGTTATTATGGCCAATGACACACTACTAGCCTTGAAGAAGCTTTTGTGCAAATTCAACAATCTTTATATGAGTCTTTTTCCGCTGCTCCAAGAGAACACCCCACTGAGAATCAGGCTTCCCTTGCTGCTGCTGCCAACAGAGTTGGACGGGGTGCTAGAAATCGTCCAAAATGTACTTTCTGTGTGAAATTTGGACATATAGAAGAAAAATGCTACTCTAAGCACTCCTACTGGTGTTGCACATTATACGACCAATACATCAGGAGCATCTACATCTGGAGCTACTAAACAGGTGCAATCAGATGTTACGATTTTCAAGGAAGAATATGACCGTCTTCTTCAGGCTACTCAACAAGCTTCCCTTGGCGCTTCTGTCAATCTAGTTTCAGATGCAGGTAACCAGGGGACTTCACTTGTTGCCTCTCATCCATCTTCTACATGGGTGGTGGATTCCGGGGCTTCTCAACATATGACTGGTATACGATCTATGTTTCTTTTTTCTGACTTGTATATCCCACACTCTTCTGTGACACTTGCTGATGGTTCTGTTAGACGAGTCCAAGCGTGCGGCACTATACAAGCATCATCTAATTTGACTTTACAATATGTACAATATTGTACCGGACTTTCCATTTAACTTAATGTCTGTTGCTAAGCTAGTTGTTTCTTTGAAATGCTTGGTGATTTTTGGAGACTCTTTCTTTGTGTTACAGGATCCCAGGAGCTGGAAGATGATTGTGGGGGATCTAGGAAAGGTGATCTCTACTTTTTTGAAGGTGGTTGCCCAACTCGCCAGATTCCATTCACCACATCCACCGTGTTTAGTTGCTCTCCTTTACAATGGCATTGTCACTACGTTCATCCATCCCTATAGAGTTTCAAAAGCTTGTCCCAGACTTTGCCTCAATTAAGTCATTAAAGTGTCAGTCATGTCAATTAGACAAGCATCATTGTATTTCTTTTCCGAGTCGCACAGGGAAACGCTCTAAGCGTCCTTTTGATCTTATTCATAGTGATGTCTGGGGTCCTATTAAAGAAGCCAAGTTATAATGGCTTTCACTACTTTCTATCTTTTGTTGATGATTTCTCCCGCATGACCTGTGTATACTTAAGTCTCGAGATGAAGTCTTGTCTGTTAAACTTTTCATCAGTTAATCAAAATATAGTTTGAGGCTCATATAAAAACTCTTCGTTTTGACAATGCTCTAGAATATGTTGAAAAGGTTGTTTCTACATTTTGCAATTTTGTTGGCATGATTCACTAGACAACTTGTCGTCATACACCCCAACAAAATGGGGTTGCTGAACGAAAAAATCACCCATTTACTAGATGTAGCACGTATGCTAGTGTTTCAAATGTCTGTGCCCAAGAAATATTGGTCTACTGCTATTCTCACTGAATGTTTTTTGATTAACCGCCAACCCTCTTCTATCTTGCTAGGCGCAACCCCTTTCTCTGTTTTACGACCTGACGAGCAACCTTTTCCTGTTCCTCTTCGTGTGTTTGGTTGCACTGCGTTTGTTCACATGTTTGATCCACACGCTGACAAGTTATCTCCTCGCGCAACCCATACCATCTTTTGGGACACTCTTCCACACAGAAGGGATATAGGTGTTATTGTCCTCGTCTTTGTCGTCTTTTTGTGTCGGCTGACGTTACTTTTCATAAGTCTACCCCGTTCTTTAGTGACTCTGTTCAGAGTGAGGGGGAGCACCATCGTGAGAGTGACTACACTTTTGAGTGTGAGAGAGACACCACTCCCTATGCCATATGAAGAGAGTGCCCTAGACACCAACCCCACTTCACCACCACCGCCTACACCTCCACCGATTCAACCCTTCACACTGGTTTACTCCAGGCGAGTAGGGTATCACTACGAGGATGTAGCGTTACCAGTCTAGTAGCATGTCTCCTCATCGTCCGACCCTCCTGAGGTATCTATTTCTACTGATAGTTTTCCTGATGCTTTAGTTTTAGATTTACACCTTTCAGTTGCAGCTCGTAAATGTGTCCAATCTTGCACAATACGACATCCATTAGCGAATGTTTGTTGCTTGTCTCATCTGCCACCAGTAGCCCATCTTCAGCTTGATTCTATGGCTGTTCCTCGTTCTTATACATAAGCAGCCCGCCATGATGGTTGGATACAAGCTATGGATAGTGAGATGGCAACTCTTCATGAGAACTCTACCTGGGACTCGGAGGATCTTCCTCCTGGCAAATCTTTTGTTAGTTGTCGCTGGGTTTATACTGTGAAACAAAAACCAAATGGGTCTATTGATCGCTTGAAGGCTCGCTTGGTGGCGAAGGGGTACACTCATATACATGGCGTCGACTTCTTTGAGACCTCTCCAGTTGCTCGACTCAATTTTGTGCGAATTCTTATTTCTGTTACTACTCATTTTGACTGACCTCTTCTTCAGCTGGACGTCAAGAATGCTTTTCTTCTTGGCGATCAACTTGAGGAGGTATACATTGAGCAACCTCTTGGGTATGTTGATCAGGGGGAGTCTCAGAAGGTCTGCAAGCTGAAGAAGTCCTTGCATGGTCTGACTACACCATTAATGCACCGGAAGCACCATGTTTGTGGGAATGAAGCACTTGAAAGACATCGAAAGATGGATGTGTTGAATACTAGAAACTCCATGAAGATCAGAATAGCTTAGACTGATATATATATAATCTCTCATACACTTTCTCCTCATACTTTCTCTCTATTCCCTCACACCAATTACGAAGTGATTGAGTAGTTGGTGTGGAAAAGAAACAATAGCCCCTGCATGTGGAAATTGATGCACACATGAGGGCTGGTAGGAGGGATTTTTCAATGGAGAGGAAAAAAGGAAAAAACTTGCACAATGCCCCTTTTTGATTTGGTGCTTTGTAAAGAATAACATGGTCTTTTGTTTTTACAATATGCATGGATATAACTGGTAACACTGAGTCAATGTGCTACATGACCCGATTTGACAGATCCATATAGAAAAATAAACAGATCTTTGTGCAACTCAAAAAGGAGATTTTTGTCTTGCTCTTATGCCGACAAATAGAAAAAAATCACAGGATTGGAGACATTTGTCTGTCAAATTGTTGGAAACTCGATGCCTCTTTTTATCTATTTGGAAAGCGGATCGATTTCCAAGGCACAAAACCCTTTTTTCCATTTCCACATACATGATCATGCACTGGCCCGCCTATGCAATTATGTCTGGTAAATCATGCACGGACATGGGCTGCCAGGAGGGCGTTGACTGATAAGTGCTTCATCATTCATATATGACGAGTATCGTCTTCATCGTCATCTAGCATCTTTGTGTGTCCGTCTTTCATCTTTCATCTTCTTCAAGCACGAAGTTCAACTACTTCCCTCCATCAAGACAAAGATTCAAGCTGTCATCCTTCTTGCATCACTAAGATCAGGAACCCCATGGTGATTTCTTTTCCATAGTGAAAATCATCTCCACTATCCATGTCGTCTCTTCTCCATTTTGGAAGTCATCTCCACCATCGGTCCATCATCCTCATAGTGGTGAAGGTCATCTCCACTCGAATCGTTATGTCTATCACCCGGATCGCCATCTATGGTGGAAGTCATCTCCACCGGGATCGTCATCTTCATCATTTGGATCGTCATCTTCATGATCTGGATTGTCATCTCTCTTTCTTCTCCTCCACATCCACATCTAGGAGGTTTATTTCTAGAAGTGGAGTCATCCATGAAGTTAGGGTGAAATGTTTCTAACGTTTTCACTTGAAAATTTGCCCTGGCGGCGACGACATCTTCAAGGGCGTGTAGCAGATCGATTGTTGACCTAGTCTAATTTTTTTTTTTTGATCGGATCTTGTAATCAGGTCACATACTACATCGAATCTAGTTATCAATTCTGCAACTGAAGCTTCCTCACCAAGTCAACCTCTTAGAAGCACCGTGAAGTCCTATACTCACGTGTGATGCAGTTCGCTCTCAGGCACACGATGAGCCTCTCTCATGTGCAAGGATTCATCCCTTTCAAGCACAACATCCAACTTTCTTTAGCGCGAGCTCAAATTTTCTCAAGCCCATTGAGTCCAACACAAAACTTCTGCGTCCATATCAAGCCAATCCTTCTCCAATCATTTCTTCTCTCTCCACCTCATGTCCCTAATGTTACATGGGAGTTTCTCTTTGTCTTTGTCCACCCCAACCACTTTCGTAGTCTCCTTGTGGTTGGGGTGTGCGGGGGAGAGATAGAGGAGATGATAAGAGGAGGATGAGAAGAGTTGAGGTGTAGAGTTCAGAGCTCAGAGGAAAGAGGAAGAAGAACATTGTCTATATATGGAGTTTTGTATACTTAACCTGTTGTCCAAAACACATTGTCCAGTTCAACACCAATGTCCATCCTCGTTGAGTTTCCAAACATTGATCTGTCATTCAGAGTTCATCTTCTCGCATCGTCGTCAGCTGAAGAAGATGATTCCCCAGATCAAATGGATGTCATCGACACTCTATATTAAGCGAATGTGTTTCTTTAATGGCCATGTCTTGGTCATTCTACTCTGGCAACACTTTAGTTTTCTAGTATTGAAGCGTCTTGGATTATGTGCAAATTTGTGTGTCTGTCCGACACACCTGTCTGTTGCATAAGATCATTAAGTTGGCTACGCCAACAGTGTTTCATCGTTCGTCCGTGCCATTCAAGCACGTTGTTGTTCGTCCGGGCCCTATCAAGCACATTGTTGTTCGTCTGTGCCCTGTCAAACACGTGGATGCTGGTCCATGTCCCTTCGAACACATTGATGTTCGTCCGTGCCATGTCAAGCATGTTGATGTTCATCCGTGCTATGTCAAACACGTTGATGTTCGTTTGTGTCCTGTCAAGCACGTTGATCGTCTGCTACAAGCCTACAACCTAGTCTACTCGTGGCACATATCATGGAAACTTATCCAACGACAGTAGCAACTGAGTTCGTGACTCTGATGACCTTCACATGTTCCTTCAGCATACTCCAAGATACTATCTCAAACCTAGTCAAGGCTCTAGATGTTTCAAAGATAGAAGCAAGCCTATTGAGTCAAACACAACTAAAAGAAGCAGAGACAAACCTAAATTAACTTGGGAAGAACTTATAAAGAGAGATTTTGAATCTTTACATCTTGATCAGAGTATGACTCATAACAATCTTGATTGGAAAAGAAGGATCCATGTAGCCAACCCCAATAGGGGTGAGCATCGGTCTAGAACCGGACTGGACTGAGGACCGACTTGGTAAGAATTTATGGACCGTAGACCGGACCGAAACCGGACCGTTCTGAGGTAGGACCGGACCGGACCGTTTGGACCATAATCAACCTTTTTTACATGTTTTACAACTTATTTTATTGTACAAAGCGATAATCTTAGTCACTTCTAATAATTATATAACATTAATAGCAAACATTTACACTATTAGTGCTTATCAATGTACTTTATTTGTACTTGTTACATAATATACCTACAAATATACATGAATTTTATATAAAAGTTGGTCTGCGGTCCGGTCCACGGTCAGATCGATTTTGAACCGGACCGGACCGAAGACCAAACTCACTAAAAATCATGGACCGCGGACTGGACCGAACTCATAATGGACCGGACCAGACTGAGTTGAGCAGTCCGGTCCGGTTTTGCGGTTTGGACCATTATTTGCTGACCCCTAAACCCCAACATGGTTGGGATTGAGGCTTAGATGACGATGACGATGAAAGATCTGGTGTATATCAATCATTCAATCTCAAGAGAAGTTTCAAAGTCAAAGAGCCAAAGATACTAATGTGCGGGGGAGTGAACATGTCGTGCCAAGTCAAAGGGGTATCATGTTTTAGTGATAACTTTTTGTTCTTTCTATGTCTTGATCTGTATGTCATCCAAGCTGGGCATGTGATTTTTCCATGCTCTAGCTTGTGGGGAAGTGTTAGAAGTATACGCCATATCTTATATGGGCCAGAGTATGTAGGCGCATAGAGAGTCTAGTCAAGTCCAGTCATGTCTGGAAGTCTGTAGAGCCATGTCCACCTTCTCCTATATAAAGGATAGGGGTCTCTCCTGTAAAATAACATCATTGTGAATATATCGTCTATTCATTATTTTCAACATACTTTGGAAAATCTTTTTCTTTGACACTTGAGAATATGGGATGCATGCCCTTAATATAACAAGACATCTTGAATTTAGAGAGAGTTGAAGACAATGCAGGAAATAGGAAATTAAGGAAAGAAGGAGGAAAACAGAAATTAAAGATTCAAATTTTCTTACAAGTTGACATGTTTTTAATATCAACACTTTTGAAATTCACGTCCTATTCGGCTGTACTCATAGCCCTGTGTACTAACAAAGTGTGACAGTATTTTTTATTGAAATAGTTGCTGCTTTCTATGAAAACTAGTAAACAGACAGATGAAACTGAAGATGAAGACGGAAATTGATATGTTTAAATATGAAACCATGTAATCTTTTTGTTCATCTTTGTATAGCAGATAAACAATTCTAGACATGGAAATATTCTTTAGGATCTCCGCTCTATGTTCTATCATAAATATAGTGGATCTCTTTCCTTTTCTGTAAGAAATTAATCTGGGCGGTTTATGATTTGTGGACCATTTTAATATTTACTTTTCTGATTTGTTCAAAATCTAACAGTTTGTTTGTCTTTTGTACACAGAATAATGGCTCATAACTTGCAGCATTATAGTCTTTGTGCATTCAGGAAATTTCTGGCTTTTGCACCAAAGCTTCTAGAAGTGCTACGTGAAGAGGGAATATGGGATTTCATTTTTTCAGAGAATTTTTTCTACTTTTGGCCAGTTTTAGATTGCTCTACAAACTCGGATCCAGTGGAGGGTGGACTGACGTCAAATTTCCAGAACACCAAGTGTAGGAGCAGGCAAAATGAAGTAGATATCCTTCAAATGGAAGCTATATCCTTCCTGGAGTTTGCAGCAACCCTTGTGGGGAATGCTCACAACTTGGTACTTCTGTTCTCAATACACTAATATCCACATCACTATAACCGTTGTATGCTTTCTACTAAGAATATAAGAAACTGTATGTGCTAATTATTGACATCTTGCTGCTGTGTATAATCTTTCCTGTGATGAAATAAGCCAACCGTAAGCCCTGGATAGCTCAGGTTTTAATTTTAATCTTCCACATCCATCTTAAAACAGAATGCCACATGCTGATATTTCGATGTCATTTTTCCTTTTTATTATGATATGGTTTTGGCACACTTCCCAAGGATATAAATGGTATGGTATGCTCTATTAGATACAAAATTCAGTGGCTTCACTGTATCATAGCCATAACTTCACCGAGCCCTTTTCTCCTTGCTCCACGACTCTTCGTGTGTTGCTGGACGACACTCCATGCTTGCCGTCCTCTGTATCATAGTCATAACTTCACCGAGCCATTTTCTCCTTGCTCCACGACTCTTCGTGTGTTGCTGGACGACACTCCATGCTTGCCGTCCTCTGTGGTCTCTCCAATCCCCATATGTCTCGCTAGCTCTAACATATTGTGTCGGTCATGTGTGTATGTAAGGTCTATCCATTGCCACCCTAGGCCATCCTAGTCACTACCACACCCTCCCAGCTAGCCACATTTCATCCTCTCTGTTAGGAAAGGTGTTAACTGACAATTGGAAATCTGCCTAAGGTCTCACTATCACTAACCCTATTATTTGTTTCTGTCTGTTTGCCTAAATTTAACCACTTGTATGCCTGCTTCCACTCCCTATTCAGTTTCTATGTGCCGTATATCCAACTCTTACTTTTGCAATTGAGGTTCATCCTTGTCTTAAGCTGAATATATTCAACTTTGATGGCATTAAATACTATTTGGGTTGTGATCCTTCAAGTTATGCATGAATTCTCAGGACCATCCATGTCATTTGAAGGTAAGCCATGTTAATGATGCGATAAATGACACAAAGCAATTGTCCCTTTGTGACTCCCAAGTCCTTCTTTACTTTATATGGAGCCTTGCCTTAATAATAATAGTGTACTAGAGTATTGGAAGGAGCTATGGAATCATATTGCTTAATCTTATTCTCATAGGAAGATTTCGACAAGGGTATTTGACATTTACAAGTGGCAGATTTATCTATATCAAGATGTACTGACCATGTCTACTAATTATCTTTTACATTAATGGACTATGAAATGAATCACATATCATACCCCTCAAATATAGATATGAACGTTGTAGTATGACTACACGATCCAGTCGGTTCAGTTGGTAGCTTTCCTGCTTGCCACCAGTAAGCATATTAAGAATGGAATCTTGCCTTATGACCTTTCTTACTATGCTGAGTGAGGTTTATGCTTTGTCTTAGATTCCTACCTCCTATGACGTGCTGTCCAGGCTTCCGTTGATGCCTCTATCTTTATTCTTGCTTTCGTGGGTTATGGCTATGAGTGGCGTCTGTTTGGCTTCCAATGGCATGATATATTTTTTATCGTCTTTGAATCAAATTGTAGGGAAGTGCTAGAAAAAATATATTGAAAACTTGATTTCCTGATTCTTGTGGTCTCAGCTCCACTTCCATTGCTCCACTAGAATGGTTATAATAAGTTCCTCTTGACGGACCAATGCACATGCTTCTTCTTTTGTTAGTCCTCTTGGTAGTATAACACATTAGTCTCATAATGCATCTAATTGTTCTACTCGTATTTTAGTCTTAAGTACCTGAGCTCGTCTTTTCTAGTTAATTTTTTTTTTACCTTGGTCAGCTCTTATGTAATTCCTCCTACAATGCTTGCCGACGACTTCACCTATTTGTTATCGGAGTAGAGGATAGCTCAATACCTTTACCTTTTGACTCCCATTTTATTTTCACAAAGTTTACTGAATATTATTTTAGTAAGTAGGTTTACCAATTCTGAAAGATGTCCTTTCTCTTTTACATTTTAAGATCTTAGGTTGAGTGATCAATTAGTTGGAGATGTAAAGGAAGAGATAATCTGTAAGTTGACTTGCGCGTTGGAGAAGGCCACAACCTTGGGGGAGAAAAGCCCCGGAGGGCCCCAGATTCTAGCAGCCAAATCTGTAAGAGTAATGGTGAACAACATGTATCAAGAGGAAGGAGAGGAGTGCAGAAATATGTTGTTGCTGGTGGTGGAGATGGAAAATGAAGGTGTCTTGGAGGTTGAGAGGGAAGAAAAGGAAGGGGGATACATTTGACAGTTACTTAGATGCAGGGGCACGAGAAGAGGAGGGGAGATGGGGATGTAGAGAAGCAAGCAAAAAGTAGGCGTAAGGAGGACAATACTACTTTTGCCTGGAGGAGAAGCAAGAAGAAGAGTAGGGGGAGAAGTGGCAAGAGAAGGTAGATCGAGACATGGAGTACCAACGTGAAATACGAGGAGGGTGGGGAGCAATGTTGCGGCTACTACCGCATTCAAATTGAAAAGGAGGGGCATGAGTGAGAAGAGGAACAAGAGGGGAGAAGGAAAAGTAGATGAGGGAGAAGCTGACTCAGAGGAGCAGTACTAGAGGAGGTGAAGGAACAGTTTTGCATCTAATGCAGCTTTAGAGTAGGAAAAAGAAGAGGGGGACAAGAAGCAAGAAGAGGAGCTTGGGGGAGAAGCAAAGGGGGAAGAGTTACTTGGAACTGGAAGAGAAGGCAATGAATCCAACTGCTTCCTTCCTCGAGTTGATGTGGTAGATCCCTGAATGCTGTTGTAGTTGGTGGAGATGATACCACTAATGATGGTTGTTATAGTTGCTAATGAAGGGCATCGACAACTTGCATGTAGCAGATGAAGCCTAACCACCTTACATCGGTAGGGCAAGGAGTAGTGGAGGACATGAGATAGGAATTTGGAGAAGGCTTAGGTCTTTTTTCATACACTTGGCCTTAAGGGGTTGGGATGGTGTGTCCTGGATGTGTCCACAGAGAGTTCAAGATGTGCCCGGCACTGCAATAAAAAAAAACTCAAGGTGGACACTCCGGCGTGTCCACCATGTGTCCAGGCGTATCCAAGGTGTGTCCATGTTGGACACATGTTGGACACGGACACGGAAGCCTCCGGGAGTGTCCATGCTTCCTATTAAAATCTGAATATGCAGCTACTCCCAAGGCACATCAGCCTAGCAGTTGCTGCAGCTGAAGCCTATTTCTTTCACTGTGTAAATTCTGGACATGCAACTACTTTTTAATTATGTCTTGTCATTGAGAATTTGCTTTACAAAGCTAAGATATAATCACAAAACTGCAAACAAATTGTCTTTGAAAGAATCCATATGTAAAATCCAAGATGAACTAAATATCATAAATCACATCGAGTCTACTACATAGACTAAATGAGTAACAGGTACTCATGTATTCAATCTGAAAATCTACTATGTTTACTATAAATACTGCAACAATATGTTGATGTGTGTTTGATAGTGTTTATACTGCACAAAAACACACATTCATATTCATATACAATTATGAATACATATGTAAATGTTTTTCAGATATCTTCTAAGTAATTCCAATACACAAGTACATGTATTATACACATATATGTATATACTATTATAAAAAATTCACCCGGTCAGCGTTAGCTCAGCTGGTAAGGCACGGTGTCCCATCCGGGGGGAGCCGGGTTCGAGCCACGCTGTGGAGCGCTGGATTTATCACCCGCCAGTTATCCGGGCTATGGCTGGAAAAAGGATGCGGGCTTTGCCTAAGGCAGTGAAAAAATCCTTTTTTTTAATTATAAAAAATTCCTCCCATCCAATGCCGTGTCTGTGTCCTACATTTTAAGAAAGTTCCGTGTCCCGTGTCCGTACCCGTGTCAGTGTCCGTGTCTAAAAACATCTCTGTGCTTCCTTGGTTCTGATCAACTTGTGTGTTTAGTTATTAATACTTTAGCACTGTTCTAACATTTAGATTCATCGTGATCTAGGTTTTATAAACACAATATGATCATTAATGCATCATTTGGATATTTGTTAATAATTATTTGATTAGCTATTCGTAAATATGGAATCGGGTTCGGTACTAGGTTACAAATTATAGAATTGGTTCTAGCTTGGGTTTAGCGATTGACTGAATATCTGAGTCAGATCTGCTTACATGTAGGGCAACTTCTTATACCTAGATGCTTGGCCAACTCTGAAGGAACTTGAAAGTTGAAACCAGTATTTTGACACCTCTAGTAAAAGTGTAATTTTTGTGTGGCTTTGTATGTAGATGAACAATTTTGGTTGGGAATTGCCATCTCTTAAACTATGGTGGTTACTACCTCCCGATCAATAGTCAACACGGCAAATACATACTTTTTGTGTGGAGATGACAGTCATGTAGCAGGTAGCTAAACATGTAGACAAACTGTGGGAGTGAACGACAGGTCACCTCTCTTTATTCATGAGTTAGATAGAAAAAAATTAAGCTGCAAAATGTTGAGGTGGGGCCAAAAAAAGTAAACAGAAAAGAAGAAGCAAGTATACATATAGGAAGGAAAAGCAGAAAAGCACACTCGTCACTTACCCTTATTCATAGGGGGTAGTAGAAGCTAACGAAGAATCATAGGGCACGGAGCTGTAGCCATCTTATTGCTATTTACTTGCAATGGACTTGTTTCAAGGTAAGCTTTTGGAAAGATAAAGTTAAGCTGCAGTTGGGAGATATATGAAATCAGTGAAACCCTTGATGTGGATTCTGACTTTGAGCTGCTACCTAGTTAAGTAAAGGATAAGCTGTATAAACAAAATCAAAATGATGTCCGTGTCTCTATTGTGTGTGAGTTGTTTATATTCACAATAATTACAATTTCAAAGAGAAATACCAAATTAGTGAAATATAAAACTAAACGTTTATTCACTGCTCCTTCAAGATTTTTTTTTTAATCTTAGAAGAAAGCCTCTTGATTATATTGGTTCTCTTCCTATTGGTCTAACATGTCACTAAAGTGTACTTTTTGACTTTGTTCACTATATTGACAGCCAGAGTGCTCTGTTCTCTTAGAGACATTGGAACAATCTGCTTGTAATCCAGACATTGCTAATGTTCTTGTCAAGAGCCTTCATCGGATATTTGAACTAGCGACAGAACAAACAATTTCTTCTTTCCTTTCTCTAGATGGAGTTAGCCGGGTACTCAGAGTTGCTTGTATTCAAGCACATGAGCACAAAAAATTATGCAATTTAAGCCCTTGTGTTGAAGACCATGCAGACATGATATCTTCTAATAGCCAGATCACTGGATGTTCGGAAAATGCATACGGCTGGGTGGAATCTATGGTTTCTTCCTTGGAGCTTTTTACCGAATATCTATCAGTAGCTGATAATGCAAAATCCACAATTTTGAATAATTCTGACTGTGTTGATTGCTTGTTTGATCTCTTCTGGGAAGAACGGCTGAGGAGAAAAGTTTTGGACCATATTCTCCAATTAATGAAGGTAAATAATGAGATACATATATTTTTGTGTTTATGACTTGATAATACCAGTTCATTTGCAGTTGCCACCTTCATCTACTGAAGATCGGGTTTCCTTGCTTCACTTATCATCAAAGTACCTTGAAACTTTCACTCGTGCAAAGGATAATACAAAGGATTTTGCAGAATTATCAATAGATCTTTTGGTTGGAATGAGAGATGTGCTTCTTCTTGACCAAACAGTACACCCCCCTCTCTGTGCTATTATGAGTTATCCTGATTAAAATTTCTTTTCGAATACTGAGTAATTCTACCTTTATTCAGTTTTATCAGGCTTTGTTTCGTGACGGGGAGTGCTTTTTGCACATTGTCTCCTTATTAAATGGTGCCCTTGATGATAGTAATGGCGAACAGTTAGTTTTGAATGTTCTGCACACACTGACATTGTTACTTGCAGAAAATGACAACTCAAAGGTAATGATACTAATATTCACTTGAATAACATTGCTATCATTTATTTTATAACATCATTCTCAAAAATAAGTTTTATTTAAAATATTTATTTTTCCAAGACCTTTTATATAACAAATAATTTAATCTGTTAAATTTAAAGGTTATTTCTTCCAGTTGACGTTCCAACTTCCAAATTACTAGTTGCAGTCCATAATATAGTGTTATATGCAGGTTGCTTTTAGGGCCCTTGTTGGTGTAGGGTATCAAACCTTGCAGAGCTTACTGTTAGATTTCTGCCAGTCTCGACCTAGCGTGGAACTTTTAAACGCTTTGCTTGATATGCTTGTTGATGGAAAATCAGACACTGGTGAAGTGCCTGTAATAAAGGTGAGTTCTATTTCATTTTAGAGAGCATTTGTGCTATACTTTTTCTTTGATTAAACTGTCAAAACTAGCTAACTCGATAATAAAATCTGGCTTTTTGTTAGTGTACTACCATTTGAATAATGATTTAACTTCAACCATATAACTAGGTTGTTTTGTGAAATGTTTCGATGTCATTCTAGTCTTAAGAGCACCTTCCATCAGCCCTGAGAAGCGTCATTCAAAATTTGACGTGTGCGCACACGCAAACACGCGTATGCACACATAACACACAATATGCGCACACATAACACAAATATATATATATATATATATATATATATATATATATATATATATATATATATATATATATATATATATATATATATATATGTTAGGAAGTGTGTACCGGCCGGTACATGTTACTTATGTGTACCGGACATTGAAATAGCACATGTGGAGTATGTTGATAAGGTCCAACCATATGGATTGATTCAACAATATATAGATTAGATGTGTTTAAAAGATCATAGAAATATCTCATATAGATCATTAGATATAGCAATGTATCATTCAACAATTTCTGCAATTTCTGCAACTTACCGTTGATTCGAAAATACACATTTTCTTTTGTAGTATGATCTATGAATATCAGATTGTGGTGATCTTTTGTACACATCTTATCTAAGGAATATACCTTGCATCCATAAGATTGGATTATTCAGTAGAATTTTACAATCATCATAAATGAAGATAGGTACATATAAGCTACATGTACTCGAGTACACAATTCTTTTAGCCATATATATATATATATATATATATATATATATATAGAGAGAGAGAGAGAGAGAGAGAGAGAGAGGTTAGGAAGTGTGTACCGCCCGGTACATGTAACTTATGTGTACCTCCCATTAAAATAGCACATCTGGAGTATGTTCGTAAAATCCAACCGTATGGATTGATTCATGATTGTATAGATAAGATATGTTTAAAAAATCATAATCATATCCCATATAGATCATGAGATATAGTAATATATCATCCAACGGTGTTTGTAATTTCTACAACTTACCGTTCATTAGAAAATACACATTTTTTTTCATTGGATGATCTGTAAATATCAGATTGTGTTGCTTTTTTATACACATCTTATCTAAGAGGTATACATCACATCCGTAAGGTTAGATTGTTCATTACGATTTTACAATCATCATTAATGATGATGGGTACATGTAAGCTACATGTACTCAGGTACACAATTCTTTTAGCCATATATGTATATATATATATATATATATATATATATATATATATATATATGTTAAATGCTAACAAGTGTGTTTTGGTTTTGATCTGCAACAGTTGAACATTTACATAGGCATTTTCTTATTTGCTGGTACCAAAACAAAAATAACAAATGTATTTTGTTTTGATCTGCGACCATTGTACAATTAAATGGGTGTTTTCTTGTTTGCTGACACTTAAAAAAATTGTGATAGAAGCTAGATTTATGAGTTTCATATCTATCTATATTGGGATTCAATTGGAGTTTCTTTGAGGCGCTTATGTAAAGTTTAGTTTTAGATTTCCCTAATATTTAACATATATTCTTAAAGAAGTCCCAAAATTATTTAAATGTTTCAAGTACCTTGAAATAGGTTAGTAGTTGTGACTTGTGCAATACTCATAGTCAAGAAAAGAAGGACCCATGTCGCTGCCCCTACGTGGTTGGGAATGATGCTTAGATGACGATGATGAAAGCGAAAATGCTATAATGGAAGGCTTGCACCCATAGTCACATTGATTTGTCCTCATTTAAACAATTCTTGTTTCTTAGAATGGAAAGAGTGGGGGGATTGGTAGCTCTTACTAGACCTAGGTTTCCCCAAATCTAATGGCCTTGGTCAATGTTGAGTAGATACTAAGTGTAAGCTAATCCAGATTCATTGTCATTTAGTTCAAATATAAGTGAAACAATGTGTAGGTGATGGGGCTTGCCAAATAGCTATAATTATTTGAGTATCGGGAATTCGAGAAGATTGATCACCATTTTATGAAACATTGGATCAAGTGGTGGCTTTGTAAGTTTGATCCAAGATTCCAAGCTCAAATAGATAAAGAATACACTTTCTGTAAGATGCACCGATAGGAGTATGGCCACCTTGATTACTATAAAGGATCTCCGTTTTCCCTTGTCTTTAGTTTCATCTGATAGACAATCTTTTATAGCTTTGATTCTGGCAATATCATCTTTAGTTAAAAAAATTTCACACACTTTTTTTCCACAAATACATAATGATCGTTATGTGATCCATAGAAGTTAAATGAAAAAGAGTATAACTCAATTTGTCAAACCAAACCCTTGGACTTTGCTTTGAGTCCATAAGTAACCAACCTATTTCAAGCGACATAATCTCTCTCCAAATGAGCAACAAACCTAGGAGATCGCTTCATGTTACTTCCTCCTACATATCAACATATAGAGAAACACTTTTGATATCTAATCAATGGAGGGTCCAATTAAAAAACACTTTCAACATATAATTACTGAAAGGTCGAATTGACTCTTCCGAATGAATTAGAGACATACATGATAGCTTAACTAAAAGTTTCAAGATCCTAGAGGAGAGACACCAAGAGTTGTTATTATTGTTGGGGTACATCAAAGATCATCTTTAAGCCCATGTTGATTCATTCTTGTTATAGCTATGAAGAGTTGACAAAGCATCTTTAGGAGGATGGTGTATGTTCTCTGCTCATGATTGATAACACTAAAGAAAGATTGAATTACAAGCTAAGTTTTGGAGAAATGCATTGAAATCTTATGGATCCATGCTCAGTAGATGCAAAACAAAGTACATGCGTTGCAATTTTAGACAGTCTAGAATTGTAATTGATGGTTGCAAGTTGGATTGGAGTGGATGTACCAAAATATAATACATTTCATTTATTGGGTTCTGCCACCATTTTTGATCTCCTCTCAGCCCTAGGTTAAGGTTGTATTGGAACCTAGAATTAAGGTAATAAGCTTGGTATACAAAAATTAGAGTGTAAGTTAAATTTTGAAGAAGATAAAACAACAAAATTGAGAATGTGATTTGTAACTTGAAATTTAAAGTTAATTTGAAATCTTTACCAGTTTACGAAGGGATTGCTAAGCATATTATCCCATCTCTTATTGATTATGTTGAGGTATTGCTTACAAATTTTTGTCCCAGACCTCCTCTATACAATTTGTCATCACGCACACAACCTCATAGACATAAGGCATGGTGGCTTTTTTGCCGCCATGCACATTGTAGAACATGGACTATTGGATTCATTATTTTTGGTTGTTTTCTTTTCAAAAATCGTCATCATTGAGATTCTTCTTAATGTTGTAGCCTACACAGTTTTACTACCAGGATAACAACCCCACTTATCAGATATAAACATCCTAAGAAACCCCTATTATTTATCCTTCATGATTTATATTGCAATGATATTAGAGTGTAATTCCTAGACGTACCAAATCTCCATCACAATACTCTTTGCTTCTCATCGTTGTTGTTGACATACATCAATCATGTGCTGCACATGGACCAGATGCTACATTAGGAGTATATGGTATCAAGAGCAGGCCCGTTCCCCATTTTTTCTTCCCTCCCTGCCCCCATGACCTGAATCACCCCCCGCCGGCGGCCTCCCTGCCTAGTGCAGTGCCGCCGCTGCCTTCCCCATCGCCACCGCCCTCCCCCACCTCCACCCGCCGCTCCTTCACCTCCACCAACCGCCGCCGCCACCTACCCCTTCACCTGCCGCCGCCACCCCTTCCCACCACCCGCCGCCCGCCCCTCCTTCCTGCTACTGCCGCAACACCTTCCCTCTCCACCACCGCTTCTCTGCTTCCCACTCCTACACCTGCCGGATGCTGCTCCTCTCCCTCCTCTATTTTTCCCCTATCACCTCCCTTCCTCTTCTCCCAGTGGTTAATCCGTTCTTTCGGACAACCATAACTCTCTCACATTGAGAGTCCTCTACGTCTCCGTCTCTCTTTCTGCCTGCGCCTCATGAAGGAATATTGATTTCCTTATGTTGGCGTAGGTCCTTTTTATCCATCTCTGCCCGAAAATGGGTCCTTCTGATCTGATGCGTCAGATCCCTGCTACTACTACTGCCCCTTCCCCATAGAGGGTTCATTATTTAGTGTTTGCTGCTGCCCTTAGTGGGTTCTTTCGTTGCTGCCTGTTGCTGCTACACCACCACCTTGCTACCACCTGCCTCTGCTCAGTATGGCTTCCGTGGAGCCACCTAGGTTTCTCTGTGTTACCACAGTCAAGCTCGACGGATCAAACTACCATCTGTGGTCGGCGTCCTTTGTACTATATGTGAAGGCTCAAGGCCGTTACTCACATCTTACCACTGATCCGCCTCCTGCCCCTGCTGTTACTGTTGACGACAAGACCAAACAAGCTTATGCCCAATGATCTAAAGACGACTCGGGAGTTATGTCCTGGCTTCTCAATAGCACCGAGCTGTGCATTAGTCAATCTCTACTGTGCCTTCATGATGCCAAAGCAATGTGGGACCAATTGTCTCATGTCTACTCGCACCAACAAAATCCGAAGAGGGTCTTTGAAATTTTCAAAAACCTAGCCAAGGAGTACTCCTCAGATGCGTCTATTGAAGATTTTTACAACCAATGTTCTGCTCTCTGGAATGACTATGAGATCTACCACCCTTTGACTGCTGACATCAAAGAGGCTCAGAAGCAACGCAATGAACTCCAACTTGTTCAGTTCCTGGCTGCCCTGCCTGCATCTTTTTCAGGCGTGGTTGATTAAATACTGTCAAGTGATCCGCTACCGACTCTTCGCGACGTTCTAAAGCGAGTCCAACGACTACCATCTGTATCCTCTACACCTTCTATTGAGCATCCTGTCTTGGTTGCTCGCACTATTGATTTTGGACGTGGCCGCGGTCGAGGACGTGGCCGTGGAGGACGTCCACCACCTTCTGGAGGAAGAAGCACTCTACTGCTCCTGGCCGAGGTCAAGCTACTGGACCTCGCTACTGCAATTGGTGTGTCGTGACAATCACACTGAAGATAGGTGCTGGATCAAGCACGGCAAGCCAACATGGGCAAACCAGGCCTCCACTGAAGCTACTACTGAAGTTGCATCCAATTCACCAGCTGCTCCTCCATCCACTGACTGGCTCCGCTTTGAGTTTGAGAAATTCTTCCAGGAGAGAATGACTCAACTACCTTCAACATCGGTGGCTGGTTGTTCTGCTATGCTTGCATCTCCTTTTGCTGGTAACCATAAGTGGTGTATTGATTCTGGTGCGTCTGTCCACATGGCAGGCGACATCCACTTATATTCTGCTCTATCTAAAACTTTGCATATTCCATCGGTCGCAGTTGCCAATTGCTCAAAAACGCCTGTCCATAGCGTTGGCACAGTTCCGCTATCTCGCAAGATGAATCTTCACTCTATTTTATATATACCTCCGTTTCCTGTTAATTTATTATCTGTCAGTAAATCTGTTAAACAACTTCAGTGCTCTATTAAATTTGATCCCTCTGGTTGTGTTTTGAAGGATCTCCGCACGAAGAAGAGGATTGGTTCGGGCCATGAAGGACCAGATGGACTTTACTACTTGGATGGACCACCTGCGGCGTCAACTCTCTTATCTACATCTGTCTTAAGACTTCAGTGGCACTTCCGGCTGGGTCATGTGTCTGCTGCGAAGATGAAACTATTATTTCCCGCTTTAACTGAAAATAGATTCTCTTGTGAAACCTACGTTTTGAGTAAACAAACAAGGTCTGTTTTTCCCGCTAAGCATGATCTTGGGTCTAAAGATATGTTTGATATTGTTCATTCAGACATTTGGGGTCCTTACAGTGTCCCGAGTCAAACTGGTGTTAAATATTTTTTGACATTTATTGATGATTATTCCCGTGCTACCTGGCTTTTCTTGCTCAAAAACCGGAGTACTGTATTGGACAATATCCACATTTTCTTTTTTGAAATAAAAACCCAATTCAATAAAACTGTAAAAGTCCTCCGTACTGACAATGCCCTATGCAGAAGTTTGTCAACTCTTTTTGCTCTGATACCATATAGATAAACTGATGCTTGTTTATTGAGTGAGTAAAACGGTGTGCAATGCAGTCTCTTATATAACATAAGAGAATAGAGACTACAATAGAGGTGAGCAATATGGGACTCAACTACAAAAGAGAACAACATAAGTGAGGCACATGCTATGCACATGACACTCAACAAAACATAACAGAACACAAACATATCTCTATAAGGAACAATACCATGTGTAAAATAAACTTATCAATAGCTTAACCTACAACCTCTTTGGCAATTTTTGACATGCCACTTAGGTTTTCAGTTTTGCATTCTTCTTAAGGAAAGAAAGCTCAGGAGATGTGAACTACATGCTATGAGATCTAAGATCTCCATTGGGGCTCAAGATTTGACTTCTTGTTCTATGAGGTGCACTAGATCCTCCCCCAATATCATGAGAAGGACCAAACCCTTTTGGGGTTTCCATGAATTGCGTAAGACCATCCCTCTTATTCCTGCCCATTGTAGATTCTTTCATGACTTTCCTCTATGCTTTTCTTTTGGTTGGCAAATCGATATCACTAGGGTAGGCATAACCATCATCATCATCACTATCATCTACACGGATGACATTGGGATTAGTTACTTTGAGTCCATCATCTCTAATTGCTTCAACTTCTTTTGATTATTTTGATTTTCCAAACCTGTAAACTGCTTCTTCACTTCATCTAGAAATACATTCTTGTCCCCTCCTATCAGATGCTTCATGAACCTCGAATCACCTCCACTAGTAATCACCTTATTGCAATCGTTGCATTAGTCCTCTTTCTTCTGCCATCAATTGCAATACTACCATGTTGGATTAATTTTGCTTCGAGTACCAGATCCACCACCACCACACTCTTCCCTCCCACTCCCATCATATTTACTCTCCTAACCACTAAATTAATATTAATGTATGCAAACTTAATATACACGTAGTATAAATGATGTAGATATACATAAAAGTTGTTAATAGATTTAATATACAATAAATTTTGCTTCTAGTACCAGATCCACCACCACCAAGCTCAACCTATCACCCTTAGAATCAAAACCACAGATTGAGGTAGACATCTTGATTCTTGCACAATTGCATAACCTTGTTGCCTGAAACTAAAAAGCGTATACAAGCATTAATAATTAATATTTAATAAATGCCAAGCATGCATCAAATGGAAACAATGATATATTTATTTTATATTTCAGATTTATAAAAGTGTTTATATCATGGTGCAGGACTTCGACTTTGTGTCGACTTCGCCAGGTGTGGAAGTGGAAGTTTGTGGAAACTTCAGGAAGTTTAGATGCAGACTTCGATATTGTTTTTTTGAAGAAAATGATGTGAATTTGAAGGAAACTTTGATTTAAAACTTCTAATTATGTTATACCTATATCTTATATATGTTAATTCAACAAAAAACATGATTTACGACTCTAGCCTTAGTTAAGTTGATAATACAATATGTTGCTGCAAGGGTCAATGTGCAATACACATGTTGTGAAGAGGGTTGTAGGCGACATTTACGCCTTATATATCCATTAAGGCACTAGTTAGGAATAATGTTTTGAGCCGTCTCAAATTCGCCCCAACTTTGCCAACTTTGAGGAAACTGCAACAACTTCAGAGAAGTTGTGACAAAAGTACACACACAAAAGTCAACTTCGCCGACATCGATGAAACTTTGCCCTGAAGTTTGGACGAGGCCAAAGTATTTGGTATTCAACTTCGCCTATGATCGAATTTCGAAACTGGTGAAACTTCGCCCAACTTCGACGAAGTTGTGCCCCATGGTTTTATTGTTAATTTAAATGTCTAATACCTCATCATATCCTCCTATGAGACGACTCTGATCCGTCCTCACAAACTATTCCTTGTATAAGATAACCCTACCTTGGTTCGCCTTTGCAACTCAGGGAGGGGCTCGTTCCCTCCCTTATGCCTTCATCACAGGTCTGTCTAAATGACAGTGTGACATTGGTTTCATATCTTCTTGTGTCTATCCATGTATTGGGTTTCTCAGAATTGATGTTATTTGGGATGATCCTTCACACCCCTTCTTAGATCTACTGCTGTACCACATTTTTTTGGTGCCTTGTGTGGTCTGAGCAGGAACTTGATAACATAATGCCCTCTACTGATAACTTCAGAACACTGTGTAACCACAAAAGATTGGATGGGTCTAACTACCATATGTGGTTTGGATCTTTTGAGTTGTACATCAAGGCTCAAGGCTAGTACTCTCATCTTAATATTGCTGCATCATCTACTCCTGCTGAAATTGCTAATAAAAAGACCAAGCAATTATATGACTTGTGAATCAAGGATGACTAGGGAGTAATGACCTTGGATGGTAAACAATGCGGAACCCAAATAAGCCACTTACTTCTTTGACTGCTAAGGCCATGTGGGATCAGTTTTCTCATGTTTATTCACATCAAAAATCCTAAACAAGGTTTTCAAAATCTTTAAAAATTTAGCTAAAAAAGAATTCTCTAACGATAACACAGTTGAAGATTATTATAAACAATGCTGTACCCTTTGGATGAATTTGAGGTCTACCATCTTCTATCATTTGACATTACTGAAATCCAAAGAAAATGTAATGGATTACAACTTGTACAATTTATTGCTGGACTGTCTGCCTCCTATGCGGGAGTTGTTGATCAAGTCTTGTCTTATGATCCTCTAACCAAACTGTGTGATGTTCTAAAGAGGGTCCAACACCTTCTATCAGTTTCTTCTTCACCTGCTGTTTCCCCTAAGGCGTCGACTCTTGCTGTCCGTTCTGCTGACTCTGACCGTGGTAGAGGCCGTTGCCGTGGTAGAGACAGGGTTACCTTGGGCCATCCAGACCTGAACGTAGTCAACCCCCTTCTGGACCTAGACGTGGTCAACCGTCTATTGGACCTAGCAATGGTCCACCTCTTGCATCAACATACTGTAACTTCTGTAGTCGAAATAACCACACCGAAGATCGCTGTTGAGCCAAACATGGATATCCCAACACATGGGCTAATCATGCCTCTGCTGACTACACCGAGGAAGAGCATGCCCAAACCTCCACTGCTTTTGTTGATTGAATCCACTCTGAATTTGAAAAACTACTACAAGAGAGACTCTCCGCTCGGACTGCGGCTGCGCGCCCTGATGGTTATAGGTCATCGACTCTGGGACTTCTACTCATATTTTTGGCAATTCTACACTCTTTTCTGATATGGCTGCTACATCTACTATTCCCCCTGTCACTGTAGTAGATGGCACTCAATCCCCATTACATGCGGTTGGAAATCTTCGTACATCGAATAATGTTTTGCTCAGATTGGCCTTATATGTTCGCCGATTTCCTCTGAATCTACATTCTGTTAGTTTAACTGTCAAACAACTTCAGTGCTCTATTATGTTTGACCCTGATGGATGTGTCTTTCATGATTTCCGCACGAGGATGAGGATTGGTTTGGGCCATGATGGATCAAATAGTTTATACTATCTTGATGCTCCACAAGTTGTTGTGCTGTTAGCTTCATCTGTTTCAGGTCTTCAGTGGCACTATCGACTCGGTCATCCTTTTGCCTCCAAGCTCAAGCATTAATTCCATATGTATTAGCGGCTCTTTCTAAATGTGAAGCCCATCAACTAGGAAAATAGACTAGATGTGTTTTTCCTAGAAAAATGAATCTTTTCTCAAAATTTATTTTTGGTATTGTGCATGTTGATATATGGGGATCATGTTCCGTTACAAGTGTGACATGATTCAATTATTTTATGACCTTTATTGATGATTACTCTCGGACTACTTGGTTGTTTTTGCTTTAGGACATGGCACATATTCTTAGACACCATTATTGCCTTTTTCAATAAAATAAAACTCAATTTTATAATCCCATAAAAATCTTTCGGACATACAATGCCCTTGAATTCATGCAACACTATGTCAGTTGCCTTTGTAAAAAAGTGGGCACCATTCATCAAGCCTCATGTTCCTCCACTCCTCAACAAAATGGTGTTGCAGAGAGAAAGAACCGTCATCTTCTAGAAGTTTCTCGGTCGATTATGTTTCACTATAATGTCCCTGAGATGTTTTGGGCTGATGTTGTCTCCATTGCTTGTTTTCTGATAAACCGAACACCCTCCTTTGTTTGGAACAACCAAATCTGATATAGTATTCCATATCCCGAGGCTTCCCTATTTTCAGTGCCTCCTAGAATTTTTGGAAGTACCTATTTTTACAGAATCTTCAGTCTAGGATAACCAAACTTGGCCAAAGATCTACAAAATGTTTTTTCTTGGGGTACTCCAGTACTCAAAAAGGGTACATATGTTATGACCCGTGGGCTAAGAAATGGTTTGTTAGTGTGGATGTACTGCTTTTGAAGATACACAGTACTTGTCTGATATGTGCTTGACTCTATGGATTTGGTAGTAGAAACCCCTCTTCTTGTACTTGTTAAGCCAGATTCTCCAAAGCTTGCTGTTGTTTTCTCACAAAGTTTACTAAAGACGCCACAAGACTACAACTCCCTCTATGGCCCCTCCCTCAACCGATTCTCCATCTTCGTTGGAAAATCATGATACCATTCATGTAACCTCTGACTTCAATATTTCAATTGGCTTGGGGAAAAGGTGCATTCTTGTACTTTGCATCCCATAAGCAATTTCTATTCTGATGCTAATCTTGGTCCGAGTTTTGCCAATTTCACTGTTGCTGTTTCTACTATTTTTGTTCCTAAGACTACGATTGAACCCTGACACGTCATGCCTGGCGTTGTTCCATGGAGGTGGAGATGGAAGCTCTTCATACACAACATACATAGGACTTGGTTGATGCCCCAGTTCATGTCTCTTTTGTGGCATGTAGATGGATCGTTACTATGAAATATAAACCTCATGGCATGGTTAAATTCCTGAAGGCTAGCCTTGTTACTAAAGGCTATACATAGACTTATGGAGTAGATTATTGTGAGACTTTTTCTCCTATTGTTCGTCTTCACTTTGTCGGCGGCCAGGCGACCAGGCGTTCCATATGGACGCCCATACAACGTAGACACCCAGGTGGAGGCCCAGACGTTTCTAGGCGTTTATATATATATATACATACACACACACACACACACACACACACACACATATATATATATATATACACACACACAGAGAGAGAGAGAGAGAGTCAAGCTAGAATGCACTCGAGTGTATTCGGAGAAGAATACACTCAAGTAGTTTTTCATGATGCAAAATTTTTTTAAAAAATCTAATCCGTTGATCTTCTTAAACATCTTGTGAATAGCTTATACGCAAAATTTGAGCACATTTGGACATTTATAGGTCATGTTATAAAAACCGCAAAAATTATGCATTTCAAATTAGTTTCGCGCGTCGATTTTGTTGCCTTTGGATGAGTGACTTACAATTATCCAAATGGGCTCAAAATTTGTATGTAGCCTAGTTATAATATGACGGTGAAGATCAATGGTTTACATTTTGCAAATAATAGTCTTGATATGCAAACACACTTGAGTCATTGAGTGTATTCGTACGATTTGTAGACTCGAGTGTATTCTAGCCCGACTCTATATATATATTATTTTAATATGCATATATTAATAGATATATCTAAATTGCATATATAGTAAAAATTGTACATTCAAAAACCTGAATTTGTAGTACTTTTTTAGGAGATATTTGCCATTTTCCTCTATTGGGTTTTTGTAAAGCCGATTTGAAATAATCACTAATTGATTACTCATAAATCAGAAATCGGAAATGTTAACTATATTTGTATTTCTATTCATGAGGCAGTACATTTATAAAACAAAACAGTAAGTTATCAAAAAAAAAAAATAAAACAAAACAAAACAGTAGATTAATAAAGTCAAATAGTAGACAAGTTGAAACAGTACATTAATACTAATTAGTAGATAAGTAAATACAAATCAGTAGATAAGTAAATACAAATCAGTAGAATAAAAATTCAAAACATTAGGTAACTAAATAGAAATCAGTGCATATATAAATACAAAACATTAGATAAGTAAATACAAATCAGTAGATAAAAAAATTCAAAGCTTTAGATAAGTAAACTCAAAGCATTAGATAAATAAATACTAATCCGTAAATAAACAAATACAAAGCATTAGATAAAAAAGTGCAACTCAGTTGACAAACAAATATAAATTAGTAGACGATTAAATAATTTTAAAAAGTAGATGAACAATTACAAAGCCCTAAATTTAAATAATGTGATGAATCAAAATCAGTAAATGAGCAATTCAGTAGATAAGTAAATACAAATCAGTAGATACATAAATACAAATCAGTAGATACATAAATTCAAATCAGTAGATAAATAAATTCAAATCAGTAGATAAGTAAATAAAAATCAGTAGATAAGTAAATACAAATCAGAAGATACGTAAATACAAACCAGTAGATACATAAATTCAAATCAATAGATAAGTAAATTCAAATCAGTAGATAAGTAAATACAAATCAGTAGATAAGTAAATACAAATCAGTCGATACATAAATACAAATCAGTAGATACATAAATACAAATCAGTAGATACTGATCAGGTGATAGAAAATCAGTAAAATTAAAAGCTTACTTACATGTATTACTTTTGGGCGCCCAGATTGGGGCGGGGCTTGGGCTGCCTGGGCACCCGCCTGTACAGCACAACTTTGTCCATGTACTTATTTCTATGGATGTCAATAAATGTTGGCCTCTATTCCAATTAGATGCCAAAAGGGCTTACTTGTGTGGCCATCTGCATGAGGAAGTGTATATGGAAGAACCTCCTGGATTTGTTGCTCATGGAGAGTGTTCTAAAGTTTGCCATCATCATCATCATCATCATCATCATCTAAGCCTTAGTCTCAACTATGTTGGGGTCGGCGACTTGGATTCTTCGTTTCCATTCAGCTCTATTTTGGGTCATATTCTGGTTAAGATGTAGCGATTCAAAATCTCTCTTTATAAGCTCTTCCCATGTTAATTTAGGCATTCCTCTTCTTCTATTAATTGTGCTTGCCTCAATAACATTGCTTTGTATAGGTGCATTAGTAGGTCTGCGTTGCACATGTCCATACCATCTGAGTCGGCCCTCGTGCAACTTGTCCTCAATGCACGCCATCCCCACTTTATTCCTGATATAGTCATTTCTCAAGCGATCTTTTCTTGTCTTCCCACACATCTATCTCCGCATACACATTTCAGCCACGACATCTTGTTGAGACCTTGTTTCTTCACCGCCCAACATTCACTCCCATAGAGCATGGCTGGCCGCATAGTAATTCTATAAAACGTGCTTTTTAGTTTGCGAGAGATCTTCGGATTACATCATACTTCAGTTGCACTCCATTTCAACCATCCTGTAATGATCCTATGACAAACCTCATTTTGGGCATCCCCATCTATTTCAATAATAGAACCCAAATAAGGAAATATATCACATTTTGGTATATCTACTCTATCAACCTTGACTCCATCACCTGTAATGATCCTATGACAAACCTCATTTTGGGCATCCCCATCTATTTGAATAATAGAACCCATATAAGGAAATTTATCACATTTTGGTATATCTACTCTATCAAGTATCAACCTTGACTCCATCATTCCACTGCGAGATTGGCTGAAATTGCATTGCATATACTTAGTTTTGCTCCTACTAATCATCAATCCATTTGATTCCAATGCCTTTCTCCAAAGTTCAACTTTATCAGTCAATCCATCTTTAGTTTTGTCAACTGGGAAGCACAAACACTTCCCGGGAGGAGCCGTGGCCGTCGTGGACACGTGTCGGACACGAACACCCCGTGGACACGTGGTGGACACGGCCCGAAAGTGTCAACTTTTTTTAATTTTATTTTTACCCTTGGACACGGCTAGGACACGGTTGGGACCCGACCCAAACATGCCAGCCGACCCAATTAGCAATTTTTTTTAGAAACACACGCATGCACATTGCACACCCCTCCCCAACTAACCCAATATCCCCGATTCTCCTAAACCCTGCAATTCTTTCAACCCCCGTCTCCTGCCCTAAACCCAAGCTGAGAATCTGGCTCCCGACAATCGCTGAGCGGCAAGCTCCCTTGCCCACCGCAAGCCCGTCACAAGCAGCAACAAACAATCGCCCGGAAGGAGTAAAGCAACCGCCCGTTTGGAGCAGTGCCTCCGCCCGTTTGGAGCAGCGCATCACCCCCCTTGGAGCAGCACGCCCGCCAGCTTGAAGCAGCACACCCGCCGCTTGAAGCAGCAGCAGGGCCGCCGCTTGAAGAAGGGACACTGCTCGAAGCAAAGCAAGGATGCTGCTTGGTGCAGCCAGCAGGTCCGCGACTTGGAGCAAGCACCTAGCAGCCGCCTGGAGCAGACTCCGCAAGCAACAGCCATCATCTCCGGTGATAGGTACCTCCTCCTCCTCCACATATTCTTCTCCTCTTCCCTTATTTCTTCACCCCTTTCTCCTCCACGTATTCTTCTCCTCTTCCCTTATTTCTTCCTCTTCCAACAACAACATCCTCCTCCCTGTTTCTTCTCGCCTTCCTTCTCCACCTGTTCTCCCCCTCTTCCACCTGACCTTCTGTTCCTTCTTCTTCTTCAACTTCCTTCCGACTGTCATCCTCATCTCCCCATCTTCTCCTTTACTTCTTCCTCAACAATTTCTGTTCTCCTTTCCCTTTGTCTTCCTCTTCCACATTGTGTTTTGTTTCTTCTCCTTTGTTCTTCCTCCACGTATTCTATTATCGTTTCTTCCCATTTTCCCTCTTCCAGCAACAACAAATCCTCCAAGGCTCCACCATAACCTGGCAGCTGCTGTCCTCCTCCATGTATACTCAATTCTATCTCCTCTTCCACGTATACTGCTGACTACTATCCCCCTTGTCTCTATTTTCTCCTCTAAAAATTGTGTACAAAATTAGTTCCCTGTATAAATTTGTACAAAATTAGTTACCGTATTACTGATGTTGCTTAACATATTTGTGTCTTACTGATGTTGCTTAACATATTTGTCTATTTGAGTTAATTTTACTGGTGTTGCTGTAGAAATATCTAAATTGTCTATAAAATTAGTTGTGTGAATTATTTACTGATGTTGCTCTAGAAATTGTTAATTACTTACTGATCTAGTAGTCTTGCTATGGAAAAATTTAGTCAGTTTGTGATGTTGCTATATGGATTGGTGACAGTTTTCATGTTGTTTGGAATTAAAAATAATGTATGTTTGTTTGTATTGGTTGAATGAGAAATGGATCCAAATCCAATTTTGATTTAGAGTCGGAAGTGGTGGATGACTCTACTCCTTTGTGGCAATATGTCACGAAATTGGAGAAGGCTGCAAAGGGAGGGAACTATATGTTCCAATGTAACTTTTGCCATGCAACATACAAGGGTTCCTATTCTAGAGTGAAGGCTCATTTGATGAGGATCCCGGGCCATGACATCAAAATATGCAATAAGGTGACGATGGTAAACTCATCAGAGATGCAAAGAGTTTGTGATGAAGCTGAGATGAGACTGAAGAGAATTGCTCCTAAGCCAGTACCATTGCCCGACACACACTCAAGCCACGACAACAACAACTTGAGTACAACCTCCACAATGGGGTTATCATTCTTTCAAGAAGGAGCAGATCTCAAAAAGAGGAGGGCCACACCGTTAGAGAAAGCATTGCAAGAAACCCTTATTATGCCTCTTCTTATGCATTTGCTGCTAACAATGCTATTCCTGGCTATGTCCCTCCTGGTTACAACGTGTTGAGAACCACATTATTGCAGAGGGAAAAAGCCAATCTTGAAAGGTTGCTTGAGCCCACGAAGGCGAAGTGGAAGGACTTGGGTGTCAGTCTAGTTTTTGATGGTTGGACTGACGCTCAAAGGAGGCCATTGATAAATTTTATGGCTGTGTCAGAGAAGGGGCCTATGTTCTTGAAGGCAGTAAATTGTGAGGGCGAGTACAAAAGTAAGTATTACATAGCAAATCTGATGAAGCAGTGTATCCAGGAAATTGGACCACAAAATGTGGTTCAAATTATCACAGATAATGCTCCAGTTTGCAAGGCAGCAAGGTTGCTTGTAGAGGGTGATTATCCTAACATTTTTTGGACCCCTTGTGTAGTGCATACTTTGAATCTTGCCTTGAAGAATATTTGTACTGCAAGAAATACTAAAGCAAACAATGTCGTATATGAAGAATGTTCTTGGATTACTGATGTTGCTGCAGATGCTTCTTTTATTCGCAATTTCATTATGAATCATTCAATGAGACTTGCAATCTTTAATGAATTTGTGAGTTTGAAGATGCTTACAGTTGTAGAGACACGGTTTGCCTCAACAGTAGTGATGCTAAAGAGGTTGAGGACCATTAAGACTGGTCTTGGAAACATGGTGGTGAGTGAAAAGTGGGCTTTATTTAGAGATGATGATGTTGTGAAGGCTCAGGCTGTCAACGATAAAATTCTGGATGACATTTGGTGGGACAAAGTAGACTACATACTGTCTAAGGGATGAGATTTTGTCGGTATCGGCGGTATACCGCTTGAAACACCGATACCGACGGGTACCGGTACAGATACATGCAAATCTGCCGTTAGGATCGCATATATCGGCATACCGGTGGGTATATCGCCAATACCGCCAAATATCAAGGGTACCAGTGCAAAATGCACCACTTACCCATCGGTACAGGGCGGCACGGGCGGCATACTGCCCGAGACACCGATTTTTGTGAGATAGAGTCTGCTGCTGCTGTTTGAAGAGGAGAACCTTGGGGAGTTTGGGCGATTTTTGAGATTGGAGCTCAAATCAGCCCTAATTAAGGTATGTTTACTTAATTTCTTGCATTTCCCATCATTTCCAACCTCTCCCCTCTCTTCTCTTCTTATAATTCTATTCTCACCTAAAAAATTCACCAAATACCCCTAAAATCCTAGATCTACTACAAAATACTTATGATTGATGCTATTTATCACTAGATCTATGATTATATTATATAGATCTACTGATTTATCACTAATTACCTCACTAATAATTAACATTAACATGTAATTTCACTAATTAATAGTAATAATACAATTAGTACCATTAATAATAGGTATTTAATTTAGGTTTAGTAGAAGAAGTTCTATCAAAGACTAACATGAACATATATAAACAAAAATATACCCAAAATATCTAAATAATTCGTATTTTATATTTATAAAAATGTTGAAAATAAAAAAAACGTTTTTTTTTAAATTTTTTTTCTTTAGAATTGTGTGTTAATGTTGTATAAGATAAAACTAGCTTGTGGAAAGCATATCACTTTGTCTTTTTAATTAGTAAATATCATGTTTTATAATTTTAAAAATAATTTCAGACTTTATTTATATTTAAAAAATAATTATCTTCAAAAGAAAAATCTAAAAAAATCTTGTGTTTGATTCTATAATTACAAGCAAATATCAGACATTATAAAATATCGATTTTGATTCTACATTACATAAAAGAAATCGATTTTGTTCACTTAATGGCTTATTTTTATTTGATATTAGTATTGTGAATAGAGAATAGACTTAATAGTTAATACGACAATGTACATTTCTTACTAGTACTTTTTTATTAAATGCTAAGTTACTAATATCATTTGCTTTGCTTGTTTGTCTTTGTCTTTTTCAGTGTTGACTTTTGAGTTTTGAGAAGATGTCTTCTTCGTCTTCAAGTGACACTGAGGGTGCGGCTTGTCATGCATCAAAGGATGTGGATTTTGCATGGAGTCACTGCAAACCTGTACCTGGGTCTGGGAATAGGGCAAAGATTGTCTACAACTACTGTAAGAAAACACTTAGTGGAGGAATTACTAGATTCAAGTGGCACATTACTGGTGGTGACAAGAATGTGGCAATGTGCCAGAAGTGCCCTCTAAGTGTTAGGGATGACTTCAAGAAACTGATGGGTGCAAAGAGGCAAAAACAACAAAAGTTGAAGCAGGTTGAAAAGGCTTACACAGATACACTCTTTGATGTTAGGGCTACATGTTCTTCTGCTTAATCAGATGATGATATTGCATATCCTCCAGGGTGTGATACTGCTTATACACGTCATATGTATAGGCGTGCTCTCAAAGACTCCCGCAAAAGTGAGTGGGATAGGGAGGAGGCAACTCGGCTTATGAGGAGATATGGACCATCTGGTGCAGGTGGAGGCAGTGGAGCTGCACGTGTCCCAGTTGTTGACTTAGATGATGATAATGAAGATCAACATGCTCAATATAAAAGAAAGAAAGGCACCGTTGATAAACTCTTCCGTTCCGCTAGTGCAAGATTGAAGCATTTTGATGAGCCAGGGGTTAGGAAGCCTGATGCAAGGCAAAAAACCCTAAAAGCAATGTTTACTTGTGCGAAAGAGAAGGTGGGCAATGCAGTGGGTAAGTTCTTCTTTGCTCATGGTATACCCACACATGTTACAACCGAACCATATCTACAACACATGGATGTCATAGGGGAGTCGGGTAGGGGTATCAAAGCCCCTACTGCATATGAGTTGATGAACAAATATCTTCCGCAAGAGAAGAAAGATCTACAGGTATGGATTGAAAGCAGAAACAATTGTGGTCTGAGTATGGTGTCACACTCACGTGTGATGGGTGGACATCTGGAAATAGAAAGCAAATTATTAACTTTCTTGTACATTGTCGTGGATCTACTATTTTTCTAGACTCTGTTGATGCTTCTGGTGCAGTCAGGAACTACAGTTACATCAAGAATTTAATGAAGAAATACATCAAGCAGGTAGGGGTTGGGAATGTAGTGCAAATAGTGACTGACAATGGCTCTAACTTCAAGAAGGCCGGTGAAAGTACAATGAAGAAATATCCGGTCTATTGGACACCATGTGCTGCCCATTGCATAGATCTGATCCTCAAGGACATGGGCACAATTGATTACATCAAAAGTGTGACAATTGATGATAGGTTGATCACAGGTTTCATCTACAACCATTACTTCTTGTTAAATGCTATGAGGCGATCTGAGTACTGTGGAGGTGATCTAGTTAGACCAGGGGTGACTAGATTTGCAACAAATTACTTGGCCTTAAACTCATTGAAGTCCAAAAAAGATGGACTTAGGAGGCTCTTCAATGGTGTGGAGTGGACCTCCATGAAGGAGCACAACACCCTGGTTGGCAGAAGGATTGAAGAACTAATTGCAGTCGGGCTTTCTGGGATAAGGTTACAAAGGTGCTGCGGACAATGGAACCTGTTGTCAAAGTGTTGAGGCTGGTAGATGGTGATAAAGCCGCAACAATGCCTTGTATGATGCAATGCAAGTAATGGTGGAAGGTATTAAACAAGCAGCTCCTAGGTCCCATTCACAATACTTGTCAATTGTAGACAAGCGTTGGACAGATATGCTTTTGCATCCACTGCATAAAGCAGGTATATAATTTATTTCTTCTAAATTCAGATTTATGTTCCGATCTCACGAGGAAGGACTCCCGGGTAGCAGTAGGCAAGTCTGGAATCACATGAATCTCGCTTTTCGTTCATTTTCGACGCAGAATCGAGCTCTATTCTAGAAAGAGGAACGAAGCGACTGTATGGGAGAGGGATGGAAATGGCTCGAGCGCTAGCGAGAGGTACAGAGTGACTCGACTGTAAGGAGAGGAACGAATCGACCTTCAGTAAGTTTCTAACTCTATAACTTGCTATAGGTTAACTCAATCTAAATCTTGTTTCCTTATTTGAAATTGGTGACAGTTTACTATCTGAACCCGAGGTTCCAATACTCGCGAAAGCTGGGCTTAGATGCGACTCTAATGTCTGCTGTGAGAGATATAACTAACAAATTCTTTACCTCTACTGAAGAGCGCACCATAGTGATGGATGAGGTATATAACTAAATATATTACATATCTTACATGAAGTCATGAACATCTTCATTCTTGTTTGATGTTTCATCATTTGATTCTGAAGTTTGAACTTCTTAAATATTTTTGCAGTTGCGACAGTTTTGTGAAGGCCTCGGTTGTTTTGGTCATCCAAATGCAGTTGCCGACCGTGATCAGGGCGATCCTTGTGAGTGGTGGGTAGGGAATGGAACGGGTGCCCCCCATCTAAGAAAAGTGGCTGTTTGTATTCTTTCTCAAACAACATCTGTAGGAGGTTGTGAAAGAAATTGGAGCACTTTCAATTTAATTCACTCAAAGAGGAGGAACAGGTTGGGGGCAGACATGCTAAGAGATCTGGTATATGTTCACTACAACATGCGGTTGAGGGCTAGAGCAATACGAGATGCCAACTACAAAGAAGTGGATTTTGCTGTCGTCCACGATCCCATTGACACCGCATACACATTCAACCCATCCAGACGTAGAGGCATAGAAGAAGTTGGTGATTCAGAAGATCCTTTAGAGGAATGGATGAATGAGATAGGTCGTCCCATTCTTGATAATCTAGATGGTCGTCCAGATCCATACATAGAAGAGCACTTTGAAGGAGATTCTAATACTAATGTAAACCAAACTCCACCTGAAAGACTTGAGCCTGAGCCTGAGCCTGAGCATGAAAATGTTGATATGGAGATCAATAGAGCAGTAGAAGAAGTGTTGGGTAGCACATAGTCTCCTTCTTCAAAAAGTACATCTGGATCAAAATCAAAATCTGATAATGATGGTGGCAATGATGGCGGCGGCGGTGAGCGCTCTCCTGAATATCCTCCTACTGTTGATCCTCAGTATGATGATCGTCCTTATGTTACGACAACTTCACCTCCTCCAGCAGAAAAAGAATATCCCATGCGTGAAAAAACTTTTAAAAGGAGGAAAACTCAAATCGGCAAAGACTACAGTGGTGCTGCACCACCTCAGGCTACAGGCTCCTGTGGCTACGACTACAACCATGATCATTATTCTGATATTGCTGATTCACTTGGCAACATGAGTATTTCAGGTTCTGATTCTCAATCTCAACATGATTCAACATTGGGATTTGGCGATATGCTATTTGGGCAACCATACCCATCTCACTCTCAATATGGGTATTTTGGATATCAAAATCAGCCACCACCACCACCGCCACAACCAGAAGTAGAGCATCATGTTGGATATACCTATACAGCAAATGTCTCAGGCCCTCATGGAAGTTATTAGTACAACTTGCATTTTCTGAGGATGGTGGGCAAACATAGAGTGGTGGTCATTCAGTTCTTCCTGTTTCTCTAGTCCCAATACTTCCTATGGCTGTGCCTGTAGCTATTCAACATATTCCTCAAGGAAGTGAACGTCCACTCACTCGAGCTCCTCGACCTACATCTCCAAGAAAGGCACAATATCTCAGAGATTTAGAACAACATTTTCCAAAGATTGGGATGATGCAATTTGTCCTCGACCTACATCTATGAGGAGCATGTGACTACATACAACCACTTTATAGGATGCACATGTCATGGGCGGAATATCTCAATAGTATCAATTCATTACAGTATGGACAACCTGTGCACCTCTCAACATACAACTGATGTGAGTTGGTAAGTAAATATGTTATTGATATGTTGTAAATTGCATATTGTTGCATAATTGTGTATATTTAAGTTTGTGGATTGTGCTAGTAAAATTTCATATCCGAATTCCTACGTTTTGTCATCGAAATCCCTACGAAACAGGACAGGTTCCTTACCTCCCACATGATGGACCCCCCCTACCCCACATCCAATATAGAATTTTATTGCATAAAACGATACATTTAGGTGTGGAGATTACACCTGTAAAATTTCATGAATTAATTCGTTCATTTTGGCGTCGATATGACCACGATTGCATCTGTCGGTATTTCCGTCGGTATACCGGTAAATACCTATTTCCAAGCTGTCGAAACGGCGTCGGTATCAGTCACCTTATTCCTTGATGCTGTCTTTCACTAAGCCTATCTATGCTATGTTGAGGGCCACTGATACCGATGAGCCTTGTCTACATTTGGTTTATGATATGTGGGATACCATGATTGAAAAGGTGAAGACCATCATCTACAAGCATGAAGGGATTGGCCTTCAAGAAGAATCTAGCTTTTATTCTGTTGTTTACAAGATATTAGTGGATAGATGGAACAAGAGCAACACTCCTCTCCATTGCATGACACATTCCTTGAACTCTAGGTATACACATCATTCTTATATTTATATCAATTTCATAGTTTTTTTCAATATATGTTTTACACCTATGTTATCTCAATTTCATAAAGTTTTTTTCAATATATGTTTTACACCTATGTTATTACTTTCCTCTAGGTACTATAGTGCTGGCTGGTTGAATGCTGATCTAACTAGGGTTGCTCCAAACAAGGATGTGGAGATATCAGCTGAGAGAAATAAATGTTTGAAAAGATATTTTCTTATTCAAGAGGAGCGTCACCGTGTGGGTGTTGAGTTTGCTGAATTTGCTTCATTGCTTGAAGATTTTGGAGATGCTGATTCATTGACTGATAGAGAGGTGTTAGAGCCTCATATTTGGTGGCTCATGCATGGAGATAGTACCCCATATCTTCATCAATTAACAAACCGATTACTCCAACAACCATGCTCTTGTAGTGAAAGAAATTGGAGCACATATTTATCAACTCACTGAGGAGGAATAGGATCACTCCTAAAAGTGAAGATCTAGTGTTTCTGCATAGTAACCTTCGTCTTTTATCAAGGAGAAAAAAAGAATATACTGAAGGAGAAACAAAGATGTGGGACATTGCAGGTGATGCATTTGACTCCTTTGAAGGCGCATGACTTCTTGAGGTGGCAGAGTTGTCTCTTGATGAGCCAGAGATGGAGGCAATTGTGTTTAATGATGGTGCTGAAAATGCTGATGATGTTCTTGGTTGAGTAGGACCATGATGTGACAACTCCCATTTGATTTTCTGAGAAGGACCATGATGTGATAGTTGATAGTTCCCATTTGATTTTTAGATTTTATATCTTGGAATGGATCATGGATGTAATGATGTAGCAAGCACTATATTTTGTCATCTTCTTGTGGCTCATGATTCATGTATCCTGCTTATTTATACTAGTTTCATAGTTTTTTGCATTTAGAAATGAATTTCAATTAAATACACATATATATATTTATATATATTTTTTGCCGTGTCCGGCGCCGTGTCCGTGTCCTACAATTTTGAAAATCGCTGTGTCCCGTGTCCGTGCTTCCTAGCTTGTCAATCAATACAATATCATCAACAAATAACATACACCAATGAATATCATCCTGAACATTCGTTGTCAACTCATCCATAACAAGAAAGAACAAATATGGGCTGAGTGTGGACCCTTGGTGTACCCCAACTGTGATAGGAAATGATGGTCTCTCTCCTCCAGGGGTCTTCACACTTGCAATAGAGATATAATACGTCTTTAATCAAGTCAATGCATTGGATTGGCACACCCTTTTTCTTCAAAACCATCCACAACACTTCCCTGGGTACTCGATCATAAGCGTTTTCCAAATCAATAAAAACCATATGAAGATCTCTTCTGCTTTCTCTATACTTCTCTGTAAGCCTTCGTATCTGAAAAATAGCATCTGTTGCTGATCTACCAAGGAAACCATTTATATTCTAAAGTTTGCCACCTAAGGAAAACCATCTATGGACTAAAACAAAGTCCAAGAGCTTGGTTTGATAATTTAAGTCAGATTCTTGCTAAGTTTGACTTTAAACGCTCACTTTTAGATCATTTAGTGTCTGTGAAAACAAGTAATGCTGGGCTAGTTGTTCTGATTGTATATGTTGATGATATCATCCTTTCTGGGAGTGACCATTACAATATTCAAGCTACCAAGAAATATTTGAGCATGTTAATATATCTCTTTATATTCTATTATAATTTCTATATATTGCTGGACCTCTATGTAATTTCTCCAAGTTTCTATTAATAAAAGGGTGAGGGCTCATGAACCCTCACACACACTACATTGCACACTACTTTGCGGCATCTACGTTCACATGGTACCAGAGCAGTAAGCTCCTAGGGTTCCTCCAGGCCACCACCCCCCTCTCCTCTCTCTTCTCCTCCTCCACGCTGCCTCCGCCAGCCACTCAGGCCAGCATGCCGGCGCCGCCGCCCTCCCGTGCAACAGGCAACCGCCGTCGGTTAGGAGCGGTAGCAACAACAACCATTAGTTAAGGGCGGGCGCCGCAACCGCCGACCCAGGGTAGGCGCACCAGCCGCCAGCAGCCCCTTGCTTCTCCGGCCGATTTCGAAGGCATCACTTACGTAAAACGGCTTATTAAATTTCATACCGGAGGGTCCGTCGGTACGTAGGAAATTCCTAATCACACCTCCTCTACGTGTGATTAGGGAATTTTCGTTTGGGGCTGTGTATGCGTTAAACACACATCTAATCATTTGACGTGACGTGTATCTCGCCATCACTGAATCCTTCCGGTGACGCGTATCTCTCCGTCACCCTATCTCTCCGTTAAATCATAGAGGACACCAAGACATCTACCATCTACAACGAGATGTCACCTATCCCATCTATCAAACTGAACGGGAAGAATTATCTCTTGTGGATGAATGCTGTCCATACAGTGTTAGAATCCCAAGATAAGGCAAGACATGTTGATTCTGATCCTCCTGCTTCTACTGACAAAGGCTATGCTGAATGGAAGCGTCATAATAGTTTGGTGAAGACGTGGCTATAGGGGAGCATAGAACATGGTATTGCTGCTAGGTTCATGTTCTATACTACTGCCAAAGACATATGGGATGCAATAAAGAAGCATTACTTTCAAGAAAAGAATGTTCTTCGTCAGTTTATGATATATGATCACCTCTTTGCAGAACGACAGGGAGACAAGCCTTTAGAAGAATATTTTGGAGTGATCCAAGCTATTGCTCAAGAACTGAGCTTCTATCATCCAGTAACTGTCCAAGAACAAGTCAAAGGAAGATATGACTTGATTACTGCAAAGTTCCTATCCATCCTGAGTTGTTCATGCATTTCATCCCGCAATGTCATCCTCGCTCCTGACAAACTTCCCAGCCTGGAAGAAGTCTACTCAAGGATTTTACAATCAAATTTTGAACGAGTTCATCCTACAACAATCTCTCAATCTGGAGATTGCCATGCATCTGTAGGCGCTGCAGTTAGAGGAGGCCGTACAGGTATGGGCCGAGGACGTGGAGCACCTCCTAAGTGCACCTTCTGTGACAAACCTGGACACACTGTTGAGAAATTTTGGAAGAAGCATGATAGACCTACTGCACCACCTATGGGGGCAGCAAACTATGCTAGTACTGCTGAATCTTCTGAGCCTTCTGCATCAAGTTCTGGTTCTTCTGGCATCGCACTCACAAAGGAAGAATATGATAGATTTATTCTGGCTACATAGCATCTGAGTGTGGGATCATCTTCCTCAGCAAATCTGGCATCTACCATTGTATTCAGGCTACCTCTTTACTGGCTTCTGGTTCAACTTCTTCATGAGTGGTTGACTCTGGAGCGTCACAACATATGACAGGTATGAGGAGACTACTTCATTCCATTGACTCACATATTCCTCACAAATCTGTGATCGTAGCATATGGTTCAGTGAGGAGAGTGTTAGCAAGTGGATTTGTTTCTCTGACTCCTAACATTGATCTTAAATCTGTTCACTATGTGCCTGTGTTTCTGTTTAATCTTCTCTCTATTGCAAAATTAATTGATACTGTAAAATGTACAGTGACATTTGGACCTTTTTGCTTTGTATTACAAGATCTCAAGAGTGTGAGGACGATAGGTGGGGGGCCTAGGAAAGGTGATCTCTACCTCTTCCATGGTGACAGTTTGCCTCGCCAAGTGTCTACTCCTGCTCCAGCTATCCTTTTGAGCGGTTCTCCCTTAGTGTGGCACTATAGATATACACATCCTTAATTGGAGAGCTTGAGAAAGTTAAAACCTGAGTTATCTCAAGCATGGAACAAGACTTCGACTTCGAGCCGACTTCGACAGGTGTGGACATGGAAGTTTGTGGAAATATCGAAGAAATGTCGAGGATTTTTACAACCAAACTTCGACGCAACTTCGACAAAAATTAAGTTAAAAATAGTCATTTTGTGATTAAAAGTGACAGATTTCATCAGATCTATAACTAAAAAACACAATATATGCTTACATATAGCCATCAATATAGGTTTACATATGTAGATAAATACACGATTACATACAACCATCTCCAAACTACAGAGTTCTTCCATATAAAAAGTTTGTGACACTAAACAAACTACATAAAATTGTGTAAATCTATCGTAGATTTAGCAGAGAGGGGGTCGGTCTATTACTATTAACTTAGAATAGTAAAAAATAACATCAAAATCATCTAACCTCAAGCTCCAACACCTTTTCCCCCTCACACAGCAAACCCCACAAAATTACCAGAAGAATGTCGCCAACTTCGACGACTTCGATAGATGTCGAGGACATTGTGGAATTTTTGAATGGACTTGGGTCAACTTCGTCGACATATGGGAAAATGTCGACAACTTCGACGAAATGTCGAGGATATTGTAGAATAAGGATGTTTACGTGGATTCGACGTCGCCAACCGTCGACACAGACATTATCGGCGAAATTTCGCCCCATGTCGAGGACATTTAGTACCATGATCTCAAGTGTCTTCATTAGAATGTCAGGCCTGTCAACTGGAAAAATATCATAGAACGTCTAATCCCAGTCGTGTTTATAAACGGGCTTCTTGTCCCTTTGAGTTAGTCCACAGTGATGTTTGGGGTCCTGTAAAGACTAATAGCTATAATGGTTTTCGCTATTTTATTTTTTGTGGATGATTTTTCTCGTATGACATGGATTTATTTGTTGAAGAGTCGAGAGTCTCTGTTATCCATTGTCAAGCATTTTCATCAAGAAATAGAAGTTCAATTCGATTGTAATATTAAAATTCTTCAATCTGATAATGCCTTGGAATATGTTCAAAGTGCTATGGCTGATTTTGTAGCTCCGTCGGGATGATTCATCGCACCTCTTGTCCCCACACCCCTCAACAAAATGGGGTAGCTGAGAGAAAAAATCGTCACCTTAATATTGCCAGGACAATTATGTTTCAAGTTAATGTTCCTAAGAGGTTCTAGTCTGATGCTTTACTTACTGCCTGATTCCTTATCAACAGGCAACCCTCTTCTGTGCTTCAAGGACGTACTCCGTTCTCTGTCTTACGTCCCAAGGATCAACCCTTCCTTGTTCCTGTTAGAGTGTTTGGTTGTACGTCATTTGTCCACAATTTTGATCCTAAGGCTGATAAGTTATCTACTAGGTCTATTAGGACTCTTTTTCTTGGGTACTCCAACACTAGCAAAGGATACAAGTGCTATTGTCCCAGTCTCCGTCCTATGTTTGTGTCTAGGGATGTAACTTTCCATGAATCCACACCATACTTTTCTAGTGTTCCAAGTAAGGGGGGGCTATTGTGTGAAAGTGAGAGAGTGCCACCATCAGACATCAGTGAGAGAGTGCTACCATCACACAAGAGTGAAAGAGTGCCACCTATCATTCCTGACTGTACTGTAATTTAGGAATAGCAGCCAACATATGATACATTAATTCAACAATGTCCACATGTTTACAACAGACGAGGCAGACACGATCCAGAGGAGGTAGCGACTCCGGTCTCTGAGCCTTCCCCATCTTCCTCTACTCAAGAGATTTCTGAAGAACCATCTGACCTTGATGTTCCCATTGCTGTTCGCGAAGGTACTCGTTCCTGTACCATTCGACATCCTATTGCAAATGTGTGTTGTTTGTCAAAATTATCTAAGCAGGCCTGATCATTTGCTCTTGGGATTGATTCTGTGGTCATTCTAAGAAATCATCTTGATGCTATAAAAGATATTGGCTGGAAACAGACAATGCATATGGAAATGTCTGCTCTTCTACAAAAAAACACATGGGATCTTATTGACTTACCTTTAGGTAAAAATGTTGTGAGCTGCAGATGGGTATTCACAGTAAAACATAATCCAGATGGTTCAGTTGAGAGGTTGAAGGCTAGACTGGTGGCAAAGGGTTTCACTGAGACATATGGAGTTGATTTCTTTGAGACCTTTTCACCAATGGCTCGTCTGAATTCAGTGCATATTCTTATTTCTTTGGCTACTACTTTTGACTGGCCTCTATTTCAGCTTGATGTCAGGAATGCCTTTCTCCATGGTGATCTACAGGAAGAGGTGTACATGGAGCAACCTCCTGGTTTTGTTGCTCAGGGGAGTGTCAGAAAGTGTGTAGATTGAAGGAAGCCATCTATGGATTGAAACAATCTCCTAGAGCTTGGTTTAATTAGTTCAATGATGTACTAAAGATGGGCTTCTCTCGTTCTGTGACTGATCACTCCTTATTCTATTCTAGCTCTTCTGTTGGATCCATTATTATTGCTGTATATGTTGATGATATAGTTATCACTGGCAGTGATTCTACATGCATATCACGTGTGAAGGAAGGATTACAGGGGCATTTTTATACAAAGGATCTGGGTAAACTGAGATATTTCTGGGCATTGAAGTACTTAGATCTCATGCAAGTACTAATTTGTCTCAGAAGAAATATGTGTTGGATTTACTGCAGGAAACTGGCATGAGTGAATCCAAGCTGGTGTCTATTCCTATGGACTATCATGTGAAGGAGACGACCGATGATACTGATTATCCAGATCCAGGATACTACAGGAAAATTGTTGGTAAACTGATATATCTGACAGTTACTCGTCCTGACATTTCCTTTGCTGTAGGAGTGGTGAGTCAGCATATGAGCTCACCACTACATTCACACAGGATGGCAGTCTGCCGTATTCTGAGATATCTGAAAGGTGCACCAGGTAAGGGGATCACCTATTATAGACCCAAGACTCATGTGTCTACTCTCGTTCTTACTGGTTATGCAGATGCAGACTGGGCTGGTAATCTAAATGACAAGATGTCTACTTCTGGATATTGCACGTTTCTAGGAAATCACCTTATCACTTGGAAAAGCAAAAAGCAGAATGTTGTGGCTAGATCAAGCATGGAGGCTGAGTATCGAGCAATGGCTCATGCCTGTTGCGAGTCGCAGTGGGTTCAATCTGTGCTTTTTGAGTTAAAGATTCCTGTTTTTTCTCCCATAGAGCTCAGATGTGACAATCAAGCTGCTATCTGCATTGCCAAGAATCCAGTCTTCCATGAACGTACTAAGCATATAGAGGTTGACTGCCACTTCATCAAAGATCAGATCAAGAATGGCACTGTTGTGACTCCGCACGTCAAATCTGAAGATCAACTTGCAGATGTCCTCACAAAGCCATTGAATCCAGCAACATTTCAGAGCTTTTGCAACAAGCTGGGCATACACGATGTGTACGCTCCAGCTTGAGGGGGAGTGTTAATATATCTCTTTTTATTCTATTATTTGTTATTTCTATATTTTGCTGGACCTCTATGTAATTTCTCCAAGTTTCTATTAATAAAAGGGTGAGGGCTCATGAACCCTCACACACGCTGCATTGCACGCAACTTTGCGTCATCTACGTTCACAGAGCAAACACTTTATCACTAAGATCTAGGAAATTGCACTATATTTTGGGAATTAAAGTATCACATTCCTCTTCTGGATTATGTCTATCTCAATGCAAGTATATCCTTGATGTTCTATAGGAAACTGGCATGATTGGCGCCAAGCTAGTGAGCACACCCCTTGATCCCGACACAAATTGGGACAATGATTCATTTCCTCCATATCCTGATAACAAGCAGTATAGAAGCCTTGTGGGCAAGCTCATTTACTTGACAGTTATATGAGCAGATATTACATCAGCTGTTGGACTTGTTAGTAGGTATCTTGATAAACCTTAGTTATCAAGGTGCCTGCCTAGGCCACCTAGGCACTAAGCAAGGTGCCTCAAACTCGGCGCCCAACCAATTAAGTGTATTAAGTGGGCGTCTAAGGCCTTTTAGGCCCATATTAAGCCATTTAAAGGCTGAATTAGCATGAATTATATGTGGATTTGGTCAAAGTAGATCCCCTCAATTCATTTTATGGTTGAAACAGGTCTGATTTAGGCCAAATCAAGTCAAATTTTGACAAATTAGGTCTCATTTGGGGGAAATACGATCAATTTAGGGAAATTAGGGCTGATTCAGCCAAAATGGGTCTCATTTAGCTATATATAGGGTAAATTAGGGAATATTAAGGTCTACGGAGTTTATGCTATGCAAAATTAGGTTAGATATAAGTCAAATTAGGTCGAATTAGGTACAATTTAGATCAAGATAGGTCAAATTAGGGCCAATCAGGCCTACTTAGGCCTTGTTAAGTGATTTAGGTCAAATACAAATTATGTCCTGCTGCTATGTCCATATTTCTTATTTTAGAGGCTAAAATTCAGACATGTCCTACAACTCCTGCTCCCACATCTACTATAGTACTACTTCTGCTACTATTTGCATATATTCTTCTTTTTCCGACTTCTTGCTCCTACATTTCGAACATTTACTGCTGTTTGCGTGTCTGCAGTACAATTTCTTGATCTCTTCTTCTTCCCCCTAAGTCTCCTTTCTCACCTCATGCATTGCTGTTTTTGATTTTGTTTTTCTAACTTTGTCTTCCTACTTCCACATCTCTCCTGCTGTTGTATATTTCTTTTCTGACTTCTTCACGTCATTTGCATTTTCCTGTTTTCTTTCTCCTTCAATTCCAAACTATCTTCGTCCTACTATTGTTTCTTTTTTCTTCCTCTTAATTCTCCTCTTGATCCTCCCAACAATTATCAGTGCAAGCCGGGCATATAACACCATTTTAATAAACATATATTTACAAAATAATATGTAGTATCATATGTATAAATATACATATACATAACTGAAAATAAAAATATAAATAAAAACGCCCAGAAAAGCCTAGGCGCCCATGGGGTGGGACTTACTACTTAGCCGCCTAGACAAGTATGTGATAAACCTCGACAATGTCATTGGCATGCTGTTTGCCACATTCTCAAATACTTATATAGCTCTCGTGGAAAATGTCTTCTATACAAGAATTATGATGGTAGCAGGGTTGATCGTAAATCTACCTCAGGTTACTGCACCTTCGTAGGAGGTAATCTTGTCACTTGGAGAAGTACGAAGCAAGCTGTTGTGGCTAAACTAGTGCTAAAGCTGAGTATTGAGCCATGGCTCATACTACCTTTGAGTTGATGTGGGTTCAAGGCTTGTTAAAAGAACTTGGAATCTGTAATTCTGAGCCATACCTATGTATTGTGATAATAAAGCTTCTATCTTCATTGCAAGCAATCCCACATTCCATGAGTGCACCAAGCACATTGAGATAGACTATCACTTTGTCAGGGAGTTTATTTTGTCCTGGCACATATCCACTCCATACATCAGGACTGAGGATCATCTTGCTGACATCTTTACAAATTTCTGCCAAAGACAAGATTCGTCTACATGGTGGACGAGCTAGGCATGCATGATATCTATGATCCAGCTTGTGGGGGAGTGTTAATATATTTCGTTTTATGTTATTAATTTAGTGCTTTTTAGTATCTCGTCTTTTTTCCCATATTGGTGAACTCTGTAATTACTGACCTCTCCAATCCTATTTAAGGAGAGGGTCTATGCATGTTTTAATTATCAAATAAGAAAGCCTTTTATTATTCACAAGGACCAATTGAATCCAGATTTTAAATCCCATTCTGTGGGCAAAGTCTTCTCACCAATCTTTGGATGAATTAGCCAAAAACTTACTTTGGTTTCCCATTGTTGCTGCACCAGACAAACTCATACCTTCATGCTAGAATCTTACAAACCTAGACAAAGATCTCTCAGATTCTTGACTTTTCCAAGGCAAGAGTTCTAAAATCTAGCTTAAGTGTTTCACCTCTACTTCATTGGGTCCCTCTTGTTTACCAATTCCTTTGAATTCTCTGCATGGTACTTTGACCCTTCTAGACATCCTACCAAGTTATTGCTAGTCGCCCCGCCAAACTTCAACTATATTGCTGCGTCCCACCTAATAACTTCCTAGTAGTAGCTGTCTGTCAACTTTCCCATAGATTGAATTCAGAAGGATCATATTTCTCAATAAGGTTTTCCTGGTCATCCATTTATGAGAAAATGGTCATACTGCTATCATACCTTGATTATATCTATATATTTTTGCAGTAAGGACTACATTTACTGCATGGAATTCTTCTATTAACATTTTCTCCCTCCATATATAGCACTTCCTCGTTTTCAGTTCATAACCTCTTCAAATCAAGCGATGGACCCATAATTTCAAAAGCAATCCAGAGCTGACCAATCATGTGATTGGTTCTTGGTTCAGCAGTTCGAAGCTGATTATCTTGACTTGAAATCAGAAAAATCATTAATTTTCTGTACAAAGAGAAAATAACAAGCCTGATGCTGTCACCACATCGATTAAGCTTGTGCTAGAACATCTTGTTGAGTGTTACCAAATCGTACTATTGTCACTTTCTGACAGCGCTTTGTTTGATGTAACATGGTTAGTGCACACATAATTTCATCACCCTGGCACAGATAATATAGGATGCTGTCACCACATCGATGAAGTTTGTGCTAGAACATTTTATTGTGTTAACAAATTGTACTAGTGTCACTTTCTGACAGCACTTTGTTTGATGTAACATTGTTAGTGCACATATATAATTTCATCACCCTGACACAGATAATAATAATATAGTTCAAAAGATGGATGCAACTGTACCCTGATTTGTATATTCTATTTCGCAGAATGAAGATGTGGTCATGCTTTTTCTTTCTGTCTTGCAGAAGGTTTGCATCTCATAAGTCCTATACTTCTTCATGTTGACTCTCTTATTTGATGTTATGTGATATTAACTATTTTGATAATAATGGGGCAGTGCAGTGACTCCTTGCAGCATTATGGGCTTGATATCTTTCAGAAGCTGATAAAAGATTCTATAACTAATCGCACCTTATGTTTCAGAGCAGGAATGCTAAGTTTTATTCTTGACTGGTTTTCTCTTGAACAAAACGATGAGATTGTCCTGAAACTTGCTCAGCTTATTCAGATTATAGGTGGTTACAGTGTATCAGGGAAAAATATTCGCAAATTATTTGCACTTCTTCGCAGTGAGAAAATTGGGTCTAGCCAGAATCACTGCTCATTGCTTTTGGCTAGCATTCAGTCTATGCTAAAAGAAAAAGGCCCAACAGCCTTCTTTGAATTTAGTGGCGATGACTCGGTATGTGGTAGATTGGAAGTAATCGCTGTTGTTCTCTATTTTAGTGTTTACTTTCTTGCAAATGTTTAATTTGATAATATGTTTTCATTTTTATTCTGGTTAATAACTTGTTTAGCATATTCCAAACTTGTTTCTGAAATTCTAGCTATCATTTCATTTCTGTCATGAATTATCTAGTACTCTGTCCTTATTGAGGATTCAACTAAGGTTATTGTCGTTCCAAAGCTTTTGAGGATGTCACTAAGGTTATTGTCATGTGACCGACGGACACTATCAATATAGATTGATGATTCTCAGTACCAGTCTTCTTCTGGACAACACATTGCCTCTTCTCATGCTCAATCTGAGTCACCACATGTATAGCATCATCCATGCCTATGTATCACCTCCAAAAGTTTGCAATGAATATTTGAAGTATGAAACACTTATTAATTAGATAATGAAGGTTAGAAAGAGTGTAGATGACATATCGATATTGATTTATCATTTAGCACATCAAATTACTAAAAGGCTCAAGTTTCTGCAACTAAAATATGATTTATATAGTGAAACAGTAGAGAATTGGGAATGATACATGGACTTGTAGTGGAGCAAATTCTATTTCATCCAATGCAAAAGACAAACAGATACCATCCCAGGTTTGCATGACAAATTGCCATGTATATGCTGTTATAAAGTCTAAAACTCCAAAAACCAAAAAAGTATATCATTTAGACTTTATATAAAACAAAGTTTTAGTGTAATGCTGATGTAAATCTACTGAACAGATAAAATTCAAATGGTTCTTCACCATCCTCTAGATCCTTTTTATTATCTTCACCTACATTAATGTCATTGACCTTCATTTTGCCATCTCCCATGTCACCCATATCATCATCATCATTTGCCACCTCATTGTCCTTACTCCTTACTAGTCCCAACAACAATGCTAGTGTCTCTCCTTGGCCTATTAGGGCCATCTTGATATTCAATTTCCTCATGCCAACATCAACCCGGCTTAATCTAACTCCCTGCCCGACCATGAGATCATTTGTCACTCCTTGTCATCCAGCCACTACTCACTTCAAGATCATTTAGGACAATATTATCATAGCTCTTTTGCTTGTTCTCTAATCGCCTCTTAATAAAACCTTTCATGAAGCTGGCAATTATATTGGGTATCGACAAGCTTGTTCATCCTTTTAACCTCAAGCACGTTCCTCTGCTTTTTATGAACTTACAATTTACAAAGCGTGTCAATGCATTTTGCAAATATATAAAGTAAAAAATCTTATTTCATATAAATAGGATTGACAAGAACACTCACCGAGTCAAATGTGCTCCAAGCCTCTCTACAACAGATGATTTGCAACAAAGTGCTAGCATGTGCTTAGCCATCCATTGAAGTGACAGAGTTGCGCCCCAGTATGCATCCTACCAAGCAACTGAGGCAGACAATGTTTAAACTTTATTAATATTGAGCAAGAAGTACAAGGAAGTAGTACAATAGTTAAAGTATAATTTAATAGTTATACTAATAAAAAGTACTCGTGTCAAATGGCAATGTCCTTGCCAAACACCCCACACACCTTATAACAATCTAACTTATCTGAGATTGTGTCTTTCATTGTTGTGTCAGTAACCATCCTTGCCGGACATATGGCAATCTACAAATCAGAATCACTAGATGCCAAGTAAAGGGTGTACATGGCAAGGTTAATTAAGAAAATCACGCTGTCTAGAGGTCTAGCCATTTGATATGCCCACCTCTTGTCAACAATGTCTATGATAGGTTTGAGGTCCCATTCTCTTTGAGAAAAATTCAGCTTGATCTCTTCCATCACTTTCTCAATAGCAGCTGCAATATATTCCATGGTAGGCTTCTCATTAGCATCTACATGTCTCAATACTTGCATGAGGAGCTAGAAGATCTAAACTGAACGACATTCCAAAATTCAATTAAGTGACAGGTGGCATATCCCATCTTCCTTGCCCTTCTCTTTGCCCAATTCGCTCCTGTCATGCAATGGCGTTAAACAAGCACCTGTGGCCTAGTATACTCCAAAGAGTAAAGAACAAAAGTAGCAAATATTATCTCCCAAGGTCGCATCAACTCAAGATTCTTCAATGTTATAGAAAGCGGGAGGTGGCTGGATGAGACCTTGTAGCCACTTAAGCGCCACGCTCTGGCGCTTAAGCGGGTACTATTTTGGAAGGCGGGCTTTCGTTTTTTTTTTATATTTATACATAATTACACACATGTATGTATATTTTTTTGATAGTAACAATTTTATTACTTGCTAGCCATACAACAATTGTATGTGACTAAAAAATCCCTCTCAGATTAAAAAACAAATTTTACAGAACAGGGATACGACCAACCATGCTATATGGGAGTGTTGGGCAGTCATGAAACAAAGTCACAACAAGATGAATGTGGCCGAAATGCGTATGCTAAGATGGATGTGGGAAAACAAGAAAAGATCGGTTGAGGAATGACTATATCAGAAACAAAGCGGGCGTGGTGAGCATTGAGGGCATGTTGCGTGAAGGCCGTCTAAGATGGTATGGACATGTGCAACGCAGACCAACAAATGCTCCTATTCAAAGCAAGGTTATTGAGTCAAACACGACTAAAAGAAGTAGAGGTAGACCTAAATTAACTTGGGAATAGCTTATAAAAAGAGATTTTGAATCGTTACATCTTGATCAGAGCATAACAGAGCGGATCGGAAAAGAAGGATCCATGTAGCCGACCCCAACATGGTTGGGATTGAGGCTTAGATGATGATGATGATGATGACGACGACGACAATGATGATGACTCGCCATACAACATCTACAAGGAGACATATGATCACCAGAGGTAACACCGAATCCAGCAAACCACACAAACTCTGATCGGGAGGTGATACCTAAAATTCAGAGTAGATCCGTCGAAAACAAAGCTAATGAAAGCACTAAAGACAGGAGATACCTTCAATCTGATGATGTTCATGAGGTAGATCAACAGATTGAAAGTGATTTTCCCTAAAGCAAAGATATCTAAGTTGTAACCATGTGATAGAGTAAGGGATAAAATCGAACAAAAGCAAGGAGGAAGAGCTAGATTAAGAAAAGAAAACACAAAATATGAAATTAGGCTAAGCAACTCTAAGCAGAAAGCTGTCGGGGCTAAACCTAAAACAGAAATGAAGCAAAAACTAAAGTGAAAAATAGGAAAAGAGAAGAAGCAAAAGACGCTGAAGAAGCAGACAGATCAGGGACCAAGTTGTCCAGGGAGTAGGACGACAACCTGCAAATAGACAACGAGTAACCTCGTGATCACTATCACCATGCAGAGATAGAGGCACGTAGTGGGAGTGGGGGCACAACATCCATACCACTCCGCCGCTCCCCTTGCGTAGCCGACACTGATCCTCAATGATCTGGTAGTCGTCTGAACTGCAACTACTCATAGAAGGGAGCCCTCAATGACGACAGGGGAAGGTAGACAGGATTCGGGAGAAGAGAGGGTAGCAATCGCCCCCTCCCCCAAATTCGGTAGGTAGTGACGCTGCTTTAGTCGCACACACGATTTCCCAGTCCTATACATAATATTTTTTTTAAACTTTTATACATATCTAAACCCATGTAATAGCGCGACATTTATACCGCCAATACCTCCATGTTTCGATGGTTTCAGTGCAAATTGCACTACTACACTGTACCGACCGAAACCGTCGGTACATCGACGGGTGTATCTTTTTTGCGAGAATTACGGTTGTTACTTCTTGGGAGGAGAAAAGAAGGTAAATTTGGATGATTTTTGGTGATTGGAGCTAATACCAACCCAAATCAATGTAATTCTAACTAATCTCTTTCATTTCTACCATTAGCAACCTCTCCATCTCTTTTTTCTACTATTTTTCTTACACTTTCACCTAAAAAAAGTGTTTTTTACCGCCAAAGCTTAGTATTACTCCAATTTTTATATGTTTACGCGAACTATACATACATCTATAAGTATATTATGTAGATCTACAATATTATCACTAGATCTACCTACTTACAACACTATTAATTACTATTATCACGCAATTTATCTAAGCGTATTACAATTATTATTGATATAATTAGTTATTTATGTTTAGTAGAAGATGTTTTACTAAAGAATAATGTGAATATAATACAAAGGAGTATTATACACTTATACAATATTGCACATGAATGAGCAACATGGAACTTCATACAATTTGCCAACAATGATGTTTATGAGGAGCATGTGACCACATACAACCACCTTTTTAGGATGCACGTCATGGCAGCAATATCTCAATAATATCAACTCATTACTATATGTAGAACCAACACGCGACTCAACATACAACTGATGTGAGTTGTAAGTAAATATGTTATTCACATGTTGTAAATTGTATATTATTGCATAATTGTGTCTATTAAAGTTTGTGGATTGTGCTAGTAAAAATTTCATATCTTAATTCCTACATTTTTACATCAAAATGCTTCATCGAAATCCCAAAGAAACATGACAGATTCCTTACCCCCACATGATGGAGACCCCCCCCACCCACACACACAATATAGAATTTTAGTGCATAAAACGTTGTATTTAAGTGTAGAGATTACACCTATAAAGTTTCATGAATTAATTTGTTCATTTTGGCGTTGAAACGTACTGGATTGCATCTGTCGGTATTTCCGTCGATATATCGGTAAATACCTATTTCCAAGCTGTCAAAACGGCGTCGGTATCGGTCACCTTGTTCCTTGGTGAGGAATGAAAAAGGTAGATGGAAGGGATATATGTGGAGTAGGAGACACCATCTTAATTCCCTTCGTTGGAGGAATAAAGCCATCTGCAAGAGTGACACCGGGTAGGTTGGCTTATGGGCATACGTGGTGAACATCTCTAATACCCCAAAAATATGATCGATTGAACCTGAATCGAGAGCCCAGTCAGACTTGAACTGATGTTGCCTTGGAAGCCTGAAAGATGCATGCTGAAGTATCAACTCCATGTATATGTACTTTGGAGTTGTTAAGGTGGCTAGGCGCTAGGCGTTCTTGAGGGGGCACCTAGGCGGGCGCCCATGCATTTTTTTAATAATGTTGATTTTTTGATATTTGCATTCATATTTTGAGATATGTAATATTAAATAATGACATTATTACATGGTATAACATAGAATTTAGCCTTAATCACACCTAACATGACCTAAACTAGAACTAATTGGCCCTAATTTGAATTCATTTGATCCAAATATGACCCGATTTACCCTAATTTGGCCCAAAGTAGACCTAATTTTGTATATCATGGCCTATTCTGACACATTTACCCTAATTTGGCCTAAACTAGACCTAATTTTGTATATCATGGCCTAGTCTGACCCAATTTCCCTAAAATTTTCATATAATGATCTAAATGAGACTAAATTTGGCCAAATCAGACCTAATCTTCTCAAGTTAAAACTATTTCACTCAAATCATACCTGTTTTCCCTAAATTAGACCTAATGTGCCCAAATATGACTTGATTCGGCCTAAATCTAACTAATTTTGCATATTATGAACCAATCAAACTTTACTTCCCTAAATGTTCCCTACGTTGACCTAAACAAGATCTAATTTGGCTAAATCACACCTAATCTCACCAAAATCAGACTCATTTCCCGAATCAGACTTGTTTTCCCAAATCAGACCCACTTTGCTTAATTTGGCATCGTTAGAAGTATTAGCCTATTTAGTTAATAGGTTAACCAATCTATTATGTACATGGGCCTGTTTGCCCTGACCCATTAAGGTTTAGTTCACTTCCTTGTAATTGCCTACTCTCCTATATATATAGGACAAGGGTGTACATATCAATTTAGAACAACAACAACGATTATGACGTCTCCACACACTTGTCAACAGACATAATTTGGCCTAAAATCAAAGCTGATTTTGCATAAAGTGACATAATCAAACCTAACTAGCCGTAATTTTTCCTATATTGATCTAAATGAGGCCTTACATGGCCAAACTAGACCTAATTACCCCAAATTAGACCTATTTCCCCCAAATCAGGCATGTCATCCCCAAATCAGACCTAATATACCCTAATTTGACCTTATTTGGATAAATCAGACCCATTTCGACCATAAAATGACTCAACTTGATCAAATACAGATCTAATTTATGCAAAATTAGTCTTGAAGTGACTTAATTTGGGCCTAAAAGGCCTTAGACAACCACATAGGTCACATAGGGGGCTAGGTGCCCAGTTTGATGCGGGCCGCCTTAAGCCTAGGCGTTGCTAGGTGGGCCCCCAGTTTGAGGTGGGCTGCCTTAAGCCTGGCTTAGGTAGGCGCCTTGATGTTATAAAGCCAGAACTGACGTGCTACAGTACTCCACCGGTGACAAGTTGCGATACAAAGACCCGCTGCTCCCTCCTTGTTTTCCTTACGCCCTTGACCGTCTTGGGCAATGAAGTTAAGGTTGGGGCACGCCCTTTAGACTAGATTTGAGGGCGGAAGTTGCCCCTCATATCGTCTTTGTTGAAGCCGAAAATAGTTGCGATAAAAGGCTGTTGAAAGAAGCCTAATGTGATGCTGATTTGGAAAAGAAACGGAGGCGTAGCGGCTAGCCCCAAGCACCATATGGCAGCTAGGACCAAGAGGAAGGATGTCCTAGAAGGGCAAGACCCAATTCCAACTAGAGAGAGAGAGAGCAGTAGCCACTACTGTTGCCGTCGTGCTACAGTATAGCATGAACGGAAAAGTACACACTGCTGCTGTTTTTGATGATCGTAGACCACAAGATGGTAATGACCACTCACTTAGACTTCCTTGGAGAGATTGACGACTCCCCTAGGGTTTTTCCTCGCTCCGATACCATGTAGAGAAGAAAAGATGGGGGAAACCCTCAAGACAATTTCACGGTTGGGGTGCTTGATATATAAGAGACTTTACAAAGTTTATACATAGGTCCCTGACCTTTTGTTACACTTATAAGTAGGTCCGTATATATACATATTAACACATACCATATAGATAATAGATATTTCTTACTATACAATATAAATACATATATTTTACAGACACGATACAAGAGTATTACTTATTGCAACAGTAGATATTGCATATCTGTACTTCGTATTGTATACTATATGCTATGATAAATGTATAGAATTATAAATAGAAGTGTGATGTTGAGACGTGAAACAAAATATCTTGGGCCTAACTGCATGCTTAGGCTGCGTTTGTTTCACAGGTCTAACGGCGGCACGACAAGCAGACCTGGAGTGGCTAATTATTCGCTGTTTGTTATACCGTTTAAAGGATAAACAAGTTGCCGCAAGGTTTAGTTAACCGGATAATTTGCAAGTAACGTGCCGCGTAGAATCCTTCCGGCAGAGAATCAGTTTACTTGCCGTGAATATCAAGTTACCATCAAATCCTTCTAACAGATTTCACGATACATATAACAAAGGGCATTATAGACTTTGTGTCAATAGAAAAAAGTTGTTTACTTGTGTATCAAACACTGGATATCTTACCATTAAATTTATTTTCCGTTGTCCCAAACAACAATCATCTAACACAAAAATAACATACCGTTGGTTAATTTATCCGTGGCAACTAAACTTATTGTGACGGTGCACCAAACGCAGCCTTAGTTTAGGCAGCTTAGGTTGGCGGCCTAAAAACAGCCTCCAGGCGCCTGGGAAAAAGCAGACAGCTAATGTAGGGGGCACCTAATTGCTACCTATCGGCCAAATAAAGCGGTAGGGACCTTGCAACACTTAAGTGGACGCCGCTCAAGAGGGCACTCAGAATACTTTTTCAAACATTGGTTTTGTTTGTACTCTTCTTGACTAATGCATCTTGGAGTCAAATGTGCTGGTATATGTAGGCAGTCAGTCACCTTCCTTGCCTTTGTGATAATGAGGGCATACTTAGACATTTTTCATATATCTTCCAGCATTAGATCAACACAATGTGCAACACAAGGTGTCTAGAATAAGTGTCTCCTCTTTTGCATCAACTTCTTCCCTGTACTTAATAGTTAGTGGCATTATCTGTTATGACTTCCACAACGTTTTCTTTCTTCTCATTCTCTCGATAAGTTTATCAAGCTCAAAGAACATGTAATCAGGGTTTGCACTTCACAAGAAGCATCAATAGAGCAAAGATAGGACAACACTTTAGGAGTATCTACAAAGAAATTATCAAGTTTCTTTTTCTCCTATTAGACCAACATTCTAAAATCAAAGTACATCCATGTAATTTTCGCATATTGTCTCTCCAAAAGTGGTTGGCTCATCTGGTGGTATGAAAGGGGGAGTCCCCTATTTAGGTATTAAATTATCATCTTTATTTTTATGGTTCTCATTTAAGTAGGTTATTCACCTCAATACATGATTAATGCCATTAATCACATCATTATAGGGATAAGAGTGACATACATCATTCATTACATTCAACTTTTGTATCACAAATGCAAGGCTATATTGTTTAGAGTTCACTAAACAAGATTCATAGTAAAACCACATGCATAAGCTTGGCAAGTGAACATTTGTATTTCTAAGTTTATCATTCTATTTCAGTAAGCACATTTCAGGGGTGAGAGCCGTGAGGCTATCATTTCATCCCACTTTTCAGAAATAAAGCATTGAAATCACAGATCTACTGGCAGCAATATAATCATCTTTTTCCATTTTAGTATGACAAGGAAGGGGATGTATTATTGATCTAAATTTAATATAAATTTCCGAATAACATCATATAGTAGACATAATACAATGACTAGATCCACACATCATCAATTTAACCATTAAATTTGTCCCCTTTCTCCATCCCATTTCCATACTATACCGGATAAAAGAAATGTATCCACTCACCAAAAGCCTTGCTATTTTGTGCTCATCCTTGAGCTCCAACAGATAGAAATCTCAAGAAACCAACAACAACCCACCCCAAGTCTCTCTTTCAACCCTAGGTAGCAAGAGGAGAACATAGGAGAGAGAAGGAGGAACTCGTGGTCAAACATGGCTGTAAGGGAGTGGAGCTTTGTCATCTTAGAAAGAAGTAAGAATGGGAAGGGGGGAAGAAGAAAGAAGTAACCATTTTCATCATGATTCCACCTCTAGATCATATTTAAAGCTCCATTGAAGAAGGGTTTGTGGTAGTCCCCATAAATTTCCACTCGACTCCTCTAGGTCATCTTTGTATTTCTGCAGCTTTGAACAACAGAGACATGAAGGTCCATTGATATATTTCCTCTCAAAAATACCCAAACACCCCTTTTTGAAGATTCCAATGCCGACCCTAGAAGGTCAACAAACTTCTTGAGTGGTTAGATTGACTTTCTGGAAGTTGGCTGACTTCTCACCAAGTAGGTCAATCTTTGACCCGACCAAGACCCCAATCATGAGGAAAGTCGTCCGACTTTCTGATGATCAGACCGAATTCCTACACAACGACCGCTTCACAACGATTAAGTCAACAACAACCATTTCTGCTCCCCATTGCCAGCAAGTGGTTGACTTGTTTGGTCTGGCAAGTCAACCCCTGGTCTAAGCTATGAACTTATCAAGAAGAGCCTTGGAGGAACCACCTTCCATGCGAAGCATGAAAAGGTGCTTCTTTAGTGCAAGCTCGTTGGTGATGAACTTCTTCATGTAGTGTGCTTCAAGTTCATCCCAAACTTCTTTGGCGGTCTTCAGATGGACGACCTCACGGAGGACTTCATCCTCCAAATAGAGAAAGAGGCATGTACGAGCCTTTCGACTAATCTCCTGCCACCTTTCATCCGTCATGGATTCTAGTTTCTTCTCCTTTCCGAGAAGAGCTTTGTGGACTCCTTGTATGAGGCAAGGTTCACACTTGACTAGCCAGAGTTAGAAGTTCTTCAAGCGATTGAACTTCTTGATGTTGTACTTCAACGTCATGTTAGAGATCCGAAGGTAGAACTCGCTTTGATACCACTTGTTGGGGCTATGGTGGTGACAGGAGACCCGAACAACAAGATCCAACAAGCTTGTTGCAGAGATGTGGAAGCGTGAGATTAAGGAACCCAAAAGCGACGACAAAGATCAATAGCGGAACATGCAAGCTGCCACAAAGACAAGATTTATAGTGGTTCAGCAAATTCCCAATGGGGAGCCTACATCCTCTAGCGAAGATGATACTATTGATGGAGTGATTATATAGATATTGATGGAGTGATTATATAGATGATGATAACAACAGAGAGAAGAACCCAATCCCTTTTTGCACCCGAAAGCCAACTGTGGAAGAAGACAGTTGCTTGGAGAGGAGCTCTTGGAGGCGTGAAACCCTAAGGGAAGCCCTAGGTCCGTTTATGGTTTTAGGCAAGGAATAAGGTGGCCGATACCGACGCCGTTTCAACAACTTGGAAATAGGTATGTACCGGTATACCGCCAGATGCAATCCTGGCCGTATCGACGCCAAAATGAACGAATTAATTCATGAAATTTTACAGGTGTAATCTCCACACCTAAATGCATCGTTTTATGCAATAAAATTCTATATTGGATGTGGGATAGGGGGGGTCCATCATGTGGGAGGTAATGAACCTGTCCTGTTTCGTTGGGATTTCGATGACAAAATATAGGAATTCAGATATGAAATTTTACAGGTGTAATCTCCACACCTAAATGCATCGTTTTATACAATAAAATTGTATATTGGATGTGGGGTAGGGGGGTCCATCATGTGGGAGGTAAGGAACCTGTCCTGTTTCGTTGGGATTTCGATGAAGGATTTCAATGACAAAATGTAGGAATTCAGATATGAAATTTTACTAGCACAATCCACAAACTTAAATATACACAATTATGCAACAATATACAATTTACAACATATCAATAACATATTTACTTACCAACTCACATCAGTTGTATGTTGAGTGGCGCACAGGTTGTCCATACTGTAATGAGTTGATACTATTGAGATATTCCACCCATGACATGTGCATCCTATAAAGTTGGTTATATGTAGTCACATGCTCCTCATAGACAGTATCGTTGACAAATTGCATCATCCCAATCTTTGGAAAATGTTGTTCTAAATCTCTGAGATATTGTGCCTTTCTTGGAGATGTAGGTCGAGGAGCTCTAGTGAGTGGACGTTCACTTCCTTGAGGAATATGTTGAATAGCTACAGGCACAACCATAGGAAGTATTGAGACTGGAGAAACAGGAAGAACTGAATGACCACCACTCCATGTTTGCCCACCATCCTCAGAAAATGCAAGGGAGTTGTACTGATAACTTCCATGTGGGCCTGAGACATTTGCTGTATAGGTATATCCAACATGATGTTCTACTTCTGGTTCTGGTTGTGGCGGCGGTGGTGGTGGTGGTGGCTGATTTTGATATCCAGAATACCCATATTGAGAGTGAGATGGGTATGGTTGCCCAAATAGCATATCGGCAAATCCCAATGTTGAATCATGTTGAGATTGAGAATCAGAACCTGAAATACTCATGTTGCTAAGTGAATCAGCAATATCAGAATAATGATCATTGTTGTAGCCGTAGGAGCCTGTAGCCTGAGGTGGTGCAGTACCACTGTAGTCTTTGCCGGTTCGAGTTTTCCTCCTTTGAAAAGTTTTTTCACGCATGGGATATTCTTTTTCTGCTGGAGGAGGAGGTGCAACTGCCGTAACATAAGGACGATCATCATACTGAGGATCAACAATAGGAGGATATTCAGGAGAGCGCTCACTGTCGCCGCCATCATTGCCACCATCATTATCAGATTTTGATTTTGACCCAGATGTACTTTTTGAAGAAGGCGACTGTGTGCTACCCAATGCTTCTACTGCTCTATTGATCTCCATATCAACATTTTCATGCTCAGGCTCAGGCTCAAGTCTTTCAGGTGGAGTTTGGTCAACATTAGTATCATAATATCCTTCAAAGTGCTCTTCTATGTATGGATCTGGACGACCATCTAGATTATCAAGAATGGGACGACCTATCTCATTCATCCATTCCTCTAAAGGATCTTCTGAATCATCAACTTCTTCTATGCCTCTACGCCCGGATGGGTTGAATGTGTATGCGGTGCCAATGGGATCGTGGACGACAGCAAAATCCACTTCTTTGTAGTTGGCATCTCGTATTGCTCTAGCCCTCAACCGCATGTTGTAGTGAACATATACCAGATCTCTTAGCCTGTCTGCCCCCAACCTGTTCCTTCTCTTTGAGTGAATTAAATTGAAAGTGCTCCAATTTCTTTCACAACCTCCTGCAGATGTTGTTTGAGAAAGAATACGAACAACCACTTTTCTTAGATGGGGGGCACCCGTTCCATTCCATACCCACCACTCACAAGGATCACCCTGATCACGGTCGGCAACTGTATTTGGATGACCAAAACAACCGAGGCCTTCACGAAACTGTCGCAACTGCAAAAATATTTAAGAACAAACTTCAGTAGAGGTAAAGAATTTGTTATGTAATATATATAAGTTATATACCTCATTCATCACTATGGTGCGCTCTTCAGTAGAGGTAAAGAATTTGTTAGTTATATGTCTCACAACAGACATTAGAGTCACATCTAAGCCCAGTTTTCACGAGTATTGGAACCTCGGGTTCAGATAGTAAGCTGTCACCAATTTCAAATAAGGGAATAAGATTTAGATTTAGTTAACTTATAGCAAGTTATAGAGTTAGAAACTGAGAACATAAATCTGAATTTAGAAGAAATAAATTATATACCTGCTTTATGCAGTGGATGCAAAAGCATATCTGTCCAACGCTTGTCTACAATTGACAAGTATTGTGAATGGGACCTAGGAGCTGCTTGTTTAATACCTTCCACCATTACTTGCATTGCATCATACATGTAAGGCATTGTTGCGGCTATGTCACCATCTACCAGCCTCAACACTTTGACAACAGGTTCCATTATCCGCAACACCTTTGTAACCTTATCCCAGAAAGCCCGACTGGCAATTAGTTCTTCAATCCTTCTGCCAACCGGGGTGTTGTGCTCCTTCATGGAGGTCCACTCCACACCATTGAAAAGCTTCCTACGTCCATCTTTTTTGGACTTTAATGAGTTCAAGGCCAAGTAATTCGTTGCAAATATAGTCACCCCTGGTCTAACAAGATCACCTCCACAGTACTCAGATCGCCTCATAGCATTTAACAAGAAGGAATGGTTGTAAATGAAAACTGTGATCAACCTACCATCAATTGTCACACTTTTGATGTAATCAATTGAGCCCATGTCCTTGAGGATCAGATCTATGCAATGGGCAACACATGGTGTCCAGTAGACCGGATATTTCTTAGTTGTACTTTCACCGACCTTCTTGAAGTTAGAGCCATTGTCAGTCACTATTTGCAGTACATTCCCAACCCCTACCTGCTTGATGTATTTCTTCATTAAATTCTTGATGTAACTGTAATTCCTGACTGCACCAGAAGCATCAACAGAGTTTAGAAAAACAGTAGATCCACGACAATGTACAAGAAAGTTAATAATTTGATTTCTATTTCCAGATGTCCACCCATCACACATGAGTGTGACGCCATACTCAGACCACAATTGTTTTTGGCTTTCAATCCATACCTGTAGATCTTTCTTCTCTTTGGGAAGATACTTGTTCATCAACTCATATGCAGTGGGGGCTTTGATACCCCTACCCGACTCCCCTATGACATCCACCATGTGTTGTAGATATGATTCGGTTGCAACATGTGCGGGTATACCATGAGCAAAGAAGAACTTACCCACTGCCTTGCCCACCTTCTCTTTCTCACCAGTAAACATTGCTTTTAGGGTTTTTTGCCTAGCATTAGGCTTCCTAACCCCTGGCTCATCAAAATGCTTCAATTTTGCACTAGCAGAATGGAAGAGTGTATAAACGGGGCCTTTCTTTCTTTTATATTGAGCATCCTGATTTTCATCATCATCATCTAAGTCAACAACCGGGACACGTGCAGCCCCACTGCCTCCACCTGCACCAGATGATCCATATCTCCTCGTAAGTCGAGCTGCCTCCTCCCTATCCCACTCACTTTTGCGGGAGTCTCTGAGAGCACGCCTATACATATGACGTGTATAAGCAGTATCACACCATGGAGGATATGCAATATCATCATCTGATTCAGCAGAAGAACCTGTGGCCCTAACATCAAAGAGTGTATCTGTGTAAGCCTTTTCAACCTGCTTCAACTTTTGTTGTTTTTGCCTCTTTGCACCCATCAGTTTGTTATAGTCATCCCTAGCACTTGGAGGGCACTTCTGGCACATTGCCACATTCTTGTCACCACCAATAATGTGACTCTTGAATCTAGTAATTCCTCCACCACCAAGTGTTTTCTTACAATAGTTGCAGACAATCTTTGCCCTATTCCCAGACCCAGGTACAGGCTTGCAATGACTCCATGCAAAATCCACATCCTTTGATGCATGACCAGCCGCACCCTCAGCGTCACTTGAAGACGAAGAAGACATCTTCTCAAAACTCAAAAGTCAACACTGAAAAAGACAAAGACAACCAGGCAAAGCAAATGATTTTAGTAACTTACCATTTAATAAAAAAGTACTAGTAAGAAATGTACATTGTCATATTAACTATTAAGTCTATTCTCTATTCACAATACTAATATCAAATAAAAATAAGCCATTAAGTGAACAAAATTGGTTTCTTTTATGTAATGCAGAATCAAAATCGATATTTTATAATGTTTGATACTTGCTTGTAATTATAGAATCAAACATATTTTTTAAGATTTTTCTTTTGAAGATAATTATTTTTTAAATATAAATAAAGTCTGAAATTATTTTTAAAATTATAAAACATGATATTTACTAATTAAAAAGACAAGTGATATGTTTTCCACATGCTAGTTTCATCTTATACAACATTAACACACAATTCTAAAGAAAAAAATAAAAAAAAAACGTTTTTTTATTTTCAGCATTTTTATAAATAAAAAATACGAATTATTTAGATATTTTGGGTATATTTTTGTTTATATATGTTCATGTTAGTCTTTGATGGAACTTCTTCTACTAAACCTAAATTAAATACCTATTATTAATGGTACTAATTGTATTATTACTATTAATCAATGAAATAACATGTTAATGTTAATTATTAGTGAGGTAATTAGTGATAAATCAGTAGATCTATATAATATAATCATAGATCTAGTGATAAATAGCATCAATCATAAGTATTTTGGAGTAGATCTAGGATTTTAGGTGTATTTGGTGAATTTTTTAGGTATGAATAGAATTATAAGAAGAGAAGAGAGAGGGGAGAGGTTGGAAATGATGGGAAATGCAAGAAATTAAGTAAACATACCTTAATTGAGGCTGATTTGAGCTCCAATCTTGAAAATCGCCCAAATTCTCCAAGTTTTTCCTCTTCAAACAGCAGCAGCAGAAGACGGCTCGCAAATATCGATTTGTCAGGGCGGAATGCCGCCTATGCCGCCCTGTACCGAGGTGTTAGTGGTGCATTTTGCACCGGTACCCTCGAAATTTGGCGGTATTGGCGGTATACCCACCGGTATGCCGAAAAATGCGATCCTAACGGCAGAATTGCACGTATCTGTACCGGTACCCGTCGGTATCGGTATTTCGAGCGGTATACCGCCGATACCGACGAAATCTCATCCCTTGGTTTTAGGTCTTCGAAAAACGACGTCGCTTGATGTCTCTTTGTCGCTCTTCATGCTTGAGACGAGTTGGGGGAGTCTGTTTATAAGAATAAGACCCATATCCAAGCTCCCAAACTCATACGGTTTTTTCCATCCGGGTTTACGATCTGACTGGATTGTATACGGTCCCTAACACAGATTGTATTTTCATTTCAACAACATTTTTGGTCCAGTTCTGGACTATATATGTTCTAGCTGGACCGTAAATACAAATACAGTTCAGGAAATCATATATGGTCAAATGTATGGCCGTAAATGCAACTGTAGGTGCCCAAAACACATCCCGATGATGCCAAGGCTCGGTGTAGAAGTCTGGTTCATCAAGGAAGCTTTTCCAGAGAGTTTAAGACACTCTCAATACTAACAACCTAGTGTTTCATGAAAGGAAAAAACATATTGAGGTGGATTTCCATTTTTCAGAGAAGCAATACTATCCAAATCCATCTGCACATCTTTCACCAAGTCGGGAGTGCAAATCAATAATCTTTTACTAAGCCTCCAAGCAAGACAGTCTTCTCTATATTAGTTGACATGCTTGCATGGTCAATATCCATGCTCAGCTTGAGGGAGAGTGTTAAATGCACAATGTTGTCTTGTTTTGTTCCACCTTTGTTTTGTATAGAGTAGTCATTAGTTCAATCTCTTATTTACTGGTGTCTTGTAACCACTTGCTAATCAACCAACCAAGTGAAATTTCACTCCTAACAAATATTTTTTTGATCCACTCCCGTAACAGATATTATTGTCAAGAAAAGGAAACTCTCCTAAATGGGAAATACTTTATAATTTAAAACCAGTTAAATACCTAAGCAAAATTAAATGTGCCTTTGCAGTATCTTTCTGGCTCAAATATGGGCTGGGGTATGCCTCCCATCCTTTATCAGTCGTGGAAAAGTCATCAGCTTCACTTATGTCATATGCCAACCTTACTATATACAAGCTTCAAAACACTTATCCATTCTATATGAGAGATTGATCCGTCCCTTGGGATGTAATGCTTTGATTCTAATAAAATATTGCAATTTCTGATGCTTTGTGAATATGGGGTTGAAGTCGTCTTTTTGAGAGTACGAATACCTTCATGATCGTCACACATAACATCATTATCATCTACATAGACAACTAGTATAATGATGCATTTGAAAGAATGATCATGAAATCATTGGCAGAGTGGATTAACCAAGCTGTAATTTTTTTTCTACTTCCAAAACCATGCACATGGAGTCTATTGAAGACCATAAATTAACCTACACAGTTTTTGACACTGTCCTTAAAAGGGTCTTTGCTATATGTCCAAGAGTTTGCAGCATATAAATCTCAAGAAAATCAACAAGTAAAAATGCATTTTCACATCAAATTCAAGCAAAGTCCTTTGAAAGTGAGTTGTAAGAGAGATGGAAATCTGCATGGAGTTCAACTTGGCAATAAAAGGAAATGTCTTGATGAGTTCAACGCCATACTCTGTGTATTCCTTTGATTTCCAAGTGAACTCTTAACTCGTCTATACATCTATTGGGACTTATACTTTACAATATAGACCCACTATCATTGTAGCCAAGCACACACTTGCCACGAGGCATATCTTCCATTTCCCACATGTCATTCTAATGTAGAGCATCTGTCTCTGTATTCACAAGTTGAGTCCATTCTCTTATCTCACTGGGCTTCTATGTGATGTTTACAAACTGACAATCCTTTTCCGGGGAAAGTTCACTTAGAAAGATGAGACATGAATCAAATTCTAAAATTAGGATGGCGTGAATACAAAGTAAGCACCCTCTTTCGTGAGGCCATATGGAGGTAAAGGTTGTTTAAAATATATTAGAACTAGGCACCTCCTAAGCATCCACGGAAGATGGGGTGCCCATTATGACTTGTGGTGCCTTTGCTAAGTGGACTGTGTCGACTTCTCCATTGCCAAACACAGTGTTTCAAAAAGCGGTATGCGTTATGCGTTCGGAGAGGTCACCTTGTAGAGTATATGCGGTATGCGGGAGTATATGCGGTTTTGGATTTTTTAATTAATTATTATATATATATATTAATCATGATTTACATATTTAATTTGTGCAATTGTGCATCTAAATAGTACAATTACAAGAATAATGGATGCAATTATGCAATCATCACAACTTAAATAAATACAAACATGCACTATAATCTAAATTTAAACAAACATAGATGAATGTAAATGTATAAAAGAAGAAATCAGAATATCTCTAACTAAAAATCGGGGTATAATTGGCCTTGTATGCGGCCGTACAACCGATTATGCGGCTTGGTCCGCTTTTTGGACCGATTTCCATTATGCGTTTTTTTGGAGGTCCACACCTTGTATGCGGCCGCTTATGCGGCCGCATAGACCGATTTTTAAAACACTGGCCAAACATTTGGAAAGAGTTTAATGGTAGATGTAGGTGGAATCTAACATCATTTAACACTGCGTTTGGTTTGCACAATTCAAAATTCTCATTGTTCATGTATTAAAATTATATGGTTGGTACTTGGCATTCTGCAGGAGCAAACCGGGCAGGAGATTGGAGCTAGCCAGGTGTCTTGCATGGTAATAGCTTGTTAAAAAGGTTGAGAATTTTAGATGGTACAGACCTTTGGCAGTTACAAAGTTTGCCAAACCTTAGGTGATTCATAATACCACGTTTCTATTCTTTGAAATGTGCCATGACTCCTGTTGCCATAAAATAACAGCTTGATTAACTTATAAATCACTGGAATTTTTAAATCACCCAATATAAACGGGCATAAGTATGTGAGTTCCTCTCCTCACGATAGGCATTGGTAATGTTCACTTTCTTCTAAAATGGCTTAAACTTATGGACAGTCTCCTTGATTGAAATCGATACTGATATGAAACTGGACAATCACTTATATTGGGTAAAGAGGCCCCTCTTGGGCCCATAACCGCACAACAAATACCCAGTTGTGGGGGTTTGTGCATCAAGTTCAACTGCTATGCAGCGACAAGTTCCAATAATCATTTAAGGATTTGGACTTTTGACTTTCCTATTAGCACTGTAGTACAATCACCAATGGAAAATCCCCTTATTGGATTATATGTATGGAACCCCAAAGGGCAAAGACGACCACTAATCCCATAAATCATGATGTAGTAGGTAAATCAAGGGCTAATACAATGTATTGATGGAGCAAATTACAAACTGAGTAGTAAGTGTTATAGAGATATGTTGTGTTTTATTGAGTGTCATGTGCCTAGCTTGTGTCTCACTTATGTTTTTACTTCAGTAGTTTAGTCCCATATTGCTCGTCTCTGCTTTAGTCTCTCCTCTCTTCTGTTATATAAGAAGTTGTGTTGTACACCTGTCCCATATTGCTCATCTCTATTGTAGTCTCTTTCTTCTGTTATATAAGAAACTGTATTATACACCTTTTTAGTCATCGAATATACAATTCCTATTCCCTCTATATGGTATCAAGAGCATGTCCGATCTTCCCTTTTACAAATTCCCACCCCGCCCTCATGCCCTAAACTCCCCCCCCCCCCCCGCCGCCCACCCCCCCTCGCGCCACAACCGCCCCCCCCGCTGCCGCACAGGCCTGCCCCGCCGCACAACCCCCCCTCCCACCTTCGTGGCGCCGCCTCCTCCTCTTCCTCCTGCTGTCCTCACCCTCATCCTTCTCCTGCTCTAATATACCTTGCCTTCCTTCAACTCTTTACGTACGTGGCGTTTTGCAGATAGCCATAGCTCCTACACATTGAGAGTCTCTCCGGCTCTCTGGGTTCTTCTCCCTGCGCCTCATGACGGAATCTTGATCTTCCTCATGACGGCGTAGGTTACTTTATCAGTCTATCTGCTCGTAGCGGGTTTTCAGATGATGCTTTAGATCTTTGGTTCTTCTCTACTGCTCCAAAGCGGGTTCCTTATCTACTGATTGCTGTTGTTGCGCTGCCCAATTTATTACTGCTCCGTCTCTACTCATCATGGCCTATGTTGAGCCACCTCGTTTTCTGTGTGTTACCACCGTCAAACTCGATGGCTCTGATTATCATCTTTGGTCGGCGTCCTTTGTTTTATATGTCAAGGCACAAGGCCGGTATTCACACCTCACTACTGATCCTCCTGCCGCCCCTGCTGCTACTGCGGATTAAAAGAGCAAGCAAACCTATGCACAATGGTCCAAAGACGACTCTGGTGTTATTCTTGGCTTCTTAATAGCACTGATCCGCAGATCAGTCAATCCTTGTTATGCCTTCATGATGCTAAGGTTATGTGGGACCTGCTATGTCACGTCTATTCTCATCAGCTGAATCCTAAGCATGTTTTTGAAATTTTCAAAACCATGGCCAAAAAGGAGTTTTCTTCTGATACTTCTATGGAGGACTTCCACAACCAGTGCTCGACTCTCTGGAATGAGTATGAAATCTACCATCCCTTGACAGCTGTCATCAAAGAAGCCCAGAATCAACACAATGAACTCCAACTGGTGCAAATTCTGGCTGCTCTTCCTGCTTCCTTCTCTGGCATGGTCGATTAAATTCTGTCTAGTGACCCACTGCCTACTCTTCGCGACGTCCTTAAACGAGTTCAAAGACTTCCGTCGATGACCTCCACTCCTGCTATTGAGCATCCTGCTCTGGCTGTTCGCACTACTGAATCTGGACGTGGCTGCGGTCGAGGCCGTGGTCGTGGCGGACGTCTGCCTCCTACTGGTGGACGTGGTTCTTCTACTACTCCTGGCTGAGGCCAAGCTACTGGCCCTCACTTCTACAACTGGTGTGGTCGCGATAATCACAACGAAGATCGATGCTGGATCAAGCACGGTAAACTGGCCTGGGCAAACCAAGCTTCTACAGAGACCTCCACTAATACTGCATCCGACCAGCCATTTGCTCCGCCGTTTACTAAATGGCTTTGCTCGGAGTTCGAGAAATTCTTCCAGGAGCGCATGACTCAACTACCCTCTACATCTACTACTGGTTCCTCCGCCATGCTTGCCTCTCCTTTTGCTGGTAACAATAAATGGTGTATTGATTTTGGTGCGTCTGTCAATATGGCTGGCGACATCCACTTATTTTCTGCTCTGACTAAAACCACCAATATTCTGTCTGTCACAGTTGCAAATGGCTCTAAGACTCCTGTTCTTGGAATCAATACTATTCCCTAGTCTCGAAAGTTGCACCTCCAATATGTTTTATACATACCACAATTCCTGTTAATTTACCATCTGTCAGTAAAACTGTAAAACAACTTCCGTGCCCCATTAAAAATTGATCCTTCTGGTTGTGTTTTGAAGGATCTCCGTACGAAGACGAGGATTGGTTTGGGCCATGAAGGACTAGACGAACTCTACTATTTGGATGGACCACCTGCAACATCTGCTCTTCTGACTACATTAGTCACATGACTCCAATGGCACTACTGGCTTGGCCATCCTTCTGCAACAAAGCTAAAACATTTATTTCCAGCATTATCTGAAAAAACTTTTTCTTGTGCATCTTGTCTTTTGGGTAACCAGACGCGGTCTGCATTTCCCGCTAAAAAAGAAATTGATTCTAAAGCACTTTTTGATATTGTCTGGGGACCGTGTTATGTTCCCAGTCACTATGGTGTTAAATACTTTCTGACTTTTATTGATGATTATTTTCGTGCTACTTGGCTTTTATTACTAAAAGATCGCAACACTGTTTTGGACAATATCAATATCTTTTCTGAAATTCAGACCCAGTTCAGCAAACCCATTAAGATTTTTCGTACCGCTAATGCTCTAGAGTTTGTGCAAAAATGTGTCACATCTTTTTGTTCTGTTCGTGGCACCATTCGCCAAACTACTTTCCCCTATACTCCACAACAGAATGGAGTTGCTGAACGTAAAAATCGCCACTTGTTAGAGGTTGCTCGCACTCTACTTCATTATAAAGTACCTCACCAGTTCTGGCCTGAAGTAGTTTCTACATCTTGCTATCTTATAAACCGCATACCATCCTCTGTTTTACATAATCGCATACCTTACACCATTCTCTTTCCTGATGCACAACTATTCTCTATTCTCGTATTTTTGGGTGTACCTGTTTTGTCAAAAATCTACGCCCAGGGATGACAAAGCTTGATCCTCACTCCACTAAATGCATCTTTTTGGGATATTCGAGAACCCAAAAAAGTTGTCGTTGCTTTGATCCTGTTCTAAAGCAATGGTTTGTCAGTGCGGATATGATCTTTTTTGAGCATATGCCCTATTTCTCTGTTGATGGGGCAACACTCTCCAGTGATATGTTGGCACCGACACCTCTGCCAGATGTTGTTGAGGTTTTGCCCTCGTTTGACCAGCCTGAAGGTTGCCCTTTGCAAGTGTACAAACGACGAACTAAGACAAACACTCTTTCCATGGCCCATCCACAACCAATTCCTCCGTCTGCGGATGAACATACAACCATAGAGGTAACTTCTGACTTGCACCTCCCTATCGGTCAACGCAAAGGTGTTCGTTCCAGCACCAAACATCCTATTAGTCATTTATGCTCTTCTGCTAACCTGCATAACAGTTTTGTATGCTTTACTTCTACGATTTTTGCCGTCATTATTCTAAAGACTGTTGCAGAAGTTCTTATTCCTGCATGGATTTAGGCGATTGATCATGAAATGCAGGCATTATGTGATCGCAAGACGTGGGAACTTGTGGATCACCCTCCTTCCTGCCCTACTATTGGATGCCGATGGGTCTTCACCATTAAGTATCAACCCGATAGTACAATTGAGTGCCTAAAAGCTCGGCTTGTGGCAAAAGAGTACACACAAACATATGGTGTCGACTATTTTGAAACTTTTTCTCCCGTAGCATGGTTAGATTCTGTTCGAATTTTGATTTATGTTGCTGTCAACCAAGCTGGCCCCTCTTTCAGTTGGATGTTAAAAATGCATTTCTTTATGGAAATCTATAGGAGGAGGTATACATGGAGCAACCACCAGGTTTTGTTGCTCAGGGGGAGTCTGCCTCAAAAGTCTGTAAGCTAAAAAAGGCCATCTACGGTCTCAAGCAGAGCCTGTGTGCTTGGTTCGACAAACTCAATCAAATTTTAGTTACTTTTGGCTTCCGTCGTTCCCACTCAGATCATTCAATCTTTATCTGCAAAACAGTGGCTGGGCTAGTCATTCTTATTGTCTGTTGACGATATTATTTTATCTGGGAGTGATATCTTGGGCATACAGGCAACATAAACCTACTTAGAAAAGCATTTTGTCACTAAAGATCTCGGAAAGCTGAGATATTTCTTAGGCATTGAGGTATCTAGATCATTTGTAGTGCTGTGGTCTCTCAATGAAAATATGTACTTGATCTCTTACAGAAAATTGGTATGCTTGACTGTAAACCAGCCAATACTCCTCTTGACCCAAATATGGATTGGGACGATGAAAACTCTCCTTATGCAGATCATCACCAGTTCAGAAGGCTGGTAGGCAAGTTTATTTATCTGACGGTCACAAGAGCTGACCTCACTACTACTGTAGGATTCATTATCAGGTACCTTGATAAACCTCGACAGTGTCATTGAGATGCTATATGCCACATTTTGCGCTATCTCAAAAGCTCTCCAGGCAAAGGCTTGTTATATAAGAAGCACGACCACTGTAATCTCTCTGGTTTTTCAAACTCTGACTATGCAGGAAGTCGCTCTGATTGTAAGTCAACATCGAGCTATTGTACATTTGTGGGCGGAAATCTTGTTACCTGGCGAAGCAAAAAGCAGACTGTCGTAGCCAAATCCAGTGCAGAGGCAGAATACCGAGCCATGGCTAATACTGCATGTGAACTTCTGTGGGTTTAGAGTCTCCTCCAGGAGTTCAACATATCCTATTCCGGCCCTATACCGATGTTTTGTGACAACAAGGCCTCCATTTTTATTGCGAGCAACCCCAGTTTTCATGAGAGGACAAAACATATTGAGGTCGACTGTCACTTTGTTCGTGAGACAGTCCTTTCTGGTTGGATTTGCACTCCATATCTCAGCACTGAAAAGCAAGTAGCGGACATTTTCACCTTCCAAAAGCTCGTTTTCAGACTCTAGTGGACAAGTTGGGCATGTTCGACATCTACACTTTAGCTTGAGGGGGAGTATAGAGATATGTTGTGTTTTATTGAGTGTCATGTGCCTAGCATGTGCCTCACTTATGTTTTTACTTCATTAGTTTAGTCCTATATTGCTCATCTCTGCTTTAGTCTCTCCTCTCTTCTGTTATATAAGAAATTGTATTGTACACCAATCCCATATTGCTCATCTCTGCTTTAGTCTTTCCTCTATTCTGTTATATAAGAAACTGTATTGTACACCTTTTTAATCATCGAGTATACAATTCTCATTCCCTCTATAAGTGTCATAAAAAGTTAACCTGAATACGAATTGAAGTTAAGATCTCCCAGACCGCAGTTAGCATCATGATCTGATCACCAAATGCGGTGTCACAACAATTTAAATCCAACATGAATTGAATTGGAGACCTCCTAGTTAGCATCATGATCTGGATATCGATAAACCACTGTTGGTGGCTACATGGGAGCCCAAAGGGGGAAAGACTCCTCCCTGACCTTTTAATGCTGAGGAGGGTCCTTCTGAGGGGCATAGATAAATCAAGGCTAGCAGAATGCACAATGACAACCCACAACACTAACATCAAAATCTCATATATAATTAACCCCTATAGGAAATGAAGCTGAGACTCCTGGTTGCACCATCGTTCATTCACCACTGCACCAGACCTTTGTGGATTTTGGCTTTGTGAGTGTATTTTCTTTGTGCTGCATGCAACTTTGCATGTATATATTTTCTAAACCCTTATATCTTGCTAATTGTAACTTTTGTGTTGTCTATGCATAGTTTTTTTTAATTAACCACCATTTTACCTGTTTCTGCAAACTATCTAAAGAAAAATTGTTTACTTTGTAGTATATCACATTTTATGGGTACATTATAAACACTCTTATATGGATATGCAGGGAATTATTATAGACTCGCCAGTTCAGTGGCCATACAACAAAGGGTTTTCCTTTTCGTGTTGGGTTAGGGTAGAAAGCTTCCCTGAAAATGGAGTAATGGGTCTCTTCAGCTTCTATACTGACAATGGAAAGGGTTCCTCAGCTATGCTTGGATTGGATAAACTGGTTTTTGAGGTACAAACTGATGCATTTTTCTTAAACATGATTAGTTCATACTGCTGAATATGGCCAGACGTTCCCAATCATTCAGTCTCTTAGGATGCCTATGATATAAAACAAGTGCACCTTCAAATATTTAATTTATCACCTTTGGATTTGTTTTTCTTCTCGTATTGTGTATTTTATTGCTATTGTAAATATAGTTGATTGAACCCTTAATTTCTATTGTATGGCCTTCAATTTTTATTAAACTAGTAAATGCATATGCTCCATAGATGCATTCTTGAAAATTATATCAAAAGCTGTAATAATGGTATTGTGATTAATAAAGAATAGTGAAAATGTATTAATTTGGAAGTAAACATTTAGCAAATAATTGAAGTTTTCCTCTGATCAACATAAATGAGAAGATCACAAATAGATTAATGTAAACAAAATTTATTCTTTACTTAAACTGCTTGAATGGAATTATTGTCTGATGTGATATGTGAACTACTAAGGGTCTGAGGTGTGCATGTTCTTTGCATACTACAATAGTCAAAACAAATTCCATACTTCTGTTTTGCTCAAACTGCACTTTGCTTGATAGATATTAAGTTGAAAACAATTTGAAAAGAAAAGTTGTTGGCATGTATTATTTAAACCTATGCTTGTTAGCCACCTTAAGACTTGATTTTGATTTTGAAAAAACTGCTTATCTTGGAGTGAATGCGAGGGGCAACATTAATTAATCTAAACAAGATATCTTCTTGCTTACATATTAGGAAAATGTAAAAATATCAGATCCTTCAAGAAAAAAGTAATTCAGATATGGAAGTTGTCTAATAATAAGTTTTGCGTTGGGTCTTGTTTAATAATATTTTGTACTGAGTATATAATGCTTAGCGTATCTTTCTTTTCAATTAAAAAAATCTTAGAGTTACAATTTACAAATTTTAATTTCTTAAACATTTTCATCGGATATTGAAAGATAAAAGTTACATACATTTGAGAAAAATGCATTTTGGCCTTTTTTATTCTACAAATAATCTCAACTCTTACTAATATTAATTACACCCATTTCCCAAGAAGTAAAGAGTAATAGATAAATTAACTAGGGCCAGATCTCTAATTGCTTGTTGGATCACTCAAACTGAGTGCATACTTGTTGATAAAATCATATTCGCTAAAAAAACCCTCAAAACATATTTGTGTGCCCCAATACATTTTATATATTAGCCATATCACGTAAATCTTCATTTTCTCCCTTAAAAAATTATGAAGCATATAATATCTGATTTATCATTATTATTATATTATTATGAATATTCAACCATTTTTAGAAGTATATTTTGAAATAAGTTTTTCTGTACAATCAAAGATCAAGTTATAGTTTTACAAATCATATGTTGTGTATTCAAAATGCTAAAACTGGTCCTATTTTGATAAATAACAATGTATTTCTTGATTTGATTTTTATTGGAATATAAGCATACAGCAAGGATTGGATCTATGCCTATATATATTTTTTCTTGTTATGGTTGAGTTGGAAAATGATGTTTGGCATGATATCTCTAAGTGTATGTGATTTGTTGTTGATCAAAATTAACATCAAATCAAATTATAAGCTTGAACTTTAGAGAAATGCATTGGAATCTAATGGATTTATGAGTAACAGAAACCAAGGAAGCACCGATACATTTCTAGACACGGACATGGACACGGGACACGCCAAATTTCTAAAATGTAGGACATGGACACCTATGAAGTATGAACACTTCTAACCCCCGTTTCTGTGTTGGACACGTTTTGGACATGGACACTTCCCGGACATGGCCCAAAACGTTTTGGACCCACAGCTGGAACGTGTCCAGATCATATTGGTCTTTTTCTGCACTCTGGACACAGCTGGACACTGCCCAGACACGTCACTGCGGCAGCTTCTGCTGCAATGGTCTATTCTAGAGTGCAAATGTCGAATATACAAGTACTGTTTATGTATTCTAGAGTGCAATAGTCTATTCTAGAGTGCAAAGTCCGGCCATAGTAGCCCGGTTGGTAAGAGCTCGGTAAGTCCCGATGAAGGACCCGGGTTCGAACCTCACCGAGGGCACTTTGCGAATGGCAATCCACGCTGATTAGGTGCAGGAGGGGGGTGACCGGACTGCACCCTCTCATGCCTCGAGAGTTTACCATGTCGGCTTTGCCTGCGGTGGGTTCTCTCGATCACCAAAAAAAGAAAATGTAGCATAGGAGCTGAAATCTGATCACAATTATAAACAAAACTGTTGGAAAAAAGTAATATGTAAAGTCTAAACTGAATCAGATATTATGAAATAAATTATAGTCAAATAAATTGGTTATGAGTAATACAAACTCATATAAGCATGCTGTAATATACTATTTTTACTACAAACACGTTTCGTTTTCTACTTCATGTTGTTTCTACTACACATACAAAGGCACATCTATATGGATATAAGATTATACATTCATAGATACATTGATCTGAATTCTGGTTCATTCATAATACACCTACGTATATGTATAATAAAAAAATATTTTCCCTCATGCAATGCCATGTCCGTCTAAGATGACCTAAATTTGACATACATGACCGACATGCCCACCTAGGCCACTCAAGGACTTAAGCACCAAGGATAAGACCATTCCTCCTATGCATTGGTGCTCACCCAGGGCACCTAGAAAGGCACCTAGGATTGGATCATCCTTCCAGCACCTAGTCTCAATGAGCACCTTGATAACTATGGTTTTACGTGTAACATTGTCATTATCTTCATTTGAGCCTCATTTTCAACCATTTTCTGTTCGACTACATGGGTCCTTTTTTCCATTCAACTTTTTTAACGTCATATCCTCATTAAGATTGTAAAATGACTGTATAAGCACTCTTCAAGTTAATTTAGGTCTGCCTTTCCCTCTTATAACTATGCTTGATTTGACAACAATTCTGGTGAACCAAGTTTTGGGCCTCCCATTGATCACACGGGGAGAAACTTGCATCAAGCGAACTCCCCCATAGGTTTGGGCCAAAACGTTATGGGTTGAACCCCACATTACCCAGAAAACTACAAGTATTTGTAATATCTAGGCGTATCAGGAGACTTCCCATGAATGAAGTTGATTGTATATTAGGGTTTTCGACTGAGCTAGCAATCCACTCCTACCTTGAGTTCAGCAATAGAAAATGAGAGATTTTAGGTGTCTATCAATCAATAGAGTTTGATGTACTAATCCATGATAAAGTCAATCAATAAGGAACTTTGGTTTACATGCACTGTCTAGTTACGGACATCAAGCTTGATGGTGTGTTAGAGAGTTGATAAATAAACTACTCATACGAATGCAACCGGTCTTCAACTGATGGTTTTGGAGATACCTTTTCCTCTAACTCTTACATGTATAACAAGCTGCTTTTGAATCATCACGAAGACATAGTGACTTGTCAATCTTTGCACGTTAGCCAACATTCAAGTATTATCATAGGGAAGTTTGTCTTTAAATGTGCATTTCAACGTTTGCAGTTCCTTTTTGTTCATTATGGTTGTATGAAATTGGCTGAGAAGCACATTATTGTACACGAAATTGCTCGGGAGGAACTTATGATTTCTCAAATTGCCCTACACTTTTTCAAATTTCAACAGTTATAAAGAGAATTTTAATAGTTAACATGCATAAAAAGTGGTCAGCTTCATGCACACTGACTAGTGAACCTATTTGGATGTATTGTTACATCTTGGGCCCAAGTAATCTACTACTTCCATTTCGCTGATCCCAAGGAAGGGACATAAGATCATGTAAGTCTCTTTCCCTTTCTACCTTTCTTCCTTAAAATAAAGCATATCCCTATTTTTGGTAGGCACCAACTCTATCAACGGTAGAATACGTAAGGGTGTTGGATGGACAGATGGCGTTTATAGGGATAAGTGATGGAGACAATGATCATGAGCTGGCAAAAACTGACCAATAATTGAGGTTGGTTATTGTTGGCTGATGCCATGGACTTTCAAGGTGGAGGTTTTGGTGGGGAGTTGGGATGGATAGTCTGGGAATATATTCTGAAATCTGAATAGTACAAATGGGCTTTGTGGTGGAGCCTGATGGAAGATGTGGATGGCTGTTGCGCATTGAACACACGGAAATGAGACATTTTTGGGACAACTACATCATCCTCTTATTTTTCCTTGCATGCAGAGAATATTGAACATTAAATAAAAGAACGGGATACACTAGCGGATGGAGTGGGAATAATAATTGTGGAAGAAAACAATCCTTGAGAAAATGTGAGGGAGGAAGAGAAATTAAAGAAAATTAGGGGAGAAAACTTGGCTCTGCTACCAAATTGATCTAAAACTACTGAAAGAAGAGTGGATACTATTTTTTTTTAATTTAATTGAGAAAGAGGTATTATTCACCCCGCCTCCCTCGAGCGGGCTAACGAGAAAGACCTGTTACAAATGAAGCAGTTCCCATCCCACTATGTTGTTCATCCTTTACACGTATTGTATAGACCCTATTGAAATTAAAAAAAAAGAAAGGGATCCAAACTGGAGGCGGCATCGGTCTAATACTAGAGAAGAAAAAAGCATCTAGAAGATCTCCTCCGCAAGTTGCAAGGAACCTGGCTGTTCTAGTCACTGAGAATTAGCTGAACCTTCAACTGCAAAGAAACTACCTGCTCTTAGTGTTCTCAACCAACCGCTTGATTCTCCGAAGGCTGTCACAGGCTCCTGTGATGAGTTCCGTTGTAGCTCGGCGGTCAGATTCAGGAACATCTGGAGAAGAGTTGTGGAAAATGCATAGATTTGCGCATTGTAGATTGCCTCTAGGTGACCCTCCAGTTTACTAGCCACTATCACAGGAGATGAGAAGCCCCGGTTGATATTAGCAGAGTGATCTTGAATAATGCGACCTACAACCAAAGAGTAAGACCGGGTGGTCCTGGTCTTCCATGAGACGCAAGAAACACTAAGAGAGAACTCATGATGATTCAATCCGGCCCAAGACATCCACAACATCGAGAAATTCTGCAAATTGGGAATAACAGTACGCTATCCCTGCGAAGTCTATGTCAATTGGTCATCCACTCCTAGAGCATTAAAAACGATGCTGCTGGTAATCACAGTCAGAAGATGGATTACTCGCGACCAAATGGTATAATGTATCATCTTCCGGTTGTCATACCTGCTCAAACACCTGCTCTTCCTTAGATGCCATGCTATTAAAGATGACAAGACTCCCTGGAGAAAACCTCGAAAAGAAGAAGATGCTTTAGCCCAACATCTTTGCAGCGCGAGAATGATGGACAGAGGATTGCAGCTATTAGTATGTATAAGATTCTCCAACTTTTCCCACAAAATTGACTCCAAGTCCCCTTTGAGGAATATGTGGCCACGTCCACCAGGTGGGGCTCCCGACAACACTCACATCTAGACGTGACACGTGAGGATGATCTGACAATCAATGATTTTCTGATTCACTGGAATTGCTGCATTTAGTAACTTCCAAATAGTAGCTGCAACTTTATAAGGAGTCCGATGTAGCCAGATCCATTTCTGAAACGGCTAGTGCACGGGAGAAAGTGGCCTCAGGGATTTCTTAGTAGAGACTATGGGAAAAATATCCTTGCTATCTGGTTCCCAAATCAGTTGATCAATACCTGGAAAGAGGCTCATATGAAGATCAAGAACACACTGAACCCCGTTTGGGGAGAGACACCCCAAGCTTAAGAAGATCCCAACCAACCATGTCCATGTAGAAATCTTTGATGTGGCCATCACATCTATCACCACTCCGCGGAGCACTTGATAAACTAAAGGCTATCCCACCCATCTAGCAAGCCGAAAAGGGAACAATTTCCAAACCTATGATTCACACATTGACCTAAAGCCTCAACATAAAGGTGAAAACACTGGATAAGCACATTAATGGTGTTCCATGTGGAGTTGAGGAAAAAAATAATATCATCTGTAAAAAGGAGGTGAGTTGGGGCAATACCCCCTAGGAAGCACATACACGAACACGGACATGGATATCGACGCAGACACGAGACACGACAATTTCCAAAAATATAGGACACGAACACGACACTGGATATATATATATATATATATATATATATATATATATATTTGTAGAACATATTATGATATATAAAATGCTATATGTACAAACACACAAAATGATCTAAATAGATTATCCACATGGGTAATCACCATGAAATTCAACAAGCAATCAACATATAACTTTATATCCAAAAGTCATAATATGGATTAAATTACAACATACATTAAGATGCTTGATTATGAAACATCGTCGTAGAAATATATGGAATTATATAAATTAAGATTGATTGAATTTTTGGGACAATAGTATTAGTGGAAGTAATGGTTAACAACATGTACTATTATTAAGAGGAAGAAGGGGAGGGGTGAGGAAACCTGTTGCTGATGGTGGTGGAGGAGATGGAAAATTTAGGTGTTGGAGGTTAAGAGGGAAGAAAAGAAAGGGGAGCATAATCTAAATAGATTATCCACATGGGTAATCACCATGAAATCCAACAAGCAATCAACATATAACTTTATATCCAAAAGTCAGAATATGGATTAAATTACAACATACATTAAGATGCTTGATTATGAAACATCGTCGTAAAAATATGTGTGAAAGAGTCAGGGTTTTCAGAAAGCTCAGGGTTGCACAATGTGTGCACCCTCATATATATAATACTGAAAGAATTACAGAGAGGTCCATATATAAAAGAGAAATAACAAAACAAATAACAGGCTATGTAAAATAGGAAATATATAATGTAACACTCCCCCTCAAGTTGGAGCATAGATGTCAATCATGCCCAACTTGTCCATCAGTGTGCAAAACTGTTTCTTCGCCAGCAGCTTGGAGAAGATATCAGCAACTTGATCTTCTGATCTCGTGAATGGAGTGCATATCTTGCCAGCAAGAATAGATTCTCTGATGAAGTGGCAGTCAACTTCAATGTGTTTGGTGCGCTCATGATAGACAAGATTATTTGCAATGAAGATGGCAGCTCTGTTATCACAGTGCATAGGAATGGCCGAAGAAGACTCAATCCCAAACTCTTTCAGAAGAGAACGCACCCACAGTAACTCACAGGCAGTATGGGCCACAGCCCTGTACTCAGCTTCAACACTCGATCTGGCAACGACATTCTGTTTCTTGCTCCTCCAGGTAACAAGATTGCCTCCTACAAACGTACAGTAACCGGAGGTAGATTTTCTATCAACTGTGCTGCATAATCAGAATCAGAATACCCTTCAAGAACAAAATGCCCATTCTTTTTATAATAAAGTCCCTTGCCAGGTGACTTTTTTAAGTATCTCAGAACTTGACATACAACATCCCAATGACATTGTTTGGGTTTATCAAGGTACATGCTAAGAAGACCCACTGCAGTAGAAATATCAGGACGAGTAACAGTCAAATAAATCAATTTACCAATCAACCTCCTGAATTTTTTATGATCAGCAAACACAGAAGAGGAATCATCATCCCCTTTCACATTGCGATCAAGAGGAGTATCCGCAGGTCTGGCTCCAAGCATACCAGTCTCCTGCAGAATATCAAGAACATACTTTCTCTGAGTAAGCACCAGGGCATTAGAGTTTCTAGAGACCTCTATGCCAAGAAAATACCGAAGTCTGCCCAAATCTTTTGTAGCAAAGTGCTTGCCCAGATGATCTTTGGTAGCCTGAATACCAAGAGAGTCGCTGCCAGAAATAATAATGTCATCAACATATACAATCAGAACAGTAATACCTGCTGAAGTCTTTTTTGTGAACACAGAGTGGTCAACTTGTGACCTCAGAAAACCAAAATCAATCATGATCCTGCTCAACTTATCAAACCAGGCACGAGGGCTCTGCTTGAGACCATAGATAGACTTCTTAAGCCTGCATACTTTGTGAGAGTCCCCCTGAGCAACAAACCCAGGAGGTTGCTCCATATACACCTCTTCCTGCAAGTCACCATACAGAAAAATGTTTTTCACATCAAGCTGCAGAAGAGGCCAGTTCAGATTCACATCAAAAGATAGGAGAATCCTGACAGAGTTAAGGTGAGCAACAGGAGAAAAAGTCTCAAAGTAATCAATGCCATATGTCTGAGTATAACCCTTTGCAACTAACCGTGCTTTCAACCTGTCAACCGTACCATCAGGTTGATATTTTACGGCATATACCCATCTGCAGCCCACCGACTTACACTGAGGAGGTGGATCCACCAACTCCCAAGTGTCTCTGTCAGTAAGAGAAATCATTTCTTCTTTCATAGAAGATGTCCAAGCAGTACTTTTCAATGCATCCTGAACATTCTTAGGTACAACCACAACAGATAAAGCATATACAAAATTGCTAGAATGAGTATTCAGATGAGCAGTAGATACAAACTGAGCAATGCTATGAAAAGTGCAGGAATGAGTACCCTTTCTGAGTGTAATAGGTATGTCAAGGTCAGAATGTACCTCAGGTGCAGCAGAACCTTCTGGAGGAGAAGATTGGTTGCCTTGGGGGATACTTGTGTAGAAGGTGCTCTATTCCTGCGCTGATAAACAATAAGTGGAGGATCTTGTTTTTCAGTAGTCAGAGTGTCAGTACTGGCAGGCACACAGTCAGAAATAACAGGCAAAGGAGGGGCAAGCATGTCTGTCTGCAAACTATCTCCTGCTGAAGAATAATACGGTGTATCTTAAAAAAAGACAACATCACTACTCGTAAACCATTTCCTGGTACTAGGATTATAACACCTGTAACCCTTCTGAGTTCTAGAATAGCCCAGAAAAATGCATTTAGCAGCTCGAGGAGACAACGTATCAGAATTGGGTCCAAGCAATCGGACAAAGCAGGTACACCCAAAAATTCTAGGAGGCACAGCAAACAAAGAAGTTTCAGGTTGCAGAACCTGTATAGGAATCTTATTTCCAATAACAAACGATGGCATCCTATTAATCAGAAAACACGCAGTCAAGATAGCCTCAGGCCAATAGGAGCGGGGCACATGAGAATGCATCATGATAGTCATGGTAACTTCTAATAAGTGTCTATTTTTCCGCTCAGCGACACCATTTTGTTGTGGGGTATAGGCACATGAAGTCTGGTGGAGCGTACCAACAGATTTACAAAAAACCGCCATGTTTTGTTTAACAAATTCTAAAGCATTATCAGTGTGGAAAACTTTAACAGGCAAGCCAAACTGCGTTTTTATTTTAGCAAAAAAATATTTGATAGTAGACAACACTTCAGACCTACTTTTTAATAGAAACAACCAAGTAGTCCTAGAAAAGTCATCAATAAATAGAATGAAATACTTGTAACCAGACAAACTCGGTACATGGCATGGACCCCATACATCAGAGTGAACTAAATCAAAAATGTTTTTACTGCTCACAGTACTACGTCTAGGATACACAGTACGAGTTTGTTTTCCCAGCTGACAAGATTCACACTTAAAAGTACAACTGCCAATATCAGAAACTAAAGTACGCAGCTTCTCTGACGATGGATGTCCCAGCCTGTTGTGCCACTGCAAAGCAGAAACAGAAGCCGATAAAGCAGATACCACAACAGCTTTCTCTGATCGAGGTAACTGGTCCAAGTAGTAGAGTCCATCAGCACCTTCATACCCCCCACCAATCTTCGTCCTCGTGCGAAGGTCCTGAAAAGCACATGAATCAGGAACAAACGTCAGGCTACAGTTCAAACTCCGTAAAATTTTGCTGACTGATAATAAGTTCAGAGGAAATCTAGGCACATATAAGGCAGACTTGAGGCAAAATTGAGAAATAATATCACCGACTCCAAAGACCGAAGACTTTGAGCCATCAGTAAGCATAACAGCAGAATGATGGGCAGGTTTAGATAGAGTTTTAAACAGAGATCTATTGCCAGATATATGTGCAGAGGCACCAGAATCTATCACCCATTTTGTATTACCAGAAGTAGAAGGTGAGGAGGAACTCAGGAATGCAGTATCATAACCAGAGTATTCAGCATGTGCTCCACTAGTAGAAGCAACAGTCGAAGAGTCAGCACGCTCAAGAAGAAGACGTTCCACCTCAGCACGAATGTAGTCTGCGGTCGCTTCCGCAGTCTCTGGCTCAGGCGTCGGAGTGACACCCTCAGAAGCAGTAGACGATGAATCCGCAGCAGCATTGGCCCAAGCCGGTTTACCATACTTTTCCCAACACTTTTCCTCAATATGATTAGACTGGCCACAAAAGGTACACACACACTGTCCTTGCTGAGGACGCGCAACAACAGAAGAAGGTGCAGCCGAAGGGGCTCCTCGTCCAACACCAGGTCCACGTCCCCATCCTGCACCTAGGGGAGGACGACCATCCGTAGAACGGCCACGACCACGCCCGGCCCAAGCAGCCAGGGCAGTCGAATCTCCAGTCTCAGACTGAGGAGGCAGTGTCGATGAAGAAAGGCGCTGGAGTCGCTGGTAGGCTCCCTGCAGAGTAGGGAGCGGATCACTCGCCAAGATCTGATCCACAACACCAGTATAGGACTCTGGCAAGCCACTCAGAAACTGAATTAGTTGTAGTTCCGCCCGCTGTTTTTGCATAGTCGCCAGATCTATAGACAACAGGTGATAAGTCTCCAACTCACCCCACATGCCACTGAAGGTGGAGAAGTAGTCTGAGATGTCAGATCTCGTGAATTGCAGTCGCCCCAGTTGCTTGGTTATGTCGAAAACTTTCTTGGGATTCTGACTGTGAGGGTAAGTACCGGCGAGCTGATCCCACATCTGCTTCCCCGTAGGAAGCCGAAGTAAAGTGACACTGATCTTCTCAAAAGCGTTGTTGAGAATCCAGGTCAGCACAGTCGAGTCCTCGCGGACCCAATCATCAAAAGCTTGGACATCCTTTGCATCCGCATTCTCTGTAGGCTGAGGCGGACCAGTGCGAATCAGATGAGAGTACTTCCCTTGTGATTTGGCATATATCACAAAGGAGCACACCCAAAGCTGGTAATTGCGCCCGTCAAGTTTAACAATCGTAACTTGACGGCGCGAGTCACGCCAGAGGTCATCTCCAGAAGACACCATGAGGACAGGCAGGAAGGCAGGCACCGGCAGGCAGGTACAGGCAGAAGACGGACTATGCCGTCAGACAGGCAGATGCAGGCACAAAATTACCACAAACCTCTCACATACGAACCACGCTTAAGCGTAGCAGGAAACCCGGAGGCCGAAGTCTACACGGGCAGGCAGGCACAGACGAATACCAACTGAAAACTGTCCCTCAGACGAACAACTCTCCGATCTCCCCCTGAAGACGAAACTAGTCCAGATCTACAGGCAGCTCAGTGGTCCCGTAGAAGACGGGCACCTGGCAGTGCGCCTGCTGTGCGAACAACAACCATTTTTTTTTTCCGGTGATGTTGCTCAAGCACTAGCGGCACACCGAGCCAGGAGACGCGACAGAACCACGAGCGGGAGCAAGGAGGACAACCCTACGTGGGCAGCAACCTTGCCAGCGGCGGCTGGCGGCCCGCTAGGCAGCGGCCTGCTGCTGCGGGTGGGCGGGCGTACGCGTCGGGGTGGCAGAGAGGGAAGAAGAGAGAGAGTGAGAGGGAGGGAGGGAGAGACGACTAGGTTTCGACCTGCTCTGGTACCATGTGATAGAGTCAGGGTTTTCAGAAAGCTCAGGGTTGCACAATGTGTGCACCCTCATATATATAATACTGAAAGAATTACAGAGAGGTCCATATATAAAAGAGAAATAACAAAACAAATAACAGGCTATGTAAAATAGGAAATATATAATGTAACATTATGGAATTATATAAATTAAGATTGATAGAATTTTGGGGACAATAGTATTAGTGGAAGTAATGGTGAACAACATGTACTATTATTAAGAGGAAGAAGGGGGGGTGAGGAAACTTGCTGTTGCTGATGGTGGTGGAGGAGATGGAAAATGTAGGTGTGTTGGAGGTTGAGAGGGAAGAAAAGGAAGGGGAGCATATTAGAGAGCTACTTAAGATGGAGGGGCAAGAGAAGAGAGGGGCGATGTAGTTATAGAGAAACAAGATAAAGAGTAGGTGTGTCGGGAGGACAATACTCTACTTTTACCTAGAGGAGCAAGAAGAAGAGTAGGGGGAGGAGTGGCAAAAGAAGGTAGAAAGAGACGCAGAGGACCAATGCGAAATAAGAGAAGGGGGACCGGGAGTAGTGTTGCGGTTGGTGTCACATTCAAATAGAAAATAGAGGGGCAGAAGTGAGAAGAGAAGCAAGAGGAGGGAGAACAAAAAGTAGATGAGGGAGAAGTGGAAATAGAGCTGGAAAAAGAGGAGGTGAAGGAACATTTTTACAACTACTATAGCTTTTGAGTAGGATAAAGAAGAGGGGGACAATAAGAAGCAGGAAGGGGGGAAGTAAAGGAGGAAGAGTTACATGGAACTGGAAGAAGGTGGTGAATCCAACTACTTTCTTCCTTGTGGTTGATGTGGCATTCCCTGATTGTTCCAAACTTGCAGTAGTTGATGGAGATGATGCCGTTGATGATGGTTGCTACAGTTGTTAATGAAGGGCGTCAATGACTTGAATGTAGCAGTTGAAGCTTAATTAACTAATGTTAATAGGGCAAGGAGTAGTAGAGGGCAAGAGGTATGAATTTAGAGAAGGCTTGGGTTTTTTTTCATACACTTAGTACTGGACTGAGACGGGGGACTGGGCAACGGATTCCAAGTCCGACTAGCCAGGGGCCGGGAAGGGGCCGGGACGGTGCCTACTACTACACCACACTACACTTGGCTCTTAAGTGGGTTTGGATGGTGTGTCTTGGATGTGTCCATGGAGTGTCCAAGCCATGCCCAGTACTTCAATATAAAAAATTTCGAAGTGGACATGCCAGAGGCGTGTTCTCCACTTGTCCAGGATTGTCCAAGGTGTGTTCATGTTGGACACACGTTGGACACAAACACGACAACCTCTGTGAAGTGTCCGTGCTTCCTAGAGTACCCCAATATCTAATATTGAAACGCGGAAAACTTCCTGCATCTCCCTTGGAGTAGATAAGCCGGCTAAGTGCCTTCTTCATAAGAATAAAGAGGGGGTGGGGCATGGTGTTACCTTTGATAAATGGAGCTATAAAATCAAACACCACATGAAGACATGATTTATGTGGAAAACCCTTAAAGAGGAAGGGAAAAACCACATGAGGGGATAACCCTAAACCTACATGGCTGGGGTTTCTTTCTTCTTTTTGTCTCAATGAAACAAGGGGGAGATGTTACAATATATAGATAAAAGGTGTTAAATGGATCCACCTCCAAGATCCATCTAACATAAATAACAAAACATAAAACAATAAGCCCATAAACATAGAGATAACTTAACACTCCCCCTCAAGTTGGGAATATAAGTCAAACATGTCCAACCTGCAATCAAAATCATCAAATATTGAGACAGAGATGACTTTTATGAATATTTCTACAACTTGCTTTCTTGTCTTCACATAAGGTAGGTAGAGAATGTTGGTAGGTAGAGAATCCCAACATTAATCTTTTCACAGATGAAGTGTCGATCTAACTCCACGTGCTTGGTTTGGTCATGCAACACGGGATTATTAGCAAGATTAATGGCAGATTGTCATAATATAACATGGGTTTCTTTGAATTGATGCCCATATCCGATAAAGGTATTTGGACCCAAAACATTTCAGTGACCCCTAAAGCTACAACTCTATATTCAACCTCTACACTAGATCGGGCAATAACTGATTGTTCTTACTTCTCCAAATGATAAGATTTCCTCCTAGGAAAACCCAATATCTAGAAGTACGTCGTCTGTCATCTTGTGAACTAGCCCAATCAACATCAGTGAAGCATAGAAAATCTGTCATATCGAGAATCAACCTAGTCAACATCAATGAAGCATTCAATCTTTAGCTCATCATTTTAGTGTAGAGGTGGTCCTTGCCATGATTCTTTTTCTAATAAGCAAGAATACGATAAGCAACACGAAGATGAGAGCCAATAGGAGCATGCATAAAATGATTTACAATATTGACAAAATTTGTTATATCATGTTTGGTAAGAGTAAAATATATAAGCTTTCTAACCAGTTTCTGATAACTTTTCTTTTGTTCACGATTGAGAGGGGTTCCATCTTTAAGACTCAATTTGTAAATTTTTTCAACAGGAGTATTTTCCGGCTTACACTGCAATTTTCCTATTTTTTAGGATATCCAAAGTATATTTGCACTGGCACAAGCTAAGACCATCTTTAAACCTCGCTATCTCAATTCCCAAAAACTATTTTATTTTCCCCAAATCTTTGATTTCAAATTCACTTGTAAGTTTATTAATTTTTTAGTTCCATGATCTCATCTTCATCATCCCTAGTAATTATCATGTCATCCACATAAACAAGCATCAATGGACAATTCCTTGTAGTCCTCCTAACAAAGAGAGTGTGGTCGCCAGTTCCTTGCAAAAACCTAACTTTTTCATGAAAATCTTCAATCTTTCAGACCAAGCACGTGGGGATTGTTTAAGACCATAGAAAGCCTCTATTAATTTGCATCATTTTCCTTTCTGCTCATCCGAGTGACATCTGCATAAAAACTTCTTCAACATGATCCCCATTTCAGAAGGCATTCTTTACATCTAGTTGGTGTAATTTCCATGACAACTGAACGACAATTGCCAACATAATCCTAACATAGTTCATTTTTGCAATAGGAGCAAAAGACCCCAGATAATCTATTCCATAATTTTGAATAAAGCCTCTAGCAACCAGTCTGTCTTTAAATCTATCCGCAGTTCCATCTACTTTGTATTTGGTGGTGTATACCCACTTGCATCCCGCAATATGAGAGTCCTTATGTATATCAACAACATCTTAAGTTTGATTTTTTTTATGAGCATTCATCCCCTCCTTCATAGCCTGGACCCATCTTGGATCAAGATAGCCTTATGTAACACACCTGGGTATAGAAGACATCACAAGCGAAGGCAGAAAATTCTGATGTTGTGTACTAAGACAGGAGAAAGTAATATCTTTGAATAGGATGCGTAGTGCATCGAAGAACTGTCTTTCTAAGAGCAATAGGTTGATCATCAAAAATACTTTTTGCATCATCTTGCATCTCGTCAGAAATATTTTTTGTATCATGCTACATCTCGTTAGCACCAGAGGATAGACCTTGTTCATGAAGAGAACATGGATTGGATTGGCTGGAATTATTGGTCTCCTTTCATATACTTGTGCAAATCTTTCTCTGCTTTTAGTTCTAGACTCCCCCTGACTGTTGCTTCCATTTAGGATTGTAGACGAAGATTCACAATTTATCAAAATACTAGGTTCCTCTTCATTACAACAATTCACCCCTTAAAGATGAACCTTGTTCACAAAATTAGCGACATTCTCATGGAAAGGTACATCCTTGGTGTCATAGTATTTCCCTGTGGTAGGATTAAAACACTTATATCCTTTTTGAGTAGAAGAATATCCTAAAAAAATAGCATGAATAGCACGAGGGTCAAATTTTGATCTACCGGGTTGTAAAACATGAACATAACATAGACACCCAACTGTTGGGTATTAGGACAGGGGGCACAACCAGTGAAATAAAAAACGGCCAGGCGGGCCGCTTAAGCGCCCATGACCCCCAACCGCTTAATTTTGCCATTAATCGCCCGCTTAATCATTTTGAACAAAATCGTCCGCTTTTTGCCCGCCTCACCCGCTTTTTCCCGCTTTTTTTCCGCTTTTTTGCCCGTTTTTTTCCCGCATTTTCCCGCTTTTGTTTAAAAATCCTAATGTAAGCATCTAACATTAATTAATTACATAGCCAAGTAGTATTGACTATAATATACAAAACTTGTATACATTAAATGTTCTATGATATAGCTAGTCCTAATTTAGAATGCATACTTTGTGTGTAAGCTGTAATAATTGGGTACTGCTGTAATGCATCTAAGTAAATATCCTATTGCTCTATTATACTAGTAATGCATGATTAGTTTTACTGATTTCCTTGCTGCTTTCAGTGATTAATGATTGGTACTGCTGGTTAGTATTACTTTAGTGATTACTTTAATTCAATAATTCATAGTTTGTTATATACAATTACTGATCTGCTTGCTGATTTTAGTGATTAGAGATGCTGATTAATAGTAAGTATTGATGAATACTTAGTTAATTACTGATTTGCTGATTAGATATGTATAGAAGTTCCTTATAAATATATTTTTTATATACACATACATGTAATTTTGTATAAAAATATATAAAATTTCGACACCCGCTTTTTCAAAAATCGCCCGCTTAATCGCCCGCCTACCGCTTAATCGGTTACAGGGTGCCGTCCGCACGCCTCCCGCTTCCCGCTTTCTAATACATTGGGCACAACGAATAATATATATTTCTTCCCTTTCTACCCAAGCTAATGGATTCGTCATAGACATAAAATGTCAGTACATGAAAGACATAGGCAAGGATAAAGTTGATACCTTTGCACACACTACTTGTCCAACAAGTAGACACGTCTTATCTTGGTGAAGAACTCGAACTCTCAGATCCAACTCGGATTTATCCTCTAAGGAATCCGGATAGAACACCAATAGATCAAGATCATCCTCCTTGCAATAGTCCATTGTCGTCTTATAGAACGCATTCTCCAAGCCTCCACATGTGTGCCTTGGCCTCTACTTCGTCCACACCGATGAGGGAGAACATGGTGCACCACTTTGGTCATCCCGTTGAAGATGAACATGAGTCGATTTGTTAGTCATCTCAGAACTCCCTTTGTTCTCCTTTCTTGGGTGGCAGCTTTAGGATTTTTCTTTCTCTTGGAGAGAGAGAGAGATGACAGCCAATTTGTCTCACAAGTTGTCTCAAAGATCTATTCAACCCTTTGGGTCGTGCCCCCTTTATATAGGAGAGTCATGGGTTTGGGAAAAATCTAATTCCAGTCCTTTTCCTATTCTCAATTCCATAAATAGTTTATTGCTGAAAACTCAGACTGGATTTGGGACCGCTCGATCCTAGCTTGTGCTTGAACAATCTCAACAGTCTAGATCTAGATCTGACTTGCTTTCCAATTCCAGACTTTCCCTGTAACATTGTGGTCCCTCAATCTGTTGCCCTGATCACCTGATCTCATTTATCCAATGGAAATCTCAATTGATCTATTGACCCAATCTATATAACGACCAGTCAGGCATTCTGGTTTCCTGATTATATGGTAAATCAACGTGTTCATGATTCAAAACCATTCTAATCATATGTTTGATTGCGGACTTCAATTCCCTTATGCATTTTTGTGCATGTAACCCGGTAGGTTCCTAATTATGTTGGTAGTGATGTTCAAAATAACACAAGCAATGTCTAGCCACATGTTAGAGAGTATATATTATCCGATTTAATTAATAGGTTAATTAGTTAGTGGGCCTTTAGTATCTCGGCCCGTTTAGATTACTTATGTCCCAAGTCTCAGGGTTTCTCCTTGCTCCTATATATAGGACAGGGATGTACTTCTTTTATTCATCAAATTAATAAAATCATCCACCATTATTTCTCACACCACACATCATTGCCATCCAAGTAACAGGAATGAGTTGAAAAACAATTACAACTTGTAAAGTGTCCAATGATGCCATGACCGGATTTATCCCTTTGTCAAGATATCCAGGTTGAAACTGAGGCAGATATCCAAATTGAAAGCTAGGCATGGAATGCCATCCTCTTAACATTCAATCAATCTTCTTTGAATTAGAGCAGACTACTCAAGATATCGTGAGCTCTATATCATATATTGACTCATATGAGCATGGCCATGCATTTCATAGTCTCGCTTATCACGTGGCCGGGGATATCACTCCAAAAGTGGGGCGAATTCCATCTACATCACTCACATTATGCCCCATATTTCACAGTGCACCCAATCACCACCTTTTTGGCAACTTGTATTTCAGAGCACGTTGGGCTAGTGTCGAAGTGCACATAACAACATGGGTTACTGTAGTGACTTCAGGTCTAAGGATCACAATAACCATTTTGACATTGAGATATGACTCTGACATGTCATTATATGACTCTCATGTGTCAATCCCAAGGTGGGTCTATCCACTACAACTTGTTCTCTCACAAGTACCCATGCATCTGAGTTGATAACCAATATCATGACTAAAGAGACAGTCATCAGTCGTCACTCACCATACATGCTAGTGTTGTGAAATATTGTTGCCCTATACTATCCACAATAATAACCAACTAGGGACATACCAAGAATGATCACTCTTATTATACATATGATTTCATGTTCAGATCCTCAACCCAAACCGTATGTCATAGGACGTTATTATATTTATTCATTATCTCAATACTGAAACAAACGTAATAAGTGGAATTACCTTTTATTAGTAATCATATCAAGTACACATATCCATTTTAGAATCATGACATGATGGCTCTCCAGGCATGTAACCAACACCAAGCTTTGGCGGAAGAGAAAAATGAGGTTTAGCTTTGGATACCAATGACATGGGTCTAGATCCACAGAGAACTGCTAGGCATGCGTATATAAGATTGGATGCAGTCAGAACAACCTCTCCCCAAAAACATTCTGGAACATTCCGTTGTAAAAGCAATGCTCTAATAACTTCAAGCAGATGTTCGTTCTTCTGTTATGCAACCCCATTCTATTGTGGTCTATAACTGCATGATGTTTCATGAACAATGCCTTTGGATTCAAAGAAGGATATAATAGTTTTGTCAAGATGCTCTCGAAATCTTATAACATTAGTATCATATTGATTCTCCACCATAGGAATAAAGGTTTGAACAATCCTAGGGATTTCAGTTCTGTTCCTCATCAAATACAAAAATGTACATCGGGAATAACCGTCAATAAAACTCACAAAATAATGATACCCCCCATAGAAACAACAGGAGCAGGGCCCCAAATATCAGTGTGAACCAAGACAAAAACATTGCTGCTTTTATCGCTAGATTTATCAAAAGAAGCACGATGATGCTTAGATAGTTCACAAATATCATACTGAAATTCTTTCTGTTTTATTTGGGAAAATAAACCAGAAAAAAGTTTTTGTAAGGAAGGAAGACTCAAATGGCCCAAACGAGCATGCCACAACTGAACCTCATTAGATCTGTCACGTAGAGCAGATTGAAGAGCACCAATAGCCTTTCTAGGTATCTTGTAGAGACCATCGGTTTCCAAACCATTCCCAATCTTCTTCCTCATCACCAGGTCCTGCAAGGTACATTGATCAGAGTAAAAACTAAGGCAACCATTTAGATCTTTTGTAATTTTTCTAACAGAAAGCAAATTGAGGGAGAGATTGGGAACATGGATAGCACTTGAAAGAATAAGATCATGTATAAGAGGTATACTTCTTTTTTCTGCCACTTTAGCCCGAGAGCCATCTGCCTGGTAATCCACTCTTGACCAGATCCCAATTTATATTTGGAGAAGCACTTGGAGTTTCTAGTCATGTGATTTGTGGCACCACTATCAATAACCCAATCATCTTTCAAAGGGGATAGATATATACCTTGATTTCCTTTAGCCGTCAAGGCATGATCGATTAAGGAGGTGGCCAAATCATTTTATTTAGTATGCATGACTTTTAAAAGCAACTCTTGTAGTTCTTTAATCTGATCTAAAGTAAAATTTAGAATGTTGTCTTCATTCACATCAATAACCATAGAAACAATGCTTTTCTTTCCAGAAGAGAGGGCATTTTCCCATCTGTATTGTCTTTTCTCTGGATGCAGCTCCCAACAAAAATCCACATATTGACCTATCTTTTGACAATGAGTGCATTTTAAGACAATCTTCCCTCTAGTAGCAGAAGATGGCTTAGAGTTGCGACTCACAAGCCATGAGTGCTCAATATTGCAGTAAGTGTTCTCCTCAGTCTTGCTCCTCATAACCTAGGAAGCACAAATAGGTTTCTAGACACACGGACACAAACACAGACAGTGACACGTGAATCGTCAATTTTCTAAAATATATGACAGACTCGGCAAATGATGAGGGGATTTTCTTAATATATACGTGTATAATTAATGTATGCATGTATTGGAGCTATTGGAAAAATTATCTGAAATTGTGTATATTTGTAGTACAATCGTACTAGAAATATGCATTTGCATGTCTTGGTGTAGCAGAAATTATATGAAGTAAAAAACTAAACATGTTGCATCTTTTCAGTAAATATAGTACATTTTCAGAATATATAATTGTGTTCTCATTACTCAATCTATCAATCTAGACTTTTGCTTCCAATTTTACTTAAATATCAACTTTATGCTACATTTTCTCATTGAAAAGAATGCTCAACAGTAGCATTTTTTCTTTTGTAATTTACATTGAAATAGGCTTTGCAGCAGCAACAACTAATTGATGTGTCCGACAAGTGTCCGGGAAGTGTCCAGGAAGTGTCCGGGCTGCAAAAAGGGACCAACATGGACTGGCACGTCCTAGCCATGCCAAAAACGTTTTGGGCCGTGTTCGAGAAGTGTCCGTGTCCAAAACATGTCTGACACGGACACAGGGGCTGTGTAGAAGTGTCCGTGCTTCCTAGTCATAACTGAACGTCTAGTTTCTTCTGCCTCCACTTGGAAGTATGTCTCCTCAATGCCTAGGGATAGATGCAATATTTAGGATCTGGCTCCTGACATTTTCAAATTCTGGATTTAGACCTCCAAGAAAGATAAAAGTCTGACTCTTCCATTCTTGAGTCTAATATAGCTTTTGATCGGCTGAACGTGACCATATTTCATCGGCATAAAAATCCAAGTCTTCCCACTTAGACTTGAGAGTACTATAATATTCTGTTACATACATCTTTCCTTGTTGAAGATTGTAAATTGCTTTGGTTAATTGATAGATAGGTCTTTTTCTGTCCAAACATGTTCCTCAACGTCTCCCACATATCATGTGTCCTCTTGCAAAGATTAATGGCTCGAGATCTACAGAGATGGAGATAACAATCCAGGACTTTACGTGACTGTCTTCAAGATACCAAGTATCCCAAGTTTTTTCAGTTTGTGCAGCTGGCTTTTTGGTTCCATTTATATAGCCAATTCGTCCACGTCCAGATATAGCCATCTGTGCGGCAGCAACCCAAAGAGGGTGGTTGGATCTATTTAACTTTACAAATTTTATATGCATGATGATGCTATCTTGAGATTTTAGAAGATACAAGAATTTATTTTCTTCAGCCAATGATGAATAAGAGAAGAAGCCTAGAGAATGAGGATCGGCCAAAAGGAATAGCAGGAGAAGCCAAAAAATGCAGCAAATCAGTAAAAAAAATGTTATTGTGCAAGACAGCAGTTGCTATAGTAAAACCAACCCTACAGCCCTCCATAAAATAGAAACCAGATCTCACCTCACACCTCCCCTTGCAAAACGCCTGTAGGGGAAGGGAGTAGGGTTAGGGACAACATCGAGGGACATGTTTACAGGAGAGAAAAGGCCCCCATGGCCACTTGAGGGTGTTTAAAGACGGAGGGCAGAACAGGTAGTTGATGGATCCGTTAAAATGAGAGCAATAATCCCCTTTAAAGGCCAAGGATTGCTTCCGTTGCACAGCTGCTGGTCACTGGGATCAAGAGAAAGGCAAGGGTGATGCTGGAGGGAGGAGATCCTTGCAGGGGAAGCGATAGATGTCTCCAAAAAAGCGATGTTGCTACAGAACAGTACTGTAGCAACTCGACAGAAACAGAAAAAAGGGAGCTTATAGCTCTCTGATACCATGATAAATGGAGCTATAAAATCAAACACCACATGAAGACATGATTTACGTGGAAAACCCTTCAAAGGGAAGGGAAAAACCACGGGAGGGGATAACTCTAAGCCTATGACAACTAGGATTTCTTTCTTCTTTTTGTCTCAATGTAAACAGGGGGAAGATGTTACAATATAATATATAGATAAAAGGTGTTAAATGAATCCACCTCCAAGATCTATCTAGCACAAATAACAAAACATAAAACAACCATAAACATAGAGATAACTTAACAGCCCTGCATCAAGCCCCTAAACACGGGAAAGAAGCCCCCATAAGAACCATTCAGCTGAATGGAGAACCAGGAATCCTCAATAATGAGTTTGATGATATTGATCTCTCTTAGAATTATAAGTCATATCATATATAAGCCGGAGTCTGTAGGCCTATATAGAGTCTAGTCCATATAGACTCTAGTCAAGTCTAGTCAACTCTAGAGCATGGTGCAGGACTTCGACTTTGTTTCGACTTAGCTAGGTGTGGAAGTGGAAGCTTGTGGAAACTTCGAGGAAGTTTCGAGGAAGTTTAGACGCAGACTTCGATAGACTTCAATGCCGTTTTCGGAAGAAAGTGATGTGATTTTGAAGAAAACTTCGATTAAAAACATATAACTATTCTTTAATCTATCTTACATATGTTAATTTAACACAACAATGTTCTATTATTCTATAACCCTACGTAGGTCGCTAATGCAATGTGCACTCATAGTTACAAGGTTTAAATGTGTAATACAAATATAGAAATACATCCCACCATATGTCCTCCATACAATATGGAGTAAATAGTAGTTACAAGATCTTCTCTAGCAAAGAGTGGCAGCCAACAAACATAGGAATTTGTATTAGAAGCTGTGAAGATGATTGGAGGTGCCACTTATGCCTTATATGGCCTTTACTAGTTAGGACAAATGTTCTGGGTTGTATCAACTTCGCCCAACATCGCCAACTTCGGGGAAACATCGACAACTTCGAGGATGTTGGGACGAAGATACATTGTAAGAAATTAACTTCGTTGACAAGGGGGAAACTCCGGTCCGAAGTTGGGACCAAGTCGACAGTTGTGTTTCGACATCGCCTGGGGTGGAAGTTGGAAACTTAGGGGAAGTTTCGCCCAACTTCGGGGAAGTTTAGTTCCATGCTCTAGAGTCATGTCCACCTCCTATTTAAAGGAGAGGGGTCTCTCTTGTAAACATACATTATAACACAAGCTGTGATTATTATGGTCCATCCATTATTTCCAACAATCACATCTGAATTAAACACAAACGCTTCAAGAACAACATATAGGAAAGGCCACTCTGTACGATTGAAATGCTTTGACATATCAACATTGTAAATAATATTCTCCCCTTGACCACCGTGATTCAAATCTTGGCATAGCTCATGGGCCATCCGAATGTTGTTGTTGATGTCTCTCCCTCTTACAAAGGCATTCTGTTCTAGACTGATAATATTGGGAAGAAGAGCGAAGCGATTGGATAAAACCTTAGAGACAAGGTGCAACATAAAGTTCTCTACACAATAGGTCAAAAGTCCGAGAGGCATGAAGGTTTGTCCACTTTAGGAATGAGGGAAAGCTTCACACACTTCATACCTCTGATCATCGAGCCACCTGTAAAACAATAGCGCACCCAATCCATCACATCCTCCTTTACCACATCCCACATCGCTCTATAGAAAGCTCATGTGAGGACCTAGAGCACTATCTTGGTCTAAGAACAACTTCAAAAATCTCATCTTTAGTAGGAGTGCTGAGCTCACAATTCAACTGCATAGAGATAATCTGTAGTATGTGCTGCAGAATGTCCTGAGAAGGTGAGGTAGAACCTGGCTAGAAGAGATTAGAGAAAAAATCGATAGCCGCCTCCATGATGTTATCCGCACCTTCCACCTTGGTACCATCATCTAACAATATTAAATTGATATGCAAAAAGTGCCTCCTAGAACGGACACGGGAATAGAAAATTCATTATTCCTGTCGCCATAGCTTAAAATATCGATTTCGATGCCCTTTTCGATGGTCCAGAAACAAAAATTTATAGAAATTTTGACCGAAATTTCGATATTTCCGCTTATTTTGACACAAGATTTCGACGCAAATTTTGACGATTTCGACGACCAAATAAAGGAATTAAGTCAAAATTTTACCATGATGATCTACATACATAAATACACTAATTATGCAATAATATCATATGTTGGTATAGGGTGGGGGGCTCCTGCATTTTTGAGTGAAAAAACACAACCATTTTGATTAGGATTTCGATGATGCAATGTATACATATATTCTTATGCAATAACATGTTAGATCTTATATTTTGGATTCAATTAGCTAAGGGGGGTCTCCCACGTTTATTTAGGATTTTAAGAATTTTTTTAATTTTTTAATGCAATTCAAAAATTGGAATTTTCGGATGTTTGGATTGTCCATTTGGATGTCTAGTACCAGTCCGAACTGAAATTTTGATCAAAATTTTAAACCATGCCTGTCGCCTTCCATGAGCCATCTCACCCCTGAGAGCTCACGCCAGTAATTCTCCTCCCACCTTTGTGCTTCTACTAAATGCTGTTCAGCTACCGCAATCTCATCCGCCTCTCTTTGATCCTCCTTGCCATCCCATTTCTCCTGCAATTCCCTAACCTTGCACTCACATGCAATGGATTTGGTGAAAATATTACCAACACTCTCTCTATTCCAGACCAGCAACTTCTTCTTGAGCTGACATTGTTTATCAAAAATCCTATAAGGAGGATATCCCCAACCTTCCATCTACTCAGGTGTGAATGTGTGATAGTGCCCTCATTTGACATCCAACGAGTTGTGCATCAGTCTGGGATGAATTCAAAAGTGGGATTTGAAGGTTAAAGACTATTTATTTTGTCATGCTATTTGTTTTCTTTTTAGGATATTAGAAAACCCTAATATGGTGGCCAAGTAGCAATGACTTGTATGAGGGTAAAAAATTTCCATAGAGTACTCGTTAGGATGGGAATGGTAGATAAGGATTGTAGATTTTTTTTTATTAGGCTGCCATATCATTATCTCCTTTCTGTAAGTAGGTGATAGAGGCACTTTGCATCTACTGTTTCTTTAGCACCGGGCTGATGGGCACGAATTAGGGTTTCTTTCTTCAGGATATGTGGCTTAGGATACTTGCTCGACAAATGTCTTGACATGTTGCTTTATTCTACATCAAATGAATAGGTTTCTTTATTAAGAAGCGTTTGCAGTTGAGTATTGGCTCTCTTTTCCCTGATCACCTACTATATCATGAAATGGTTGTGCTATCCAATTGGTTGGCTTAAATGCAGTCTTGTGAGGTAGGTCGTTGCTGATATCAAAGTTTTAGCCTGTTGTAGGTTAGAGGTTTTTGGTAGCAAGGTTGACGAAGTCCTTGGGCCCCATACCAAATCTTTGTAGTTGCAGAAGATTGTTTATCAAAGTTGTTCCCACTAAATCCAAATTTTCACATTGAGAGTCTTTTTGTGTATTCTGGCTATCGATGATTATGTAGATATCCTTACTCACGAATAGGCAATGGTGCCAATCATAGTTGTTCCAAGGACGCATTCTAGAGGACATGGATCACTATTATTGAATGCACAGTCACTAGTTCTCTATTGGGTCAGTGATATTCAGCTAATGAGGATCTAGAGAAATGCATATGCCTCATCATGGTGGAGTCTGGAGAAGTAAGGATTCCATCTGGATATATGTAGTTGTGTTGCTTAGGCAGGCTTTTATTGGATGGTATAGAAGGAAACAAATAGAGGTCAAAAGTCTCTCTGATACTTCTCTTTTGTAGGAGGGAATGTATAGGATCGTCATCATCATCTAAGCCTCAATCCCAACCATGTTGGGGTCGTCTACATGGATCCTTCTTTTCCAATCAGTTCTGTTATGGTTATTCTTTGATCAAGTTGTAAAGATTCAAAATCTCTCTTTATAAGCTCTTCCCAAGGGAATACATAGGATATTGAACAAAATACATCCTCCTGGCACAATGATCTTTTGCGCTGGGGAATAAGGGAGTACCCCTTGTTAGAAGGTGGTAAGGAAGCAAAGAGATATCTCTCACAATTATTTTATTTAGGAGAGGGACATATACAACCTGGACGGAACCCCAACGGGCCAAACATACTTGGGTACATATACACAATAGAGAACGATTCTATTGGCTAATTAACTCCCAACACTCCCTCAAGCTTGAGCATGGTAGAATATCATTAATGCTGGTGAAGTTAGAAACAGGCGTACAAGCTCAAATAAAAAATATTAAGATAAAAGCATAATCCATTCAAAAGTGCCACTCCCCCTATATATCTCAATGCAGGTGATCCCTTCAAGTAGATAGCTCAGCAAGTATGTGCATAACAAGTAATGCACAAGGTTCTCAAACAAGCAAACCTGTGCATCTGGGGCAGCAATACACGGCAGCATGTAGTTGCAAGAGTCTTCATCTCAGTTGCAAATTGTTGTTGAACAGTTCAGAGAATGCTGATCCACAATATTACTCAACATGCACAACATGGCACTGACCGAAGACAACATCTAGACTAGAGAATGTTGGTACACAGACAGTCAAGCATCAATGTGCATAACAAATCACTGGCAATAGTAGGCATGGCAGAGCCAGATGAACACCACTTCAAACAACAAAGGTGCAAAATATGCATATACGTGCACAAGTATCAAAACTCCATGGTGCAGTAGCAGCAAAGTAGTAGCTCCACAAACAAGAGTGGATCCTGGATTAGACAAGTTATCAAATGTTTTCATTTTCATTCTCATTGTTCACTTCATCTTTTCTCCTCTTCTTCTTTTTGTCACCTCCTCTGTATCTCCCTCACCCCAAATACGACCCGATTCAAAAGAGCAGTTGCAGATGAGATTTATAAAGAATCATATGCAAGCAGAGAATGATAGGTAGGTCAACTGCAAAAAGAGACAGTTGCAAAGTAAGGCAAATACACAAAAAAAAAAAACTAAACAGGAACAGTAACAGGATGAGAGTGAAGGACAAACATAGGTGGATGAGCTATACTTAAGAGCGACATCTTGGGAGTAGTAGCAAAAAAGAACCACCAGCAGCTATAGTGAAGAACAGGTCGTCTGAAGTGAAGAATATATTGTTTGGCTTTATGATTAAAAATTCAGAAAGGTTTCTCATTGTTGCGGCATGTTTTCCTCGCCGTAGTATGCTGTTAAGAAATATGAGTTGTAGGATTACTCCTTGGCAAACAGCTGTACTCCACTGGTGACTTAAAAAAGGAACCAGGGTAAAAATAATAATTAGGTGTTTGAGTTGATGGAGACCAAACTTTCCTCATGTAACTATGTAAACGCAGGGTGGGACAGAAGCAGTGTCATCAGTGATAGTCATTAGAAAAGGAAGAAAAAAAAAAGAGAATTTATAAGAGACTGGCATTCAATGTGAGGAATTGGATTTGTGGCACCAATGGAGGCTGGCAAGAGAGCCACCGCCTTCATTCTAGATGGAGCAAGCAGCTCCAAAAGCAGCAATTTGCACCACAGAAGCAGGACGTGGCCTGAGAGGGCAACAACTGCATCAGATCAAGCAGCAGCAAGGGGTGAAGGGCATGTCGGCGGCTCACAGAGGCAGTGGCGGCCTGTCATGAATCAATATTTACCTTTAAAAAAAAACCTGTGCGGATGCAGCTTTGGTTCCAATGGCGCCGTTTCTTATTTAGGGCTCCAAATTGCAATAGAGCAGTAGGAGCAAAGAGATCTTCTTATGGAGCTGTAACAACAAGGCGACTGGCTGATCTGGTGGAGTCTCCAGAGATGAAAATGACTGCAACCCTGGGGGCTGGCAAAGGGGCAACGACCTCTTAGTCGCTTGCATGTCTCCCTATGTCAGGGCAATAGCCTCTCTGGGCAACAGAGACATAATGTAGCAAGACGTAATATAGACTGTAGCCACGAAGGCCTGCATTTATATCGTATAGAGAAAAGAACCTTGTGTATTCTAGAAGTTGCGGCTAATAATCCTCTTATTGAGATGATTAAAAAAGGAGTACAGGGTTCTCTTTTATAAGACAAGAGAAGACCACAGGATTTAGAGATAACGCATGTGGGATAAAACTAAACACAAGAATAACACAGTAAAGAGAAAAATAGACAAAGTAAAAAACACAGGAAAGTCTATATACTAATACTCCCCCTCAAGCTGGAGCGTAGATGTCTATCATGCCCAGCTTGGATGTCATAGCAGTGAACCTTGTCTTTGGTAGAATCTTTGTGAAGATATCAGCCACCTGATCAGTCGTATGAATATAGGGAGTAGAGACCTGGCCAGAGAGAACAGCTTCGCGGACAAAATGACAATCCACCTCAATGTGCTTGGTCCGCTCATGGAAAGTAGGGTTACTGGCAATGAATGTAGCTGCTTTGTTGTCACAATACATTGGAATAGGAGACGAGTCAGAGATACCAAAGTCCTTCAGTAAGCTCCGAATCCAGAATAGTTCACAGGTAGTGTGTGCCATGGCACAATATTCAGCTTCAGCACTTGAACGAGCAACTACAGACTGCTTCTTGCTTCGCCAAGTGACAAGGTTGCCTCCCACAAACGTGCAGTAGCCAGAAGTAGAGCGACGGTCAACCTTGCTTCCAGCGTAGTCGAAATCAGAATAGCCAAGAAGTTTGCAGTGTCCATGTTTCTTGTAAAGCAGGCCTCTTCCAGGAGAACTTTTCAGATATTTCAGAATATGATAGACAGCGTCCCAATGACACTGTCGAGGCTTATCTAGGTAACGACTAACCAATCCAACATCAACAGTAATATCGGCCCGTGTAACAGTAAGATAGATGAGTTTACCGACCATTCTTCGATATTGATGATTGTCAGGATAGGCAGGATAATTCGCATCATCCCAGTCGGTGTTCAGATCCAGAGGTGTGCTAGCAGGCTTAGCACCTAGAAGACCAGTTTCAGATAGCAGATCCAGAACATACTTGCGCTGAGATTAGCAGAGGCCAAAAGAAGACCAGGACACCTCTATCCCAAGAAAATACCTGAGAGACCCAGAATCTTTAGTGATGAAATGTTTTTCCAGGTAGTGCTTGGTGGACTGAATACCAGCAGGATCACTTCCTGAGAGGATAATATCATCAACATAAACAATGAGAATAATAATGCCAGCAGGAGTATTCTTGAAAAAGACTGAGTGATCAGACTGGGAGCGCTTGAATGAAAAATTCTAAAGAATAGTGCTTAATTTATCGAACCAAGCTCTGGGGCTCTGTTTCAAGCCATAGATCGCCTTTTTTAGTCTGCATACTTTAGAGGACTCCCCCTGAGCAACAAAACCAGGGGGTTGTGACATGTAGACTTCTTCATGAAGGTCACCATACAGGAAAGCATTCTTGACATCAAGCTGATACAGAGGCTAGCCAGAATTTATAGCAACAGAAATAAGAATTCTCACAGAGTTCAACCGTGCCACCGGAGAGAAGGTCTCAAAGTAGTCGACCCCATAGGTCTGTGTATAACCTTTAGCCACTAGTCTCGCCTTAAGGCGTTTAACAGTTCCATCCAGTTGATACTTGACCGTGAAGACCCAGTGACAACCAACAGGAGAGCAATTAGCAGGTGGATCAACAAGTTGCCATGTATTGCGCTCAGTAAGCACCTGCATTTCGGTTTCCATAGCCTGACGCCATGCAGGATTTTTAATGGCCTGAGAAGCAGTTTTAGGAACAGATATAGCAGAAAGAGCCGTAGTAAAATTAGCAAAATTAGCTCCCAGATTATCAGTAAAACAAAAATTCCCAATGGGATGCTTAGTACAAGTTCGTGTCCCTTTTCTCAGGCTAATAGGGAGATCAAGGTCAGAAAATACCTGCGGAGGTGTTTGATCTGGCACAGAGGATGAAGACGATGGAGGGGCCATAGAGGGAGCTGTCGGTTTCTGTCTTCTGTGATACACTTTCAGAGGTGGCATTTCAGGTGGGGAAGCAGCATCAGAATTATCAGTCAAATCATCCACAACAGGTAAAGGTGTATCAACCAGTAAATCCGATGTGAGTGCAGAACCAACTGGAGAATAGAAAGGCATGTGCTCAAGGAATACAACATCCGCAGAGACCACTTTTTAGAAACAGGATCGTAGCGTCGATACCCTTTTTGACTGCGAGAGTATCCCAAGAAAACACACTTAGTTGCTCTAGGATCCAATTTGGTAAGGCCAGGCCGGAGGTTTTTAACAAAGCACGTGCTCCCAAAGATACGAGGAGGCACAGAGAAAAGAGGTGCATCAGGAAACAAAACCTGATATGGAATCTTATTGCCGAGCACAGAGGATGGCATACGATTAATGAGGTAGCAAGCTGTAGATATCGCCTCGGGCCAAAAAGACTGAGGAACGTGGTAGTGAAAAAGAAGGGTACGCGCAACTTCAAGGAGATGACGATTTTTGCGTTCAGCGACACCGTTTTGTTGCGGGGTATAGGCACAGGAAGTTTGGTGGATGGTGCCCTGGCGACGACAAAAACTACTAACAGAGGCTTGCATAAACTCCAAAGCATTGTCAGTGCGCAAAATTTTAATGGGCTTAGCAAACTGGGTACGGATTTCAGCAAAGAAGTCAGTAATTTTCTCAAGAATGGTAGATCTATCTTTCAGTAAAAACAACCAGGTTGTTCTAGAGAAATCATCAATGAAACTCAGAAAATATTTAAAACCAGAAGTACTCGTCACAGCACATGGACCCCAAACATCAACATGTATAATATCGAAGATAGCTTTAGAACTAATGCAAAATTTTGGTGAAAAAGTAGCACGAGTTTGCTTGCCAAGTTGGCATGTCTCACAATGAAAAACAGAACTAACTACATCAGGTAATAAAGCTTTTAATTTAGCAGCAGAGGGATGTCCCAATCTATAATGCCACTGAATGTCGGCCACAGATGATGTCAAATATGCAGCTGGCTTCGGATCGTCCAAGTAGTAGAGCCCATCCGGTCCCTCATGGGTTGAACCAATCGTCATCCTCGTGTGCAGATCCTGAAACAAAACACCATCCGGATCAAACGTAATTGAGCAACGAAGGCTCTTCACAGCTTTACTGACAGATAGTAAATTAAGGGGAAACTTAGGGACATAAAGAGTGGACTGCAGTGGCAGACTACCGGTAGAACTTATATCACCAATTCCAGTAACCGATGATTTAGAGCCATCAACTAAAGTAACAGGCGGTATAAAAGATGTCTTGTGCAATTTAGAGAATAAAGTAGGATTGCTAGAAATATGAGAGGTCGCACCAGAGTCAATCACCCATGAAGGTTTACCAGTCTTGGTCAGAAGGGCTGCGCCACCATCATTTGAAGCATCAACAGAGGAAGCCAGGAGAGCTTGAAGCAGTTTTTCAAATTCTGAGCGGATCCTGTCAGCTGTTGGTGGAGCAGGTTCAGTCTGGTCAGAAGTCACTTTTTTGGCCCAGTCAGGTTTGCCGTATTTGATCCAACAACGATCTTCAATATGGTTGGTGCGCTTGCAGTGAGTGCAGTAGCGGGACTCCACATGATCAGCTCCAGAGCCACGATCAGGAGTAGAAGAACGTCCTCCGCGGCCACGACCTCTGCCACGATCGCGACCGCGAAAGGAATCACCAGAGCGGACAGCGAGGGCTGCCCCATCAGAAGAGTGAGGCACGGACTGGGACACAGAAGGTAAGCGCTGAACCCTTTTGAGCACATCGCGGAGAGTGGGTAAAGGGTCGTTGGAGAGAATTTGGTCCACAACACCAGCAAAGGAAGCAGGTAGGCCCGCGAGGAACTGAACTAACATAAGTTCGTTCCGCTGTCGATGAACTTCATCGATGTCAGTAGAAAGAGGATGATACACCTGGAACTCATCCCAGAGGGCACAACAGGAGTTATAGTAATCCTCGACGGAGTCAGTAGCAAAATACTCCTGTTTGGCAAGTTGCTTGAAGATCTCAAAGACCTTCTTAGGATTCTGTTGATGCGAGTAAACATGGGAGAGTTGCTCCCACATTTCTTTGGCAGTCGGAAGACGGAGAAGGGACTGGCTGATCTTGGCGTCAGCGCTGTTGACCATCCATGTCATGACCCCATAGTCCTCTTTGGACCAGAGATCATAGGCTTGTTTCGTCTTCTCGTCAGCATCAGAGGCAGGAAGAGACGTGCCTTTTGTAGTCAGATGAGAGTGGCGACCTTGGGATTTGACATACAACTCAAAGGAGGCAACCCATAGGTGATAGTTGGAACTGTCCAACTTCACCGTAGTAACACAGAGAGTGCGCGGGAGATCTGGAGTCGCCATCAGACCAGAGCAGAATAGAAGCACGGGCACAACAAGGATCAGTAGTAGCAGTAATCAGTAGCAGGAGTCCACCACATGGACTAGAGTCGTAGCAAGCAGGAGATCCACATGGACCTCAGAAGACCCTCACGGGGCAGATAAAGAAGTAAGAAACCTACGCCACCATGGAGAAAGATCACTCCACCATGAGGCGTAGGCAGTCAGAAGTGAAAAGCTGATTTACGCCTTCAACATGCCAGAACTGGAAAAGACACGGGCTGTACGTAAGCTTTTTGGAAGAGCGTACGGAGACGAACGGAAGCCTGTAGTCGAACTAGATGGTGAGCGAATAACTAGGGAAGAGAAACAAGAGAGAAGAGAGGATGAGGAGGGTGGTTGTGGCTGCGGAAGATGGTAGTGGTGGGTGTGGGGTGGCGGCGGGCAGCAGGGGGGGCGTCGGTGGAGACGGATGAAGAAGAGGGAGGGGGGGTGTGGTGGAGAAGAAGGGAGGGAAGGAGGTGGGCGGCAAGGGAGAAAGGTAGGGGAGGGGTGACGGCTGCTGGAGGGGCTGGTGGAGGTGGGCGGCAGCAGGGGGGCAGGGTGGGCGGCGGCTTAGGAGAAGGGAAAGGGGGTGGCGGCTGGGGTTGATGGGAAAGGATCAGGGTTAGGGCGGATCGGGAGGCTCTGATACCATCTAGAAGTTGCGGCTAATAATCCTCTTATTGATATGAATAAAAAAGGAGTACAAGGTTCTCTTTTATAAGACAAGAGAAGACCACATGATTTAGAGATAACCCATGTGGGATAAAACTAAACACAAGAATAACACAGTAAAGAGAAAAATAGACTAAGTAAAAAACACAGGAAAGTCTATATACTAATATGTATTAAGTGAGTAAAAATGTTTACAATGCATTCTCTTTTATAGGACAAGAGAATAAAACAATAAGCAAAGCTAAGCAATATGGGATAAAACACAGGTAGAGTAGAGCACAGAAATAACATCTCTCTTTACTCCCCCTCGAGCTGGAGCATAGATGTCGAACATGCCCAGCTTGTCCACTAGGGTCTTGAAACGAGTTTTAGGTAGAAGCTTGGTGAAGATGTCTGCCACTTGATTTTCAGTACAGAGATGTGGGGTACATATGCGGCCAGAGAGAACAGACTCCCGAACAAAGTGGCAATCAACTTCTATATGCTTTGTTCTCTCATGAAAGGTAGGGTTGCTTGCAATAAAAATAGAAGCCTTGTTGTCACAGAACATCAGAATAGGACTCGAATAAGATATATCAAATTCTTTGAGAAGACTTTGCACCCACAAAAGTTTACATGCAGTGTGAGCCATGGCTCGATACTCTACCTCTACACTTTACCTAGCTACCACAGTTTGCTTTTTGCTACGCCATGTAACTAGGTTGCCACCAACAAAAGTGCAGTATCCGGATGTAGACTTCCGATCACATCTACTCCCTGCATAATCAAAATTAGAGATACCGGAAAGACTGCAATGGCTATGATTCTTGTATAATAGACCTTTTCTTGAAGAGCTTTTGAGATATCTCAGTATATGATAGACAACGTCCCAATGACACTGTCCAGGTTTATCTAAATATCTGCTTACAAACCCTACAACAACAGTTAGATCAACTCTTGTGACAATAAAGGTATATGAGCTTACTAACCAATCGTCTGAATCGGTGGTGATCAACATAAGGTGGGGAAGTTTCATCATCGCAGTCAGTGTTTGGGTCTAGAGGAGTGCTAATTGGCTTGCAGCCAAGCATACTTGTTTCTTCAAGAGATCCATAACATATTTTCGTTGAGAGAGACATAATCCTACAGATGATTTGGATACTTCAATACCCATAAAGATATCTCAGTTTGCTGAGATCTTTGGTGACAAAGTGTTGTTCTAGATATGCTTTAGTTGCCTGAATGCCCAAGGTGTCACTACCAGATAGTATATTGTCGTCGACATAGACAATAAGAATGACTAGGCCAACTACAGTTTTCCTGTTAAATACAGAGTGATCTGAATGAGAACGACGAAAGCCAAATTTTATAAGAATCTGACTCATTTTGTCAAACCAGGCGCAAGGGCTTTGTTTGAGGCCATAGATTGCTTTCCTCAACTTGCAAACCTGTGAGGAATACTCCCCCTGAGCAACAAAGCCAGATGGTTGCTCCATGTAAACTTCTTCCTACAAGTCTCCATAGAGAAAAGCGTTCTTGACATCCAGCTCAAATAGTGACCAATCCTTGTTTACAACAATAGAAATGAGAACAAGAACATAATTGAGCCTCGCGACTGGAGAGGTCTCAAAGTAGTCCACGTTGCAAGTCTGTGTGTATCCTTTGGCAGCCACACATGCTTTCAATTGTTCAATAGTGCCGTCAGGTTGATATTTGATAGTGAAGATGCTGTAGCAACCGTCCGTATGATAGGTAGAAGGGCGATCAACAAGATCCCAAGTCTTGCGATCAGAGAGTGCCTGCATTTCAGCTTCCATTGCTTGTCGCCATGCAGGATTTAGAAGATCTTCTTTAGCAATTTTCGGAATGGGCACAACAAAGATAGCAACAATAAAGCACGCAAAATTGGCACTCTGATTAGAGGATGAAAAGAAATGTGACTAATCAGATGTTTAGTACAAGAGCGTGGACACCTTTCCGAAGACTTATAGGCAGGTGTAAGTCAGAATTTACCTGAGTTGTGTTGTGATCATCCACTGAAAGAGGAATTGGTTGTGGCGGGGCCATGGAGGGATTAGTTGACTTGGTTCTTCTTTTGTAGACTTTCAACGATTGTTCTTCAGGTGTCAACTCTGTAGGCGGATCAATATCCACAATGTCAGGTGACAGAGTGGGTGCCAAAATGTCACTAGATAAGGAAGCCCCTTTATCAGAGTAGATAGGCATATGTTCACAAAATACTACATCTGCACTCACGTACCATTGTCTCATAATGGGATCTAAACAACGATACCCTTTCTGGGTTCTGGAATACCCCCAAAAAATACATTTGGTGGAGCGAGGGTCAAATTTGTTATCCCAAGGTGAAGGTTTTTGACAAAGCACGTGCACCCAAATATGCGCGATGGGGCAGAAAAAAGTCGTGCATCAGGAAAGAGTATGTTTTATGGAATCTTATTTTGTAAAATAGAGGACGACATGCGATTGATAAGATACCAAGTCGTAGAAACGTTGAGGAACATGATAATGTAGGAGAATAGTGTGAACAACCTCTAAAAGATGATAATTTTTGTGTTCTGCAACCCCATTTTGTTGTGGGGTATAGGGACAGGAGGTTTGATGTATCATCTCACGGGATGAGCAAAAATAGGTTACCGAATTTTGAATGAACTCGAGCATTATCGGTGCGAAAAACTTTAATGGGTTTGCTGAATTGAGTTTGAATTTTAGAGAAAAAAGTGGTGATTATGTCCGAAATAGTGTTGCGATCTTAAAATAAAAATAACCAAGTAGCGCGATAATAGTCGTCAATCGAAGTCATTATTTTTTATTCGATACTTTGATACAAATAGTTGAAGTGTATTCTCCGAAGAGAAAATGGATAATATTGAACTCCAAAATGACTAGTAACAGAACACGGGCCCCATATATCCCCATGAACAATATCAAAAATGCATTTAGAGCCAATATTTTTCTTAGCAGGAAACACAGATCGGGTTTGTTTGCCCAATTGGCAAGATTCATAACAAAAAGTCTGATCAGCTAAAGCAGGAAATAAATGTTTCAATTTCGAAGTAGATGGGTTGCCAAGTCAGTAGTGCTACTGAATCCCCATCACAGATGTCGAAAGCAGAGTAGTTGTTGATGTCGGTCCATCCTAATAGAGCCCATCTGGTCCCTCATGACCCGAACCAATCTTCGTCTTCAGGCGGAGATTCTTCAAAACACAATTAAAAGGATCAAATTTAATGGAGAACTGAAGGCTCTTCACAATTTTACTAACAGAAAGTAGATTAACAGAAAATCTCGGAATATATAAGACAAATTTCAAATGCATGTTGTGTGATAATGGAACTGTCCCAATGCCATGAACATTTGTTTGAGAGCCATCAACTACGGTAATCGGAGGAAACTGAGTGGATTTAGTAAGGGCAGAAAATACTTTAATGTTACCGACCATATAGACCGAAGCACTAGAGTCAATGCACCATTTATCTTTACCAGCAGGTGGAGCAGCGAGCAGGGAAAATGGGCCGACCTCTGATGTAGACGGGATCTGAGACGCGTTCTTGGAAGAGTTTCTCGAACTCGGATCGGAGCCAAGCAGGCCAGGGTGTAGTTGGGGGTTGATTAGAAGTAAAAGAATCACTGGAGCGTCGATAGTGACCTAGTTAGCCCAGGCGGGCTTGCCGTGTTTGATCCAGCACCGGTCTTCATTATGATTGTCTCGTCCACAAAAATTGCAGAAACGGGGGCCAACGGGTCGGCCCCGACTGGTGCAGTAGAAGATGTGCGACCTGCTGTAGTAGGAGAGCGACCACCACGGCCACGACCACGACCACGACCACGACCACGACCACGACCACGACCATGACCACGACCACGACCACGGCCATAGTTATAATCAACACTACAGACAACAAGAGTAGGATGATCAACAAAGGGGTAGAAGTCACAGATGGTAGACGTTGAACACGTTTAGGCACATCTCTAAGTGTAGACAGAGGATCACTAGAGTATTTGATCAACAACTCCAGAAAATGAGGAAGGTAGTCTGACAAGAAACTAGACGAGTTAAAGTTCATTGCACTGTCTCTAAGCTTCCTTGATATTAACAGACAAAGGATGGTAGATCTCGTATTCACTCCAGAGAGCAGAGCACTGATTGTAATAATCTTCAACAGATGCATCAGTCGAGAATTCTTTCTTTGCCATGTTCTTGAAAATCTCGAACACCTTCTTAGGATTTTGTTGATGGGAGTAGACATGGGAAAGTTGATCCCACATGGCCTTGGCATCATGGAGGCATAGTAGGGATTGACTGATTTGCGGCTCGGTGCTATTAACAATCCAGGACATAACACCCGAGTCATCTTTACTCCATTGTGCATAAGCTTGCTTAGTTTTTTCGTCCGCCGAGGCGTTAAGGGCATGCCGATGATCGATTGTGATATGCAAGTAGCGATCTCGCGCATTCACATACAGAAGAAAAGATGCCGACCAAAGGTGATAATTGGAGCCATCAAGTTTCACCGTGGTGCACATAGAGAACGAGGAGGCTCACTAGATGCCATGACGGGCAGATCAGTAGGCGAAGCATACAGAAGCAACAGACATCAGAAGACAACAAAAGTCCGAAGGCAGAATAGAGCTAGAGTGCCCTCGTGCACATGCAGAAATCAAATGAAATCAGTAGATTTAATGAAACCTGCGACGGGGCAGAATAGGACAACAGTAGATCTGACACATCAGATCGCAAAACCCCATAAACAAGGGGCAATATAGATTGCAAATAGACCTATGCCATCATAGGAAGAGATCTACTCCACTATGAGGAGCGGGCAAGAGAGAGACGTAGCCCGTTTAGTCCGTCAACGTGCTATACTGGAAAAGACACCAGAAGATGTAGGAGGAAGGGGATGGAGGGGATTAGTTAGATGGAGGTAAGGGAAAATATGGTGGGGGGAAGGTTGGGAGGAGGAAATGAGGGACTGTTGGGGGGATAGGGTGGTGGGTGTGGTGGTATGGGGGAGAGGGGGCGACGGAAGAGGGGGGGTGGCGATAATGACACTGTGGGTAGGGGAGGGGGGTGGTGGTGGCAGGCTGTTGGGGGGGGGCTTGATGGTGGAGACGGGAGGGCTGGATGGTGAAGGGGAGGGGAAGGAGGGGCTGGAGGCGGTGGGCAGCAGGGTTTGGAGAGGGGGGTGTGGCGGCGGCTTCTAGGGAGGGGGGGGGGCGGCGGCTTCTAGGGAGGGGGGGGGGCGGCGGGCAACAGGGTTAGGAGGGGGGGGTGTGGCGGCGACGTCTAGGGGAGGTGGGCGAGCACCATGGTTAAGTTAGGAGGGGAAGCATAAAGGGGAGGGCCTAGGGGGATCGTAGTCGTTTGATACCATATAGAGAAAAGAACCTTGTGTATTAAGTGAGTAAAAGTGTTTACAATGCATTCTCTTTTATAGGACAACAGAATAAAACAATAAGCAAAGCTAAGCAATATGGGATAAAACACAATTAGAGTAGAGCACAGAAATAACATATCTCTTTATATCACTCTGTGTGGATGAATATCTCAAGAGAATGGGAACATGCAGAGCAAGGTAGCAACAAAGATGTATGTAGACTGTAGCCACGAAGGCCTAGAGGCGTCCAATAAAGAAGAGCATAGGCGGCCGCTTGCCAACAATATGAGAGAATGTTTTCCCACTGTCCTTTGTAGTTTTTTTATCACTACTCTGATACCATGTTAGAAAGTGATTAGGAGGGAAAAAACATCTTTCACTAATGAAATCCTATTATATATAGGATAGGGGACTAATACAACTTGGAGTCAAACCCTAATGGCCAAACATTCTTAGGCCCATTTACCAAATTCACAATAAGCATATTAACTTTCAAGTCTCAGCACCCCTATAATCCTCCTTTGTTAGAATCATAGAAATTTGAATGAAATTTTAGTTTCTTTCCATTTAATTCAATTTTTATTTGGGTATTTGAGAACTTCCTTTATAAATACTTGCAGTCTGCCAATCAGAAGCGGCAATCTGTTACATTGTCTTTGAATCTTGTTCAAAAGAAATGGCATTTTTTATGCATCACACACAGCATTGGAAGAGCTTTTTCAGGCGGAAGCTTATTAAAGTGTTATGTTGATGGTGACTTGGTATCATCTGAGAAGTGCAGGTAATGTTGGGTTCTGGGATCTTTTTTTCCTCCTACTGTGAACTCTAACCTCTTCAGGAATATGGTATATTTGCTTCTATTAGGTATCCAAAGATTGCTGAAGCTCTTACAGATTGCAATATTGGAACTATTGTCTCTATAAATGATGAATCAAGTTCACATCCAGTCATTATTTCATCTCCCTTTCTTGGCCAAATCGGCCCTATTTATATGTTTGGAGATGCACTCTCGTCTGAGCAAGTCAAGGGAATGTTCTTCCTTGGTCCAACATACATGTATGCATTCACTGATAATGAGGTCTCATGCAGCTCTGATCATTCACTGCCTAATGTTCTCTTCGACTCTAGAGATGGTTTGTCATCGAAAATTATCTTTGGGCTTAATGCACAGGTCGTCAAAAGCTGGCTACTATACTTGCTCTCAGATTTCTGATATAAACTGTGTTTTGATATTTAATATTTGCTATCACAGGCTAGCAATGGGCGAACATTATTTAATGTTTCCACGCCACATGAGAGAATCCCAGATAAGAATGTATTTCAGGCAACTGTTAAAGAAGGATCCAAGCTATGCACACGTCGGATACTGCAAGAAATTATCTATTGTGTTGGTGGAGTATCTGTGTTTTTCCCTCTTTTAACAAGATTGGACAACTCGGAAACTTTTACTGAACAGTATGATTGTATGCTGATTAGATCAATTATGAGTGATAGAGTTGTAGCAGAAGTAATCAAGCTAATGGCCTCTATTTTAGATGAAAATTTTGCAAATCAACAACAGATGCATCTGATATCAGGATTTTCTATTCTGGGATTTCTTTTTCAATCAATTCCTCCTCAGCAACTCAATATGGAAACTATTTCATCCTTAAAGCATTTATTTCAAATCTTGAAGATGTGTGGTAATGACTCTTTACTCCCTTTAGAATCAGTTCAGCTATAATGACATTTTTCTTATAGTTGGGTTCCTCACTTCTTATAAGCTCGTGTCTATTTTGCTTCTTCCAGGGATGTCAGATGTTCTGCTAAAAGATGCAGTAACACGGATCTACTTGAATCCTCATATATGGCTATATGTGGATTATGAAGTACAACGTGAACTTTATATGTTCCTCATCCAACAATTTGAGAAAGATCCACATCTGTTGCCAGCAATTTGTGGACTTCCACGAGTTCTTGATATGATACGACAGTTTTATTGGGACAAAGCTGAAGCTCTGATTGCTTTTGGAATCAAACCTCTTTTGCATCCAACGAGTAGGCAAGTACTAGCAGAAAGGCCATCTAAAGCAGAATCTCAAAAAATCCGGCTTCTTCTACTAAGCTTTGCTGAAATGAGCTTAAAGTAAGCCAACTCAGGCAGTTCTTCTCTTTTATACCTTTGTAATGAATCTGTCTTGAATACACATTTCTTGCTGTATCACTGCTCTGCAGGCAAAAGATTCAGACTACAGATATTAAGGCCTTGGTTGCATACTGTGAGAGAAGTCAGGATATGACATGTGTTGAGGATGTGCTACAGATGGTCCTACGTGGGCTTTCCCAGAAAACTTTTCTAACTTCTTTTTTGGAAAAAGTCAATCTACTTGGAGGCTGCCATATTTTTATTAACCTCTTGCAAAGGTTTGTTCTAGATTCTGCAATTGTGGTTATTGCTAGTTATGAAATTTAGGTATTAATTTTTTGACGTATTTGGTATTGGCACTTTATGGCTCTTGTTATGAAGATCCATTTTGATGACTACACCTAAGCTATGTAGGTCTAGTCTACTTTAGATCATACATCAGTTTTTCTGTACATTTTTTTGTAGAACGATCTATCCTTCCAGTTGGAGTGAAAACATTTTTAAGCATAAGAATGTGCATTTTTCTACTATCTACCATGTTAGTTGTACATTATAGTAATAAAAACAATCTTAATGAAGTATTTCTAAAGTATTGTTCTGTTATTCTCTCTCTCTCTCTCTCCCCCCCTCCCTCCCTTCTGCAAGATCCAAGCTTTAGTCCCTTCCCCCACCTAGTTATTTTCTTGGATTTATAAAGCTGGCATTTTTTTTCTTTCAAAATGCTTCCTGGCTAAAAACATAAAGAAATTATGATTGGTCACCGATCTAACTATTTTGATTATGACACGCTCAAAACCGCTATCAAAGGTAGACTTTGTAAAGGACGGTTATTTTCAATAATTGATATGCTCAAATTTATTAGCCAAGGGACTCCGGTGAGGAGCATGGCTTTAAAGAGGCCCTTTTTATCTTGATAGGCACACTACTAAATTGTTGGACAGTATGCAAGCTATAGGCAAAATGACCACTCCTCTAGGTATGGTTTTTATATAATTGATATGCTCAAATTTATTATCCAAGGGACTCTGGTGAGGGGCATGGCTTTAAAGAGGCCCTTTTTATCTTGATAGGTACACTACTAAATTGTTGGGCAGTAGGCAAGCTATATGCGAAATGACCACTCTAGGTATTGGTTTTAATTCAACAAACTTCTGGAATGTTTGTTGAAATTTTCTATTTAGAGGCCAGGCGGCTTGCAAAACAAGTGGTTTGTCGCTAGGTTAGGATTTTGACGAGATTTTGCCCCATTTAGATGCCATTTCGACAATTTAGTACACAACACACCGACATGGCGACTGAAAGGTAAACATTATCTATCGAAAGAGCAGTCTGTGCAGTGTGGATGTAGAGAAGGTTTGATTATCCAAAATCGTTTGATCCAAACAACACGATACAATATTAAAACAAGGTAGATGCAGAGCTGACGTGAAATGAGTCAAAACTGTGTACTTTCACTAAGATTTGAATATTTCATATTTTTTGGAAAGCAAACATGTTTCATCATGTATATCAACACGCAATCCTGCTTTTAGCTATCTAGATCTGCCTAACGAGATTCTCTATGACCAATATGAATTGCTTCCCTATTTTGTGCAATTTTTTTGGTTAAAAATGAGAAACTTTTTTCTTTAATAATGTTCTGCTAAAGCAACATTTAGAATCTATCTGGATTTATTCCTAATGACCATGGTATTAAAAATCATCGACATTGGGCAAAAATTCACCGATTTTGTCGGTGTCAACAGTTGACGACGTCTAACTATGAAAACATCCCTATTCCACAACTTTCTCGACATTTCAGGTCTTTTCGTAGACATCGGCCCATTTGTCAAAGAGGTTGATCTTGGTCTATTCAAAAATCCCCCAACTTCCTCGACATCAGTCTAGGGATGGCAAAAAGTGACCATCCGTGTCCATAACATTATACCCAAGCCGCTCCGTTAAAATTGTACAACATCGGACTCCTGCACCATTAGGAATACACAACTGTTTATATTATTACAGTTTGAAAAATTGCACCAAAGCCCCTATATTTTATACGTTAACTTGGAAATAATTAATTTGGTCCAGAAATCACAGCACAAACCATGTATTTAGCATATCCATGCCATCCATGCAACTGTTTATATTATTACAGTTCAGAATATTGCACTAAAGCCCTTGTATTTTATACATTAACTTGGAAATAATTGATTTGGTCCAGAAATCACAGCATAGACCCTTATATTTAGCATTTTAATCTCAAAGAATATCCGTTTGGCCTAAAAAAATTGAACTTGCACAATTGATCACACATTTAGCGCAAAAATAATAGCATATACCCTCTACTTAACATATTAGCCTAAAAAAAGATTGATTTTGCACAGAAAATTATTCACGCCAAGCCATAAGAGGCTTCTAGTCAAACGAATTTGAACATTGCAAACATTGATTTTGCACAATTTAACTGTTCAGATCCTGTTGCATAATTCCATACAACTCAAACATAGCTCCATGTTCAGAAAACTCAAACTACATGATGTTCAACTTCAGAAAGTATACTACTGACAACAACTTCAAACAGCACAAACATTACTCCATGTTTAGAAAGCTTAGACTACATGATGTTCAACTTCAAAAAAGTACACTACTGATGACAATTAACTGGTGACTCAAACTACATTGATCCACGTTCAGACAGCTCAAATTACAAACATTGATCCACGTTCAGACAGCTCAAAGTAACTTGAGTTCAACCTCCGTTTCATATTCACACAGCCAGCCACTCCTTCCTGTATATTCCACCTAAAATAGATCAATAAGATGAAAATAGCAAGTCAAAAAGACAAAAAAATATAGCCTTCAAAATATACACTTAAGAAAACAACACTTGAAGGTCAGATTGAACAAAGTCATTTCCAGATTTCCGGGAATAGAGTATGGAATTCATGCCAACGTGGAGTGCATTTCTAATACATTTAGCATAAGTAGAAATAGCAGAAATCAAATGAAAAACTAATAGGAGTCTGAAGACGTCAACCAATTGCAGAACCCAATCAAGGATCCTCAAGAATCACCAAGTTGCTCACCAAGTCAGCAACTGTCGCCCCCATATTAGAGACACAATTTTGATTAGGAGATTAAGATATGAATCTAAGACACAAAAACAACATATAGCTGCTGAGACAAAAAGCTTAGTACTTCAGTTTGACATGACTTCAATTTCTTACCTTAGAAGAGTAGAACTTCAGTTTGACCTAACTTCAGTTTCTTACCTTAGTAGCTGCAAAGGAAGCAAGAAAAAGTCTACAACTCAGGAACCATGGCAAATGCATTCATGTAGTTGCTGAGACTAAAAAAGTGCTATAACCCAGTAACTTCTTTCGATCTTGAATCATCTATATGCCTGATACAAACACAACAAATGCATAGAATCATCACAAAACACAACATATGTACACCCACCTTACCTTGAACAAGAAAATCATCTTCCAATATGCTATGCAGTAGGCAGAATTCCTGAATATAAGACATTCGACTAAAAATATAAGATACGTGAAAAATGTATAAAATATCACTAGATCTGAGAATTAGGCATGTTACCATCTTCTTCAGTATCTTCATCCTCCAAAAAACTAGTATGATTAGCTAACCGATTTGTTTCACCTATACAAAATCAAGTTACACAATTATCAATTATCTATAAAAGAATCAATGTAAGATATAAGGCAAACTAGGATGTGGTGCCTACCCTGTCTTTGGTTATTTCTTAGCCGGCTTTGGGTGCACATCAGAGCTTCCACCATATTAGTGTGGAGTCTACTACGGTGTGGATCGATTACCCTCCCTGACATGCTGAATGTTGACTCTGAGGCCACAGTGGACATAGGAACAACTAATAAATCCTTAGCAATGGTTTTTAGGGTAGGATGGCCATCACCCTTCATCTTCCACCACATCAATACATCAAATTCTGCAGACTGAGGCAATATATCAATTTCTAAATACTTATCCAGTTCTGTCTTGAAGAAACTTGAATTCCTCTTTTGCTTCTTCACAAAAGCCTCAAAATTTTGTAAATCGTCATCCACATCCTCTTGTGAGGACAACATTGGACTTGAAGATGGCCAGTCATTCTCTCCTTCATCTTGCATCCGGGTTCTATCTTTATAGTCATTCAGCAGATCATTACATGCATCACAAACCTTTTTAATGTGGAGTGCAGACTCATCTTCACTATATATTTTGTCAAAATCATACTCCACTATCTTCATTTTATACCTCGGGTCTAGTACAGCAACAACTCCCATTGGCACATAAATGTCATCCCAATATTTTTGAAACTTCCCCAACATATTTTTAACCATAGTCACAATCACCTCATTTGAGGATTTCTGCCAGCTGTCTAAAGGCACTCTAATATGGCAAAGCTTAGGGAAACACATGTTAGAAGTAGGATATCTTGTCCCAGAAAATAGCTCTGTAACCTTATAATACACCTTCAGCTTTTCACAAACTTCAAAACAAAACTGCTAGTCTAAATCAGTTGGCAACATCTTGAAATTTTTATCACGTTGCCTTAGAACAGTAAACACATCTTTATAGATCATTGCAACTCAAAGCATTAAGTAGGTAGAGTTCCACCTAGTTTGACAATCTAAAGATAATTTCTTGGAAATGGGTATCCTTAACTGCCTTGTTGCTTCTTCAAATCTCTCAACTCTTTTTGGAGTGGCAGTCCAATTTGCAACAGTGTCTCACACCTTCTCTATTCCATCTTTGATTACAACTAAACCATCCTTCACAACTAGATTCAAGATATGAGCAATTAACCTCATATGCAAAAATCTACCAGACAGTATTGTGGAGTTTGGGAACAATTTATCTTTGACCACATGAAGCATCAGATCATTAGTTGAACTGTTGTCTACAGTAATGGATGACAAGTTTGTATCAATCTTCCAATCTGTTAAACAATTCATCAGAACCTCACACAGTGCTTCACTTGTGTGAGGACAGGGTACATAAGCAAAGCTATACAAGCAAGTACATGTTATAATGATAGGGTAAAAAGGAAGAAAAGAATATTACTAATTCACCTAACATTTAGACAGTGAATACAGTGCCTCAGTATTTGGCTCCTTAAAAACCAAGAGGAGTCAACATAATGTGCAGTGACAACCATGTAGCCTCTCATTTGATAATTTGATGACTACATATCAGTTGTCACAGCAACCCGAGAATCACAACCCCTTAAGAACTCAATTGCCTTTATCTTCTCCTCATCATATATCTTCACAATATCACTCTTTATGGTGTTCCTAGTTGGACATTTGAATGAAGGTTGAATGATATTAAGCATTTTTTGAAATCCAATGTGGTCCACCATGTTTAATGGGTAATCATGTAAAAGCATCATATCTACAAGAGCCCTTCGCCCATTTTCTTGGTTAAATGCAACTTTCATTGCCTCTCTTGTACATATTGCTCTCCTAAGACTATCTCCATTCAAAACCCGACGCCTCAAATTCCTATGATCATGAAGATGAGATGTCCCATGCTTGGGATTTGCTGCATATACTTTATGACAATGTATACATTCTGCTTTCCACCGCCCCTCCACCTTCTTCCTCTTATAAAGCTTCCAAATCTTGCTCCTAAGAACTCTAGATGGTGATGAAACAACAATACTTTCATCAGGTAGAATCTCCTAGATAATAGGGCGTGGAGTTGTGTTTGGAGTCCTAGATTCTTCAGAAAGGGTTGCCATGTCTAGAAATATACTACCAATTAGAATTTTTGTACTACTGTTCAAAATTAAGAATGCTTAGAGATAGGATTTCAATAAAGGGTTGCCATGCCTACAAACATAATACCAATTATAATTTCTGTACTACTATCCTAAATTAAGAATGCAGACAGATAAGATAAATATCTAGGATAGCATGGATATCCAATTCAACATTACACTTGGTAACTAATTGAATAACAAGAGAAGAAGAAGGGTCAATTGAATACCAGGAAGACAAGTGTTGATTAGCATATATTTTATAAGATGCCAATTGAATATCATGAGAAGACTGTTAATTAACTCCTGCTGAACTGCTCTTCGTTGCAGCTAATCTAATTAATTAATTAACATAGAAAGAGAAGAAGGTGCATTAAAAGAGCTAGTTAGCTACTTGTCGTGGGTTATCCGAACTGATTAGGAAGACAACCAGGTACCTGTGGATAGACCAAATGCATGATCAGAAACCGACACATTCCATTAAGTTCAAACAACATAACTTGAGCAACCACGAAAAATTCAAACCAAGAAAAAAAATGGAGTGGGGTTGATCCTTGCGTGACAATCAACTACTAGTTCTGTAGTGTGTGGTGGGAATTCCAGAGCATTGCTCTTTGTTGGGGGGAGAAGTAGATAGATATGAAGACCAGGGAGAGATAGTAGCCATTCTTCGCCCCTGTGTGACCTTGTCTATTACCCCCATTGCCCACTCCTCACAAGCAACCACGGTACAGAGTGGCCATACAAGAACAGACACATACATAAGCCACCACCACAGTAGCAGCAGCTGCAACAACAGTCTTCAACTCTGCTGCTGCTAGTAGTCTTGCAACAACAGTCTTCAACTCTGCTGCTGCTAGTAGTCTGCTCTAGCTTTGGTCTTCCTCTGTCTTCATTAGAAAATTGTAATAAATTGGTATAATCGTGTAGCTGGGACCAGACTTCCCAAGCATTTTTCACACCTTTCTTTGTGTACCTTATGATCCCGTGCTTTGTGTGTATGTATATATCCCCACCCCACACAATTGAATAGTGTCATGAGATGAAACATGTACAGGGAAGGAGGGACCAGCTGCTAGCTGGTATGAGCTCTACTCGATTTAAATAATATACCATGCCGTTACTTATTTTAGTAGTTTGCACCTTGTGTAGTGAAGGAGGTCCCAATGGGGACAGTTGCACGTCGTTCTCAACTCTAGGCTCCAGCTCGCTGGCTAAGGGAAAGATTTCCATAGCCAAGACACAACAGGTTGATCCTGACCCTACACCGACGAGGGCGTGTCGCAATGTGGGAATCATGATATAGCAGCAAGGGTTGTGATGGTCACTGTCATGTGGGTTAGTGGACCACGGGCACAATAGGATACGAATGGGCGAATTGATGAGGAGAAGGATAATCGGAGACCGTAGTGACGTAGCCTGCCTGTCATTAGTCAAAGATCGTCGTGGGGAAACATGCATCACTAGTAGTAGAGAGGAGTGAAGCAGGGGGGATCTGCCGCTAGCTGGCTGAGCTAGAGAGGAGTGAAGCAGGGGGATCGCAGCATACTGGTAGAAGAGACGACGACCAACAATGATAGTTCGTACAGCGACAAAATGAATAAGGAAATCTCCTACCTGATGTGAGGCGAGGACGTGGCGACGACACAGCGGTGAATACGGAACTGGACTCGTCGTTTTCGGTTGCAACCCTAGATCTCCATCTCGTTTGCCTTCAGATCCAGGTTCCACGAAGGTGAGAAGTTGGCCAGCGGTGTAGAGCGACCTTCTGCTACTTGATTTGAGATGAATCTCCAGATCTGGATGGGGTGGAGCCGTGGCGGTGTGGCGCAGCAATCACCCGGGTAGGGTTTCTCCTGTTCTTCTAGCGCTGGGAGATTGGGGACTGTGCGGAAGCAAGTGTCGGGGACTCCGGGGATGGTAGGGCCTCAGTCACCCGACTATACCATGGTTAGATTGTAAAACTAACCAAACCACCCTCCATTCGGTATAGGTGTACCAATTGGTGGACTGGACCGAGGTGGGCTGGAGCGGGTTGGGGTAAATGTGAAATAATTGCCATCCCTACATCAGTCAAAGTTGGCAAAATTGTTCTGTTGTTTAACGGAGTTTGTTGTGAGGGGGGGGAGTGTTGGAGCTCGAGGTAAGGCAATTTTGATGTTAATTTTTTGTATTCTAACCCAATATTACTAGTCCTGCCCCCTCTACTAGGTCTACCATAGATCTACACCATTTTTATATAATTTGTTTATTGTCATAAACTTCATATAATGAACAACTCTGTAGTCTGGTGTCAATTGTACGTAACCGTGTGATTTTCTACATCTGGAAACCTATATGGATGGCTATATGTAATCGTATATTGTGTTTTTAGCTAGATTTGATGAAATATATTGATTTTCATCACTAAATCACTATTTTTAGCTTGTAATTTGTTGAAGTTGCGTTGAAGTTTAGTCATAAAAATCCTCAAAGTTTCCTTGATTTTTCCACAACCTTTCACTTCCTCACCTATCTAAGCCAACTCAAAGTCAAAATCCTGTTTCATGCTAATGACTCACTTTTGAACGAAATGAATCTCCCTTTTTTGCTTGTTTTTAATAATAATATTTGATTTCTTGGATTTCGATCGATGTTGATTTCATTTCAGCCATGTTTCATATATAGTAGCACCTAATCTACATGGATCTACCTTACTTTATACCTACTTTAGCTCATTGATGACCAAAAAGGGTGCCCCATTGCTATTTGTAGTAAGGTAGATAAATATATGTTGATAGAATTATTGTTGTCATTGTCAGTAGCCCCTACCTATAGACTACAGGCACTGCTTACCAAATATTTTAGGCTTTAAGTAACAACGTAGATTGTTACCAATGTAGTTATGTGTGGTTGTTTGATTGATTGCATATGCTAATGCATCTTGAAGTGTCATATTTAAATTTCCACTATCTTTGTAGTTTTTTAAAGTTTCCCTTCTGCTTACCAAGATTTCCACAAAATTTAAGTTACGCAAATTTCCATAATGTCCATTTCCATGGTTGTGAAAATCATGGAACAAGACTTCGACTTCAAGTCGATTTTGACAGGTGTGGCAGTGGAAGTTTGTGGAAACATTGAGGAAACTTTGAGGACTTTTACAACTAAACTTTTGATGCAACTTCGATAAAAATTGAGCTAAAAATAGTCATTTTGTGATGAAAATCAATAGATCTCATTAAATCTAGCTAAGAAACATATAGCCATATATATAGGTTTACATATGTCAAAAAATACATGATTACATATAGTTGTCTCCGGACTATAGAGTTCTTCCGTATATAAACTTTATGACAATAAACAAACTACATAAAAATGGTGTAAACCTATGGTAGATCTAGTAGAGAGGGGGTCGGTCTATTAATATTAGCTTAGAATAAAAAAATAACATCAGAATTACCTTACCTCAAGCTCCAACACTTTTTTGCCCCTCACACAACAAACTCCACAAAACACCAGAAGAATTGTCGACGACTTCGACCAAGATGCAAGGGAAAAACTTTTGTTTCGCATTTCCTGAAAAACCACCTATTCGTTGACTGATGTCGAGGAAGTTGGGAAATTTTTGGATGGACCTGGGCCAACTTTGTTGACAAATGGGGAAATGTTGACAACTTCGACGATATGAGGATATTGTGGAATGAGGTTGTTTATGTGGATTCAACATCCCCAACCGTCGACATCGACAAAATCGGAGAAATTTCGCCCAACTTAGACGATTTTTAATACCATGGCCGAAATCGACAAGTCAAATCCTTGCTTTTATGGTATGAAATATTTTGGAGCATCTGTCATAAATATGCATGCATTAAAATTATACTTGAATTCGGTGATATGCGTGGAAGCCAAAACAAGGATATGACTAGAAAGGTATTTCCGTACAAGTTCTGTCTGAGAACTTAATTTACCAAACTATTCTGATAATCATTTGAGGATTTGGAGGAAATTTATGTATAACATGTCTGAAAGAGATAATCTCGGTTTTATCTGAAAAACACTGTGAGACCGAATATTATATTCTTGAGATTTGGATAGGTCTTGTGACTGGTCGATTGGTTTCGCATGGTAACAAGAAAAGCCCTCACAAGTTCTAATATCTACTGATGTATATCACAGAGCCTTAAAATTGTGCCACAACCTTTCTATTTGTTCTTGAGCAGTGCATGAACTTTAAGGGATGATGTTAAAGATCATTAAGGTAGAAGGTTGGGAGGTTCACATTGGTCTTTCATTATAAGAGACAGCTCTTTCTGGCTGCAATCACTGCTCTTGTAGAGCATAGTTAACATTTTACTGCAGCTAGCACCGATCAAAAAATTTGTGAGCTCTTTCTGTTTGTCGATGTCTAGCTTCTATGGATATGTTCTCATCTTTTTATATAGAATGCTAATTTTATAGCATGCAGATTGCATTCAACCAACTAAGTCTTAGCCAAACTTCTGGTTGCTAACCTGAAAAGGCGATGCTACCAAATATTAACTGCAATCAGGTCTTGTGAATTTTACTCAAAAACAATTTTATGCTAGGGAGCTGGAACCAATACGGCTGCTAGGCTTACAATTGCTTGCGAAATTGCTGGTCGGCTCACCACCTGAAAAAAAAGGCCAGAAGTTCTTCAGTTTGTCTGTGGGGCGTCCAAAAACAATATATGAGAATTATAGAAAAGGTGGAAATGCTCGGGTACAACCTATTTATTTAGCAATGTCTGACAGATTATCCAAGTTTCCTCTTTCAGAGAATTTGTGTGCTACCTTATTTGATGCACTTCTTGGTGGAGCCAGTCCCAAACAGGTTTTTCACATTTCATTTATGAGCAACATTATCAGTCAACTTGAATAAATTCTTCTTTACATTGTAAACTGCAGACATTGTCGTTGCTGAAATCCTGTTTTATCCCTTCATGTGTAGGTTTTACGGAAGCATAGTCTGCATGAAAGGGTACGGAATAATAAGAGCAATTCAGGAGTATCTTCTCACTTCTTTCTTCCACAAATTTTGCTTCTGATTTTCAACTTTCTGGCAAGTTGTGATGATAAATCTGCACGAGAAAAGATCTTATACATTCTCCTTGATCTGCTTGATTCAAACCCTTCTAACATAGAAGCCTTAATGGTAGGTCAATTTTCTTTTTTATTCTTTAAACTGAGTCAGTTTTCCATAATGATTTATTTTGGTTGATAGGAAAATTGCTGGTATGCTTGGTTAACAGCATCGATAGACCTTGCCATTATTAAGAATTATGATCTAAAGTTGAATGATCAAGCTATTAGCTCGAAGGAAGCTGAGGCACATATTGTGAGAAATATATACTGCATTGTGCTCTCTCATTATCTGTATTCGGTGAAGGGTGGTTGGCAATATGTGGAAGAGACAGTGAATTTTCTTCTTCTACACTCTGTGCAAGTCAGTCACAATAAATTTCTTTTATGAATGCATAACATTTGTGATTTGATCCCTAATGATTTTTCATATGTTTCTCTTTCTGCAGGGGAGTAGTTTATCCCAGGATTTGCTCTTGAATATTTTTAGAGACTTGGTTGGAAGTCTTCTTGGTGTATCTTCGGAGGAAAATATATTTCTTTCTCAACCATGTCGAGACAACATGTTGTATTTCTTAAAACTCGCCGATGAGATGCTTGTTAATGGAACTAATGATGTGCATCTGGTAAATAGTATCTTATTTTCATGATTAATCAAGGCATCACTTTGTTTATTTCCTTGTAAATATCATTCACTTTCTTTTTCCATTGTATTTGTTTTCTAGTTTCCGAAGTGTATTCTTAACTCAGAGGTCCCATCTGATTCCGTGAAGCCTGATGATCTTAAAGATATTCAATGTTCGGTGTTAGAATTTCTGAAGGAAGAATTCAAAGATGAACTTCCAAGGTAAGAAAGCTACTTTTTCTGAGGCAAGTTGCTCTGAAAATGCAGCTTTCAAGGTATCTTGGATACTAATATGTTCACAGTGCCAAAGATCTTGATATCTATGTTTCCGAGATTTGTATTGTGTAAACCATTAAACAGTTGGTTATAGATGGAATTGTGATTTTAAAATCCCAATTACGATTTCGGTATAGACATTTGTAAAAACCATTATGTAGACTATAGAATATAGGTGCTCAGCTAGATAAATTCTATTGTGCAACATGACATTAACATGTACTTAAAGTCATTTATAATGCTAGAGTATAGGCTGTTGTAATATACACATGATATATACAGTCATGTCCTGCATTCTTAAGACCTCATAAGTGGGTCTTTTGTTGTTGTGGGTTCTATTGGTACCAATTGGATACAAAACATGAACATGGATATGGACAGCTACATGTGACAATTATTTTTAAAATACAGGACACAGACATGGTGTCGGACACGGGAAAAAAATACATATACATGTGTATAAGCACAAAAAAGAACAAACACATCCAAACATAAAGGTCAACCCATCTACGCTATATTCAATTCATATGTGCAGTGAAAAACACATCATACGTCATAAACTCAAGATATCAAAGCGATACTATTAAATAAACCCACATTGTAATCACAATAATAGTCAAACTGAGGGGTGGCAAATACCTGTACCCAACCCTACCCTACCCTACCGAACCAACCCGATCTGACCCCAAAATTTGGGTCTTTTTCGGGTCTGTTCAGTTTTGGGTTGGATCCGCTCGGGTCCATTTTAATTCGGGTCGGGTCGGGTCTTATCTAGTTTCCGTCGGGTCTAGTCGGGCCGGGTTTTTGGTTTGTCATAATCTTTTTGCAGATTTCTGTAATAGAGTATTTTTTATGATTTTCGGGTCCGGTCGGGTCCGATTGATTTTGGGTCGGGTATGTGCGGGTCCGGGTCCGGTCGGGTCCTTTCAGGTCTGAGTCCATTTTGTGTCTGATTTATCTGGAATCGGGTCCAATTTGGGTCGGATCCAGCAAAACCCCACCCATTGCCAGGCCTAGTCAAACAAACAGATAATGTGTTCATAAATAACAATACGAGTTAAACATCACAAGATTAAACTCGAAGTAAAATCTTTCACATATCTAAACTTTGAACAATAAAAAAATAGTGGTGGTGGAGAAATAAAAATAGGTATTGGAAATGGATGTAGAAAAGGAGGGAGAGGAGATATGTTGTCATCTAGATACTAAGATGAGGACAAGAAGAGAAAAATTAGGTGTTGGCGGTGGAGGACAACGAGGAGGGGAGGAGAACATTGATGGTGGTTGTGGTGATGGAGGTGGTCGTTGAAGTAACATATAATTTATGCACTTTCAGAGTTGGAAGAAAATGATGGAGATGAATCCACAAGCTAGAGGGGGAGGAAGAAGGGGAAGGGAAGAAATGGGCAGGACAAAGGCTGAAGAAGAGTAAGGTGAGAGGGATTTGTGGTGTATATGAGTTACCTCTTGTTGTGTCTTCCTGGTGGAAAGGAGAATGTATTTGTACGACTCATACTGTTGTAGAACAACAATGGCTGGTGGTGATAGTGGCATGTGTTGCATCTTGTGGAGAGGGCTTGCTGCTTCTTGTAACTCCTACTTCTCTTGGAGGAGAGAGACTTATGTGTTGTTGCTACATGCAACCATAGTTTTCAGAACTGAACCGGTGAGTGAACCGGTGAGGCCTCTGGTTCTCGGTTTACTGGTTCAACCGATGGTCGAACGGGTTCAACCAGTGACGTCATATTGACGTCATTAATAATTTGATAACCTAACTACATATGAACATCATGGAAAATACAAATGAAACACGAATAATAGCACACTTGCTCACAATAATGCAATTCCTATATCAAATTATCAAAGTACAAAAGCATAAAAGAACAAAATAAACTATTCAATCAATCAAGTGAATCACCAACAAGCCAACAAGATTAAGGTAGAGTATCCAATAACACACATATTGATACCAATGCTCAACCGTTCGTGTCTAATTAGAAACTTAAGAATGAAACACATTACATGGTAATACAACCAGTAGGCAGAAGAATTTGTAATTGAAACCATCAAAATAGTGATTCAATTTGACAGTAGATCGTAGTTAGAGAGGATAACTGGTATCAGGTAGGCAGTTGCACAGAATGCGGCAACAACATGAAAATTTGACATTAGGTAGGAACACAATTTCACTCAGCAAAATCTAGCAGGCATTCACACACCAATTTTAATTCAGCACCAATGTGGAGCTAGCAGTCTAGGGAATAGGTGAGAGATAATTAGAAGATAAGACACAAGTATAAGGTGATGAAGTAAGAATAAAAATCAGAAGCAATAGAGACAAGGACCAAAGAGAAGGGAGAGAGAGAGAGAGAACAAAAGGAAATTGGAGGTGTACAGAAAACCTCCTATTAGGAGAAATACTCCTTGTGGGACAGAAAATGGGAGGGGAAGAAGAGGGGTATAGAAGGTGCAGGAAGGGGGTACAGAAAGAGGCACAAGGCAAAAAGAGAAAGGGGGAGCAATACTCCCTGTGGGGCAGAATAGGGAAGGGAAGAAGAGGAACAACACAAGAGAAGAAAGAAGGGACACAAACGGGGTACAAGAAGAGGAGGAAGACAAAAAGAGAAGGAAAGGGGAGGCATACACGAATGGGGTACAAAGAGGAGCAATACTGTGGGACGAAACGGTGAAGGGAAGAAGAGGAGGGAGATCTCAAGAGAAGAAACAAGGGAGGAATAGGGGTGGGAAGAAGAAAAAACATAGAAGAATAAAAGAGGAGAAACGTATCTTGGCAGCGGCGGTAGTGGCGCCACTAAGCTTGGAAGTAGTGGCCGGTGAAGCTCCAGGTCTATCAGTTGCAGCCTACGGTTGAAGCTTTTATCGAAGGCGGCAGAAGCTCTAGTCGGCATTGGTGGTAGAAGCTCCAATCGGCGACATCACTGGCCAGAGAAGGAGGGCACCACCTCCTTAGGGTGAGCTCGCTTATCGCACAACTGGGACAAGGGTGCTGGGGGTAGTCGGGGTTTTGGTATTTTTCTCTTGATGCTCATTTAAAGATTCTTCATATTGATAATACCTATTGTAGTTTCTGAAGGCTGTTTCCATTTTTTGTAATTCTGTTGGCATGATTCACTAAACGACTTGCCCTCATACATAACAAAATGGGGTTGATGAATGCAAAAAACGCCATTTACTTGATGTAGCACGTACACTACTTTTTCATATGTCTGTGCTAAAGAAATATTAGTCTAATGCTGTTCTCACTGCATGTTTTTTGATTAACTGTCAACCATGTCCTATCTTACATGGGACTAGCCCTTATCTGTTTTACGACCTGACGAGCAACCCTTTCTTGTTCCTCTTCGTGTGATTGGTTGCACTGCGTTTGTTCATTTGTTTGATTCACGTGCTGACAAGCTGTCTCCTCGCGTTGTTCACACTGTCTTTTTGGGATACTCTTCCCACACAGAAGGGATACAAATGTTATTGCCCTTGTCTTCGTTGTCTTTTTATGTCGGCTGACGTTACTTTTCATGAGTCTACTCCTTTCTTTAGTAACTCTGTTTAGCGTGAGGGGGAGCATAATCTTGAGAGTGACTATATTTGAGCATGAGAGAGAGACACCACTTCGTGTGTTGTGTTATGAGAGTATTCTAGATACCACCCACACTTTACCACCACCATCACCTACACCTCCACCTATTCAACCGTTTCCACTAGTTTAAACTAGTCGAGCAGGGCATCACCAAGAGTATGTAGCGTACCAGTCCAACAGATTGATTCCTCATCGTCAGACAGTCTTGAGGTAACTGTTCCTATTGGGAGTTCTCTTGATGCTTCAATATTAGACTTACACCTTTCGGTTGCAGCTCGTAAATGTGTTCACTCCTGCACTATCCGCTGCCGAGTGTTTGTTGCTTGTCTCATCTGTCACCAGTAGCCCACACGTTTACTCTTCAGCTTGACTCTACAACTGTTCCTCGCTCCTATACAAAAGCATCCCGACATGATGGATGAATCCAAGCTATGGAGAATGAGATGGAAGCTCTTCATGAGAACTTCACTTGGGACTTAGATCTTCCTCCTGGCAAGTCCGTTGGGTTTATACTGTGAAACAAAAACCAAATGGTTCTATTGATCGATTGAAGGCTCGTTTGGTGGGAAGGGGTACACTCAGACACATGGTGTAGAATTCTTTGAGACTTTATCCCTAATTGCTCGACTCAATTATGTGTGGATTGTTATCTCTGTTGCTACTCATTCTGACTAGTCTCTTCTTTAGTTGGATGTCAAGAATGCTTTTCTTCATGGTGATCTTCTTGAGGAGGTATACATGGAGCATTTCCTCGATATGTTACTCAGGAGTGTCAGAAGGTATGTAAGTTGAAGAAATCCTTGTGTGGTCTGAAGTAGTCACCACAGGCATGGTTTGAAAAATTTAGTGCTGCACTTCTACAGTTTGGGTTCACTTGGTCCTCTAGTGATCATGCTTTATTTGTGTATAAATCTTTAATTGGCATTATTATTCTGGCTGTCTATGTAGATGATATTGTCATCATAGGTGATGACTCTACTGGCATTTTACAGCTAAGAAGTGATTGCAAACACAATTCTAGAAAAAAGATCTAGATAATCTCCAATATTTTCTTGGAATAAAAGTTCTACGTTCCAAGAAGGGCAAAAACCTCTCTCAGTGGAATTATGTTCTAGACCTTATTGTAGAGACAGGCATGGCACAATGCAAACCAGTGTCCACGCCTATGGATTATCATACCAAGGCATTTATTTTTTATGATAGTGACTTTTTTGATCCAACAAAGTATAAAAGGATTGTAGGGAAGCTGATTTACTTGACAATTACTCGTCCTGATATCTCATATGTTGTGGGAATTGTTAGCCAGTTCATGAGTGCACCCAAGATCATTGGATGGCAGTCACACGGGTTCTATGTTATGTTAAAGGGTCGCCAAGGAAGGGCCTTACTTTACAGGGAAAGATCTCTCACACACACCCTTGAAGATGTTGATTGGGCAGGTGATGTTGGAGATAAACGGTCTACTTCTGACTATTGTGTGTTCCTTGGGTCACACTTGGTGACTTGGAGGAGCAAGAAACAAAATATGGTAGCACGTTCCGGCACTGAGGCTGAATACCCAACAATGGCACATGCTTGTTGTGAGCTACACTGGGTTATGTCTATATTGTCTGAAATGGGAGTGTTTGTTGAGACACCAATCTCTCTCATGTGTGATAACCACACAACCATTCATATTGGCAATAATCTGGTGTTCCATGAGCGGACCAAGCATATTGAAGTGGACTGCCACTTTATTCGTAATTTAGTGCTCTCTAAAAAGATTCAAACTCCTCATGCTCGCACGGGAAACAAGTAGTAGATATCTTCTCCAAGCTACTTCCATCTTCAACTTTCAAATATATGAATTCCTAGCTGGGCATGCATGATTTATATGTTCCCTCTTAAGGGGGAGTGCTAGAAAATAGTTTCTCTATTTATGTACCTCTTTCCTATTTCCTTTTTCGGTTGGGTCTACTATGTAAATGTTCTCACCTTATATAATAAAGGAGAACCCGCTCCAGTCGGGTATCTCTTTGACCTAAATGATTTCACAAACACCATGTATGACAAATGGAATGCTGAATGGTGCAATGCTTCTTCATAGTGCTATTGGTAATGAGGATGTCTCAGACTGTGACAATGATGGCGAACTTGGGCCTAGGGTTCCATTACCATTATGTGTTGATAAACTTGAGGGAATATTGGGATGCTTTGTGGTGGTGAGGAAGGTGTGCTGATGTGGTGACTTCTAATGGAATAATTTTTGGATGTGGAGAATGAATAATGATTTCTTTCAGAGGAGTCTTGTTGGATCCTCATAGGTTTTGGATTTTGAGGTTCTTACAGAGGAAAAAACATCTTGGATTCTGAAGATCGCATCAGCTGAAACATATATTCGTTTATTTCCAGGATAGAAGTATTTCTAGCCTATCTGGAAAAGAGAATAACCCAAGAAGACAGTCTTATTCTCTTTTGGTTCGAGTATGCCAACATTTAGATCAAATTTGTGCACAAAGACTATACACCGGAAAACAAATAACTAGAGCTCTTTTGTGTTGTGGTGCAATGTACTTTATCACGATATGCATAGTGCAGATATGGTTTTTAGTTTCAAAGCCATGGTGGATATGGTGCAGTTATGGTGTCTGGTTACTGTGGTTCTGTTATGATTTTGATGGGTAACCACACCACATCCACAATGCTGCCAACCCGAGCTGCAGATACAAGAATGAAAGTATATCTGCACATGGTAGACCATCTTTCGGCCATTGAATTTTTCCATAAGCACCGGTGTATTCTATGCATTTTTTAAACATATTTGTAGTTGGAGTAATATATTGTATTTTCTAGTTCATTGACAACATTTTAGTTTATTTTGAAGGAAGGGTTGATGTACGCACAAACTATGAAGGTAGTGATTAAGAAATTCAATGTATATTGTATGGGCTATTTCAACATTCGTAGGAGTGTTCTTTTGGAGGAACATGATTTGACAACATTTTGGAGGCAGTTGCTGCAGTTCACATGTGCAGACCATGACATCCTATCATTTGCATGTGTGTTATAAGTGTGTACCTGCCTACATGTGTGTTCCCCAAGGAAGGTTCAAAGGTTGAGGAACCCTTCTATATGAAATAGCATCTGATAGTGGAATTTATCTAAAACTTCTTATAGTGAGGTGTTGGTTTTTTCTTCTGAAAGTGTTGTTTTATATTGCGGGTTCTTTATCAGATTGAATGCCCGCTTACTTGGATAGAGACAACATTTAAGTACCTTCTCAGGATAGTCATTTTAGATCCACACATCAAGGAAGTTTTTCATTTCTTGACAATTTTGTTATTAGCTTCCTCGAAGATACAGTCAGTAGCATAATTATTGACAATCGTTGATTTGTTGTAGCAAAGGCTAGTCTTAATGGATTATTTTATTATGTGTAGTTTAATTAGCAGACAGATGTACATATTAATTAGAGAGATACTTGGTTGTTGGTAATTTGCAATGTACTGAAGTTAGTATCGGCGTCTTTTATTTTTTAAAACTTTTGATCACTTATTGTGAGGCAATCAGTGAGGGCATCACCTGCCAACCCTTATTAGACTCCTGTTGATAATCATTAGTCCTGTGAAAATACTTTTGTCCTGATCATCATCTCACTTCTTATTAATTTTAGATAATTTCTTTCATGCTAGAATCGCGTGGTGTAAACCTATCATGGAAGAAAATGCCAGGGATGAAGACTTATGGGATTTTTATGACAGCATTTGGGTTTTATTATGCGAGTTAAATGGAAAAGGATCCAGTAAGACTCTTCCAAAAGCTTCAAATTCAACAGGACCTTCATTTGGGCAAAGAGCGCGTGGCTTAGTTGAATCACTCAACATACCTGCAGCAGAAATGGCTGCAGTTGTAGTTTCCGGAGGGATCGGTAATGCCTTGGCTGGAAAAGCTTCTAAAGTTGACAAGGCAATGTTATTGAGAGGGGAGAAGTGCCAAAGAATTATTCTCCGTCTCCTAGCATTGTATCTCTGTGAAGCCAGTTTTGAAAGGGCCTTTAAATGTATACAGCAGTTCATATTGCTGCTTCCCTGTATTTTTACCTTTGATGATGAGCAAAACAAAAATAGGTTTCATCTATATGTTTGGTATTCATCTTTTCCCATCTCACTTTCAATTCGATATCCATCTAAATTTTCAGTTTGCTTTTTCTTATGTGTAAAAGTCACTCCTTGAACAGGTCTATTTTTTGGATGAGATCCAAGTTTGGGGAGCATAATGATGGTGCTCGATCTCATGTGATTTCTCACTTGATTCTTGAGATGATTAATCATGGAAAGACCATTTTGTCCTCATTCCTGATGAGCATGGATGATCTGTCAGAATTTTCCAACATATTAATGGAAGCAGAGTCCATCGACAATCTGGTTCTGAAGGAGAGGATTATGCATGCGGTATGTGTAATGCTTGAATCATTGTTCTAATTATATCTGCTTGTATACAGTGATCATTTCTTGTTGTTTGACTATGCTGCGTTCACTATGATGCCTCTAGCTAGAATAATAACACTTCTGAGTACATCTTCCCCAATAATTTGATCGTTTGTATGGCAGAAGTAAATATAATATGGTGTTCTGGTTTATTGTTGTTTTACAAATCCTGTACTAGTATGAAAGGTAATAATAGTAATAGAATTCAATACATGCCTCCAAAAAAATAATGGTTGAGATAGATTTCCTTAGAGAGTTTCAACTCAATCCCCGTGCTGCTTTACTTTACAGTAATGCAAGGTTGCATCACTTTTTGTTGTAATGTATTTGTTAACTAATGTAACTTGTAAGTAGTTGGTCTATGCTAGGTAATTGTATCATGGGTTCACAAGGCTTTAGGTGATTTATCTTATAAGACATGGGTAAATTTTCTGAGACACAATATCCTGTTCGCTCATATATCCATTTCTGATATAAAATACAGGTATGGAGGATATTTTCTGTAGAGTAACTTTTCTTGGATCCAACAGATATTGTAAGGCACCACATGCCTCTTGTGTTCAATTTTGTATTGCTTACAGTTTTACTAGCAAGTAAAGGGTTGACAGTGTTCATGACACCACATGAAAAGGGGATCAGAATGCCTGTTCACTTTTATACAGAGGAACGGGACATGCCCACAGAATTTATTGGAATATTCAACTTTACTTCCAGTTGCAGTGAATGGGTGGGATCATGTCTTCGCTTCTAAAACTTGCTCAATATCTTGACTTGACCAAAAGAGCTTCTTGAATTCTTCCAGAGATTTGACAAGAAGACGAGCTACCACTAACTATTAGCTAAACAAATAAAGGGGTTGAGCCAAAGCTATAACTACCATTTTGTGCATTTAAAGTTATCCTCTTTTATCTTTATAATCGTGACAATAGTTGTGTATATATTGAGAGAATAGTTGAGTAGAAGATGCGAATTTCCAAGAAGAATTTTCCCTACTTGATCATGTGAGAAAGCAGGAAGGCAGTAATTGTATAAATCTTCAAGGGAAAGCTGGGAACTAGAGATTGAAGGAGTAAAATATTAGGGCTGTGTGGGGAAACAGCTGGGATTGTGGACAGTTTACTGCAGTTTGTGGAGAATAAAAGTCTTGACTTGAGAAAGGAAGGTTTGGGGAGGTTATCGTCATAGTGATGAAAATGGGATTTGGAAATTTCTCAGTGGGCTGGAAAAAATCTCAATTCGGGAAACATGACGAAAATTAGGGAAAAATCGATTAATGTCTGTCAAATATCCGGAATAATCAACAATAAGTCGTAATATATATATATATAAATATATATGTGTGTGTATGCGTGTGTCTAGGAAGCATGGACACCTTCCAGAGGCCGCCGTGTTCGTGTCCAACATGGACACACCTTAGATGCGTTTGGACACATGGCAGACAGCCAGACACACCTTTGGCGTGTTCACTTTAGTTCAGTGTTGGACACTCCGTGGACGCATCCAAAACATGCCATCCCAACCCATTTAAGCCTACATGTATGGAAAAAACCTAGGCCTTCTCCAGATTTCCGTTGCCTGTCCACTACTACTAACACCAGGTAGTTAAGCTTCAGCTACTATAGGCAAGCCGTCAAAGCTTTCCTATAGCAATTGTAGCGGAGTATTGTCCTCCCTACGCCTACTCTTTTTCTTACTTCTCTACATCTCCATCTCCCTTCCTCTCCTCTTTCATCTTCATCTTAAGTAGCTCTTCAATGTATTCCCCATCCTTTTCTTCCACTTCAACCTCCAAGACACCTTCATTTTCCATCTCATCCTCCATCACTTGTAACAACATGTTTCCTCACCCTATAGCCTTCTTCATCTTGATAGCAAATCTTGTCCACCATTACTTCCACCAACAAGAAAAAAACTACTGTCCCAATATTCTATTGCTCTTAATTTTTATAATTCCATATATTTCTACTGCAACAATATTATAATCAAACATTTTAATATATGTTGTGATTATTCCATATTATGACTTTGGATATGATGTTATCCGTTAAACTTAAGTGCTTGTTGGATTTCATGCTGATTGCCCCTTTGGATAATCTCTTTAGATCATTTTTTGTGTTTGTAGTTGTAACACATATGTTCTACAAATATATATATATATATATATATATATATATATATATATATATATATATATATATATATATATATATATATATATATATATATATATATATATTTGACGTGTCCAGTGCTGTGTTTGTGTCCTATATTTTTGGGAATTGCCATGTCCCGTGTTCGTGCTTCCTAGGGGTGTGTGTGTGTGTGTATATATATATATATAACTATTAAGGTTACTAAACATACAATTTTATTGAGTGAAAAAGTAGGAAGCAAATTATAGAATGATTGAGCAGTAACAATGGACTGTTGGGAGTGTGGGGGTTGGGGATTTGGTGTATACCGGGAGTTCTTTGTACATGGTTTTGTAAAAAAGAGAGCACGCGACTGAAAAGAGAAAAATTGTGAAAAGTCACGAAGAAATGTGAAAAATTGTATAAATTGCAAAAAGCGGGAAAAGTCATGAAAATTCGTGAAAAATTAGCAATCGACGTATTAATCCTGTCGAACATTCGGGAGCCTATTGAATTGTAAAAAAATCACCGGTTTTTCATAAAATTCGGAGACTTATTTTTGAGTTAGAAGAGACATTAGTCTCCCCATCCCTCAAGCAGGTGCCAGGGTCCGAATGACCTTAGGGATTGTAAATACAATGTGCAACACAAGGTTTTGAACCCGGGTCTCTCGGGGAGGACAGGCGGGGTCGGACCATCTGCACTACACTGGCCGGGACAGATTCGGAGACTTTTGTTATTATGGTAATCTTTGTCCAATTTGGACTTGCTGCTTCGATGGTGGCATAGGCTATTCAGATCCTGACTTTCATGGAAGCTTAATTGAAGAGGTTAGCAACATCGGGTACTGTTCAAAATTGTGTCCCTGAAGATAGCTGTCAGTTCTGCAAATATTACCTTATGCTGCTGAACTGATCACTGCTGTGCAGTCTATGACATAGTTGTACTAATCTAAATGCTGGTATGTGAATTCACAAAGGTGGTTTCTTCCAACGGGAAATGGAGTGGAAGTGAGCTGGTACCCTTGCATAACAGTGTAAATTTAGATGTGAGGCTGAGAAACACATCCGGTACCTCTATCTTGTTGAATGTGCGCAAATAGAGGAACTTGGGGCTTTCTTTGAGGAGGTTCAAATAAGTGAAATAGTAACAAGTTCTTATGACAATCACGACTTGTGAGAGAGGTATAGACCTTGGTTGGGTGCTGTTCAAAAGAGTTCCATTGGGATGGGAGAGAAACATTTTACACAAAAATTTGAAAAATGTAACCCTTCCTCTCTTTTTTTTTTTCTGTGTGCTGGGTTGGTGCAGGTGTTGATTGCTTTTAACCAGGTTATGCACTTTTGCCTGGGATTTGTGTACTTCTTTTCTGAAATCATTTCAGGTTCCATTGTTTTATTTATTTTTGTGTGTGTGTGTATTCATGTGTGTAAGGAGAAGGTAGAATAGAGCCAATTCTATCTAGATAAACTACTTACTGGGAACTAGTGTTCAGAAAAACGCTATTCACTGTACTGGCGGACGGGGCACTGAATAGAGTATATGCGGTATGCGGGAGTATATGCGGTTTTGGATTTTTTTTAATAAATTAATATATCTATGTATATTTATATATCAGTCATATAGAATTATATATCACATTGAACAATTACATACAAGGACAACATAGAATGATTAATTAGAAGAAAGGGAGAAGCAATATCATATAAATATTTAATTAGAAACAACAAAAATATCATATAAATTTCATTTCTTCAAGTCTATATATGTGTGTTTGGAAAAGCGGTGATTAAGCGGCCGCATAAGCGGGTAATCGGCCGCATAATCGGGCCTGGACCGATTATTGGTCCGCTTTGACAAATGTGGTGCGGTCCCCTGTCCGAACCGCTTAAGCGGTCGCATATGCGGCCGCACGGACTGATTTCCTGAACACTGCTGGGAACTAATAATATTCAATATTGATCTATACCATTGTACATATTATGCTGTCATTAAAAAATACGATATTATTTGGAAAAATAATAGCCCTTACATCTGAAAATCTCAAAGGCATTGGAGACGTTAAATGTATGTCGTAGAAATGTTCAGATGAGCTCTGATTTGATTTATATTTTTGACATGAAGGTAAAGGTCTTATGGTTGGATACTTGGATATTATATTTCATAATTAGAAGAAGAAAAAGCTCGAGTTTTAATTACCCCACACGGCCCCATCCCGTGCACACTCTTATATGCTGTAGCCTTGTAGGTATAGGTCAAATGCTAAATCATGTATCATTGCAGTGGATATCATTGTCATGAATCCAACCATTCACAATTGTTTCCTGTATGTCTCACATCCTTGAACCCCTCAATTTTCGTATTTTTATTAGGTGATTGATGAAGCAAAGTATATGAAACTATTAATGTCTGATCGTGCAAAGGAATTGCAAGAGTATCAAGTCAGAATGGATGAGAATTTAATCACAGAGTCAACCCAGAAAAGGGCATTTGAAGATGAAATTCAATCTGGTATTAGAGAAATGCTCACTGCGGATGACAGCAGGAAAGCTACTTACCAGCTTAGTTGTGACGAGGATCAGCAAATAGTTGCTGTAAGATGTTTTCTATTTTTGTTAGTATTTACTATTAGTATTACCTCTAATGTCATTACTGGTGCATTTAAAATGATTTAAGGAATTATGTTCAAACAGGAAAAGTGGATCCACATGTTCCGTGCTCTAATTGACGAGAGAGGACCTTGGTCTGCTAATGATTTTCCTAACAAAACTGTGATGCATTGGAAACTTGACAAGACTGAAGACACTTGGAGACGCAGACCAAAACTCAAAAGGAACTATCATTTTGATGAAAAGCTTTGTTATCCTTCAACTGCTACTTCTAAGGAGACTAGTAGTATCTCTGTCAATGATAATTTATCTGGTACATTCAATGTCCCCGAGCAGATGAAACGTTTTCTTTTGAAGGGAGTACGAGGCATAACAGATGAAGGTAGCCTGGAGCAACTTGAAGATGTAAAGGATCATAGTGAAGATAAGGCTGGTTCTGACCCCCCTGCACAATACCAGGGTTCTGATAATGTTGACAACAGCAAAATTCTAAGTGACATAACTCGAGATAAAAAGAGTGGCATTTCTACTGTTGAAAACAAGGAATCTTCTGAGGTAAATCTAATTTTTTCTTCTTCTATATTCTAGTGACTTTTGGGTAAAATACTCTGTTTTCTATAGAAAGAAACATGGTGTCACAAGTGTGGGGTAACAAAAACTGCACATTATTGGACAAAGGTATTAACAGATGATGTTATTCCAAAAAAGATTAAAGAAACTACAGTAACATATCTCTTTAACAGAAAAAAATTGTAGTGTATATAGATGAGGATGAGGTTTTCTTGCAAATGTTTATCCAAGATATGTGACCATGGAATGAGGTTTTGACGAAATCATTAAAATTTTGAAAAAAAAAAAAACTCAATTCCTCCAGCATCTGCTATGAAATCATACGACTCTACCGCTCTATCAAAATTAGCAAAATATTGGCCCAAATTTTGAAATTTTGCCAGAAAACAGTAAAGTTTACTTATTTCCCACATGAAGGAGCCCCCCACCTATCCCTTTTGTTAGAAAAGAGAAGTTATTCATGTAGTCATTTCTTATTTCCTTTTCTTACTGGGTTAGTGGGTTTATTATGTAAATATTCTCTTCCTATATAATAAAGGCTAACCAGCTACAACAGGGCATCGCTTTAGCCCAATGCTCTTTCACATGGTATCATAGCAAGTTTGTAGCTTTAGCTATCGGCCTCCTTGCTTCCCCTCTCTCTCCTTCCCCTCTCCTCTCTGCGCTCGTCGTCGTCATCTCTCTCACCGTCAGGCGTTGTCGGTTGCAACTTCTCGACAGGTGTTGCTTTCTCTCCTCCTCCATCTTTCGCTACAACAAAGTGGCTGTTTGAAGGAGAGGAGAACCCTTCTTCTATTCCGTAGAGAGGGAAAAACAACACCCTCCCTATATTTCTTCCTCTCCATGTATTCCCCTTTCGTGGATGAGTGCCCAACCTTCTAGGTGTTGTTGATGCGTCAGATTCGCATCATGTATTGACATAAGTGACGATGCTAATTCCCGTCACTACCCGGGTGTCTTTGCGGGGTTGCTTTCTCATCATCTATTGACAGAGGTGACAAGACTAATTCTTGTCACCACCTAGTGCGTCTTCCTAGACTTTCTTTCTCCTTGACGACACCAATTCCCGTCCAAAACATGCATTAGTGGCGTCGGACGTGGTGTTGACCAACCAACACGGTGTGTCATGATCCAGATTTCGTCCTCGGCAGTGTAGGGTTCAAGTCTAAAGTTATATGCATGTTAGATTCCCACACATTGTGTTGACGGAAGGTTGTTTCACGTCTTCGAAATCTTATACGACATGTCAGATTCCCACACAGTGTGTTGGTAGAAGTCCGTTTCACGTCTTCGACATCTTACGCGGTGTGTTGGATCCCCACACGGTGTGTCGGTAGAAGACTGCTTCTCGTCTCCAACAGTTTACACAGCATGTTGGGTCTCCATAAGGCGTGTCGGCTGAAGACTATTTCTCGTCTTCAACCCCGAATTCCCATACGGCGTGTTGTTGGGAGTCTGCCGTCTTCGAAAAATAGAGTACACCGTGTTACAACTCCAGATGACGTATCCAAAGAAGTATGTTTTGACATGTCATTGCTAGGACTTTTGCTGTTGTGATTTTTCTGATATGGTCTCACTATGGGGGCCCAAAAGCTAGTGACTTCTTCTACAATAGTCTATGATGATTAATCAAAAATATTTTTTGTGAAGCTCACCTCTCATAATATTTTTTTTGGATGAATGCCATCTATATTGTTTTTTATTCTAACAGAAGCATAGATACTACTATCTCCAAGGAGGAGTATGATTGTCTTCTTTAGGCCACTCAACATGTTTCTCTTGGTTCCTCTACCAATTTTTTCTCAGATACAGGTAACCAAGGGACATCACTTATTGCTTCCCATCCATCTTCTACATAGGTAGTGGATTCAGGAGCCCCAACATTTGATGGGTATACAGTCCATACTTCTTTCCTCAGATTTGTGTATCCCACATTCTTTTGTGACTAGCTGATGGATCAATCAGACGAGTATAGGCATATGGATCTGTACAAACGTCATCTTCCTTGACTCTACAACTTGTACATTATGTACCCGATTTTCCTTTTAATCTAATTTTTATAGCTAAGTTGGGCAATTCCTAAAATTGTTTGGTGATATTTGGGTCTTCCTTCTTTGTGTTATAGGATCTTAGGAGCTGGAACACAATTAGTGGGGTGTCTAGGAAATGTGATCTCTGCTTCTTCGAGGGTGATCACCCAACTCGCCAAATCTCTTCCAATGCATCTACAGTCCTCAATTGCTCTCCCCTTCAATGGCATTTTGTCTCTATGGGCATCCCTCCTTGCAGAGTTTTCAAAAACTTGTTCCCAACTTATCTTTGCTAAAGTGTATTGAATGTCAATCTTGTTAATTGGGCAAGCATCATCGTGCTTCTTTCCTTGGTTTATTGTATAACATTCTTAACCGTCCTTTTGATCTTATTCATAATGATGTATGGAGTCCTGTTAAAGAACTGAGTTACAGTGGCTTTCGTTACTTCCTTTTTTTTATTCATGATTTCTCCGGAATGACTTGGGTATGCATAAGTCTCAGGATGAAGTTTTTGTAGGTCGTCTGAACTTTTTATCGATTAATCGTACTGATTATGCCTTATGTTCAAAAGGTTGTCTCTAGACGATTTGTCATCATACACCTCAACAGAATGGGGTTGCTGAGCGCAAAAATCGTCATTTACTTGATGTTGCTCGTACGCTACTTTTTAAAATGTCTATGCCAAAGTTCTGGTCCAATGCTCTTCTCACTACTTGTTTTTTGATTAATTGTCAGCTATCTTATGTCTTGCATGGGGGCTACTCCCTTTTTGTTCTACAACCAAACGAGCAAGCTTTCCATGTCCCCCTTCGTATCCTTGGTTGTACTGTGTTCGTTCACGTGTTTGATCCACGTGCAAACAGGCTCTATCCTGGCGTAGCCCACACTATCTTTTTTGGATATTGTCCCACACAAAAGGGGTATAGATGTTATTCTCCGTGTCTTCGTCGTATGTTTGTGCCAGCTAACGTTACTTTTTATGAGTCTGTTATTTTCTTTGGAGACTCTGCCCTGAGTGAGGGGGAGTACAACCATGATATTGAACTTACCCTTGAGAATGATAAGAGTGAGAGAGTGGGAACTACCACTCCATGTGCCTAGTGATGAGAGTGTGCTAGGCTACACCTCCACCTATTCAAACTTTTCTAATGGTTTACACCAGGTGAGCAGGGCATCACCTACAAGATGTAGCCACATTAGTCCATAAGATTGACCCATCATCGTCGGATAATCCTAAGATACCTATTCCCGCATAGAATTCTTTGGATACTTCTGTTTCCGACTTAGACCTTTCAGTTGCAACTCGTAAAGGTGTTCGGTCTTGCACAATACGACATTCGAGCTTTAGTGCCTGTTGCTTATCTTATTTGTCACCAACAACGCGCACGTTTTCTCTTCAGTTCGATTCTATTGTTGTTCCTCCTTCATATGTAGAAGCAGCCTGGCATGATGGTTGGATACAAGCCATGGATAGTGAGATGGAAGCTGTTTACGAGAAATCCACTTGGGAATTGGTGGATCCTCCTAGAAAGCCTATTTTGGGTTGTCGTTGGGTGTACGTTGTTTAACAGAGCCCGACGGATCTTTTGACCACTTGAAGGCTCGGTTGGTGGCTAAAGGATACACTGAGACACATGGAGTGGATTTCTTTGAGACTTCTCCCGTTGCTCAGCTAAATTCTATATGGATCCTTATTTTTGTTTCTACTCATTATGATTGGCCCTGTGTTGTACAGGCGCCCGCCTGGGCGCCTAGGCTTAAGTCAACCCGCCTCAAACTGGGCGCCCACCCCCCTAATTGACCTAAGTTGTTGCCTAAGGCCTTTTGAGGCCCAAATTAAGCCAATTCAAGGCTAATTTAGTTTAAATTAGATCTGAATTTGATCAAATTGAGTCATTTTATGGTTAAATTGGGTCTGATTTATCCCAAACGGGGTCAATTAGGGTATTGTAGGTCTGATATGGGGGAAAACATACCTGATTTGGGGGAATTAGGTCTGATTTGGTCATGTACGGCCTCGTTTAGATCAACATAAGGAAATTTAGGGTTAGGTTTAATTTGGTCATGTTATGCAAATCAGGTTTGATTTTAGGCCAAATTATGTCAAATTTGAGCATATTAGGTCTGATTTGGGGAAAATAAGTCTGATTTTGGGGAAATGGTCTAATATGGTGAGATTAGGTCTAATTTGGCCAAATTGGATATTGTTTAGGTCAATATAGGAAAATTTTGGGGAAATTAGGTCTGATTGGATCATAAAATACAAAATTAGGTTTTATTTAGGCCAAATCATGTCAAAATTGGGCACATTAGGTCTAATTTAGGGGAAACAAGTATAATTTGGGGGAAATTGTTCTAAATTGGATGACTAGGTCTTATTTGGCCAAATTTTGTCTCATTTAGGTGAATATATGAATAATTTATGGAAATTGGCATTGATTAGGTCATGGTATACAAAATTAGGTCTGGCTTAGGCAAAAATTAGGGTAAAATGGATCAAATTTGGATCAAATGAGTTTAAATTAGGGTCAATCGGTTCTAGTTTAGGTCTTGTTAGTTTTGAGTTAGCCTAAATTATACATAATAATATTATACATGTTTTAGCTACAAACATTATACATGTTTAGCTTTCAAATTTCTATATGAATCTTGTTTAGGTAAAACTTCCACAATTCAAACCATATCTAATGATTTTGATGCTTTCTTCTTACGATGCTAGCACATTGATTGCTTATTTATCATGTATATTTATATGTGTAACGATTGTAATTTTCAGAAATTTTACATATATCTTTAAAATAAAAAAAATAAAAAAATGCCTGGAAACACCTGGGCCTCTGCCTGGGCACCTAGACTGTCTGGGCGTCATCCCTGGAACGCCTGGCCGCCTATACAACCATGGATTGGCCTCTTCTCCGATTGGATGTCAAGAACATATTTCTTCATGACAATCTTCTAGAAGAGGTGTACATGGAGCAACGTCCTGCGTATGATGCTCGGGGGGGGGGTCAGAAAGTGTGCAAACTAAAGAAATCCTTGTATGGCTTGAACCAGTCACCACGGGCATGATTTGTAAGTTTAGTGTTGCACTTATACACTTTAGGTTCCAACAGTCTTCTACTGGTCATTCTTTATTTGTAAGCAAATTCTCTCGTGCCGTCATTATTTTGGTTGTATATGTGGACGATATTGTCATCACAAATGATGATCTTACTGGCATTTCACAGCTTAAGAAGTGGCTACAAACTCAATTTCAAATAAAGATTTGGGCTATCTTGGTTATTTCCTTGGAATAGAAGTTCTACGTTCCAAGAAAGGCACATCTTTCTCAACAAAAATATATTCTAGATCTTCTTGCGGAGACAGACATGACACATTGCAAACCAAAACGATTCAAACTCCTCACGTTCGCACCGGACAAGTTGCAGATATCTTCACCAAGCCACATATACCTTCAACTTTTAGCCATTTGAATTCCAAGTTGGGCATCCAAAATGTGTACACTCCAGCTTGAGGGGGAGTGTTAGAAAACAGAAGCTATTCATGTAGCCTTCTCTTATTTTCTTTTGTTAATGAGTGTATTATGTAAATATTCTCTTCCTATATAATAAAGGCTAACCTGCTACAATAGGGCATCACTTTGGCGCAATACTCTTCATACCCATATATAATTGATGAAATGATGCATATATGTGTAGATCTCATGCCTGTGAAATTTTGATGACTGACTTCATTCATTTTGTTGTTGAAACAGGCACAGTTGCATTTATCAAAATAAATTGTCAAAACATTGTTAAATTTTAGTTTCCATGTTGTCTCTGAAGAGAAATTCTTATTATGAGAAATCAGGGTTACATAGAGATATATATAGTCATGGCTCAAGGTATGATGTATCAGAGACCCAACATAACATGAACTAAACGAATGCTAATGGACCTAAGTAGAGGAAGCCCAATTTGCTAATATAAAGAAAAATAAATAACATAAATACCACCAACACTCCCCCTCAAGCTGGAGAGTACGCGTCGTGTATTCCTAACTTGCCACACATATAGGAGAAGGATGGAGGTGGAAGAGGCTTAGTGAAGATAGTAGCAGTATGTTCTCCGGTCTTTACATGTGGTGCAATGGTGTGTTTGCCACAAATCAGATCTCTCACGAAGTGGCAGTCAACCTCAATGGGCTTGGAAACGTTCATGAAAAATTGGATTATTAACTATATAAATAGTGGCTTGATTATCATACTTCAGAGTTGCTAGAGAAGAGAGGAAAACCTAATTCTCGAAGAATGGACGTCACCCATTGAATTTCACATGTGTGCGCTGTGGAACGATATTCTGCCTCAGTACTGGAACGAGCCACAACAAACTACTTCTTACTCTGCCAACTAACGGGATGACCACCCAATAGAACACAAAAGTCAGAAATAAATCTTCTACCATTCACATATCCTGCCCGATCAACATATGCATAGTAGGTAAAAGAGATATCTGGAGATTGTTGTAGAGGAGACGTCTGCCACGTGCACTTTTTACATAGTGTAGGATATGTTGTACCTGACTCCAGTGGCACATAAGAGGTTTATCCATGTGTTGACTGTTAAATAATAAAAGAAAGCAAATCGTTGTATTAGATAGGAGAAACCCTGCTCCTATAAATAGGAGAACAAGGAAGCATACAGACTTAACTAAACCCTAATGGGCCAAGACACAGTGAGGCCCATATTACAAGGACAATATAAATAACTAATAAACAAACTCTCTAACATTGACTAACATCACTAACATCAAAGGCAATATCTGGTCAGTTAATTATAAGATATATGAGTTTCCCAATCACGCCTCGATATTGTTAAGGATCGGAAAAGACTCCTCCTCAAACAGAACTTTGTTGTGATAGTCCATCAGCGAAGAAACATGCTTAAAATTTAGCACACCATAGTCTTTGAAGAGGTCGAGGACATACTTTTGCTTAGATAAATAAGTGGCCTGACAAGAACATAGTACTTCTATGTCTAAGAAGTAGCGAAGTTGTCCTACATCCTTGGTATGAAAATGATGTTGGGGTTCCTCTTTCAATGTTGAAATCTCATGAGCATCACTATCTGTGATAATGATATCATCAACATAGACAACGAGGATGATGGTTCCAACTTGAGAAGAATTAAAGAATAGAATATGATCACTAGATGACCTGAAAACTAGGAAGCACAAACACTTCCCCGAGTCAGCCCTGGTCATCCTAGACACGTGTCAGACACAGACACGACGTGGACACGGCTTAGAAGTGTCCACTTTTTTTTAAAGCCCGAACATGACATGGGCACGACTTGGACACGATGTGGACACTTTGGACACGACTTGGACACAGTAGGCTCAAACTAATTCCCTATATAAAAGAAAAATAAATTATATATCTTCTGTCTCCCTCCTCTTATTCCAGCACATTGCCATATGTCTCCTCCCCATCCTTTTCCTAATGATTATTACATATTTATCTATTATACATCTACATCATACTTATATATATAATTCATCATTATATAATGAGTGTTCTAGGAATTTGACATATTATATTCATCATTCTTCATTTATACTTACTTGATTTCATATTGCAAATGTATTCTAGATTAATCTACATTGATCATTTATTATCTCATAATGGAAACATACTAGTGCTTTCTTATAAAGTCTGCATTCATTCGTAAGTGAATTTTGGGTTTGATTTATATTTCTTTACATCTCATGTAATCAGTTGCTTTATAGATTTGGATAATCGGATATTATATGTATGAACTCCATGTTATGTGTATGTATATGTATACTTGTGCACATGTATATGCATATGTATATATTTGTCTATATATGTATACAACTATATTTATGCTTATACATATATCTATTTATGTATATGTATATGTATATATATTATTATATATGTATGTATATGTATATGTATGTGTGTATGCCGTGTCGGTGCCCTATATTTTTTCAAATTGTTGTGTCTCGTGTCCGTGTCCGTGTCCTGTGTCCGTGTCCGTGCTTCCTAGCCTGGAAAAACCCAGGCTAGCAAGAAGTCCACTGATTTTTGTAAACCTCGCTTGTGGTGATTGCTTGAGACCATACAAAGACTGTTTGAGATGACAAACCCTTCGGGAAGACTCCTCCTGAGTACAAAATTTCAGAGGTTGTTTCATATATACTTCCTCCTCTAAATCGCCATGAAGGATGGCATTTTGAATGTCAAGCTGGAACAGAGACCCATCCATGTTAGTGGCAAGGGAAATTACAATCCGGACATAAGCTGTGCGGGTGACCGGTGAGAGGGTTTCAAAGAAATCCACACCATATGTTTGGGTGATCCTTTGGCAACAAGTTGAGCTTTAATTCGTTCCACTAATCCATCTGAATGAAATTTGATATAAAAGGCCTATCTACAGTTAACAATATTTTTGTGTGAAGAAGGGGCAAGATCCCAAATCCCTTTCTCACACAACATGTTATTTCCTCGAGCAGTGCAACTTTCCGTGGTGAAAGGCCTCAAGATAGTTTTTGGGAATCTGGATAGAGTAGAGTTGTAGGGCAATGGTTTAGCAGTACAGGAAAGCTTGGATAGGTAACATGTATGAGATATAGGGTGGCAAAGAGTGTAAAACGGATACCTTTTCGGAGAGCCACAGGGCATGATAGATCCTCAAACGTAAACATTGATGTTGGGTCCTCTGCCAGAAGAGCAGGAATGGAAGGAGGGTGTAGGATGGGTTCATGATCCACTGGGTTAGAAATATAAAGCTCAACAAACCCAGTTGGAGGTTGAGCTTGAGTCGGAGAGGATGTTGACATACAATCAAAGAACATATCAGATTCATGAAAAGTAACGGCAACAGAGACATACATACGACAATTGCTTAGGCTATAACAAAGATAACCTTTCTAAAAAATAGAATAGCCAAGGAAATCTGTCTTGATAGAGCGAGGTTGAAGTTTATCCGCTTTTGGATCAAAGTTATGCACAAACTAGTACACTCGAAAACACGCAAAGGAAGATGAAAAGCCATTTGCGCTGGAAAAACAACCAGAAATGTGGTCTTGTTCCAAAGATGGTTGTTTCTTGATAAGGTAGCAGGTTGTGAGAACAATCTCAGACCAATAAGGCTTAGGTAATTTACCCTAAAACATAAGAGCACAAGAGAGGTTTAGCCATATGTTGACTAACAACACTAACTGCAAAGACAAATATCTGGTCGGGTAATTGTAAAATTGATGAGCATCCGAGCAGTGCGTCGATGTGTTGATGAACTACACTGTCGAAACAACATCGAAATCAGATACCTCATTCCTTGTATGTAACAACCATGTACAACTCCTTTAAAAGTGTTGGGTGGATCTCATTTACATGTATGTATCCACACTATGACTACTATGGTAAATCTACTCCAAAAAACAACTTGTGATTCACTAAGGAATTTCTGGATTTGATAATATATGTAGCATTTCTCTAGGGAAAGTGCCCGGAATATATGCAAATTTCCCAAAACATAAAATATTGTGTTATGCCCATTCATGCATGAGAAAAAGGCTTTAAATTACTTATAATCATGATTGTTTGATTCGTGCAAAATTGACCCCATTCAAATCCTCAGTTCAGACATGTCATAGTACATGACGTCATAACCTGGTATTGTATTGGTTAATTGTAACCATGAAACAAGACTCCGACTTCAAGTCGACTTTGACAGGTATATGTTTGTGCTATAAAAGTTGTGCTGAAAACAATCAATATGTGATGAAAATAGATAGAATTCATCAAATCTAGCTAAGAAACACAGTAAATGTTTACATATAGCCATCCATATAGGTTTACTTATGTAAAAAAATACACGATTACATACAGTCGTCTCCAGACTACAATGTTCTTCCATATATCAAGTTTATGACAATAAACAAATTACATACAAATGGTGTAAACCTATGGTAGATCTAGCAGAGGGGTCGATCTATTAATATTAGCTTAGAATAATAAAAATAACATCAAAATTACCTTACCTCATGCTCTAGCACTTTTTACCCCTCACACCGCAAACTCTACAAAATGCCAGAAGAATGTCTCCAACTTCGACTAATATCGAGGAAGTTGGGGAATTTTTGAATGGACCTGAGCCAACTTCGTGGACAAATGGGGAAATATCGGCAACTTCGACGAAATGTCGAGGATATTTTGGAATGTGGATGTTTACGTGGTTTTGCCATCGAAAAATCGACGAAATTTCACCCAACTTCGACGAATTTTAATACCATGATTATAACATGCTTATATGCCGATTTGCACTACTAGCTCGAATAGTAGTAGGTCATGTACAATGTTTTAAAAATCGGTTTGGACCTCCTTCCGAACCGCATACTGGAAATCCCTCCCAAAATTGGACCAGGCCGCATAATCAGTTGCACGACCGGATACAAGGTCGATTAAACCTTGATTTTCAGATACACATATTCTCATTTCATCTTTTTTACATTTAGATTCATCCATGTTTGTTTAGATTTAGATCATAGTGCATGTTTGTATTTATTTAAATTGTGATGATTGCATATTTGCATGATTGCATCCATTATTCTTGTAATTGTACTATTTAGATACAATTGTACAAATTAAATATGTAAATTCATGATCAATATATATATAATAATTAATTAATTAATTAATTAATTATTTATTTAATTAATTAATTAATTAATAAAAAAAATCAAAAACCGCATATACTCCCGCATACCGCATATACTCTACAAGGTGACCACTCCAAACGCATAATGCATACCACTTTTTAAAACATTGCATGTACTTGTGAAGATGGTGTGCATGGATGTATAGCTAGACACCTAATTTTTTCAACTAAGCAGGCTTCTCGGCATTTTCATTTATAACCCTTCCATTTATAAGTTATAACATGACCTGCGCCTCTAGTAGCATCAATATTCACTTGAAGCTTCCTCTTGGTGGCAATCCCACACTATCAACATTTGGAGTTTCTCTATCTGTTTCCCTCGATCCTGCACAGATTGTACTACAACTGTGTAATTTGTAATGATTCTGGCGTTTCTCATATGGTCACACCTTTGTTGACAGACATTGAAACTAAATAGGTAAATATATCTATCCTATTTCCACTCTTTGGTAGAGTTATCTTATTACCCTATTCAACTATCAAGTTGGGATTGCTAATTCTAGACAGTCAATATTCCATGAGGTTATGTAAACTATGTTCTTAGACTTCAGAGTCTAATTTTATGAGTGGCAGAATAACCATTCTGGCCACTTAATCTACAAATTCATGAGTTCCTTATCTATATATGCTATCCATCGACTTTCGCTGGACATGTATTGATATTTGTTTTAGGTTATCTGTTGTTTACGGTCTAGAAAACCCTCCATTTTTTGTAAAGGAGTTGTATGAAATTAGGTTTTTAACTAATATTGGACGGATTTTCTAAGATTATTCTTTCACTTTTTTATGATTTTATTGATTATGATTTATACTTAATCTTTAGGTTTTATTGTCCATTCCTTGTGTTCTTGTTACCCCAAAAAGAAAATTGGCTGGCCGTTTAGCTGTTATGCAAACCGTGTTGCATTTTTCTGGCAATTTCCTGGTTGAAGGCTCCGGCGGATCTTCTATCTTTAAGAGATTTCAAACTATAGACAATTCTGACGCTTTCAGTCAGGATGGTGAACTCAACAAGGAACAAACGGACAAGCCACAACTGAACTTACATCGGGATTCTGAAAAGGTCGACAATGATGTTAAGCTCCAGAATTTGAAAAAGCGCCACCGAAGATGGAAAGTTAATAAGGTCTTGCGTTGTAACCTATTAAGGCACCGTACATTCTTTATCCATTTGCTATTTTGCTATTTTTTTACTTCTCTTTTTTTTTTTGGGTATTTGTAGATAAAAGCTGTTCACTGGACCCGCTACCTTCTGCAGTACACTGCTATAGAAATCTTTTTCAGTGATTCTGTTTCTCCTGTCTTTCTTAACTTTGAATCATCAAAACTTGCAAAAGATGCTGGTGCATTACTGGTTTCTTTGAGAAACGAAATTTTATATCCAAAGGGAGGTTCTAGGGACAGATCTGGGATTATTACTTTTGTGGACCGACGTGTGGCTGTCGAAATGGCAGAAACAGCTAGAGAAAGTTGGAGAAGAAGAGAGTTAAGTAACTTTGAATACCTAATGATACTGAATACGCTTTCTGGAAGATCTTATAATGATTTAACTCAGTATCCTGTATTTCCTTGGGTCATAGATGACTACACATCAGAAAAGCTTGATTTTAATAACCCGTCTACTTTTAGAGACCTGTCTAAACCTGTTGGTGCATTAAATCCAAAGCGTTTTGAGGTACCTTTTAGCTTGGCATTTATTTCCTTCTCTTATTAGAATCAATGGACTTTATTTTTTGAAGTTTTCACTTTTTTATTAAACAGGTTTTTGAGGACAGATATCGCAATTTTTGTGATCCTGACATTCCTAGGTAAAAATCATCTCATTCTATTGATCTGACTCACAATGATTGAATATTTTATCGACATTGAATTGGAATTAACTGCTGGTTCTGTTGGTTACTCTTCTAAGTTCTAATGTCTTTCCTTCTCAGTTTCTACTATGGATCTCACTACTCAAGCATGGGGATCGTGCTTTTTTACCTTCTTCGGTTAGAGCCTTTTACGGCTCTTCACCGTAATCTACAGGTACATTTTCGATAGAAATCTTTGTTCTGTACCCTAACCATCATTAGCTTTATTACACTAAGTATTGCTTCTTGGCAACCATGTCCGCAGGGTGGTAAATTTGATCATGCGGATCGTTTATTTCATGGTATCGAGGGAACATACAGGAACTGTATGTCCAACACTAGTGATGTGAAGGAGCTTATACCGGAATTCTTTTACATGCCGGAATTTCTTCAGAATTCAAATTCTTATCATTTTGGTGTAAAGCAGGATGGTGAGCCTTTAGCAGATGTTTTCCTCCCTCCTTGGGCAAAGGTAACTCCAGCTATTTTCATCCTGTTCACTCTTGAATTAATGTTTTCCTTTCTCCTTTATAAATTTATAAATGAAGGGAGAAAATCTTTACCTGATAAAGCAAAAGATGAAGCCGACTTCAAAATATAAAGAATTAAAGAGCTAGTATTGGATTTTATTCATGGAGGTATTGCTACATGAGGGAATATGTGGTAAAGTCCATCATGAACCAGACTTGCAAATGAACTTTAGAGAGAACCAACTGATCACACTCTTATCTAGATAGAGTGAGACTTTAGAGGTGCTTTCAAAAGTTTGAATGATATGAACAGTTTCCTGAGTATTACCGTGAGGAGGACGTCCTGGTCCTTTGGGTGCCATGCTTTTGATAATAGTGATCCTCTGTATGCCCAACCCTGCCACTCAAGTTACACTTGGGACACAGACCCTTTGATGACTGCTTCTGGAATTAATGTTTTCCTTTCTGCACTATTAATTTATAAATAAAGTGAAAGAAAATCTTTACCTGATAAAACAAAAGATGAAGCTGAGTTCAAAATATAAAGAATCAAAGAGCTAGTATTGGATTTTTCTCGTGGAGGTATTGCTAGATGAGGGAATATGTGGTAAAGTCCATAAGACTTTAGAGGTGCTTTCAAAAGTCTGAATGAGATGAGCAGTTTCCTGTGAATTACCGTGAGGAGGACGTCCTGGTCCTTTGGGTGCCATGCTTTTGATAATAGTGACCCGCTCTATGCCCGACCCTGCCACTGGAGTTACACTTGGGACACAGACCCCTTGATGACTGCCTCCTTTAGCAGTTGCAGCTTAAGATGTGTGTGTGTGCATTACAAAGATTGGAGAAAATGATGGATCAAAATATGTCTGTGGAATGCAAGCATGGGCCTCTTCCAGAATCGGTGTCTTATTAGAAATAAGGTTCCGCAACTTAATCATTAATAGAAACTAAAAAGACCTCTATTGGAAGAGGGACCGAAGAATCTGGAGACAAGAAGGTATAATATACATAGAAACATCATAAGTTGTAAAGAAACTAAAGATGACCACGCCGAGAAAAGGAATCCTCTACGACTAATTACTCCAAGAGAGATGAAAATCCATATATTGGATTGTGAAATGCAACTTGTATTATTGAAAACTACCAAAAAAGGTCTACCAAAACATATGTTCTCCCAACTGTAACTCTGTTTAAGTTACACTATTAAAATTCAGAATGCATGTTATGAATAAGCAGAATGATTCCTTTGCATTGTATGTTCTAAATTGTTCTCAAAATACCGTAAAAAATAATCTTATTTAGATCTTATGATGAATAACTCAGATTATTCAAGTATTTGTACAGATGCAAATTCATATAATCGATAGCTTCAGCCAGAGTGTTAAAAGAACAGAAGGTCAACTCCAAATGTTTTAGATCCTATTTTCAAATGAAAATATACTTGTGTGTGCATACACGTGTCAGCACATATTCTTTGAATTTTGGTATAGTTTATTTTTCATATTGTTACGGAATGACCTCGAAAAAAAAAAAGTTTGCATGATAGATGAAAAGAACCACTGATGTGTGGCTCAAGAGTGTTTCCTTTATTATCTCAACATGTCACCTTCAGGTCCAGCCCAGTGTCTGGGGTAGACCCGTTATTTGCAATATATTTGAGGTTTCATAGTATTTTTAGAAATATATTTCTGTTGATTAAGATTATTTATTGCTTGCAGGGTTCTCCGGAAGAATTCATATATCGAAACAGAGAAGCTCTTGAAAGTGAGTTTGTAAGTTCAAACCTTCATCATTGGATTGATCTAGTTTTTGGGTATAAGCAGCGTGGCAAACCGGCTGTAGAGGTATGAAAAGAAAATTTACTACTGTGATGACTGGTCCATTGCAAAATCTACTGAGTTGTATTATTTGTGGCAGGCAGCAAATGTCTTTTATTATCTCACTTATGAAGGCGCTGTTGATCTGGAATCAATGGATGATGATATGCAAAGAGCAGCCATTGAAGACCAGATAGCCAATTTTGGACAGACACCAATCCAGATATTTAGGAAAAAACACCCTAGAAGAGGACCGCCTATTCCTATTTCTCACCCTTTATATTTTGCACCTGCATCGATCACTTTGACATCTATCATCTATAACTCAGTCGTGTCCCATTCATCTGTATTGTTCATAGGTTTAGTAGATTCCAATATTGTTATAGTGAATGAAGGTTTATCTCTCTCAGTGAAAATGTGGCTGACCACCCAACTCCAGTCTGGTGGAAACTTAACCTTTTCAAGTTCTCAGGTATAATTTTTTTTTTGATTTTTTGTGTTTAGTCTTAAAAAAACTATAAGAAGCAGGTTGTTTCATCATATATTTTTCTTACAGGATCCTTTTTTTGGAATTGGCTCTGATGTACTTTCCTCCCGTAAAATTGGGGCCCCCTTGGGTGAAAATATTGAACTTGGAAGACAGTCATTTGCCACACTTCAAACAACAACTGAAAGCTACTTAGTTTCCTCTGGTTCATGGGATAACAGCTTTCAAGTCATATCATTAACTGATGGAAGGGTGGTTCAGAGTATCAGGCAACACAAAGATATAGTCAGCTGTGTAGCAGGTACTTTTGATGAATATCATCAAATTTATTGACAGTTCATAGATCTGACTGAAGTTTCCCTTCATTCAGTTAAAACTGAGTTAGCACATTTGATCATGAATTTTTTATTCCTCACAAGCTATTCATGTGCATATCTATAAAAAATGCATGCTAGGCATGTTTATGTTGATTGAAAACAACACATTGAGATTGGTTACATGGATCTATCTTTCCATTCGGTAATGATCTGTAGTATAATGTCATCGAGTTGTAAAGATATCCTATTCTTTTCTATGCAGAGATCCATATTCATGAAATTTGTTTTCTTTAATAACGAACATGAAATTGTAGACTGAGCAGTAGATTATAAGCTGAATTTCAGATTATTGTAGAAAGACAATCCAAGGTTTCGGAATTGAATTACCTTTTCTGCTAAGCAAGTTGATCTGAATGTCTCTTTTACTGTTTCTATAAGTTATATCACTATATCTTGCCTTGAAAATTTTCTTTAGCACTTTTCATGTATGTAGTTTGTTGATATCATGTCCATTCTCAGTTTGGTTTGTGTCAAATTTTGTACATCTATCATGATTCTTACAACTTCACTAAATATGTGTTCAGTTACATCTGATGGAAGTATACTTGCCACCGGGAGTTATGACACTACAGTAATGGTCTGGGATATTTTGCGACCGAGAACCCTGGAGAAGAAGCCTCGCGCTACACTGAGTGAGCTGCCAAGTAAAGATCGTATAATTGTAGAGAATCCATTCCACATTCTTTGTGGCCATGATGACATTATTACATGTTTGTTTGTAAGCGTGGACCTCGATATTGTTATCAGTGGATCAAAAGATGGTACCTGCATTTTCCACACACTGAGAGAAGGACGGTATGTACGATCCATAGAACATCCATCTGGTAGCCCATTGTCTAAATTGGTTGCTTCACAGCATGGTCGTCTGGTGGTCTATGCTGAAAATGACCTTAGTCTTCACATGTTTTCCATCAATGGGAAACACATGGCTTTTTCTGAATCAAATGGTCGGTTAAATTGCATTGAACTGAGTCGTTGTGGAGAATTTCTTGTTTGTGGTGGTGATCATGGGCAGATAGTTTTACGGTCCATGCATGCTCTTGAGATTGTGAGAAGATACGAAGGAAATGGAAAGCCAATAACTTCATTAACCGTGACACCTGAAGAGTGTTTCTTAGCTGGAACAAAAGATGGTTCTCTTCTTGTGTATTCTATTGAAAATCCTCAGCTCAGGAGAAGTAGCCTTCCAAGAAATACCAAGTTAAAAGCCTCCATAACTGGCTAATTACTGAACAGTTGTATTTTATACTGGTGTTGTTACAGGTATGCTCTGCAGACCACCAATTTGCTGCCCTTTTTATTATGTAGCAAGATCAAATCTTATTTGTTTTCTGGTTAATCAGTGACAGAAACTACCTCAATAGTTTGCACAACCTTTGCCGCCACTAGAAACTATATTTTCTTACAAGTCAACATGAAGATTATCTAATAGGAAAATGTAACCTTTCCTTGATTTGTCAAAATTAAAGTGATGCATAAAAATCCGGAGTGTGAGATCTAACGCAGATTACTCCTTTATTTATAATAAGAGAATAAAAGGGAAAATTACATAAAGAGTCCACCAACAATATGGAAACAACAGAAAATAGAGATAACTAAATAAATATCACTAAATCCTTTTATTCTAACACTACTCAAGCTGGAGTATACATATCATGCATACCCAGCTTATCTAAAGGCAGTAGGTAGAAGAGGCTTGGTGAAGATACATGCAATTTGCTCTCGAATCCTCACTTGAGCAGTCTTCACCTTCTTAGCCAATACCAAATCACGTACAAAAGGACATCGATATGCTCTCTCCCCTCATGAAAAACAGGATTGCTAGCACTATGAATAGCAGCTTGATTGTCACACATTAAAGTGGCAGGAGTATCCACAGTCCACACTAATTCCCATCTCAGAGAGAACACAAAGAACCCACTACAATTCACAACTTGCATGGGCCATAGCCATTATTCGGCCTCAATGCTAGAACGAGCCACTACACTTTGCTTTTTACTCTCCCAAGTGACAAAGTGTGACCCCATAAAAATATGGTACCCAGAGGTAGACCGCCTGTCCTTTGCATCACCAGTGCATCAGTGTAGCTAATAACCTGAAGAGTAGAGCTACGATGATTGCTCATAGAACACGTAAGACCTCTTCGAGGAGCTCCTTTTAAATATCTCAACATACGACATACTGCCAAGGAATGAGGTATCCAATCTGATGTTGTTTCGACAGCCTGGAAATAGGTAATTACCGATATACCAACGGAAATTTTAACAGATGCAATCATAGCCGTTTTGATGCCAAAATGAATTAAATCATGAAATTTTACAGGTGTAATCTCTATACCTAAATGCATCATTTTATGCAATAAATTCTATAATGGGTATGTGGGGGTGTCCATGTGCGAGGTAGAGAGTCTTTCCTATTTACTGGGGATTTTGATGAAAAAATGTTGGAATTCAGATTTGGAATTTTACTAGCATAGTCCATAAACATAAATACGCACACTTATGCAATAATATTGGATTTACAACATATGAATATTGTAGTAACTTACTAACTCATATTAGTTGTATTTGAGTTACACGTTGATTCTCCATACAATATGAGTTGATATGGTTGGCATATTGCTCCCATGACATGTACATTATGTAAGGTTGGTTGTATGAAGTTACGTATATGTGTATAACACTCATTTGCTTTATGTAATCAAACACGATATCTTTTGAATTCTATTTGAAATTGAGTTTTTAAAATAAGGTCTTGAAAATAATGAGGTGTTATTTAATGATAAAAAACTCATTTGAAAGCTTGCTAAATAATTTAAACTTATGCACACAAAAACATATAGAAAATAATTGTTCAAACCCTCGGGCAGTGCTCCGACTTATTTTTTTGAGATGTTTTTTCATAATTGTCCATGCCAACCACATTTGGTTCTTTCTGTGGTTGGTGTGAGGGGGAGAAATAGAAGAGAGAGAGATGAAGAAGAGGAAGATTATATTCTGCTGCTTTATATTTCTGTGGATCTTGATGTACTTCTTGAAGTACTTGCAGACTTCTAAATATTTACTGCTACATGCTTCTTGGAGAGCTTATTATCTGGAGATTCATGTATATTGCTTTCTTTTTCAAGATGATGGTCTTCTATCTGACTATGTTGACTCTACGATCTACTTTTTATCTGTGCTTTCTTTGCACGTTGACTACTACTGTTGTACGCCAACACTCTCTGGCTTGTCTATGTTTTGCGCATGTTGAGCTTTTTACTTGTTCGTGCCTTGTTTGCATGTTGACTTGTGTGCCAACACTCTTTGGCTCATCCATGCTCTGTTTCGTACGTTGACCTATTTGTGCTTTGTTTCGCACGTTGACTACTACTACTACTATGACCCAACACTCTCGGGGTTATGACGTTAGCGAATGTGATAAAGACCATGATGCTCTACTACTGCTTACTGCTGCTCTAGATGATTGCCTACTTGCCTGCTAGGAGTATCTACTTGAGGGGAGTGCCTGAGTATTTGAGTGATGAGTGCTTTATTGTATATTGAGGGGGAGAAATTCTTGTATGGGCTTGGCTTATCTTTGATTCTGCTTCTTCATTTTTTTTAGTCTATCTCTCTATTTCCAAGTTGACTTGGGATTCTCCCAAGCTTCATCTTGAGGGGGAGTATTAGAGAGTCTGCTTAGTTTAGTTAAGTTATTTGAGTCTTATTGTGCATGGGCCCAAGTGTATCTTGGCCCATTAGGGCGTTGTCTAAAGTCTGTATGCTTCCCCCTTATCCTATGTAAAGGAGGATTCCTCTTATCAATATATCGAATAACCTTCTTTTATTCTCTCATAGGATTGATGTCGCTATTTCCTATGGATCTCATACAACTCGTTTGGAGTACACCTACAGAATTGTTTGGATAATGGAGGTGGAATGTGGTGATTGGTCTCCCTCCTGGAAAAATATGCTCTCTTCGCTCACAATGGGTAAGGGTGGCTCTCTAGATAAAGAAAAACTCTCTCCTTACTCATGGTGATAGTTGGTGTCTCTCCCTAACATGTGCCACCATCACAAAAGCAAGGTGTAGACTTATGGAAGGTAGCATCAGCCGAGACAAAGACACAATGCAAGGACAGTGAATAGCATATGTACCCTTTTTGGGTACTAGAGTAACCCGGGAAAGATAGTCTTAATAGATTTGAGGGACAACTTATCTGCCTTAGGATCAAAATTATGAACAAAAGCAGTGCATCCAAACACCTTCAAGGGAATGTGAAAGGGGACATCATGAGGACGTATAATAGAGAAAGGTGTGACACCGTGAAGAACAGACGAGGGTTGACGACTAATCAGAAAACATGCAATGAGAATTGCATCAGGCCAAACCCTTTCTTGAACATGAGACGGATACATCAAGGTCCTAGCAATGTTAAGAAGGTGGTTATTCTTACCCTTAGTCACCATTTCGTTGAGGCGTATGAGCACAAGAAGTCTGATGAATCATGCCACTTAACAAAAATAAAAAAACTTTTTGAACACATTCTAAGCATTGTTAAAGTGAAACACCTTAATAGAGCAAACAAACTGAACATTTATTAATTGATCAAAAATTTTCAAGATGGATATAACTTACTCTCTGGACTTCATGCGATACACCCATGCCATTCTATAGAAATTATCAACAAACGATAGGAAGTATTGATATCCATTATAACCAAACTCTTTAACAGGATCCCATGCATCACTATGATCAATTTGAAAAGGGTTGCACCACGTTTAATGACACGAGCCAGATAAGACACCCTATGGTGCTTTCCAAACTGACACGACTGCCACCTAATAGACGGAAGTGAAGATAAACTAGGCTCCAACTTTTTGAGAAACTCTAGAGACGGACGACCATAGTGCTAGTGCCACTATAAAGGGGATACCAAGGAAGGTTGTAGTTATTTGACGAGTTGGACGATCACCATGGAAAAAGTAGAGATCATCTTGCCTAGGCCCCCCCACCAATCGTCATCAAACTCTTGAGATCATATAGAACAAGATAATAAAGAGCAAACATTAGCTGACATTGTAAAGAGACATAAGATTGTGTGAAAAGTCAAGAACATAATGAAAAAATTCTAGTGTGAAGGAAGAGGAAGGACGAACATTCCCACATGCCTGAACATGTCTAATGGAGCCATTAGTGAGTGTTATAGAGGTATGTGGTATATAGGTGGATAAATTTGCAGCAAAAACTTCATATTTGTCATGTGTTGTGAAGCTCCAGAGTCTACCACCCAAGGGGTTGACGAGTGTGATGTTAGGAAAGAAGTGGCATGATTACCTTCAACGGAAACCAACTTGGCAACCCCACTTGAAGAAGAGTAAGAATTAATTGGTGCACTTTGAGTGACCTAATTAAGGCGATCATATTCTTCCTTTGACACAGTAACATCAAATTGCATCTTTGTAGTGGTAACATCAGATGACTTAGCATAATGTGTAACACTAGAAGAGTCTATGGCAGTAGAAGGATGCCCATGTTTTCGGTGATACATATCCACTGTGTGCCTTAGTCAGCCATAAAAACTACACTTGAATTTTCCTTTTCCTGGACATGTGCCATGTTTTTCGCCTCAAGTAGAAACAAAAAGTGAACTATGAGCTTCGAAGGTAATTGATGATCCCAATAGAGGGAATAAGTTCAAACGAGGCTCGATGTATTCGTGCGTGGACCTCCTCAAGACTGGGAAGTTTGTCACCCCCTCACAACTCACATCACTAAATTACAAAAGTAGAGACGTGAGCTACAACTTGTTCAATTGTACAGTCTACATGATTTAGTCACAGGCATTACTGACCAAATCTTAGGTAACGATCGCTTACCTGATGTTGACGAAGTCCTCAAGCGCTTTCAACAACGTTCTCTAACTGATCATCCATTAGCCTCGTCTGATGTTGCTCTCCTCACTGCTCCTAACCGAGGCCATGGATGTGGTCATTTGTTTGGAGGGTCGATCGTGGTCGCCGTACTAACATAAGATCTTTTATGGGAGCTCGGCGTTGTAACTTTTGTGGCTGCAATAGCCACACTAAGGATCATTGTTGTGCCAAACAAGGGATTCCTGCCCAAGGCCCAAGGAATGAAGTTTCGACGAAAGTGGAAAATTTTGCCCAAAAAGTTTTGATTTAGTTTCCATCTGCTACGAAACGTTGCCACTGTGTCGCCGTATCGAAGTCATCAAAATTTTTTGCCCAAAATTCGAAATTTTCCCAGGGAACATGAAAGTCTCCTTTCCTCCGACATGAAGGACCCCCACCTATCCCAATACCAAATTTTATTGCATAAAACGATGCATTTAGGTGTAGAGATCATGCCTGTGAAATTTCATGGTTTGATTCGTTCATTTTGGCGTCGAAACGGGCATGGTTGCATTTATCAAAAATTTTGTCAAAATTTCAATAAATTTCGGTTTCCATGTTGTCGAAACGGCATCGAAATCGGATGCCTCATTCCTTGCTCCTCCTGCCTGTGCCAATTAAGTTACTATTGAATATGGATATTATGTTCCTACTTCTAACATTGTTGCCTCTGATACCACTACTGTGCTAATTGAATGCTTAGTCGTTATGTTGCATACCTCTCAGTCATCTGCTCCCTCCAATGAGAGTACTTCAACAATCCTGACTTCCACATCTATGTCTGGTAATAAATGTTGGGTTATTGATTATAGTGCTTCATCTCATATATGTGGAATAAATATATGTTTTGTGTTTCGACGGAATCCACCACTAAACAACCGGTAATGCTTGTTGATGATTCCCGCTTGGCTGCTGATGGCATAAGCACAAAAAAAGCCTCATCCCTATCATTACATTCTACTCTTTTTGCGAGTAAGTTTCCCTTAAATTTACTATTTGTCTGCGAGTTGGTGTGTCAAAAGCAATCTTTATTAATTTTCTTCGTAGCTATTGTGTTATGCAAGATCTTCGTATGAGGATGATGATTGGCGGGGGGTACCCTGGTGGTCTATACTACCTACGTGACACTATCGGATCATTTGTTGTTGCAACCTTGTCTTCCTCTAGTTCAGCTTGCTACTGGCATCATTGACTTGGACGCCCTTCTCTTTCTGAGCTAAAACTCTTGCTTCTATATCTGACACTTGTAGTTGTATTAAGTGTGAAGCGTGCTGCCTATGAAAACAAACGTGTGTGTTGTTTCCCAAAAAGAATTCATTATCTAGTATTTCATGTTTTCATTTAATACATTTCGTTATTTGGGGCTCATGTAAAATTCCCATTGTCTCTAGATTTATATACTTTATATCTTTTATTGATGATTCTTTTGAGGCTTACTTGGTTGTTTTTATTAAAAAATCCTTCTCTTCCTAGCATCAAACTCTTTTTTTGCTAAAGTCTGGACACAATTCTCTTCTCTTCCACAATCAAAGTCTTCCGCAGACAATGCCCTTGAGTTGTCTAGTAGGATCTCACAACCTTCTGTAGTGAGCGAGGCACCATACACCAAATCTCCTAGTCTTACACCCCCCAAGAAAATGGCATTGGTGAACGGAAGAACCGCTTAAGCATTTCCCGTACTATTATGTTTACTAATGGCTTCTTTTATTTTTTGGAAAGGTTTAACCTTTATTGATATCACCACTCAAAAGAGTGAAAACTTACAAACAAAACCGCTTAAGCATTTCCCGTACTATTATGTTTACTGATGGCTTCTTTTATTTTTTGGAAAGGTTCAACTTTATTGATATCACCACCCAAAAGAGTGAAAACTTACAAACAAATAACGAGGTTTATATTTTGTACCCTGTACCAATCACACTAGATTACATCAAATACACAAAACTACCACATTAAATAAATTGACTTGCTACGCACTACAAGATCGATTTGAGAATATATTCTGCTAAGGAAGATTTCGTAACACAAATCCTTCAAATTTAATGAACTATTCATGCTGCCATTGAAATGAAACAGAACCACAGTAGAAAGCTCCAGGAGTCAATCTTCAACCTAGCAGGTTTGAGCATAACCTTAAACCCAGTCAGGTATCAACATCTTTAATCAGAAACTAAGGATTCAGATATCCTTTTAGCCTTACTCCCGAGTAAGATACGGACTGTCTTCATCTTCCCACTGCTTCCAGATGAGTATTTTGCTTTTGAAATAGTAATGCGATATCATTTAGACCAGATTTAGAGTTGGATTGTGGGATAATATCACTTTGAAGGGAATGAACAATGACTTCATCGATATCAGGATCAACTGATGGATGCTGCTGTTCTGAATGAATCACAAATTGATCTTTTGTAATGTGTTCAGTGATGGCAACAAAATCATCTATAGATTCATTTCGTTCTTTATATATTTGTACATCTGTTCCCTCCGTAGCTATTGGCTTCCTCTTCCGCATCCAAACTTTGCTCGCAACAGTCGGCATTGGTGAACAATCTCCATCTTCATGTTCATCAATGTTCAGTTCCATTTCCATTGTATCAATGTCATCTTCCTGTTGCAGCACCGCAAAGTTTTTGGTATTGCGTCATCGTTGTCCCACTTTGGAAGTAATTTTTGTTCCATTAGATCGTGATTGTCGACATGTATGGATATTGCGTCCATAAAAGGAATGCCAACTATCATCTTCCTCATTCCATCTAACTCCTGCGTCGTCTGAGTTCTTCCCCAAATCCTCATCTGTTTCAGTTTGTCAAACCAAAGTGCAGTCTTTAATTACATGTTCTAGTTTACCACACAGCTTGTAATCCATGCCATTTTCATTAGCAGTGCTTTCCTGATGGTCCTTCCTGTGTCTTGTTTCATTGTTTATGTATGGTGGTAGTATATTGATCTTCAGAACAATGTACGGCTTCACATTGTTCACCTTGACATCCACTTTTCCACGTTCGATGTGGGTATCAAACTCAATATCCATCCTTGTATGACTGTTGCTCTGTCCAGAAGGGTTATTGGCAGTTACCTTACTTGTTCCTCGTCTGTTTGTGCACCCTCGTTGTAAACTCCATCGCCGCCCCCATCATACGCCGTTGTACTATCATCACCCCTGACGCCTTTGCCTGCCCTTCCATGCCGTCCACCAAAATGGCGTCGGAACCCGTCCCTCCTTGGTACCGATAACCGCCAGCATCCCTCGAAGTGCTTTCCATGACATCGCTTGCCTCGGCCATCCCATTTTCAAGGTTAACCACTCTAATGGCTTGAAGCTATACTTACTTTCTGTTTTCTAATAAATCACATACCATCATTAGTTCTCCACTACAAAATCCCTTTCTCTATCCTCTACCCCAATATTGAGTCATTTCATCTAATCCCCCACATTTTTGGTTAAATCTGCTTTGCCAAGACATTAGAGCCTGGGCTAGATAAGTTTTTCCCCAGATCCAATGAATGTATCTTCTTGGGTTATCAATGCGATGATCATGTTGGACACAAGTAGATTGTTAGTCCAGATGAAACCTATTTCAATCTACTCCATACCATGGAACAGGACTTCGACTTCGAGCCAACTTCGACAGGTGTGGAAATGGAAGTTTTTGGAAATGTCGAGGATTTTTAGAACCAAACTTAGACGCAACTTCGACAAAAATTAAGCTAAAAATAGTCATTTTGTGATGAAAATCGACAGATTTTAGCAAATCTAACTAAAAAACACAATATATGTTTACATATAGCCATCCATATAGGTTTACATATGTAGATAAATACACGATTACATACACTCATCTCCAAACTACAAAGTTCTTCCATATATAAAGTTTGTGACACTAAACAAACTACATAAAAATGGTGTAAATCTATGGTAGATTTAGCAGAGAGGGAGTCGATCTATTACTATTAGCTTAGAATAGTAAAAAATAACATCAAAATCATCTTATCTCAAGCTCCAATACTTTTTCCCCCTCACACAGCGAACCCCACAAAACACCAGAAGAATGTCGCCAACTTCGACGACTTCGACAGATGTCGAGGATAATGTGGATTTTTTAAATGGACTTGGGTCAACTTTGTCGACATATGGGAAAATGTCGACAACTTCGACAAAGTGTCGAGGATATTGTGGAATAAGGATGTTTACGTGGATTCGACGTCGCCAGCCATCGACATAGACATTATTGGCAAAATTTCACCCCATGTCGATGACATTTAGTACCATGCTCCATACTATTCTACAACTTGTGATTCCTTAAGCACGGACATCATTTTCCCACAACCCTTGTTCCTTTGCTTGTGATTGTGCTCATGGATCTTGCTTCTAACATGACGAAGCCTTTGCAAGTACATTATCATCAAAAACCTTTGGTGGCACCTACAAATCCCCTTACATTTCGTCTTTCTCCATGTGGTAATCCTACTAGTCAGGTTGATGATGTTTTTGCTCCTAATTTGTAACTTAAATCACTCTAGTGATGATTGGAGAACAAGAAGATAATGCGCTACCTATGATACAGAACAATATTGTTCTTGGGACAAGCTCAGTTCGTCCTTCTCTTCACCACCACGAAGTGTGCCATTAATATACCAAATACGACTAATGAGGCTTTGTCCCACAGTGGTCAGTGTCGTGCCATGGAAAAAGAGCTTATTGCCTTATCAGAATGACAGACCTGTCCTCCTTCTGGTTGTCCACTGGTAGGGTGCTGCTGGGTTTTTTTGTGATATCATAATTCTCAAGGCCCACGCCTAGGCTCCGCCTAGGCCCCCCAAGGCTCTAGGTGGGCCACTTTAACTGGGCGCCTAGGTTTTGATGACTAAAGTGGATGCCTGGGCCTTTTACGCACAAATTTAGACACTTAAAGATCAAATTAGTAGGGATTATATCTGAATTTCGTCAAATTTGATCGTGTTTAGTTATTTTAGGGAAGAAGTAGGTCTGATTTAGGCCAAAACAGATCTAATTTAGGTATATTAGGTCTGATTTGGAGGGAGAGAATAGGGCTGATTGGGGGAAAATGTTTTATTTGGGAAATAAGGTCTGATTTTGCCAAATTAGAGCTCATTTAGGTCAATTTAGGACAAACTAGGGGAGGCTAGGTCTGATTAGGTCGTGTTATGCCAATATAGGTTTGACTTGGGCCAAATTATGGCATACAAAGCGAAATTAGGTTCAAATCTAGATCGTGTTAGGTCAACTTAAGGTCGAATAGGCCTAGCTTTGGTCATGAGTGTGATGTAGGTGAAGTTATGATTGATTAAGCTTATGGATAACCAATACAAATGTATGTAGTAATTCATATATTTGAATATAGCTAAATCTATATGCAAAATTATTTTTATATATGTAAAAAGTAAACAAATATGAAGAATGCCTAGAAACGCTTGAGCTCCCGCCTAGGCCCCCTATGGTCTTCTTGGGTGAGAAGGACCGCCTAGCCGCCTAGACAAGTATGTGTGATATGCCATCTCGATGCTTTGTGGAACGTCTAAAACATGACTGGTTGCAAAACAATATGCTTAAGTATATGGCATTGATTGTTTCAAAACCTTCTCCCTAGTTTCTCTTCTGAATTATGTTCGGATACTTATCTATGTAATTGTCAATCTTGACTGGCCACACTTGCAGTTAGATGTCAGGAATGCTTTTTTATATGGAGGTCTGGAGGAAACTGTGTACATGAAGCAACCACCTAGATTCAATGTTATCAGGACCGGGCTGGTCATCGAACTGGTGAGGCTATTGGATCTCGGTTGACTGGTCCAACTAGTGCTCAGCCCGGTTCAACCGATGGTGTCAACCATGATATCATGTATAAACTTAAGGTGCTAAAAATATAGACAAGATATAAGAAACATGATAAAAAAAACATAGGGGAGGAAAAGTATACACAAGATTATAAAGAGGAAGAATAATGAATGCAGCCATTGGAGGGAAAGAAAGCATTAAAAGAAATAGAAATAGAAAAACTATGAAAACAACAGTTGGAGAGGAAGAAAACATTTTGAAAAAGGAAAAATATGTATGCAACATATGGAAAAGTTTAGTAGGTGAATCCAATGAAGAATATAAAATAAAAGAGAACTTTCATGTTGTGTTGGAACCTTGGAGAAGCATCAGCACTAACGTTGTTTGAGTTGGCAGCAACTACAGTGACCAAATTGCCTCTGTAAGAGGTGACCAACGCAACAACAATTAGGAGACGAGGCGGCTTCTACTGCAGCTTCTGATCCAAGGATGTTGCAGTGTGCATGCATAGGGGACTATAGAGAGGCAACATTGCCAAGGCTTTCATTGGGACAAATTGGAGTTTAGCGAGGAGTCGGGGAGTGGGGTTGGGTGGGTATTGCAGCAGGGTTTAAGTGGTACGTGCCACACCCATGAATTGACACAGTAAAACAACTTCATGTAGTCGTTCGGTTCTGACAGACTGGTCTGGTTCCACCAGTTTACCGGGTGGACCAATTTCTGACCGGTTTTGGGGTGTTTTCCGAGTCTTAGGCCTAACCGAACTGGTTTTGACCTCGGCTCCAGGTCCAATCGACCGGTCCAAACTGGTTCTGATAATACTGCGTAGATTTGTTGCTTAGGGTGAGTTTCACATGGTGTGCCGATGGCGGAAAACTAGCTATGGAATCAAACAAAGTATGCAGGCATGGTTTCAGAAGTTGAGTCACATTCTTTTCAAGAGTGAGTTTTCTCGCTCATTCTAATCAATTTCTTTGTTAAGAAAGGTAACTCCATAATTGTGGTTCTTCTTGTATATATCAACGACATCATTCTTTTTGGAAGCAACTCTAATGGTATCCAAGCATCCAACATTACCTATGCAATCACTTTGTCACTAAAGATCTGGGAAAATGACGCTACTTCCTGGGAATTGAGGTCTGCTCGAACTGCTTTTGTTATTAGTCTATTTTAGAGAAAGTATGTATTGGATCTTCTAAATGACATGTGATATTTTGGTGCTAAATCCGTAGACACACCTTTAGATACCAATATTCCTTGGGATGATAATTCGCCAGTCGCCACTAGCTTTCTCAAATAATAAGAGGTACAAAAAGACTGTGGGCAAACTTATATAGTTGACTGAGTCTGTGACCCATCCCGAGTGCACTTGTGGGATTGGTCAGTCGGTACAGGAATGTCATTGAAATGCAGTGTCATATTTGACAATACCTCAAATATTTGTCTTGGCAAAGGGTTTTATTACAGGATTAATGGTCACTATAACGTGATAGGGTTCTTCGATTATGATTATGTTGGCATTAAGCTTGATAGAAAGTCTACTTCTAGTGTATGCACCTTTGTTAAAGGTAATTTCATGGCATGGTGCAGCAAGAAACAAGTTGTAGTGGCTCGAGCTAGTGCAAAAGTTGAATGTAGAGCAATGGCTCATACTACATGTGAGATGATTTGGGTCAAAAAAATTCTATCAGAATTAGGCCTTACCTCTTCTAAACCTATGCCTATCCATTGTGATAATGTTGTTGCTATCTTCATTGCAAATATTCCAGTCCTCCAAGAGTGGACGAAGCATATTGAAGTTGACTATCACTTTGTGCGGGAAGCTATACGGGCCATGACTGTCATCACTCCCTATACAAAATCTGCAGAATAAATTACAGACTTGTTTACAAAGCCGCTACCTCAAAAAGTTTTTGCTACTTTAGTTGACAAGTTGGGCCTGATCGATATCTATGCCTAGCTTGATGAGGAGTGTTAAGAGTGGTAATGTATTTAGACCCAAGTGGGTGGATTCAGGAATGGTTTTTTGTCTACACTCCTATATTAGCACGCTATGTAATTACTCGATGATCATCTCAATCTAATCCTAGTTATTATTGTACTTGTTTCATTGAAGGGTAGAAAATATAAATGTGGAAGAAATTGCATAATAACTTTGTCCAAACTTCCTTCTCTTAACCAAGGATTCCTTATAAATTTTGCTTGTCTATGACATTAAGGAGTGATTAAGAACGTAACAAATTCTCATCAGTTATTAGTGACTCCTTAGTACACACTCTCAGGTAATTATTACCTACATATGAGAAATAAATTTAACTTAGAACCATAAAAGTACAAAGAAATCTCTTGGGATGCATGCTTGCTTGTTGTCCAAGGTTGAAGTTGGTCAAGAGCTGCAGACGTCATGCAGGTCTTTCTGATAGAATCATGGTTGTATAGGCGCCGGGCGTTCCATATGAATGCCCAGGCGGAGGCCCAGACGTTTTTATATATATATTATTTTAATATATATATAATTTTAATATATATATATATATATATATATATAGATAGATAGAGAGAGAGAGAGAGAGAGAGAGTCAAACACAATTAATAGAAAAAGAGGAAGACCTAAATTAACATGGGATGAGCTTATAAAGAGAGATTTTGAATCGAAGGATCCATGTAGCCGACCCCAACATAGTTGGGACTTGGGACTAAGGCTTAGATGATGATATATATATATATATATATATATATATATATATATATATATATATATATATATATATATATATATATATATATATATATATATATATAAATTGCATGTATAGTAAAAATAGTACATTCAAAAACCTGAATTTGTAGCACTCTTTTGGGAGATATTTGCCATTTTCCTTTATTGGGTTTTTGTAAAGCCGATTTGAGTTAATCACAAATTTATTACTCATAAATCAGAAATCAGAAATATTAACTATATTTGTATATCTATTCATGAGGCAGTACATTTATAAAACAAAACAGTAGATTAATAAAGTCAAAAGTAGAAAAGTTAAAGCAGTACGTTAATACTAATCAGTAGATAAATAAATAAAAATAGTAGATAGTAAATACAAATCAGTAGATAAGTAAATACTAATCAGTAGATTAATAAATACAAATTAATTGATATTAAATACAAATCAGTAGATAAAAAATTCAAAACATTAGATAAGTAAATACAAATCGGTAAATACAAAGCATTAGATAAGTAAATGTAAATCAGTAGATAAAAAAATTCAAAGCGTTAGATAAGTAAACTCAAAGCATTAAATAAATAAATACTAATCAGTAGATAAACAAATATAAAGTATTAGATAACAAAGTACAACTCAGTTGATAAACAAATATAAATCAGTAGATGATTAAATAATTTTAAAAAGTGGATGAACTAATACAAAACCCTAAATTTAAATAATGTGGTGAATCAAAAATCAGTAGATGAAGAAATCAGTGATAAGTATATACAAATCAGTAGATAAGTAAATACAAATCAGTAAATATAAAAATACCAATCAATAGATACATAAATTCAAATCAGTGGATAAGTAAATACAAATCAGTAGATACATAAATTCAAATCAGTAGATAAGTAAATTCAAATCAGTAGATAAGTAAACACAAATCAGCAGATAATAAATACAAACCAGTGGATACATAAACACATATCAGTAGATAAGTAAATACAAATCAGTACATAAGTAAATACAAATCAGTAGATAAGTAAATACTAATCAGTTGATAGAAATAATTAAAATTAAAATCTTAATTACGTGTATTACCTCTGGGCGCCCAGATTGGGGCGGGGCTTGGGCCGTCTGGGCCACCTAGGTGTGCCTAGGCGCCGCCTGGGCGCCCGCCTGTACAACACAAGATAGAATTGGGTGGGGCAATCTAAGTGGTGTTGGCCAAATGTAGCAAATCGACACTCTAATTTGGAAATGGTGCTATAACCTCATAGCTCGTGTGGAGGGATGCATGTAGAAGATGATTACATGTAGCGTTCTTGTTGCTCAGGCTCCTTTGGCTCTTGTGATTCTTTACGTTTTGTATACATAGATCCAATGGGAAGTGAAGCTTGTAATAACTTGAAAATAGGCAGCTCAAGTTGTTTGCCACTCCTGAAATTGACGACATTGCATTGTTCTTGAGGATTCACCTTAGTTGTAAGGAAGAGACATAATGCCTTATGTGACATTTTGGATGGTACCTAGATTGGTCAATTTGGACCTCCGAATGGTAGATAAAGCACTATTTGAGATTTTGATGCCATGTTCTGTTGAGAGTGTCTTAAACTCTCTAGAAAAGCTTCCTTGATGAACCGGACGTCTACATCAAGCTTCGACATCTTCGGGATGTGTTTTAGGCACCTACAGGTGTATTTACGGTCATTACTTCAGACCATATATGGTCTGCCTGGATTGTATTTGCATTTACGTTCCAGCTGGATCATAGACATTCCAACCTTGGACTGTAAAAATTACTGAAATGAAGATATAGTCTGTGTTTCGGACCGTATACAGTCCATTCGGATTGTAAATGCGGCTGGAAAACAACCTAATGACTTCAGGACTTTGGATATGGGTCATATTTTTTATAAATGAAGATACAATCTGTGTTTCGGACCATATATCGTCCAATCGGATTGTAAAGCGGCCGGAAAACAACCTAATGACTTCAGGACTTTGGATATGGGTCATATCATTATAAATAGACCCACCAACTCGTCCCAAATATGAAGAGCAACGAAGAGACATCAAGAGACGTCATTTTCAAAAATTTAAAGCTACGAACCTAGGGCTTTCCTTAGGGTTTCACGCCTCCAAGAGCTCCTCTCCAAGCAACCGTCTTCTTCCACGGTTGGCTTTTGGGTGTAAAAGGGGATTGGGTTCTTCTTCTTTCTTCTATATTCATCATCTCTGTAATCTCTCTATCAATAATATTATCTTCGTCAGTGGATGTAGGCTCCCACATTGGGAATTTGCTGAACCACTATAAATCTCGTCTTTGTGGTTGCTTGCTTGTTCGTTGTTGATCTTCGTCATACGTATTCGGTTTGGATTGTTCAATCTTACCCTTCCGCATCTCGGCAACAAACTCGTTGGGCCTTGTTGTTCGGGTCTCCCATCACCGCCATTGTGCCAACATGTTCTAGTTATTGGCATCGATGCATTGGACAATCTCCTTCAATTGTTCTCTCATTTCTTTGTTAGATTGATTGATTCTTCTATGGAAATTTAGGTGGTTGCACCAACATGAATGAATAGGATTATCTCCTTGTCAAATAAAGTACACCTCTTGTGTTCCAGCTCGACAGTCTATATTATGATAGGATCCCAAACAAAGTGTACACTTTATAGAAGATGACATGCTTACTATGGAATTAAAATAGGGATTGCACAAAGAAAACCCTACTCCCTTTTATGCAGGAAAGGGGAGGGATACATATCGATCCAAAACATAATGGGCCACATACCCATGCCACAAATTCAGGCCACCCTTAAAATAGTTGCTAGTTAATGCGGCCAACGGTTGGGTTCTCGGTGGTTACATTCCAGATAAGGTATGGTTGTCATTCTGACTTTTAAGATCTTGGAGTGATTTTAAGCTATCAAGGTGTGAACCTAGCATTGAGAGGTTACTCTTCTTTTTGTTGTGTTGTGACTGTTTTCATATGATATGTTCATTTTCATTGTAGCCTGAAAATCTGCATGACGTGTTATAGTCATTCCAGTTCCTTTGTAAATGCCTTCAAGGCTTGCTTGATGTGTGGTTACAACCATTCCCCGTAAGAATTGTTTGTTTAAGTGTTCAGAACAGCTGATTTTCACTGTGTTTCTTTTTATTCTTCAATTTCTTAGAAAGTGGAAACAAAAATGCCTTTATTAAGTGCAGTTCCTTACTCCTGTGAGATCTAATGAGGTGTGCATCAGTGATTATAGATTGTGACCATTTTAGCGATAGTTATAAAAAAATCAATGCAAACTTAGAGATTTTGGTGATTTCCTGGCCTTGCTTGCCTGTCTGTTCGGTCTGCAGTTTGGTAACGACTGGGTCAAAACTCAGCCTTTGTCGTGCACCGCTCACCGGAGGTAATAAGGGTTGAGTTTAGATTCACAAGAGGGCAACCTTGGGGGTTCTATAGCTCACGGTCCCCGCATTCATTCCCCGCAATAAGTGTGGTTCACATAGACCTTTCTAGTACGACGAATAGGGTGGATAGCTACAGCTACAAACTGGAGTTCGCCGGGCATATCTATGTAATGCAGATATGACAAAGTGTAATTGTAGTTTAGAAACTGGAGTTCGCCGGGCATATATTATTAATAAGTTTAGAAATTCAGGCCGGGTTAGTGGGTTATTGGGTTAGGATTTACCTCAACCCGGCCCATGTAAATGTTTGCGCTTGAAATCAAGGCCATAGCCCACCCACCAAAAAATTAGTGACGTATATGGATTTGGTTCTATGGCTCAGGTTCTGTTACAACCCAGTCCAATGCTCAACCTTAGGTGTACATGCCAAAGGATAGGGACCAAAAAAGGGGTAATTTTGGTCATCCAGTTTGGCAGGCATCACCTCAATTTGAGAGTGAGTGTCAAACACAAATGTATAGGTTGCCGATGCTGTCTTGTTGCAGACAATCAAGCAGACGATTTGTAGATTGGCATTGATGGCTGAGGGCCTCTAGGGGGCAAGGCTGCAGCTGGAAACTGCTCCTTATGTCAGCAGCATCACAACTACTGTGCAACCTTTGGCTTAAGTGGTGGCACCTACTGATGTTGCAACTGTTCTGTATTGGTGGTCTGGCTGGCAACACTAATAGTCCTGTGATTTTGTCAGATGTCATAAAAGGCATTCATTACCTAACATTTGATGCCTAATTGCATTCATCTGATTTTATTACACAGATCATTTTGTTGGTTTGATTTTTGCTTATAATTACAGCTATAAACCTAATGCAGCCTTTTTTTTTTTCATTTCAGAGGACTGACCGGATGATTCATACTACTTATGATATCATAGAAGTCTGGGAACTGAAAAGTTCTTCCAACTATAACTCCGGTCTCGTCTTACAGGCATTTGGGCTTAGAATGTCTATCTTGATCTGTATTGATAAGCTCCGCTTCCTGGTGCTTATAGGGCTATAACAGAGCCGTGGTGAAACATCGTACTCACACTTGTCCTCCTGTCCTCAATTTCATGAGAACTCTGTAAAGTTTCCCCTGGTGATTCAAAGATTGAAATCACTAACTAGAAAAAGAATAAGTGTATTATAATCTTGTAAATCTCATTCTTACAGGTGCAACTAATTAAAAATGTTGTAGAACATTCATTAACCACTTAGGGGTAGATAGTCTCTGCTTCATTTTTTGGCTAATACAGCCCTATTACCATGGGGAAACTTGTTCCAAGTTACAGTTCTTGTAACAATTTGTAAATTTTTGGAAACTTTTCAATGTTTGCTGTCAAAACTCATGTTTATTTGGATATTATACATCAGTACTTTACCAGAATTTTTTTCTGTTTTGAATCAAGTTGTATGAGTACTGTATCTGCCTGCATTTCTTGATTGCTTTCAAGCTCTAAAACCAGACAACTCAGTGGTTGCAGATTGTCCCTGGTCAATACGGTGTTGTGTTTATTTGTATACTTCTGAGGTTGCAGATTTTGTCTCTGGTAGTGGAATGCATCACTCGTCTTGAGATCAATAAGTTGCATTTAGTCTTCTACTAATCCAGCAAAGTGTTTTGATGATTGTCCTCAAAATTAAAGTTTTCTTCCACAAATGTCATGAGATGGTTGCATGTCATCAGGGGTATAGTTATACATATGCTTTCATGGATGAATTTGTGTTAGAGACCCAGTTTGTATATACCGTTACTATCGGTTGTCTGATATATTGGTTTTTTTTTATAGAAATCTGATATATTGTGCATGAGACGTAAAACCGTTTTATTACGACTCCTATCTGATGAGCAAGACATACATTTCATGTAGCTTCGTGATTGGACCTATTTAAGGTTGTTTTTCAAATCCATCTACTGCTTTTGCAGAATGTTTATTTTTGTGCAGATTTTGGCATTACACAATCTTCTTGTCATATTTCTCGTAATATGAGGACTCGCTAGTTATATTCATTGTAGAAGCTATGTGGGTATGGGTTTTCACAAAGCTTAATATTCCATTCATTCCAAATGTTCTGGAGGTATGAAAAGGCGACCAACTTATTATATGGGACAAGATTAGGAAGACGATGCAACTCTGGATCATTTTGGTGCTTGGTAGTGAGGATCCAGATGTGCTATCAGGTGTGGATATTGTTTGGAAAAATGGTTCCAGATCTAAGAGGTGAAAGTGTTAGGAAATTGAACTTTGTTTTTTACCATATCCCAAAGCATTTATGGTTTCATTGAAGTCTCTACTCATGAGGTCGCTGTCTAGTCATCTCAATGAGTCAAAAGTAAAACGAAAATGACCCGGTCATGTGCGGATGCTGGTCACGCGTAGGTTAAGCGCAGAGGAAAGGCTGTTTTTGAAGAGTTAGTTTTTCCTTTTTGGATGAGTGGTGTTTTAAGGGTTGAGAAGTTGTCTTTTGGAACGGTGGTATTGCATGTTGGCAGGCGACGAGGTGTCAATGGCAAGGCAGGATAATTTTGGGATGACACAGATGGACATTTATTTGTGAGAGAAATTTATTTCAAATATAACTTTTAATCTGTGATGATTTTTTTGACAATAAAAATTGTTGCTCTTTGAAAAAAAATATTTTCCAACAAGATCAATATGATGCACTTTTGTCAAAAATGATACGAAATACAAAAATAAGTATTATTAGATGGTAGGTGGGTATGATGTTATGAGAAACAAATTAATTTTGTTTATAACTTTTATTTTGTGTTGAATTTTTTGACGAAATAAAAATTGTTAGATTCTTAACAAAAATTACATTTTAACGACACTAATATCTATATACTTTTGAGAAAAAAAATATAAATATAAAAATGAGTATTATATATTTTGGGTTAAATGTTTATTTTCTTGTTAATACACTAACTCAAAAAATAAGTGCATAAAAGGAAAGAGATGAGGATAATAAAACAAAGAGAGGAGGGTTAGGCAATTTACCCATTCATGATCAATGAGCTCCATTTCATGTGTTACTGGGTTTAACTCATTTTTGGGTGTCAATTACTGATGTTTGGGTGCCAATTGTACATTTTGAGCGCACTTTTCCATTCACTTGGTGTCATTTCATGGCTACTAGGCGTTGATTAAGTCCATTAAGTTTTGGATGTTGTTAACTTATTTTTGGGTGTCAATTACCCATATTTGGGTGTGAATTGTCCATTTTTGGACACACTTACTCACTTGGTGTCATTTCATATGCTAATGCGCATTTATTAAGTTCATTAAGTTTTGGGCATCGATAATTTATTTTTGAGTATCAATTACCCATGTTTGGGTGTCAACTATCCATTTTTGGGCGCACTTACCGATTCACTTGGTGTCATTCTATGTGCTACTGGGCGTTGATTAAGTTAATTAAATTTAGGACATTGTAGACTTATTTTTTGGTGTCAATTACCCATGGTTGGGTGTCAATTTATGTGCTAATTAACACATTGGATTTTCTCTCGTCTAAAATGGGCAACTGACACTTAGAGTTACTTAATGGCGCATATAAATCAACAAGATTAATGCCATTTTATGTGTTACCAGTATTGATCAATTCATCATGTTTTAGGCTGTCATTAAGTTATTTTAGGTGTCAACTATTCATTTTTGGGTGCCAATTATCTATTTTAGGTGTCATTAAGTAACTTGAAGTGTCAATTACCTATTTTATTTTTGGGCATCATTAATTTCTTTTGGGTGTCAATTACGTATTTTTGGGAGCACTTACGCATTCATTGGCATCAAATTGATAAAAGTGCCCAAAAAATAGCTTAAAGCGCCCAAAATGGCTAAATAGTGTTTATAAGTGGCTAAATAACGCCCAAAATTTGCTAAAATCACCAAAAAATCTCCAAAATTATGATAAACTATTTATTTGCATCGAACAAATCTATTTGGACACCATTACCTTATTATTCTTTGTAAATTACCTTTACTCGTGATTTAACACATAACATTTATTTGGGAGCCTTTTTTATGATTTTGGGTGTCAATGAACCATTTATGGGCGTCAATTAACCGTCTCTGGGTGTCGATTAGTCATTTTTGGACGCCATTAAGTTGTTATTGGGCGTGAAGTACACTTACTCCTTATTTAATGTGTACAACCATATTTGGGTGTCATTAAGTTGTTCTTGGGTGTCAAACAAACTTATTTGGGGGGCCAATGTTGGTTTTAGTTGTCAATTACCTTGGTCATGATTAACGCGTACAATATTTACTTGAGTGCCATTTTTATACTTCTAGGTGTCAATGAATGATTTCTGGGCATCAACGAACCATCACTGGGTGTCGATTAGCCATTTATGGGCGTCATTAAGTTGTTGTTGGGCGTGAAATATCTTTACACCTTATTTTAATGTGAAATAATATTTGAGAGTCATTAAGTTATTCTTCGGTGTCAAATAAACCTATTTGGGTGTAATTATGTTATTTTTTGTTGTCAATTAATTTAGTCATGTTCTAACACGTATAATATTTATTTGGACGTCATTTTTTTATTTCTCGGTGTCAATGAACTATTTCTGGACATCAATGAACTGTCTCTAGGTGTCAATTAACTGTTCGGTGTCAATTCATATGTAGATTTGTTAATTATTCGAGCGTCAAATAATCATTTCTGGACGCTATCAAGTTGTTGGGTGTCAAACAAACCTATTTGGGCGTCGTTATGTTGTTTTTAGTTGAAAAATACCTTAGTCATGATTTAACACATACAATATTTTCTTGGGCTCTATTTTTATACTTATGGATGTCAATGAATCTTTTCTAGGTGTCAATGAACCATCTCTAGGTGTCAATTAACCATTGGGTGTCAGTTCAGTTATGGATTTGTTAAATGTTTCTTTTTTTATATTTAGCCAACAACTTATCTTTTCTCTCAACCTTAGTCTTATTTGAATATATTTTTATCAAAAATCTAATAGTTTTTTATTTCATTAAAAAATACATCATGGTTTAAAAATTATAAAAAGAATAATTTTCTCTCTCATCACAAATTTCTCAAAAATATATCAATATTAATCTTGTTGGAATGCATTTTTCATAACAAATCCAATGGTTTTTGTTTCATCAAAAAATGCCCCACGGTTCAAAAGTTATAAGTGAAACAAATTTATTTGTCTATTACATAGCCTCCTACAACCACCCAATTAGTGTCCGCAACATCATCCTTTCAAACCAACATTTCCCAACCTTTTGTGCGATCCATTTGGACAGAGGCTGACACGTGTTGGTTGGAGTAGAAAAGAAAGTGGGAGAAGAGGGGACTACAACAACCAAAGGTGGTTTTGGCTTGCGTGTGACCCCTGCTCGTAACGGGCGTGAGCTTGCCCAAATTTTAGTCCAAAGTAAAATTTCATATGAACTTGAATCTTTTTACTATGTAATATCTTAACCCTCTAGTGGAGGATGGTCATGGTATATCTGAAGTGTGTACTTTGATGTAGGAGTTGGGGCCCTTCTGAGATTTTTGATCAATATTAGCATAGAATATTTGTAGTATCTATACTTGTATGTGTTGGATAAGAATCATAGTGAATCATATTTTTTTAATTTCCATGCATCAAGCATCTTTCTAAGATTTAACGGTATGTTTGGTACGCGGTAGGGGAGGGGACATTTATTTTAGTATGTTTGGTTAGCGTGGGGAGGGGAAGGGGAGAGAATATAAAAAAACAATAAATCATGTCATTTTAACAAGTCATATTATTCTAAAAGGTTACATACACCACATATATATTAGTATATAAAAATCAAGATAAATTAAACTCACATGTCTTGTGATCAACAAACAAAATTATTTATATAATTGATTTGTTAATTAAGAAGATAGTGTGATGTAAAACATTGTTGATGTAAATAGGAACTACTACTTCTCTTTTTATAGCCATTGTGTACCTGTACCTCCCTCCATATTTATAAATTTTCCTCTATTTATTTAAGTTTCCTCCATAACTTCAGAGTTCCCTCTACTTTCCTCCACAATTCCCTCCCTTTTTATATTTTTCCTTATGTTATTATGTTAGAAAAAATTTATCTCAAACTTTTTGTATTCTTTACCAATATTTTTTCTAGACATTTTATTTTTGTAAATGTGCGCTATATTTATTGAGTTTTCTTTTATTTTTAATTTCCCTCTATTTTTTTCCTCAAACTCCCCCAACATTTTCTATTCCCTCCAAGTGAGGTGAGAGACTACATGCTCTTTTTTCTCATTGATTGTGAGCTATACAAGTATTTCATGCCATATTATCTATATTTTCCCTCCACATTCCATATTTCCTTCCAATCTTAATAATAAATTTCTTATCAAGTCTTTCCCCTTCCCCTTGTCTCCACTCCGATTTGGTGGGGAGAAAAGTGGCTAGAAATACACTTGATTCTTTCCCCTCCATTCCCTTCCCTTTCCCTTTACCATGTGCAACCAAACAACTAAAGTCATTTCCCCTCCCTTCTCCTCCCTGACATTCACCACGTACCAAATATGTCGTAATTGAAGCAAATTCTTTGGGAAAAAGAGACACCTTTTGAACATTCATATTTGGATTTGTACAACCAAAGGGGAGATAGAGGCATGTTTTGTTTGCACCATACTGATCTTTTGTATTGGTATTTATTCTTTCAAGCTTGGTCCAAATTGTTATGTTATTACGGTATAATGTCACTATGAGTCTTTAGCAAGTGTGTTTTGCTTTTAATGGCATGTCGATAGATGGTTCTACACTATGGGGTTGAATCTTTTTTTGTTATGTATGATGGCATCAGTTTGTGCTAAGCACTTTAGTTAAAATAGAGACACAACAAAGAATGAAGACAAGTGTGTGAGTGTCACATTGAGGGGATTTTGTCTACTTGCTTTGGTGAGGGAGTGGGAGTATTATGCATGTAAGGATCTAATCAAGAAACAAAACTTGACCAAATGAGTTCAAAAGTTCGTGGGAGACATTGTAATGAAATAGAAAGGATTTGTGATCACTCATCTTTCTCCCTAACGAATTATCCAAAATATAGAACTTAAGAGCAAGTCCATGACTAAGAGTATGGATGATTGTCTCTATCTGTGACATCCAAAGTGGCATCAAACTATTAGAACATGCCAATTTAAGCATCTTGCTCAACTTATAGTTGTGAGGAGATAGGGTGACCTACTGGAAACCATTTTGAGATTTCAATAACATGAAGGACCTCCCATTGGTAAGAATGGAGATGATTTAGGAGATATGTTGTAAATTAAGTGTAAGAATCAGCAAATGAAGGCCTCTAGACTAATAATCGTGAGATATTTCTTGGGCCAAAATGTAGTAGTCTTTTGTCCTCCCTTTGGAATAAGTTGTTTAGTTTAAGGGAATATGATTATCAAGCTTAAGATAAAATCAAAAGTTGCAAGTTTTTCAATTATTTTATATGAACAATCAAAGAGACTAATAGGTCTAAAGTCTTTGATGTGTGTTGGCTAAGGAATTTTTATAGGAATGAGAGCCATGTGTCGATCCTATAAATAGAAGATCATACCTATTATCCTCAATGTCCCTAAAAACTCCACATTGTTAAATGTGCTTTGACACTAGTGAAGGACATGGGAACTTGTCCTAGGAAAAATTGAAATTTTCTTATGTATCTCATGCTTCAAGGACGCAGAGATAAGCTATTAGGGTTTATATACTACTTTATTACAAAGACAATCCAAACAAATAATATAAAGCTTTGGTAGGGTTAAGACATTAGTAGGAATACTAATTAGGATTGTTCCTTGTTAAAAAAATCTCAATTGGAGGAGAAATGTATAGTTAGGCTCTTATATTAATATAATTCTATGAACTACTTTGGTTATTACACCCCTAACCCATAGCCATTGATTGCTCATAAGAATAGGGCATAATACTGAGATCAAGCAAATCAAGACTTTCACTCATAACTATTTTCTTTAATTTTTTCATATTTTTATTATTTCCACATGAGAAACAAATTATTAATGTTGAACTAATTACATTCACAAATAAAAACAATAAAAACACTACTGTCATCACTTGATATAATCATATATAGGAGATCTTGCATGCGTAGTACAACAATTGATATAAAGAAATATTATTACAACAATTGAATGTTTGCAACATTCCTTACTTATTAATTAGATCTAGATTGACATGAATAAATTAGATTAAGCTCTTCGAAAGACTAACTTGGTGGAAGAAGACTTCCAATTCATTAGATCTTCATAAAATATGTTTAGCCTAATAGTTTTGTGAGTACATGGGTGAGCTACTTGCCTTGTGAGTAGGAAATTATGGGTAATAGTCTATTGAACTTCATAAGAAGTAAATATTGTTGAGAAGATAAATACATTAATAAAGTAGTAAAGTAGTTTAATCTGATTATTTAACATATGACATTAGATGTACGAGTAAATATGCAATATGAACTAACAACAAGGCTTTTATTCACATTCTGATCTTACATGCATGTTAATTATGCCTACTGAGCTAAATATTGTACATGCCAACTATTTGACTACCTGAACTACGTTGAATGGCTTAACTATTTGTGTGAACTATCTATCTTTTTAAATTTCCCATGAACTCACATGGATTGTATCACCCAAGTGATATACACTATTGTGTGACGTACCCTATACGTCTTAGGGTGTATCAGAGGAATCATGGAGACCGCTAATTAAAACAAATCTTGATTTGTAGTCAGGTTCTCATGTCTTGCTTGACGGCAGCTATGACGTGAGCAATTGTGGCCCCATGTCTTGAGTAGACAGGAGGGGTGCCTCTTGGATAGAAAAAATCATTTGACTATGTGTAAAGCGATTCCACATGGGATAACATGCTAAATGGAGTAGAATGCTAACTCCGAGTGGATAGTAGTAATCAGAAGGAGTGGATCGTTAAGGATGTTCATTCCAACTATATAAATCTAAGGATCATTAGCGTCTCTAGTTTATGTTACATGCCGCTTTTGAATTGAAATAGTAACCTATGATTAATTCAATTATTGTAATATGGTATTTCTCTATTTACTACTGTTTCAGAATATATGATTAATTCAATTAGAAACACTCATTAAATGATGAAGTGTCTCTATAGATCATTTGTAATTAACACCCTAAGAATAATCAATTTTGCAATTATATCTACTTAATTATACCAAAATTTAGATTACCTAAAACCCCTAGTTTTTGATATTTTCCAAAATTTAGAAATAAATCTTTACATTATGTATTAGTTTGTAATCATTCTTTCCATGGTTATTTCATCATTTGTTTACCAATTCTCCTTTCAAAAAAAAAGTTCGATTCAAGGTATGCCCTCTATATTTCATATATGAATAGGGATTTACAACTTGGGGTCATAACATAGGAGAAGATATGATCCAAACCAAAACTAGCAATATATATGTTTCTATATGTTCAAGGGAATATCTATCACTATCTCTTAAATTTTATGTAATAAACCTATTATTTTGTAGGTATACCATTGTTTGACTTGGATAAACATGTTATCATCCTATGTTGGTGTCATTAGTAAATTTCCTATGGGTTTCTCATAATACACTGATATATGAACCCAACTATGCTCAATTAGGGTTTACTATTTTAACTATTTGGAATTAGGGTTTTACCCCAACTCTAGCTGTGCTTGATATGTGTAAGTAACCACATAGGCCAGACTAATCACTTATAAGAACCATCAATGATATAATAAAAAGAAATAATGGTTTCCCAAACCCTAGGTTAATTCTTAGGTTGAATTGGGGTCACAATATAGATACTAGTGTCACCTTATCTTAAGTTTTTTACATCTAAAGTTAATAAGCTTGTATAGGAACAAGGTTCAAATGCCTTAATTGATTTGTTCCCATTTATTTTAATTAACTCTCATACTAGAGTAAGAGATTGTCAAGATATTAAATGATAACCTATTTATGTGTAAGGAAGTATGGTGATGGTTCATCCTATATAGTCATCTCGATCATAACAACTCCATTTTTGTGAGGCAAATATTATGTTTGAGATGCATGTATGCTTCTTTCTTCAAAATTTGAGATCCTTATGAGTCCTCTAGCTTTACAAATACGAGGTGCAAAGTAGTAAATTTGGGACTCACATGAAGACCAAGAATTCATGATGTAACATTTTTTGTATTTTGCTTAAGCATGTAAAGAACTCAAGTTAAAAGGCCTTTGGGTGCATGTATAACGACGTGGTTTAGAATAATAGTTTGAGGACCAGATTAAAAGCAAAGACAACATTAGTGGGGTAACATATTTCCTATAAAGGATCCATAGATGAGAGGTTTGATTACCATACATTTAGTGTTATCTAGGGAAATATCAATTAGGTTTTTCTAAAGCAATTATGCTAATTGAATTTTTTTGTTGATATGATATTCCTTTGGCTTGGCATTGTTTGTTTGTGCCTAGGATGGTGACAAGTTTCCTAGTTGATAGTTGAGGAGTTTATTCCTTAAATCGCCACATTTCCATCTAATGTTTCTCTTTGTTCCCTTTGAGTATTATAACTTGTGCTAGTTGTCTCATCCCTTAGGAAGTTTGTTTCATAGTGTCCTCACGTAAGTTTTCCTATATCACTATGATTTTCATACCTTTAAAAAATCATATTGTTTTCGTTATCGTTCCAGACATTTATTTGTTATCTGTGGAAGAATTAATTCTATTTCAAGGGAATGTCAGTTTGAGGGAATCACCACTAGTATGGAACTAGGAAGGATTATGTATATAAAATTTGTGAATCTTATGGGAAAATACCTTATTATATTAAAAGATAAAGAGGGGATAGTTTTGAGTGCCAACCTAAATATTGAATTTGGAATTAGTTCTAATGTCTTGTGAGCATATATCTTTATCGTAGAATAGATAAAGTTTGTAAGAAGAAGTGTTTGTTTGTGATTGCAAACATTTGATCGAGATCCAACCCTCACTACTATGAGGAACTTGGCCCATGCCTTAAGGTTGATGCCAACTCAAATTACATTTGGAATTATAATGTCAAGGATGGACATTTTAATGGATCTTTCTAAAATGTTATCAAATCACTTAATGTTCAGAAGTGTATAGGTTGTTTAGCAGTCGAGTTGTACTTAGTATTATCTATCATGATAGATGGATTAAGATCCACCAACACTAGGGGAACATCAAATGTTCAACAAGAGTATGCATTTGACTTAAATTTTATTGATAGAATAGTACTATCAAACCTAAGGTATATTTTTTAGGGATATCTAGCTATATACTATTATATTACGTGTGATCTAGTGTCTTAGTGGCTCGTGGTGTCTCATTTTTTTTATGGAAAATTAGTTGTAGTTCTCTCTAAAAAAAGGGATATGAATGAGGAAAGTAAACAAAGAACTCCTAGAGTAGTGTATATATGTAAGGTTTAGAGTTGTGTAAATAGACTTGGAGGATAGGCACTAAGGGTATAGAGAGTAGGAGTAATGTGAAAATAAGCTTTCAAACCAAGACTAGCACTTTTACAAAATGATTTTAGAGAAGAGCTATCAAGGTTTCTCATTGATTCTGACTTGAGAGGCAAACTATAATCCCATATTTTGATGATTAATAAACCATTCCACATATTTGTGTTTAATGATTCTACTTAAATGATTTCAGATTTTCCAATCTCCAAATGTTCAAACTTGCAAACCCTAGTTTGGATAATTTCAAAATGTCAAAATTAAAGAACATATAGATATATCCATAGATCTTGGTAGTAAATTACTTCTGTTGATTATATGACTTGTAATGACTCCCATAAGTGTAATAGTTTTAATTAGAATGAATTAATATTGCACTTACCAATAATTGTAAATCCATAAACAAGGGACTGTCATCATCCCATTTTTCTTTAGTAAATCTTGGCTAACAACCGATGTAGTGATTTCCGTACAATAAATTATGTGGAGATTAAATTCCTAAGTGTTACCTTAACCAACATACAACAATCAGACCTGTATGTGGATGAATATTATCATACTATAGTTTGGGACCGAACCAAAAGGACACTTTTTTAAGGATTGAATCAAAGTAACCACATGAGAACTAGTATTTAACACAATATTTGAATTAGTTTTATTAATCTAAGTTTACAAAAAAGGGTGGATAAAGTCTCTATTTATCAATAGATGAAAAAACATGGTGGGTCAGTTTCACCACTATTACCTATCAGTCACTCTCATTTCTGATCTTGAACAACATGAACACGCATATGTTGATACTTGATAAAATCACCCTTTTTAGGATTAAAAATGGATAGATATCACTCTAAACTCATTGTTGTGTTACCTAGATATAATACATCAATCACCTCTGAGAACAACTATTGAGATTCTCATAAAGGGTTTAAAATGAAAGAAATTATACCATATATATTAGGTTTGAAGTGATATACATACAAGATATGATGAACATGCAAAGTAGTCAGCCAGACTAAAATTGATAAATACACAATATAGCAAGGTTCATATAAAAGCAGATGTAGTAAAGAAAGAGTTATTTACACATATGAACCTGTGTTTTCATTACATATTCTAACCCGATCTTGTCATTCTATCTCAGGTGTTATCATTGTCCATCCTTTGAATTATGTGTATTACCCCTTGATACATGTAACTCGGGGTTCAGAGTATCATAGATTACTTTATGTAATACTCATATTGCAGTATAGTTGAACTAAAGTAAATAAGAATCCAATAATTTATTTCATTGAATCAATACTTCCAAAATCATCTAGAAAACCGTTAGCAATCGATAATGTAGGTACTCATAAGTAACCATGTACCTTATTGTATGTATAATCCAACCACTCAAAAATAATTTCAAGCAAACATTCAATCATTCAATATGCATGTATGTATACCCTAAAGTGTCACCATGTATTCAAATCATACTAATTATACCTAACCTGAGTCCTAAACTAGGGTTTAGGGTTATCCTAGGTTTGGATAAGGAATAAGGGTCATAAACCCTAATTCCATCATATCATGAGTCCTAAGAGTTATAAACCCTAATTACATATTAGGTGCAACCCTAATTCGTGGATTAATTATTATATAATCATAACCTCATATTAAATCATGTTGCATCAATTAATCATGATATCAACATAAGATGTAGGGTTTTCATATAATCTTCACATCATTAACATATTATCAAACCCACTTTTAAAGTAGAAACATAAGCAGGTATGTCAATGCCACCCTATCTCTTATATCTGATATATTAGTATCTAAGATCAGATTATACAAACCCAATTAATTAATCACATTATATATCAATGTAAAAATGTTTTAGTATATTCAACATTTCATTTATTAACATTAAGGTTCATACTCATATATTCAGGCAACCACTTAGACTTGGAAAACTATTAGGATTGCTTCATTTTACTATGCAAGAAAGATCTCATCAGATTAATACACACAGTAATCATATTTGCACAATATGATTCAATTAATCCTAATTAGGGATTTTCATATTAAAATCTTTAACATAACCATCTAATATGTACTTTTTGAACTAGAAGAATAATTACACTCAGAACATATTTATCAATAATCTACTATTTTTAAAACATTTTGGTATATAATATGGCTATCATTAGATCTACCATCTAATTACTAGAATAATTTCAAAATAACCAATGACATGCCAATATCTTTACACTATGTTAGTAATTAGATATTATCCACTTCAGTTGCGGGGTTGAGCCTGAGCCAATGTGTAAAATCGGATATTTACCAGATCAAATGTTGACATGTTTTTATTCATAGGAAAATATAACAATCTTTACATCATACATTACATCAAAGTGTGCATAAGCTTAATTTTGTATACATTAAACTTGTAAATTAATGTCAACACTTAATTCCGTCATGTTTCCAACAGAGGGCATCTCCTGCATGTCTCATGTTGTCTCTTCTAAGTTAGAAGGAAGCATTGATCTGTCCATGAATCCCCATAGGGAATAACACCACACATGGACCTAAGAATAAAAGATGGGTCAGTTACAAGGACCGGTACAAAACCAATTATTTGAAAAGTAAGAACATATGCAACTAACTACCAAGAGTTTTCAAGAAGAATATGCAAGAAATTCAACATATAGGTAGGTATGAAATTTGCTAACAAGGTTTATCGATATAAATAAGATTCAATTTTGATATTCAAGATGAAGAGTTAAAAATATTTGATAGATAGCACATGTCAATGTCTATTTTGTCGGAGAAGCCATATGCTTTCTCCATGAAGAGAGACAACACACCAACTATGTTTCCCAATATACTGAGGGACATCACGTCCTTTCTCTATGTAGAGACATGGAAGCGTGATTCCACTTAAACCAGTGGGCACAAGCCTGCCCTTTTCAACGTTTAAATAATGTGCTACTATTTTCTAGGAATAAATGTTGATGGCCACTCAAGGAAGGCTAAAGTTTTAAAGAAAGTAATATTAGACCAACCAACCTACTAATCATGCATGCATTCAAGGTGTAAATAAACTTTTCAAATAGAAATAGTAATTTTGTACCTTGAGATCGAAAGTGTCAAAAATGCAATGAGTCCAAGTATTGAACACCAAAAATCAATCAAATGGGATGATTTACAAGCTGTAGAGAGATATATGTCACATAGGCTTGGAATAATTCAATTACTTATCCTCATTTGTGTAGTTGATGATTAGTTTTTCATTTACGACTATTTCACCTTTTCTAAACTAGCCACTTCTAGAGTTATTTGAATGTCATATATGATTAGAGTCTCATGCTCCATCGTAGTTGTATTGTATAATATTCTGTTATGGTGTGACCAAATTGTCAGCACAATGTTTAAGATAGTTCCGTAGGTTTAAAACTAGTTACTCATATGTGGGTGTTTGGGTTTCAATTGTGTAATACTTAATTGTTATGAAATTCATTGGAGTATTATAATTTCTATATATACTACTCAAATTAATAATGCATCTTGATATGTATTCACAAAGTTTTTTTTCTTTCAAGTGTGAAACAATAAGAAACCAATGACTTGGATTACATACCCATGCTTTAACATACTTATATATATGACTAGGATAGAGTCAATCGATCTGAAATCTGGCCACTAATACATGTATCCACATAGTATGTATCACTCCTTATTTTTTGTGTTAAACCTCTTCTGAGGTTAGTGAATACAGTGAAGCGTTCATTTACCAATAGTAATATGTTATTGTGAAATTTTCTACTACAGTATATATGGATGTGATGCATCATCTAACTATGAAAGATATTTCAAAATTACTTTCCATAGTCCTAATCTAATCCATCTTGCTTGCTTGTCTTGTTATATGGAATTTATCCGTACCGAAATATAGGATAAAATACCTACTAACTGATGCAGCCCTATTTTAGGGCTCCATCTTGTGCCATTTTGTACTTTATTCACATCTAAACATAGTAGAATGCAAGTTAAATCTCCCAATATGAGTATTACTATCAAATGAACTTATGGACGTTCTTTTCATTATTTTCAGGTACTTGGACCATGATTTGGATGGATGAGAGAGAAGGAAGGAGTTCTAGGGTTCCTCCGCTCGTGGAGGGGTCCAAAGAAGGCCCCAAAGCTCCCTCAACCTACCCCTAATGGCCAAGATTCGACATAAAACAAAGAAGTCTATTGATGATGAAGATTGAAGTCAATTTAACCACTGAAGACCCCATCATGGCTGTGGGCATCCACCACGATCGTGTGAATCATGTTCAAGAATCAACAGGGAAGTCAGCGTTTTTGCACCAAATGCAGCACGGTCATGGCCATCAGCACAGCCGTGGCCCATTGAAGACACCACGACCGTGTCCAGTAGAAGACATCATGACCATGGCCTCCTGCAATGGCCGTTGTAATTATGCAAACGCCCCCTAAAATCAACAGGGAGGCAGCCCATTTTATGCTTGGATGACCACAGTCGTGGCCACTCACCACGGCCGTGGCCCTTAAAGACCACCTCGCCCGTGGATGCAGTGGATGTAATAATATGTGATAAGTTTCATTACTTGGGCTCTATTATTGAAAGGAGGGTGAGGTTCAAGATGATCTTTTTCACATGATCACTATAGGATGGTTGAAGTGGAGGAGTGCAACTGGAGTAGTATGTGACTAGAAGATCCTTCTCAGATTAAAAAGCTATTTTTATAGAACAACTATATAGCTAATCATGATATATGGAAGTGAATGTTGGTCAATGAAGAAATAAGGTCTCAACAAGATGAATGTGGCCAAAATATGCATTATGAGATGGATGTGTGGGAGTATGAGAAAAGATCATTTGAGGAATGACTATATCATAAACAAAGTGGGGATGGCGAGCATCAAGGACAAGTTGCATGAAGGTCGTTTAAGATGGTACGGACATGTGCAACACAGATCAACAAATGAACATATTCGAAACAAGATTATTAAGTCAAGCACAACTAAAGAAGCAGAGGTAGACCTAAATTAACTTGGGAAGAGCTTATAAAGAGATATTTTGAATCTTTACATCTTGATCAGAGTATGAACTAGAACATAGATAATCGGAGAAGAAGGATCCATGTAGCTATCCCAACATGGTCGTGATAGAGGCTTAGATGATGATGAAGATAATCAAGTATTTACTTGAATTGCAAATTTTGAGGAATTCACAGACTTGTTTAGATATAATGCATGGACCATTATGGATAATGGCTAAGGGAAGATAATTCCAAAATTTAAGATAAATAGGAGCTATGACATAGAATGGACAATTATTTATCCATTTAGGGGTTTAATCTAAAGGAAATAGAAAACAAAAATCAAGGAACATATCAAGGGAGTCCATCCGAATCTGGACTCTAGATCTAGGTGAAACCGCGAGCTAGCATTCATCTTCCCTGCCCAGTCTCTAGACCGCTCCCAACAGAGAAGGAGATCCCTGATACTAGGGACTTCTCTCTCCCTCTCCAACTTATAAGACCATCACCTTTTCACACCTTTGAACTCAGTGGAAGTATTTGAAGTTGACTAACCCTAAGATATTCCATTATCACCTTAAATCATGAAAATACCAATATCTAGTAAATGAACTACCAGGGCTAGTTGGCATTGCCACTCCTCTCAACCTGATACCTATATAAGGCCATTGATAGTCTCTCTAAGTGGAAGCATCTTACAGCAAATGCTAATTTTATCTCTCCTACCATGTTATATTCTCCACCTCCCTCTCCCGTGTCTCCATTCTAGCCATTTATCATGTTTCCCCAACTATCACCTACCATCATAAGGGCGTTGTGCAAGTTCATAGGTATGAGGTGGAGCGACCTGGGGTTTTAGACCCATCTGTACTAGGAGTCTAGAGTCAAACCTCGAATGAACTCTTGCATGCCTCAATTGGGCCTCATTTACAGATGAAGAAGTAAAAGGAGGGGAAAGAAGATGAAGATAGGGGAATTGACATCCCTACCATGGGGCATCATTCTTAAGGGTAAGGAAAATTGATATATAACCTGATCAATTGATTGGGTTCATTTAACTCGATCTTAGATATTGATATATCTAACATAAGAGATAGGGTAGTATTGATATACCTACTTATGTTGCTAGTTTGAAAGTGGGTTTGATATATGTTAATGATGTTAAGTTTAAAGAAAAATCCTAGATCTTATCTTGATATCATGATTAATTGATGTAACCTGATTTGATCTAAGGCTATGATGGTATAGTGATCAATCAATGAATTAGGGTAACACCTAATATGTAATTATGGTTTATAACCCTTGGGACTCATGATATGATGGAATTAGGTCTTTTGACCCTTATTCCCTATATAAACCTAAGATAACCTTAAACCCTAATTTAGGACATAGGTTTTGTCTAATTAGTATGATTTGAATACAAGGTGACACTTTAGGGTATACATACTTGAAGATTGAATGATCAAATTTTGCTTGGAACTATGATGAGTGGTTGGATTGCATATTCTTGAAGCACTTGAAGTATAACTACAAGATGACTACAATAAGATACGTCGTTACCTATAAGTACCCGCATATTACCGATGTTTTGCTAGATGATTTCTGAAGTATTGATTCAATGAAATAAAATGTTGCATGTTTATTTACTTCTGTTCAATTATAATGACAATATGATATCAAAAAAAGTAAACTATGTTATTCTAAACCCTGGGTTACATGTACCAAGGGGTAACACACATATGGCCAAGGATGGACAATGATTACTCCTAATATAGTATACTAAGAATGGGTTAGAATACGTAATTAAAACACAAGTTCATATGTGCAAATAATTGATTGTGAGAATTATATGTTATTATTATACATGCACACATTTTGGTTGCACCACTTACACCATATATAAATACTCAGATCCGCGCCCAATCATGTATAAAGGACTTGAATGATATAATCCAATATGGTATGGAATCCTTAGTGTCTTAAGGGAATTATAAAATCCTAAAATATAGGGTGTAATCCCTAACCCTAACCCTAAACCCTAATCCTAGGAAATGGGAGTAGTATGTGTGAAATATTACCTTACCACAATAAACCCTAGTTAGGAATTAAGTAAAGAGAAAATGCAAGTGGATTGGGTAATACAGTATGGGTACCATAAATTAGATATCCTAGTTTCCCATGCATGCAAGTACATGGAGTAAGGTGTAAATGATACACATGAAGAGTTTAGTATGCACATATGAAGCATATGAAATTAGTAATTACATAAGGGGAAATATCAAACCCTCAACTCACCCTTAATGGGTGGTGTTCCATCCTTTGGTGGGTCAACCCAAGATTGGGAAAAAGGACATGTGGGTCATAACCCTAAACCCATAGAGTCAGGTTGTGTCTAGGAACCCTAACCTCTTCCTGAAAGTAAAGAAGACATCCTAGGTTAGGACCTTCCCTAGAAGGATGAGTTGACCAACCTCATTTTGAGATTTTTTGTAACCTTAGACGTCATACAAGGACTTAAACCTATGGGAACATGATGTGATGGGATGGTATGGGTTGAGGACATGAAAGCACTTATTCCTACCTAGACATGATAAAATGTCCTTAATAAATTTAAAATATAATTCCAACATATATAAGACGTCAAAACCTTGGTGAGAGAAATCCCATAGTTAACATGTAATGGTAAGTAAAGTACACTAGAATAAATGTAATAATTGTGAATCTAAGGTATATGAGCCCTACTATGACCAAATATAGAAAAGAAGGGTGTGTGTTTGTCTGAATTTCCTAGATGTACAAAAACATAAGAATGAAAACTTTAGTTAGAGAAATTTCAAGCTATATGTGTAATGAAAGATAACACATTGAAAGATATTATATGAAAGATATCTAAGTTATAAACTCTCCTTGAGAATGATGAGTCATGGGATGTAGAAATATTATAATAACAGAGACCCTTGTCTAGAAACAAGGTGTAATTAATAAGAAAGATGAAATGAAGTTATGACTTCTCAATAAACACTAGGAAGGATAGAGCCCTAAGTTAACCCTAGGTTCAAGTAGGAATTCTTAAAGATACATAAGACCCAAGGGGTCAGGAGGAGATCTTTTCCTAAGTATATTAGGCATGTGGGATCAGGAGGAAGACATCCATGTGTACACAAGGCCCATATTTTTAGGAGAATGTCCAACTCCATCACTACAAAAGGCCCGATGGGTGATGTGACTTTTATCACACTAATAAATTCACCTAAGGATGAAATCCCTAAGTTCTTACCAAAACAATGTGCAATAATACCACCCAGAAGTGGATGGGTCTTATTGCATCATAGTTAAGGATCGAATCCCAAGGGAAAATGTTTTTAAGTATCGTGGTAGCTTGTATCTAGTTGAACTAAGATAAATATTTAGAACCAAAAGTGATTGGGCTATGTTAAACTAATTGTAAAGGAAAGTAAAAGAGCAATATTTAAATTTGATTTAGATTAATGATGGAAGTCATTGAGGTTGGAATCAGGTTTCACCATTGCTACATGCATAAACACATCCATAACATATCCAAGCTTGATAAAACCATTCAAATGGAGCAAAAGAAAGATCCATCTGTTAGGTGTGGGAAATTGCATAGATTTATCCATGTGGGATGTCTCATTATTCACATATTATGTATCTACTATTATGAGACATCCCTTTATAAGTTCTCATCTAGCGATAAACCAAGTTAATTGATATTCAAAACTGAAGCATTGAATCTATCACAACATATGAATATAATAGATCATGTAGTGTAGGTAATAAATACATAAAACATGCATTAATAGATTAACATTGAATTGAAAAAGTTATACACAAGCCATGGGAGATCAAAAATGGACATGTAAGGATGGGTGGAGGGTCTAATACCCACACCCCAACAAATAGACTACTCTCTCCTCATGGTAGAAATAGAAAAAATAGGGAAGAAGGAAGGATTAACCATCATTTTTGGTCATAAGGGAGGTGCATATCAATTGACAAGCAACACCCCTTTTAAACTATATAAAATGACTATTTAGATCTAGGGAAGGGGAGAACACCATTAAAAATCATAGGGTGTCCTTATTTTCCTTGGATCCTTATATTCTTGAACTCTAATTCTCGGAGATGGAGTGACCACTGAAAGGATTGTAGGGGAGACTTGGATCTAGTCACATTTGCAACTAGAAGATAGATCTTGGTAGAGTGGAGGTACAGAAAGGACACCGTAGAAGTTTTCGATGGTGGTGGTCGATGGGATCATCTTCCTCGAGTCGGGCACAGAGCGTCTACCTTGTAGCGTGATGGAAAGGAAGCTATCCTTTTTAATAGGGGTGCTAGCCTCCTATTTATAGGTTGTGGCTAACACAACATTGGACCCATCTGGGTGCAAGGCCCGCAGTTGCATCATCAGTCTTGATCAATCATCATTTGATGGGACTTGGATGCAATACTCTTGTTGACCCACTGAATATAGAGAAGTCGTCAGGCTCAGGTCTAATAGGAGCCTCGTTGGTCGACGGTCTAGAAGCACCATCAAGAACAACCATCTGGGAACGAGTCTGTCTAACTCTTGAGATGTAGAGAGATCATCTTTCAACATGCATAAAAGTAGGGTTCTATTAATTGTTGAGTGGAGCAAGATCTTCGACGGTCGATGAGATTATAGAGGGGTTGTCAACCAACGATTGGGTTTTTATCAGGCCATCAGTCTATGTGTCCATTGGTCAATGGGAGCATAAGTCTTATTAACCTAGTACACTTAGGGAAGCCATTGGGCGTAACTTATAGAATCATGTTGGTCAATGGGTCTACTTGGTAGTTGATCGATGGGGTTTACAACAATATCTTTGGGTTCCAAGTCTTTATTGGATACTAATCTCATCGAGGGAAGAGGACACTTGTCAATCAAAGAGTGGGAAGAGGAAGTCCTGTTGGGTTGAGGCTTGGTTGTCGATCCTTGCCAGGTTTTGGTCCCATAGGACAATGATCGATGTGTGATGAGGATTAATGACTCATCAGAATAGGGACAAACCCACCCCTTCAGGGGGGGTATTGGTTGGCGATTAGAGATCAGCGTCAATAGATTGGTATGTGGATGGGGATACTGACCAATGAAGGGATTGATCATCAAAATTTAGGTCCAAATTATCAAAAGTTTCTTCAGTGCACTTTGGCTTAAGCTGGTCCACATACTGTAAAGCTTGATCCTGACATGGTAATCAATGAATTTGATCAAAAATTTATTTCTTGATGTATAACTAAGAAATATTATATAGAATAAAAATTAAAGGTAATTTGAGGGACCTATAAGAAAAATTGGGCTAAAATGTGAATGAAACTAAGATGAATATGCATGCATCAATGGGTCAATCTGAAAGGAACTCCATAATTACATAAGTCCCTTGGGGTAAAGAGGAGAATACTCCAAAGGTGCCTACACCCTAGAGACCTTAAGGTAATGATTAAGGTTAATGATACATAAGATGTAGGTATAAATAATACAAGAAGTTATGAAATAATGTTTGAAATAGAATTGTTAAGAGAGTTATGAAAAGTTGAGGAAATAATTTATCCATTAATTTCAAAAAATTTAAGGAAATTTGTGGGAGTAAAATGTATTCATGTTTTGGAGTCATTTTCAAGGATGATTTCAAGAAAAAGAATAATTAATAAGTTGATGTGTGAATACACCATCTCTAAACATGGAATAGGATGAACTTTGTATATGGACTACAACCAAATGTTGTTTTCATCTTATTATTAGTGAGATATTTTGTAGCCACATGTGATCATCATCATCATCATCAACTAAGCCTCAATCCCAACTATGTTGGCGTGGGCTACATGGATCCTTCTTTTCCATTCTGCCCTATCATGGGTCATATACATAGACTGAGATGTAGCAATTCAAAATCTCTCTTTATAAGCTCTTCCCTTGTTAATTTAGGCCTTCCTCTTCTTCTATTAATTGTTCTTGCCTCAATAGTATTGCTTTGTATAGGCGCAAGACACATGTGATACATAATTAATATACGGGAACAAATACACTAAGTTGAAATTAATGGCTTGAGTTAGGGTATAACTATAAGAGGTGTTACCTTACCCTTACATGAATCTACATGTCCCAACTAATGAAGACTCCATGTGCATCTACAAATGGGTTTGCTGCCTTCCATTTTCATAGATCTGTTCTTAACCCAATCCCAATTTCACTGCCTAGATAATGGTAGAGGGATTTAACTGTCCGTCTCTAAGCGATCTGAAAAATCACACATGACGTACATGAAAACTGAAACAAAATTTCTGAAATGAAAGGCTTACACAAACTAAAGAACACAATTAAGATCACTCCTTAGTGAACTTTTCTAATCTTCATCATCTGAGTAGTCAATTGAGGAGAGGATCTAGTCACATCTTTATGAGTCATTATGTTTACCTAATACGAGAAAATCATGATACGTGGTCGATGCAAATGGACATGTATGTTGTTGGTAAAACATATGAAATTGCATAATAAAATAGTCTCTTGGAATTTATAAAGAAAAATCAAATGAACAATTAAACACATTACATTCTTCAAGAATACACAATGCATTTTACATCATGTTGCAACTATATGATTTTTCACGGCCATTATTTTCCTCTACCACATAGGCTTAAGGATATAAGTATTGAACCCTACCTACACCTCAAAGATGAGGGTCTTTTACCTCCATATTGGATTCATTTACTAAAACCCTATGTGTGGATCTTTTGTGTTGATGTACATTAGGCCCTGTCATCACCCTAGGTGAGGGTTGGTGTGCACCCATGCATCAAACCCTAGCTACACCCAAAGGTGAGGGTCTTTTTGCATGTTTATATACAATGTCAAAGTGTAATATTGTACTACTAGTTTACTTTATCTTCAAGGTTATAAAAATATATTTATAGTTGGAAAAGCAGAACAATAAATCATAGAAACTCATTCAAATAAGTAATAGTATATGCCAAGATAAGAGACTTATTTAAAATTATACAAACAAGCAATACATTATGTAAGTCAATAAGAGGATGATAAGTATACCTTGAACATTATAGTAAAATATATTGGAAGTGAAATTAGATCAAATTCAAATACATGGCACAAAGATAGGTATCCGTGCATCAAATACTAGTCATCAACATTTTTCGGTCGTAAGGACCACATTAGAGTTGTCCTGTGATTGTTCTTAGTGTGGTATTTCATCCATGGCCAAGATTCAAGTTTTCAAGAATAGTGTCATGATTCAACACCATTTTTATTATCAAATTCTTGGGATGGCCCACACCTATTTCATAACGGGCACTTAATCCATTAACAATCACTAAAAGAGTTATCTTTTCAATGGTAGAAGTCCAATGGTCAAGATATATGTGTTCACAGTTTGTTAACATGATTCCCTAGTGTATAGAGGGGAAAACATAAGATTTTATACCCTTAGATCCAAGTATCTAAAAAAGTATGGTCAAACCCTTCACTGAGATCAATCATAACCTTCATGGTCATAGTTATCAATTGACTTATAATCTCCAATGTACATAATGATTATGTTTTTGTTCCAAAATAGAGAAGATCAATTCATCATGGTTTAGAATCTCAAAAGAAACCATCATACTCAAATGATAGGGTTTTAGAGGTTCAATGAATATAATAGAGATACTTGATAATTCAAAATAATTAAAAGATTAAGTTTTAGATATATTCATAATATTTAAAGTAGAACCAATGTTTGAAACCATTTTTAAATAATCCCTTGGGATTGTTTTGGTTAAAAAGGATTTTGTGGAATTAGAAGATATGATTTTTTTCTTAAAGTTTGAGAAAATAATTGTATTTTGCATAGATTGGAGAAAGGGTTTATCGAAAAAAGATAAAAGGGGGAAACTTTTGGCCTCAGGATCGGGGCTAAAGCTTGATCGTGGATTGGGATGGAGGATGGGATTTCTTCTTCCTCGACCAACAACCTGTGCACATCCTGGTTAGGTAACGACGATGTGAAAAGAGGGAAAAATAGAGAAGGCAAGATATGTAGAGTTACGATGTTGTATAGATTCATGAGGGCACAACGAAGCGGGTAAGTTTTCTTTATAGGATGATGAGGTTATATTTAGGGTTTGTGGTGGAGTTGGATTGATGCAAGATGGTGAAGATTCTTACTTGGGGTCTAAGGCTCAATTTTGGGAAATGGGACTGTGTAAAAGAATTGAGACATCAAGAAGGAGAGGAAGGGAAGAAAATTTGGATGGAAAGAGGGGCATCAAGCATTCGGGCTAGGTCTTGGGTTAGTTGGTTGTAAGATCCTCAAATTTGGTAAATTTGGATGCAGTGAGTACGAATTCACTAATAATGTGTTAAGATACTCATTAAGACAATCATAATAATATTTAAATGATGAGATCAATAATATCACATTCATTGAATTAGAACGATGAATCTAAGCCCCGACACATAGACTAAGTTTCCAATTTATGTAAATAATGTAATATTGACCATATGTGTTAGAAGGATTCATTGATATACTACAATTATCAAAGACTTAATTTCCTAATTTATATTCTAATAAATCTAATGGACCTGTAGGAAGGCCACAAAATGGTCATGGGCCCTAAAACCCAATATGAGCCCAGTTGGATTGCTTAGGGTTTCCATATGGGTCCTTGGGATAACAAATTGGGATTTTTGTATACCATTATCATAATAAATATCGAATACATTGTTAGTACACTTATGGTTAAAGTATAAGACTATGGAAGAAATTCCAAATAATTATGAATAATCTAGTAGGCTAGGTAATTAATTTAGTAATTATCAAGTATTTACTTGAAGGACAAGTTTTAAAGGATTCAAGGATTAGTTTAGAGGTAGTATATGGTCCAATTATGGATAATGTCTAAGGTAAGATAATCCCAAAGTTTGATATAAATAGGATCTATGAAGTACCCTAGACAATTATTTATCCATTCAGGGGTTTAATATAAAAAAAGGAACATAGTAACGGAGTCCACCCAATCTGGACTATGGATCCATGTGAGACTGTGAGTGGGTGTTTACCTTCCCCGCCTAGTCTCTGGATCATCCCCAAAAGATAATAAGACTCTTAATCCTAGGGACTTATCTCTCCCTCTCTAGTTGATAAGACCGCCGCCTTTTCGCACCTTTGAATTTGGTAGAAGTATATGAAGCTAGGTAACCCTAAGATATTTAATTATCACCTTAAACCACAATAGTGTCAATATACAATAAATATGAACTACCAAGGCTAGTTTCTTTTCCACTCCCTCAACTTGGCACCTATATAAGGCCATACATAGCCTCTCTAAGATGGGAAATCTCAAAACAAACACTAATTTCATCTCACCCACTGTGATATATTCTCCACCTCCTTCTCCTATGTGTCCAATCCAACAATTATTCATATCAACCCAACCATCACCCATAATTGCATGGGCACTGGATGAGTTAGGAGGGACACAACGGAGCAACCTAGGGTGTTAGATGTGTTAGTAGCATCCAAGAGTTGAGAGTCAACACTTAGTTGACCTCCTCCACAATTCAATAGGGCATCGCTTGCTGATGAAGAAATAGAAGGAGGGGAAAGAAGACAAATATAGGAGAATCAACATCCCTACCCTGGGGGTGTCACATTTCAAGGTAAGGACAATACAGTCCTCTGGTCCTTTTATTTTTCCTGACCATGTGGGGACAGATGCTAGGATGGCGTGAGCCCATTGGCTCAGGCCCAACACTGCAAATAAAGTAGATAATATCTAATTACTGACATAGTGTAATGATATTGGCATGTTAGTGGTTATTTTGAAATTATTCTAGTAATTAGATGGTAGATACGATAATATCCATATTATATACTAAAATGTTTTAAAAAAGAGTAGATACAGATAAACATGTTCATAGCATAATTATTCTTCTAGTTCAAAAGTACATATTATATGATTATATTTAAAGGATTTTAATATGAATAGCCCTAATTGCGATTAACTGAGTCATATTTTGCAAATATGATTATTGTGTGTATTAATATGGTGAGATCTTTCTTGCATAGTAAAATGAAGCAATCATAATAGATTTTCCAAGTCTAAGTGGCTACCTGAGTATATGAGTAGGAACCTTAATGTTAATAAATGAAATATTGACTATATTGAAACATTATTACATTGATATATAATGTGATTAATCATTTGGGTTTGTATAATCTGATATTAGATACTAATATATCTGATATAAGAGATAGGGTGGCATTGACATACCTTCTTATGCTGCTACTTTGAAAGTCGGTTTGATAATATGTTAATGATGTGAAGATTATATGAAAAACCTACATCTTATATTGATATCATTATTAATTGATGTAACATGATTTAATATGAGGCTATGATTATGTAATGATCAATCCACGAATTAGGGTTGCACCTAATATGTAATTAGGGTTTCTAACTCTTAGGACTCATGATATGATGGAATTAGGGTTTGTGACCCTTATTCCTTATCCAAACATAGGATAACCCTAAACCCTAGTTTAGGACTTAGGTTAGGATAATTAGTATGATTTGAATACATGGTGGCACTTTAGGGTATACATACATGCATATTGAATGATTGAATGTTTTCTTGGAACTATATTTGAGTGGTTGGATTATATATGTTTCAAGCACTTGAAGTATAACTGCATGGTACTACAATAAGGTACATGGTTACTTATGAGTACCTACATTATCGATTGTTGATGGTTTTCTAGATGGTTTTGGAAATATTGATTCAATAAAATAAATTATTGGATTCTTATTTACTTTAGTTCAACTATACTACAATATGAGTATCACATAAAATAATCTATGATATTATGAACCCTAAGTTACATGTATCAAGGCATATACATATAATTCCTAGGATGTACAATGATTAGACATGAGATAGAATACCAAGATTGGGTTAGAATATGTAATGGAAACACAAGTTCATATGTGCAAATAATTGATAGTGATCATTATATGTTTTTATTATACTTACACACATTTGGTTGCACCTCGTACACAATATAACAATATAGTGATCCTCGTATTTATTTGTTGACAATTATGGAACTTCTATATATATAAATATATGATGATATGGATAACTAGATGAATACATCAAAGAGGAATAAGTTAAGTCACAAGGAGGATCAATTAGTCAAATCCTTTAGTACTTCATCACATGTATAAGTTAGTTTACTTTGAAAATTCATGTAGCTCCTAAGAAGAGCCTCATTATGCATTTTGTAAGCAATCATTGTTCAATTATTGGAAATTGTTTATTATTATTTATTATTTTTTAGATATGGATCATTGACATTTTAGTTGACGATTCTCGAATTTACGGCCCACCTTATTTGGGGGACACTCAAAAGTGGGAGTCATTACAAAAAAACTACGCTCCACATCCCATCTCTTGCCCAAGGTAGGAGATGACTTGAGTGGCATTAGGTCTTGATCCATCAGTGGCTGGGTTGAGGGGTCGGGTGATGGCCAACAGTCGGTCCTGAGACCAGTTCAACAAAATCAGCCAAGGCATTTCTCTGATTCAAGGGCCCCCACAACTGGCCAGGCCTTGCAGGTTCCCAAATAGCTAATGGGTTGAGCCCATTAAGCAAATAAAATACAATTTAGGGATAAAATAGATCACTTATTTATAAAATTTATATAAATTGTAGAAAACTCAAATTCTTCTCAAATTTGGATCATAACTCTATCTTAAAGGGTATAACATTGTTCAATGTATTTTGGGAGTGTTTTCAAACTTGGATTGAGTTAACTTAGGTGTATAAAATTGATTTCAAAAAGCAGATTTGCATCTTTGAGATCATCCTAGATCCATAGATCATGCAAAATTATTTAGTGTGATAAAATTAATGGGATTGAGGGTTAATAGAGTATTTTTTTTGGTATGGTGCCAAATGCACACTGTCACATTCATATGGATGGAAACTATGAATGATATGAGACCTCTTTCTTCCTTGTAAAGCCACCTCTTGACATCCATATCATTTGACAACTTAATAGCAGATGGATAGTAGGGTTCTAAACCCTACAGGCCGCCTTTAAATACAACCCTAACACCTTCACTAAAAGGATCCTCCTTCGACGCTCCTATGTCACAATAATCATTCCAAGCATCCATATTCAGTTCTAATTGATTATTTCCATTGGTGGATGGCATATCCACCTTCACTTCCACCAAGCATCTAAGGCTTATGCCTTAAAAAAATTATTTCTGTGGTTCTTATTTTCATTGGTTGACGGCCTCCACCATCGTCAACCTGTATCTCATTCATTATAGCAGACCAATCCTAACTATGAGAAGGAAGACATCGACCCAAAGACATTCATTCATAGATATCAAGGAGCTATCTAGTTGTTATGTCAACTTACATCATCCTCAATACTGGAGAGAGGAGTTTGAATACCACAAATGCTCCTTTGTTGTCTACTATGATGATGGCCTTCTTTGCTTCCTCCATTATTAATTTTGTTACTGCTACGATGAGCAAGTAATCCTCTCACTAGGGTGTGGGGAGTAGCCCCGCTACTTGATTTTCTTTCTTTACTACATCTACTTTTGTAAGAACCTTGCTATATTCTGTATTTATCAAATTTAGTCTGGATGACTACTTTGCATGTTCATCATATCTTGTATGTATATAAGTTCGAACCTAAGATCTATGGTATAATTTCTTTCATTTTAAAACCTTGATGAGAATCTCAATAGGTGTTCTCAGTGGTGATTGATGTATTATCTCTAGGTAACACAACAATGAGCTTAGAGTGATATATGTCTATAAGGGTGATTTATCAAGTGTCAGCATATGTGTATTCATGCTATTCATTATGCAATATGAGAGTGAATGATAGGTAATAGTGGTGAAACTGATCCACCCTGGTGTTTTCATCTATTGATAAATAAAGACTTAATCCACCCTTATGTTATTTGCAAACTTAGAATAATCAAACTAATTCAAATATTATGTTAAATACTAGTTCTCGTGTGGTTACTTTGATCAATCAATCCTTAAAAAAGTGTCCTTTAGGTTTGATCCCAAACTATAGTATGATAACATTCATCCTCTTATGGGTCTGACTGTTGTATGTTGGTTAAGGTAAAACTAGGGATTTAACCTCCACATAATTTATGGTGTAGAAATCACTACATCGACTGTTGGCTAAAATTTACCTAAGAAAAATTTGATGATGGTAGTCCCTTTTATGGATTTACAATTATTGTTACGTGCAATATTAATTTAGTCTAATTAAAATTATTACATTTATGATATTAATTACAAGTCATACAATCAATAGAAGTAATTTACTACAAAGATCTAAGTATATATCTATCTATTCTTCAATTTTGGTGGATCTTAATCCATCTATCATGATAGATAATACAAAGTACAACTCGACTGCTAAACAACCTATGCACTTCTGAACACTAAGTGATTTGATAACATTTTAGAAAGATCCATTAAAATGCCCATTCTTGACATTATAATTCCATTTTTAATTTGAATTTCCATCAATATCAAGGCATGGGCCAAGTTCCTCATAGTGGTGAGGGTAGGATCTCGATCACATGTTTGCAATCACAAACAAACACTTCTTCCTACAAACTTTATCTATTCTAAGATAAAGACATATTCTCACAAGGCATTAACATCCATTCCAAGTTCAATATTTAGGTTGGCACTTAAAACTATCCCCTCTTTGTCTTTGAATATGATAAGGTCTTTTCCCATAAGATTCACAAATTGTATATACATCATCCTTCCTAGTCCCACACTAGTGGTGATTCCCTCAAATTGACATTCCCTTGAAATGGAATCGATTCTTCCACATGTAACAAATAAATGTCTGGATTGATAAGGACAACAATATGACTTTTAGAAGGCATCAAATCATAGTGATATAGGAAAACTTACATGAGGACACTAAGAAACAAACTTCCTAAGGAATGAGAGAACTAGCACAAGTTATACCACATCCTTCTACATGGACCCAAAGGCCTTTTAACTTTAATTCTTTACATGCTTAAGCGAAATACAAAAAATGTTACATCATGACTTCTTGGTCTTCATGTGAGTCCCAAATTTGCTAATTTGCACATCGTATTTGTAAGGCTAGATGACTCATATGGATCTCAAATTTTGAAGAAAGAAGTATACATGCATCTTAAACATAATATTTGTCTCAAAAAAATGGAGTTGTTGTAATCGAGATGCCCATATAGGACAAACCATCACCACACTACCTTACACATAATAGGTTATCATTTAATATCTTGACAATCTCTTACTCTATTAAGAGATTTACTAAAAATAAATGGGGAAAATCAGTTATGGCATTTAAACCTTGTTCCTATACGAGCTTATTAATTTTATAAGTAAAGAACTTAAGATAAGGTGACACAACCAATGTTGTGACCCCAATTCAGCCTAAGAGTAACCTAGGGTATGGGAAACCATAATTTCTTTTTATTATATCATTTATGGTTCTTATAAGTGATTAGTTTGGCCTATGTGGTTACTTGCCCATATCAAGCACAACCAGAGTTGAGGTAAAACCCTCATTCCAAATAGTTAAAAGAGTAAACCCTAATTTAGCATAGTTGGGTTCATATATGATGAGAAACCCATAGGAAATTTAGTAATGACACCAATACAGGGTAATAACATGTTGATCCAAGTCAAAGAATGGTATAGCTACAAAATTAATATGTTTAATGAATAAAATTTAAGAGATAGTGATAGATATTCCCTTGAACGTATAGAAACATATTTATATTGCTAGTTTTGGTTTGGATCACATACAAATTCCATTAGGGTTATTTGGTATATTTTGATTCAAGATTGACAGAGAGGTCGACTGACTTTTAAATAGAAATGCAACTTGTGAGGTTGAGTGGTTTGGAGTTAATTGTAAATGGTAGATAGAGTTTTTAGGGGTGATTTCCATTAGTTGTCTCAAAACTAGTAAGTTGAACTGACTATTGTGAAAGTTTATAGGCCAATAGCACTTTCAATGGCCTTAGTTGACAAAAATAGTCATACTAACTACTTAGGAAGTCGACTAATAACAACTAGAGCTAGATAGAATTAGTACTTAATCAATTCGAGATCAAAGTCATACTTGGAAATTTAGATCCATGTTGATATTTGCTTGTTGTAGTGATTTCAAACCCTATCTGTTCATCTGAGGTTAACATTAAGGATATTTTCAAGAACAAATGTGATATGTGCCTATTGTTTGTTTATCTCCTAATTAAGGTTACCTTATCCCTTAGCAGTTCATGTCTGTGTGTTTTTATCATCTTTGAGTAGATAATCACCTACGATATCTTCTATAGTCTCTTATTCCTTATCTTTGCCCTATTTTTCTTATCCTAGGAGCAAGGTCACTTACTCTTGACTCTAGAAGGATGGTTCTAGAAGTTGGATTCCTAATTTATAACTTTGGTGATTTGCCATATTTTAAATTTGTAGGTGAATGTTGAATGGCGAGTGGTTATTTTATTATTAGAGTCAAATGCATTTCAATTCAATTTCTCAATCGTTCATCTTCTCCTATATAATGTCCCCAAGTTGGAGCACTTTCCAACTAGCTCAGTTGGTTAAGCCTGCTGCTTGTGAAGCGCAGGTTGCAGGTTCGAATCTTAGCAAACTCGTTGGGGCACTACAGGAAGGGATTATAGCCCTCAGTGTAGCTGATGGATTTCTCTCTCTCCTTCTACCTTGGATAGGGGTGAAATTCCCCACTTCCAAAAAAAATGTCCCCAAGTTGGAAATCCCTATTCATAATTATGAAATATAGAGGGTATGCCTTGAATCTAACTTTTTTTCAACAGAGAATTGGTAAACAAATGATGAAATAACCATGGAAAGAATGATTACAACCTAATACATAATGTAAATGATTCATTTCTAAATTTGGGAAAGCATCAAATACTAGGGGTTTTAGTTAAATCTGAATTGTGGTAGAGTTAAGTAGAGATAATTGCAAAATTGATTATTCTTTTCATGTTAACTACAAATGATCCATAGAGACACTTCATCATTTATGAGTTTTTCAAATTGAATTAATCATATATTCTGACATGCTAGTAAATAGGGAATACCATATTATAATAATTGAATGAATCGTATGTTACTAATTCAATTCAAAACTGGCATGTAACATAAACTAGAGACGCTATTGATACTTAGATTTATATAGTTGGAATGAACATCCTTAATGAACCACTCCTTCCTATTACTACTATCCACTCAGAGTTAGCATTCTACTCCATTTATCATGTCATTCCATGTGGAATCACTTTACACATAGTCAAATATTTTTTTATCCAAGAGGCACCCCTCCTGTCTACTCAAGACATGGGGCCAAAATTTCTCACGTCATTTAGTTTCCACCAAGCAAGATGTGACAACATGACCACAAAATAAGATTTGTTTTAATTAGTACTATCCACGATTCCTCTGATATACCCTAAGACTTATAAGGTACATCACACAATAGTGTATATCGCTTGGGTGATACAATAAATGTGAGTTCATGGGAAATTTAAAAAGATAGATAGTTCTCGTAAATAGTTAACCCAATCAGCTTAATTCATGAGTCAAATAGTTGGCATTTAAAATACTTAGGTCAATAGTCAAGTTATAATTAACATAAACATAAGATTAGAATGTGAATAAAAGATAAAATGTGAATACAAACCTTCTTGGTAGTTCATATTACATATTTACTCATACATCTAATGTCATATGTTAAATAATCTAATTAAACTGCTTTACTGCTTTATTAATGTATTTATCTTCTCAATGATATTTACTTCTTATGTAAGTTTAATAGACTATTACCCATAATTTCCTACTTACAAGGTAAGTATCTCACCCCTCTACTCACAAAACTATTAGCTTAAACATATTTTATGAAGAACTAATGAATAGAAGTCTTCTGCCACCAAGTTAGTCTTTCTAAGAGCTCAATATAATATATTCATGTCAATCTAGATCTGATTAATATGTAAGGAGTGTTGCAAATATTCAATTGTTGTAATAATATTTCTTTATTTCAATTGTTGTACTATGCATGCAAGATCTCCTATATATGATTATATCAAGTGATTATGGTAGTGTTTTTATTGTTTTTCTTTGTGAATGTAATTAGTTCAACATTAATAATTTGTTATGTGGTTATAATAAACATATGAAACAATTTAAAAAGAAAATAATTATGAGTGAAAGTCTTGATTTTCTTGATCTCTGTATTATGCCCTATTTTTATGACCAATCAATGGCTATGGATTAGGGGTGTAACAACCAAAGTAGCTCATAGGATTATACTAATATAAGAGCCTAACTATACATTTCTTCTCCAATTGAGATTTGTTTAACAAGGGACAATCCCAATTATTATTCATACTAATGTTTTAACCCTACCAAAGCATTATATTATTTGTTTGGAATGTCTTTGTGATAAAGTAGTATATAAACCCTAATAGCTTATCTCTACTTATTGTTCGATAAATTGGAAATTAGCATACCCTTTGTTTTGATGATGATAAACATTTCATTCTTGTGAATTCAACGTGCTATTTGAGTATTTTAGGGTTTAAGGTAGTAAGGAGATTCTACTAATTGGAAAATAGAAGATCAGTGCAAAATTGAAGATCAAATGCACTTAATTATATATGTGTTCATGATTGTACCCAAAGGTAAAAACTTGTACAAAGAGATAATGTACAAGTACTTAGACATCATGTAAATCAAGTGTTAGATTTTCCCTATCCACTTATAACCCTTAGATACCCCCCCCAAACTAAAATCACCATCACTCATTGAAACACACACTTAGTAGGTGATTCAAAATTCTAAAATAGGGACACCCTTGGTCAAAAAACTTGTTGGTTGAAACACACTCGGTCGAAGTTTTTGTCAACTGAGAACCACCTCGGTCAAAATTATGAGCATTGTTCAATAACTTACACATTTGTGCTCTAAAATGGTCTTCGATCGAAAATATTCTCAACTGAGCAAACTTCAGTCTAAATCTTGCAACTGTTAGACCAAGTGGTTGGTATTTGGGAGTTGAAAATAGATGTTGCAACGCATTTTCCTTAAACCTAGGCTCGGTTGAAGAAAATCTCGATTGAGACACAGTTCGGTCGACAAACTTATTGACTGAGAAGGGTCTTGTATTGTTCTTTTAAGCATGAACAAATTAGCCATTTCTAGCCAATTAATAAACATCTAACAGCTAGTTAAGCACTAAGAACACTATAGAGACTCCCTAGAACGTCCCTAAATACTTGCAAACCATTCCTATAAATAAGAGAGGCCTTAGGACCCAAAAAGAACCTAAGCTACACTTGGGCATACACCATTGAGAGCAACAAAGCTAAGATTCACTTGCTATCTTCTTCCTTGTGCTCTAGAGTTATCCTATAGCTACAATCTCCTAGATATCACATATAGCCACGTTCATCTTAAATGGATAGGAGATCCAAACGCTTGATATAGAATCGAAGCACTATACTCAATTGTTGTACTTCCTTCTTCTAATCCCTTTCACATGTTAAAAGTTGCTTGTGCTCCTTGACTACTCCAAGATTGTGGAGGTTGCTTGAGGGAGATTGGTTGAAGATACTTCTTGAAGGACATGGCTCTAAGAGAAACATTAGGAGAATATTGTGAGAGATTTAAAGATGTCCTTTGTTGTTTCCCACATCATGACATTTCGCCATCTCAATTGATTGAGACATTCTATCGGGGTGTCGACAAGGAAAGTAAGACTTTCCTTGATACCTCATTCGGAGGTGACATCATGTTCGAAAAGTACAACATCACTTGGCAAGTTGTCAAAAGAAGCATTGAGACCCAAGCTGAATCCAGTTGAGGGCAAGGGGGAATTATGTAGGTTGCCAAGGCTTAAGATAGCTCGAAGCTCAAATCTATTATTAAGACCTCAAGATTCTCACCTTAAAGAAAGATCATTTGGAGTCCTCCTTAATGCTTATGAAAGAAGGGGACAACCAAAATATCTATAGCAACAAGTAAAATTTGTATACAATCTTTGTGTGATCCGCCAAGGACATGATCACTCCACACAAGAATGTTAATTTTTTTACAATAGTCCCATGAATGGACAGTAGATGAAGGATATCAACTCCATTTACAACATACCTGGTCAATCCTATTACCATCTGAATCAAATCGGGAGTCACCTTGGTTTCTAGTATGGCAACCTGGATGACGCAACAAATGTAGCACAATGGAGAACCTCTCAGTATAACAACCAAAATTAATGTACTCTAGGGCTTTTGTACAATAACCAGTAGAACTATAGGAATCAAGACAATTATCAAGAACAATGATTGCATAACTTAAACCAAGGCCCTCATATGCAACAACATGATGTCACTTCCTATACCAATGAGAGGTTCTCTACTATAGAAAAGTCATCGAGTCTCAGCAATCCATGATTGCTAATTAGCAAGCTATAATCACGAGTTAATGAGCCTATTAGAAATCTATTGACTCCCAATTGGCTCAACTGACATCGTCTCTATGCCCTCCCACACGAATGTTTTGTAGGACAAAAAAATACAAATACAAATTAGGCAGAATAACTCAAGGGCGTGACAACTCGCGCTGGCCTTACCTATCTAAAGAAAGTGAGCCTTCCAACATCGAGTCAGGAAGATAAAGATGAGGCAGTCATCATCCACAATTTGGAAACATTTCAACTAGAAACTTCTGCACCTACTTCAGACACACCCATCTACAAACCTCTTATGCCATACCAAGCTCAATTCAATCAAACTAAACTAGATACTAGGTTCAATAGAAAATATCCTGAAAAGATTATATGTTAATAATATGTTGCTTGATGCCATAACTGAAATGCCCTAGTGGACAAAATTCTTCAAACTCCTACTTAATCACAAATACATAACTAAAGAGTGTGAAACGTTTAAGTTAGTAAGGACAATATCAAACATTGTTCAGAGCGAGATGCCTCATCAATGCAAAGACCCTTGGTCTTTTGAAACTTCATGCTTCTTTAGTGATTCTACCTTCCAAACGGGGCTAGCTGAACTTGGAGCCAATATTCCATCATACCTCTTAGACTATGCAGGAAACTTGGCTCACCAATTCTAGACCCACCTGCATGACTATCCATCTCGCTGACTCCTCAACTACTAAGACATTTGGTATCAATAAATATGTATCATACAAGTCGAGGAGTTCTACATTCCCTATGATTTTGTACTTTTGGACATGAAGGAGGATCGTCGCTACCCTCTTATCTTTGGCACACCATTTCTCACAACAGCTAGGGACTTAATTGATGTCATATATTTAGTTATGACCATACAAGTAGGGAACCATTATTTTGATTTTCATACCCTTGGAGGCTCCACAAAGTACACTAGAGAAGAAGAGGTGTACTTACTCGACTGCATTGATCAATTTTCTCTATTGCAACATCAACTCCTCCCTTTAGAAGCATCAGTAATTCCTAAGATCTGGATATCCTTAGAGGAGGATCACTGTGCAAAGAAGATTGAGAGTGCACCAATCTACTCCTCTCTAGAAGAAAAATCTTCATCCACAGAAGAGACACCCCTCTCCCTTGAGGTTGCTTCTACATAGCACATCACGAGCACCCAAGAGCCATTCTTTTTGCGAGCATTGCCCTATTTGTAGACCCCATGCATCCCGTAAGAAGTCCCTACTCGCAAGCCCCCTCTCCCCCAATAGGCTCCAATTTATGAACACTACCACACCCTCATGAATTTACAATACCATATGGGGACATGAACTACCCATGTACCAACCTCTTGACCCAACCCACATAGATGCTAACTACTAATATGAGGGGATGAAAATGCATCCAATGAACCCCACTCCTGCATCCCCTCAACATTATCTTATTGATTTTTCTCAGACCCCTCATTCACCACCATATATCGAGCAATGGGAACCACCCAAGTATGACTCTAACTATTTCCCTTGGTATTTTGACATGTACCACAATATTTGTGATCACCTATAGAAAATAAGAATCCATTCAAGGATAGGTGAGTGGCTGAAAGGAATGCTATTAGGACAATACAATCATCCCACAGAAGCTCAAGTTATCGCTCCTCCATGGGGACCCACACATGTGTAGGACCTTTGATGTTAAATAGAGCACTTTTGGAAGGATACACAACACATTTATTCCCTCCATTTGTGATTAAAGTTTTGATAAGAATGAGAAAATTGTTATATTCAGGGTGGAGGTGGGTGGTATGTTTCTATTCCACCCACTCTATCTTCCCCTTTCATCAATTTACTTTATGTTATGTATTTTAGATTTAATATTTACATGATGCCATTCAAGAAGACCATGTTGTGTGCCAAGCTAAATGAAATGGCCCAAGATGAACGTGACAATGATGAATAGATATGGGGATTATGGGTCCCCTTGATGAAGAACATTAGTGATCTTAAATTATCCCAAGTCAGAGCCATTAATGATAACAAAAAAGGTGCATGTACTAATACATGAATGAATCCATGTATTCCATCTCTCAAGGAAACCATATGCATTGAGGCATTAAAGGGGGAAGGACCAATTAATGTTGTCAAAAGCTTTTTCAAAGTCAAGATTCATGGTGTGTAAATATTTTTTATGTGCTTGAAATCTATGGACGGTTTCTTGGATAATGATGTACGCATCTTGTATCCATATTTAATGAAGGAAGGAGCATTGGAATATGTCTATGATGTCCTTGAGATAGGGTTTCATACTTGTATTAAGCAATTTCACAATGATCTTGTATGATGCTATAATTAGGTTGATGAGATGGAGGTTTATAATTGATTTAGGTCGTTCCTTCTTCTTGACTAATGCAATAATGGTCAACCTAAGAATTTTGATGTGTTGTGTAATAGAATCTTTTTTATGTATAGAGGGAATAAGTTATGGAAGTCTTCCTTGATGTGCTGCCATATGTTTCTATAAAACTCCATGATGTATTTGTCTGGTTTGGAGGATGTGTCAATACCTAGGCTGGTCATAGCTGACTTAATCTTTCTCTCTGAGAATAGATCTAACATGTTGTTGTTTTGTCGAATTTCCCCTACATATGTTACCCAATTAAGGTACATGGTTCTCTGAGGGCTGTGTTTGTTGTTGAAAAATTGTTTGTAGAATTGGATATGTGTGAGATGATCTCTTGTTATATGTGTGGGCATGTATGTTGTCAAGGTTGTGTATGAAGATCATTATTTTTATATTGTCACAATAGGCATGAAATATATTTTTTATCACCTTCCATTTATCCATCATCTCTTAATATTTGTTTCTGTAGAGTTTCCTCAAAAGTTGTGAGTTGTGTGATTTTCTCTTGTAGATCTTGATATCGGTATTGATGTGTGAGGTAGTAGATAGAGCTAGCAGTTCATTCTCTTTGTGTTTAATGGTTTTCTATATGTTCCTAAATGTGGTTTTGTTTCATAGTCTAATGGTGGGTGTCATATTATTAAGTTTATATGTAAGTTGGCACCATGATTAGGGTTTCCCATAGTAGATGGCCAAAAGTAATAATCATGGGTAAGAATGCAGGAGGTTTCGTCCAAATATGTTCAAAAAATGGTTTGTGACCCGAGGATATGTTATTGGTTTGAAGGATGACGGGGTAATGATCAGAAAATGTAGATGATTTAATGGTGGAACAAGTCATGGGGTAGTGGGTATCCCAACTTTTAGAGCATAAGAAGCGTTCTAGTATATCCTTATATGCACCTTGATGTGAGGTTCGGAAGCCATTGTATGCGTATCGATTGTTTAGATGGTGTTGATATATAAAACCAATGAACATAGTGTCGTTTTTGTAGTGTTGAACTATAGAGTTTGATACATCAGATGAATGTTCATTAGTGTTTTTAGTGAGGTTGAAGCCCCCCAATCAGTCATGGAAGAGTAGAACCATGTGAGGCAATGTCATAGAGCTCATTGACAAATGGTTGTTTATTATGTCCGACTTCCCCATAGACCCCAACAAAAAGCAAATGGAATTGGTCGTCTAGGTTGTGTATAGTTATTGTGATGGTGTAGCTATGCATATTAATATCAAAGATATGCATGTGTTGTTTGTTCCATCCTATAATGACACCTCCTAAAAAGCCCTCTGAAGGTAGTCGCTCCCATGTATTAATATGATGGCTTTCTATAGATTTGAGTTGGAATTTAACGAGGTGTGATTTGGGTTTTGTAATTCACTGAGTCGTGATTTTTGTTTTTTCATGGTGAACAAATTAATGTCTTTAAGGTGAATTTGTTGTATACCTTTACTTCTTCCTGCACTCACAACCCCACATAAGTTCCAAGATAAGATATGCATTATATAAGAGTCCCAAATACATGAACGTACAAGATGAAGATATAAAGTATTATAAATATTAAAAGTAAATAGAAGGCCTAGGGTTGTTTGAGTGTTGCATATGTTATCTGATCACATAAATGTTATAGTCCATGCAAAAAGGTGTCACCATGGTTGTGACTATTTGAATGTAATTCTAAGATTGTTGGAAAACATTGTAAACTCGTCTATGGTGTTCAGTGATACAAGCTTATCAATATGATCCCATTGATTAGTCTTATAATCAAAATCAGGCATAGAATTGGAGGATGAGTAGGCATCAGAACCAAGAGTGTCATGTGTGGTAGATGAGATAGACTTATCGAGATTATCCATGGAAAAGCAATTATGTTTCCTCTAAGAATTTGGAGTGTAGATCAGAGAGGGAATGAGTGCACTTCTTGGTGGGATTTGGGAGTTTAGTTGGCAATCTGGGCTCTATGTCATTTTGACATCCTCAATGGACACAATCTTCATTATTTTCATAGAGTCTAGGTTGATAATGGGTGGATCATGCATGTAAGAGTAAGTTATGACAAGGGAGTGTTTTTAGGGTTTTGGTTGTGTTTATAGTGCTAGTGATTTTTCTATCTTTTGGCCTTTGGTGGAGAAGATGATTTGTGGCTAGTTGGTGTTCTAAAGTATGGTTGTTTGTGAATCTAGACTTTATTATCTACTGTGTTTTTGTTGCTAGTAATGGGTTGGGCAGGATGCTTGGGTCTTGGTGGGCATAACCATGTAGTGGGTGTTTGGTGTGGTCCTTGAAATGGAAATATTTTTGACCAGGGTGTTAATCTTACAATTTGATAGTTTATTCCATCTCCCTGCATCTAAGGTTCAAATGCTTGGGAAGAATGGTCTATTTGTTCACATAAAACACATAGTGGGATTTGACATAGTTAGTGGGCTATAATGTGTCAAGACATATGCATTATCGAGTATTTGATAATATTGACTAACTTTTTTAAAGATGGCTTCATTCCAAAGATGTAGTGGAAGGTCTTAGATGGATATCCAGATAGATCACTTGTCCCAACATAGGATGCACCAGATCTCCACTACCCATTTGCTAATATGATCTTGGGCATAACCCTTGCCACATGGGAATGTGATGATATGGCCAATGATGTGATCAAAGTGTTTGATAGAGAGGAAGTATAGAAGTTGACAGGGAGACATGACTTTAAGTTTTAGGATGGTGCATCTAGATAAAAGGATGCAAGGGCCCTGATGACATTAATGCATTCTATGTCTTGGTTGTCTAGGTTGTTCGTGATGCTAAGAATGAAGCTCCGAGTGGTAAGAACCCTCAAAAGTCTCATACACATGGTAGGGATGTCTAGAACACATTCAATGGTGGTGGGGAGGTCTAGTTGTTGATCCATGAAGTTGGGTTTTGTAGGGAAAAGGTTGGATGTGTCAGAAGGCAATGAGGTAGATTGAGATGGATATTATGTCATGAGGGAAGCATGTTTGGAGGTATGAAGGAATGCATATTCAAGGTGGATCTATCTATGGCGACAAAAGGAGAGTGTGGGGATATCCTCTTAGATTGTCTCTTGCACGCGGGATCAAAAGGTGTAGGGTTTGGTGTACTATGATAGGTGGAATGGATTGCTCTGAGTGAGTTTCCTCTAAGAGGGGGGAGAAAGGGTTAGTGCATAAAATTTCAAAGGTAGGTATGCATGGTATCATACTGGTCATAGGGGGAGAATGGTGAATCATAGAGTTTTGGCGATGTGTGATAGGTCATGAATGTCCATGTGTAGCAAGTTGGGAATGATACATCTTATTTTTGAAAGATATATCCTACTTAGATTTGCATGTTCTCCATCAAGGTATGGGTGTGGGGCAGTGATAGGAGAAATGTCCATGTCCATAACAAGAAAAATATAAAATTTTATAACAGAATCCATCTTGTAGTATGACTTAAATAGGGGTATTTAATACAAGAGTGATATTTGTGTGGTCATTGACACTTATGTGTGACCACAATCCATTTATCAGTCGTATTTTAATATTAATAATATAGTTGTTTGGTTTAGTAGATGTGGTATAGAATGGTGGAAAGTTAAAATAATCAAATTTTAGTTTAAGATAAGAATTGTGGTCTTCATCATAAGAGAAGCATATGAATGTTTATCATGGGTAATACAGTCAAATGTGTTTGTGTTGTACCTATGTCTCCTCAAAAGCTCTATGAACCATGGTGGATGGGATTCCAGTGTTGGAATTGTGGTTGTATCATCCAAAGATGATACCTCTGTCATAGATGTGGAATGTACTCCATAGTTAGTAGAGCTATTGTCATCATGTTGTGAAGAAAATTTAGTATTTTTATTTTCTATATCTTCCATTAGACTAGATTAAACATGCTTGGGGTTTCAGTAGAGGCGAAGGATGTGTATTGGGATATGGTTGTTATAGTCATTGGGCCACATGGTGATGGAATGGTGGGTTTGTGACCACAGGGTGATGTGTAATCCCTTTTATATATCCAAGATCACCATGATTTTGTGCCAGCCTTGAATGAATAGTATGCTACCATGTTGGTCTTCATGGAATAGTACATGGTAAGTCTCATACCCACATGGAGGGTGATCCAACCTAGTGCATAGGAACATTTCACATATCTCCATGATCAGGGGATGTCGATGTACCAAAAGGATGTGTGATAGAGCATAGTGTCATGACTTTGTGCATATAGAGAAAAGGGGTGGTAGTTGTCTTATCCTTGCTGGTGAGGTTTGTGGAGGTGCATCCTGCATCTTTGGTGATGATCCTGATGTAGTTGCATATGTGATGTCTTTTGTGAGTTGTAGTAATTTTATGCTTATGTAGTCCTATTGTTTTCATAGTTCTAGGATCATAGCTCCACACATGCGCAAAATGGAGGATAGGTGGATGGTTGTGTTCAATGTCATTGACCTAACTTATAATATTTATAGGTAGAGTTATGGATACACATCGGTCTGAAAGTATCAAGTGATGCAACCATCCCAGAGTATAAGACTGTGTAGGCAGTGCAACCTTCCTGTATGTTGTAGTTCATGCAAAATACTTCAAAGAGTGAGTGTCAATGTGCTTTGAATCTATTTGAGTAAGTCAAATCTCACAAAATGTGAATGGTCTAAACGCATATCAATAGGGGAAGAAAAATAGGGATGACAAAAGTCTAGGTGTGGCAATGGATAGTTTATTTACATGTTCACTTATCTTTACCATTTACCCTAGTCTATGTGTTGGTAGATGATGATGAAGGGTTCTGGATTCTATAGAGAAGTAAAGCTAGTTTATAGAGAGAAAGCCACTGGAACATTGTGGACATCGTGTATTCCAACAAGTGGTAGTGTTATACATTAATTACATTGATTACCAGGATTTCAAAGGTCGATGAAAAAATTAGGCCCTAAAGTTGAGTTGATTAAAATGAATAATAAATCCCTCGAATTTATCAGATGTCAAATATTATTCAGATTGTGACAGAATAGAGTTTCCCTATGATACAAAACCAAAACCTCAATTTGAAATAAAAACAAACTACAAAACCCCAAAAATAATCTATCACAACAAAACCATGAAGGAATATATCCATCTTACTTTCTTATACTTGACATGAAACAAGTAATTTGAGGAAGAATTTGTTTAAGCATACAACATCCATTCATGAGACATTTAACATGTAATACATGTAGAATCAAAACCATAACAATGTATATAAAAAGATATTTTGGCATGCCCATGACATATCGAAAATCTCCTAGAACAATAATAAACATCCAAGATCTAAGCGTGAACATGGGTTTACTAGCTACTACTCTACACTAAAGCACATGCAACAACCTCAATAGGAAAAATGACGTTGGGCTACAAGATTATGTTTGATTTGCATCCTCTAACATGATCAATCGGGTAGCTAAAAGTTTTAAGTAAAAAATGAGCCTACACTCACTGAGTCAATAATTTTCCCTCAAGAGACAAACATGATACATAAGCATAAAGATAAAAATTAAGCCATTAACATATTACTAAACAATTGTATCAAAATGCATGCAGTATGTATTTATTTTCCATGTCACTAACTAGATAAAGTGAGCACGTAAACCAACCTAATAGTTCATAATATGCATTATAATTCCCTAATATGGACATTTTATAAAGCAAACAACAAAACCTCTCTATTTAGAAACTAGATCTAACTTGTCTCTAGGATTAATAGCCCGTCATCACCCTCTCACAACCCATAGACCAGGGAAGATGGTATAAGTAAGGGAGCAAGTAACTACACTACTGACCACTGCTCTTAGGTCTGTTTTGACACTCTTATTCTTCCATCTGGTGGTTTTGATTGGACAATTCACATTTACTGAGCGTTGACAAACTTTTATAGAGTCAAAGTAAATATACTCTCTCTCATTGAGCTATTTTGATACAATACAAAATTCACAAAGGATGCACCTCTTGCACAACCACATACTCTATGTCAGATACATCACCTAATACTCTTCCTGACCGACATATATGCATGATCCCGTGTGTTACTACTTTAGTTAGCTCAGCAACGTTGAACACTTCCACATGTCTTCCATTTTGTGTAGGTGTGGAACTACAATCCTAGAACCATGAGAATAGGAGGACTTCACATGTTTATAATTACTACAGCTTGCTAAAACCCTCATATTTGCAACATATCAAGATCATCACAAAAGTTGATGGAAACACCTCCACAAACCCTACAAACAAGGATAAAATAACTACCAATCCTTTCCTCTACTAATACAACAACATGGTTAGTTGTTTACATCCCCATTTTTTGTCACTTGGTAGAAAATCATGATTAATGTCAATTATCTAACTAATGATGGAATTCATTCCACATCTGACCCAATTTCCATGTATTTGTTTTTTTCCTATTTGTTTCATTTTCCTACCAATTGAATACATCCATTTTTTCCACTTTCACCCAGTTGTCTCTCTTTTACAAAGAAAGCTTCTTTCAAATTGAAAGTGCAATTTGTTCCTTAGTTCTGCCTTCAATAGGTTTTCATAAATTGCCCAATTGAATTGTTAGGAATTTAATATTCCCTTTTTAATTTCTTTTTTCCAAACAAATGTGAGAGTTAACTCTGATTATCTTTCTGAGCAAGTTTTCTTAGTTTTTTGCTAGAACATTCCTAAAATTACTGGAAAAATGAGAAAAACCATCTTTTCAAACAAAGGACACCCTGGAGGATTGCAACCATCCACCGATTCCACGTGGCAGGATCAGCTCAATCCGCATGCCAATCATGCTGCATCACGATGATCCGCCAACTCTTTTAGAAGATTCTATCTAGAATCCCAAACCCTGATCCTGGACTATAAACAGACCCCCATATCCAATGAATTCTAGGCCCCTCTCGTCTCTCTTGAAGCTAGAGAAACGACCACCTCTTTCTTTATTTTTATAATGCTTGTGATCAAAGGATCCTTTCTCTGACATCTCCTGTCGTGCTAGATTTTGTAGAATGGTAAACTCTTATAATTTCTACATCTAACTACTGAATATGCAGTCTATTTGATTTCTGATCTATAATTGCCACATATAACTTGAACTATTGATGCATATGATCTATTATTTGTTGTTTCTATTGCTTCCACTTTTACTAGTTCTAAAAAATTTGATTTAGTATCTACAGGCACCTATCTGCTAGTCATCCTCTAAAGTCCTACATATCGATCCTAATCACCAATGATGGATCCGTTCCATGGGAGGTCCTGAGATGATTAGGACCACAATACACCTAAAATTAGGTCTTGCAAAACAATGACGACAAAGACATGTACATCTCCTACACTAAAAGCACACCCATAAAAAATCATTTTTTATCATTTTGTCTTCTTTAATAAAAATCTTGAATTGCTCACTCTTTTGTCTCATAACCACGTCTGATAGCAATTTACCAGGCCAGATGAGGGTGCTAATATTTTCTCACACATAACTAGATCACTGGATCCAAATCCTTGGCTATACTTTTATTTTCTATGTTTTGTCTAGCAAGGTTATTTGCTCAGAATCCTCTACGGTTTCATCGATACATTTTTTCCCTCATTTTTTGCATAAAACGTGGTAGCGACTCTAAAGACACTCTTTATCTTCTTTTTGTGACATTTCACTATTGAAAAAGGATGGAGTTTTATTACCAGAATATTTCTCTTATTTTTCCCCTTTTCTGGGACTGGGTGTGATAGATTGGCGACTATGTTAGGGGGAACCAAGAATCTCTATCAAACTCCCATTGTAGTGTTTCAAGATTGAGCATCTTCAAGTTTGTTCTTCTTGTTATTTTGTTTCTATTGGAGAACATGGTGGAGGATCATAATGATCGGCCAGTCGTGGGCATGCAGATCGAGGGGATCCACAACCACTATCCATGTTGTTTCCACTATTTTGCCTTTGATAGGAAACAAGGATGGCGGATCACTGTGATCCACCACTCCCAGGCATGCGGGTCAGGGTGATCCTTATCTCTATCATTTTATTTGGTTTTTGTCATCTACTGGATTTTTTAGCCAACTTCTCGTCTATGGTTTAGTGTCTGCTTCCCTAGCTATTAAAGAAATAAAAAATAAATGAAAATCAAACAATATATATAAAGGATGAACAACATGTGCAAATTAGAAACTAAATCTGATTTTTTCTATATTGTCACAATTTATTTATCCGCATACCTATAACCATCATTTATTATGGGCTTGTTTTCAAAATTGATTAAAACCCATCATTTTCACTTCATACACCTACCTACAAACCCAGGTTTCATGGAACAGATACCAAACCCACATTGGATCCATAGATATAATATGAGATGCCAGTAAAGGTACTGACACAACAATAAGCTAATGTCTAAGGCCTTTAAAATATCCCACTCTCCTAGATCTCATGACTGATTATGTTCGTTGTAGTTACAAGGTGTATTGGGAGCAGTACCTTCATGTGCTAAACCCAGGATACCCCTCGAAGTGTGCCATCTATCCATAAAGAAGATAAGGACCAACCGCTCCTATACGGGTCATGTTTGAGTGAGGAAGAAACATGGACATAAAGTGATGGGATAAAGGGGGATATCTGATGCATGCACATATATATTGTCTTTTATGTTGGAATAAAATTTAGATTGTTGCTAACTTTCTATTCATCCTATGGCTTGGGCTCGATTCTGGGACCTCTCACTAACAAACCGAGTGTCTAACCATCTTGGTGTCTTCTGTTAGACTTTTTCATGTGCAGATTAAAACAATATTGTTCAAAGATTAAAAAATTTGAACCATCTTTTTCAAAGATTAAACAATATCAAAGATTAACAATCTCAAACAATATTTTCAAAGATGAACAATCTCAAATATTAAGAATCTCAAACAATATTTTCAAAGATTAACAATTTCAAACAATATTTTCCAAAGATTAATAATCTCAAACCATCTCTTTCAATTATTAAATAATCTCAAAGACTAATTATACAAAACAATCTTTCTCAAAGATTAGTAAAAGAGGTCTTTCCTTGAAACTTGGAAAAACAGAAGGATACCCTCCATGTCGTGCATGATATCATTTTCCAATGTGAGGTCCGCTGTACAAGGGTCATGGATTATGACCTTAAACTAATCCCACTTCAAGTAACAAATCCTTTTGGGTCCTAGACCATGAACTAAAATTGGCCCAATCATACACTTCATATTCCTAAACATGGTCCTAGACTATGACCTAAAACTAGACCGTATCCTCTTGATGAATGCCACAAAAAAGGAGAAGCCAAGCCTTGGCCTCCTCCTTTCCCATTGTTCCTTACACAAAAAACAAAACTCTTCGGAGAAACACCTCAAGCTAGGAGGAAACCAAAATGTCATGGATGCTGCCAAGAGTTTTAGTTTGATAACCCTACTGAATGAGGATGCCCCAGGGAAGAAAAGCAATTGATTAATCATAGTCATTGGCTCAGAAAGGGTCACCTTACTCTTGACCAACCTCTAAACCTCCCACCTCGCATCCTACTTTGAATGATTCCTTCAAAACACCTCCCAAAGGAACTACACTCCCATCATCTTTTCCTTTTCCAACCATGGCATTGGCAAACACGACAAGCATAAAAGTGGATAGGCTCCCTAATTTAGTCCAAGATAGGGAAAAGAACAACCACCAAAAAACAATTACAAGAAAGAACCACATGTTCTTTTCATCATGATAAGAATGCGAGAAATCTGGGAGCATCCCTGTCATGCATTCCCTCCTGTCAAGGAGTGGCACTTTTTAATTTCTTGACTAATGTGATGTGTGCATGGGGGATTCATCCCAAAACAATATATTATCTTTTCTCCTAATGTTACACCCTACTTTTCAATCCTACTAATGCTGATTTCAAGACATCACGAGAACAACATGAAGCCCATACCTCACCTAGTGCCATCAATAATCAATCCAGTTGGCCAATAACAACAATGCAGATTGCCAGTTGGATGGTGCCTCTAAGGGGGATGTTTTCCATAACAAGAAAGACAAACCCAAAGACATGGAGAAGTGCAAAGAGGACTTAGTTATGCTTGAAGCTACAATTACCCAAGAGGGACTGCAATTTGAGCAGTCTTTCCACATAAATTTCCTTCCTCCACCAAGATCAACCTACATAGGAGGGTGGCACTACCCAGGGTTCACTGGTCAAGGAATCGTGCATGTAGGTTCATTTATATCATTCATTCCATATGGATCGTGGGGTGCCACCCCCCTTAGCCATAAGTATTCTAGATAGGGCTCCATTAGAGTCCAACATCGGCAAACATCTGGCCATTCCCATACCTTAGGAGGTGGCTATTCCCTTCTTCAGACATGAAGGGGAGACTGAAGGACAGAGGAAAGAAGAAGAATCCACTGTCACACAAGAAGAGCCTCGTATGGATGACACTACCGTGAAGGTTCAAATGCACTATCTGAACGACCAAGGACCCATCCCCAACCTACACTCCATGTATCCACCACCCTACTCCTAGTAAAACAAGTACATAGGGGAGGGTATGGATTCCCACCACCCCTATATATTGTGCTACCAATGACAATCAAACTAAGAAGTTGTTTTAAAGGAACCAATTGTCATGGACCCCTTACTGCTCGAGATCATGCAAAACATCAGATTCCTAGAAGGGAAGAAGGACGATGGGAAGACATTCAATAATTTCTATCATTTCCCAATGAAAAGATACTAGACAACTTCAACATGCTTAAATTCCATGAATATGTCAGAAAGGGGGACCTTATGGCTCACATCAAGGCATATTGCTCATGTATGGTAGAATTCCAACATGATAATAAGGTACTAATACACTACTTTCTACAAACCTTGATTGGTCCCACGTTGGCCAGGTAGAACAAACATGACATGACCGTCATCACCACATGGGATAATATGGCCAAAACATTCTTCGATCAATATGCTTGGAATCCAAATCAGGTCCTGGATGAAGAGGAGCTAGAAGAATTTCTACAAAAGATAGATAAGAGCTTCTCTGAGTTCTTCAGGTGTGGAGGGAGCTTGCCTCTTAGCTAGAGTTCAAGCCTACAAATAAGGAGACCATGTATATGGTGATATGAGCTTCTTCACTGGCCCTCGCCACCCTATTATACCTGCAAAGTTACAATACCTTCTCCAAGCTCATACAAGTAGGTGTATGAATTGAAAGTTCGATCAAAAGGGAAGTCTATCATAACATAGTCCTCACCTTCCAGCCATCACCTACTTCTTTAGTGACTAATCATAAGACCAAGTCGGTCAAGGCTAAACCAATAGATGCCACAATTAGAGAAGTACTTTTCCCAGTTGAGGTTGGGAGATGACAATCCCTAGCCATACAAAACCCCTTGGGGCAAACACCTACAACCAAATATGTTCAGGCTAGATGCTTGCCAACAACAACTTCGGGTGATGCCACCTAGTTACTAGCATTAGTGTGTGCCCCTAAAATAATCATGGCCACCAAAAAATTATTATGGTTACTCACCACTTCCTTTTCAGATGGCCATGTAGCAAATGACCACACCCATTCCTCCCGCAACGAGTAATCTAACACCACATATCGATACAACAACTACTACTCTATTAACAGAGGAGCCTTCTAAACTGAAGATGAAGTTCATAAATTTAGGGGCTTCTCTCAACACTATCCTTCTGGATATTAAATATCTTCTCATGTTTCCATCCATAAGGGAGCTTCTGAATCCTTTACCCAAGGGATACAATGCCTTTTGTGATTTCGATAGGGAAAAGGGCCACCAGACTGACTCTGGCATCACACTCAAGCATGCCTTGTAAGATGTCATTGATGATGGGGAAGCACACATAGTCATTGGAGAGGCATTTCCTACACCCTATAACACAGTGGTTTTTATCTCCTCCCAAAAAACTCACCTTGTAGACTTGTCCTTCCACTAGCACAAGCCATCAAAAACTAGTCTCGAAGTATCTGGATCATCACTTTGATCCAAGAATGTAAGTTGATGACTCCGATCAGCACTAGCATGCCAAATGCCCACCAGGGGTAGAAAGTACAACCCATTGTTATACCATGGGCCTTCTAGGGGTAGAAGGCATGAAAAACCAAAATTCCAAAAGCAAATCCAAAGCCAAAATTCAGAAGGTCTGGATTTTGAAGACAACTTTCCCTATCAACTCTCACTCTGTAGTTGTGATATCAACTATAATGATGCCACCTATGGCAATGAAGGGAGATCAACATACTGCCTCATCAGAGGTACCACCTCCCCTCGATAGGGGCAAAGAAAAGGTGACTACATACATAGGAGTCTCTACCAGCATCATGAAAGTGGTGGCTAGCCATGTCTCCATCCTAACCATTGATACCAAGAAGGCACCACCCATGCTTGATCCCTATAGGGAGTCTGATCGCAAAAATTGCAACGTCATCCAATTCCTTAACAAACAAGAAGGACGTGTATGGTCGATAGGAGTGATGCAGAACTCTCCCGCACATCATGATGTAGTCATGAAGACTCTACAAGGGGCCTACATCTTGAGAGACATACAACCAAAAACTCTTGTAGCCACCATCATATTAATCATGACCCCACACTTGATCTCATTCTCTAATGATGAGATCCTAAATAGTGTGAATCACAACATGTCACTATTGATCATTACAATATGCAACAACCTCAAGATACCTGCATGCTTTGTTGAAAATGGTGCATGCCTCAATGTGTGCCTCTTAAAAATGCTAATCAGCCTAGGAAAGGATCATTTTTTCCTTCAGTCTACAACAAAGAATGCAACCTATTTTGATGGAGTTATTAGAGATTCTCTAAGGGAGATCACTCTAGAGTTATGTATCAGACCTTAGACATTTACCATACACTTTATCATCAAGGAATTGAGTCCTTTCTTCAACCTCCTCCTGGAAAGGCCATGGATTCATCAAAGTCGGGTGGTTCCCTCATCACTGCATCAAAATATAAAGTATCGGTTGGGACAAACCATCATAAGGTTCAAGCCGACAAGCCTGGTACTATCGCATGCATCGAAGAAGACATTCTACCACTTCTCTTTGAGATGCTTCATGTTGGCAACGCCAATTAGATGCCCCTACAAAGAAGGAGGCACCATCTACCTTATACCCAATGTTGTTTGCACAACAATTATGAGAGACATCCACCTAATCAAAGTGTTGGGTGCCTAAAAACATAATAACACAACAATCCTCCGAATACCTCCAAGATAGAAATGATTGGGGTTGTGATTCTATGGTCCTTACTGCACTCAACCTCAGATCACTAGGTGGACGTTGTACTGGAAGCTTGCAGCATTGTGGCCCAATACAATGGACTTAAACCAAAGAGGTTACCTTAACATCCTACCTATGGCCCGAGACCTGAGCTGAGAAGCCATACACCTTCAACTAGAAGAAGAGTATCAACTCAAAGTGTTGTACCATTGGGACATTGACCCTCAACATAAAAGTCCCACCCATACCTTTCGTGTACTATGGCTATCATTGAAGACTTTTCAGATACAACTAAGGCAATTATCACCATGACACTACCTTGCTTCATGCAAGAGGTCAACGACAATGACCATGAGGACTATCCTAGGATCACGAACAACATCAAGGAGACCAACCTCATCACATATAATAACCAAGGTGTCCATGGAGTACCTATCCCTTTTGTCTGAAAATTGTACCTAGAGCACTATGACACTAGTGAAGGAATCACACATCATCAAGATGACCACGTCGGCTAGACGAAGATAATCAAACCAACACAAGAAAGGGAGGAGACTCCATTAGAAGCAGACGAATACACTCCTCTCTAGATCTTCCCCGGTTGGCCCAACTAAGATGACACTGACATTACATACACCGACATCACAGAAGAAGAATATGGTGTCATGTGGGATGACTATGACTATGCCTATGAAATGATCGAGGGGTGGGGAGCCAGATCTATCCTTGATTCAAAGGTCGTAGGAGAACCACAAATGCTCATTAGCCCTCTCTAGAAAGGGGAAGAAGTTCAAAACTAGTATGTGGAATTCACGACCCCCTGAGGGCCGGGTCTTCCTCCATTCCCAAAAAAGCCCATTAGAAGAGCGGTACCCCAATGTGGTACAGATTTGAGAATGGTTGTTTTGTCATTCTCTACCACATCGCTATTTGTAGTCACAAAAATTGTAAAATACATAAAAACCCCAAAAGTAAAAAATTTAGAAAACTCAAAAAATATAAAGATGAGTGAGCTCTCCAAAAGTTCACCAACTACTTCATAGAGGTGGCAGAAATCTACAACAATGAAGATGTTGAGTTTGAAGATGTCCCTATTCCAGAATACATGACAAAGGAAAATCAACCTTTTCATATTGAAGATGAGACAGAGACAATCAACCTCAATTCAGGCCCTGAGCCACACAAAGTCAAAATTGGGTCACATATGCCTCAAAGCATCAAGGAACAACTGATAGAGATTCTATGCCACTACATCAACATGTTTTCCTGGAGCTATGATGACATGCTTAGATTGGACAAAACAATCATAGTCTATCGACTACGCATTGTCCCTGGTGTGCACTTCATCAAATAGAAGGCCAGATGACTACGGCTGGAGTGGAGCCTCAAGATTAGGGAGGAAGTTTAAAAGCAATACAATGTGGGTTTCCTAGAGCCAATCAACTATCCTACATGGCTCGCCAACATTGTTCCAGTTCCCAAGAAAGACACTAAAGTACATATGTGTGTCGACTACTGTGACCTCAATAAGGCATCTCCAAAAGATGAATTTCCACTTCAACACATAGATGTACTCATTGACAACACAAACATACATGAGTTTCTCATCTTGAAGGAAGAATTCACCAACTACAATCAAATCAAGATGGGAAGAGAAGACAAAGAAAAGACCACCTTCATCATAGAATGGGGAATGTTCTACTACAAAGTCATGCCTTTGGTCTTAAAAAATGAAGCCACATATCAAACAACAATGGTTGTTGTATTCCATGACATGATGCATAGAGAGGTGGAATTGTATGTGCACGACATGATCGCTAGATCTAAGATTCTTGAAGACCGCATTACCAGCCTCGAGAAGTTATTTCAACGATTGTGACAGTTATCCCTACACCTAAATCCTACCAAATACACTTTTGGGGTTACATATGGTAACCCTCTAGGATACATCATCATCTAGAGAGGGGTCAAAGTAGATCCTAAGAAAGCATGGGCCATCTTAGAAATGTCTTCCCCTAGAACTGAGAAAGAGATTCAAGGCTTGTTCAGACGTCTCCAATACATCAACCATTTTATCACCAAGCTCACCCCTATTTGTAGGCCAATATTCAAGTTTCTAAAGAAGAACTTAGACTCTGGATGGAACGAGTAGTGCAAGCTCACACTCTAAAGTCTCAAAGATTACCTCTCCAATCTTCTATATCAACCCCCCATGCCTAGGTTTCCTCTCACTTGCGTCTATCAGTTCGTGAGACATCAATGGGTGGAGTCTTAAGTCAAGAAACTACCGATGAAAATCACACTATCTATTAATTGTCAAAGAATTTCAATGACACAGATGCTCACTATACTATAATAGGGAAATACTTCCTTTCCCTGATCCACACAATGAGGAAGATGCTCCACTATCTGATGACATATCCTCTACAGATAATCACCAAGTAGAATCCACTTATCTACTGATGTGTCTATCCAATCCTGACTGGGTGTTGCACTAAATGGTAGGTAATGTTGTTTGAGTTCGACATCACCTATCTTCCCATGAAGGCAATCAAAGAACAAGCACTCATAGATTAGCTAGTTGATTCCCCGCTACTAGAAGAAACTACTCATAAGTACGAGTTCCCAGATGAAGATATAAGGATGACTAACCCACCAAACATGGTGATTCGTCTAGATGCTTACACATAGATAGTCTTCTTAGATGGATCTATAAACTAAAAGGAGTCGAAATAGGTCTAGTCTTGCAAAACCCCCATGGACATCAACTACTTGTAGCCTGAAGGCTAGAATCCAATGCCACTAACAATATGGTCGAATATGATGCCTACATCTTTGGTATCTATCTCTCTAGGAATAAAGGGGCACATCGACTATAGGTCTATAGAGATTCCCTTCTTGTCATCTCCTAAGTTTAGAACATTTGGAGAACACACCATCAGAACTTGGTCTCATACTAGGAATACATGTGCTCTCTGGATCATAGCTTTGAGAAGGTCTCCTTCCACTTCATTAGAAAGGAGCATAACGTTGTCACTAACACACGAACAATCCTAGCTTCATGGATCATTATTTAAGAAGGCCAGACCTTCTCTTTGGAAGCTGATGTGCTCACCCAACCAGACTACTAGATGGTCATCGACATTGCACCCAACGATGAATAAAGTGCTTGGTTTCATGACATCAAGGTATATCTACCAAGCCAATCCATTCCTGAGAACCTCTCCTAGAGAGAGCAAATGACACTCAAGTGATGAGCTACGGAATACATTCTAGGGGTAGGACAACTATATCACAGATCTTTCAACCAGACTCTCCTTCAATGCATTGACAAGAAAGAAGATGAAGCTCTAATGAAGGAAGTCCATGTTGGGTCATGCGACATGCACATGAATGGAGTTATGTTGGCCAAAAAGATACAACCCTTGGGATACCACTAGAACACCAAGGAAACATACGGTTGCCAATTTGCCTTCAAATGTCGATACAAATACATGGAGACTATATCCACTAGCCTATAAATCAATTCTATGACATGGCCATGCCTTGGCCACTCTCATCTTGGGTCATTGACATGATAAACATGATAAACCCTAAGGAATCAAAAGAAAATTACTTCATCCTTTTAATGATTGATTACTTTGCCAAATGGGTTGAGGTAGTGTCCATCACCAATGCATCAACCCAGTAGGTCATGAAGTTCCTCAACAACAACATAATAAGCCAGTACATGATACCACATGAGATCATTTTAGATAATGGGAGGAACTTCATTGCCAAGACTGTCAAGGAGTACCTGAGATCCTTGGGGATCAAACATCACTGAGAGTCTCCTTATCGACCCCAGATGAATGGAGCTATGGAAACTGCTAATAAAAATATGATCAAGATTCTGAACAAGACCATAAGCTCTCATGAACACCTTCTGATGGATTTGTGGGATAGTCACACTTCCATCAGAACTTCAATAGGGGCCACACTATAATATGTATTGTACTAAATGGAAGTAGTCATGCCAGTCTATATGCAAATCCCTTCACTCTACATACTATAAGAAGTAGACATCCTGAAGACCGAATGGCTTCAAGACCGAGTTTACAATCTCAACACTCTTGAAGAACGACTAGAAAAATCCCTACACCATGCACAATGCTATCAAGAAAGAATTACTCAAGCATTCAAGAAGATGGTTTGACCTTAAAACTTTTAGAAGGGTGATCTAGTATTGGGAGTCATCCAAAATGTTGATTCTAGGGGCAAGTTCAACCCTAAATGGGAGGGTCCCTACATCGTCCATGACACCTATGATGGGGGTAGTCTATGACTGAAGGACATGGATGGATATATTCTTCTTCATCACACAAATTCCAGCCTTCTCAAATGCGACCATTGCTGATCAAGCTACTACAATGAGAAAAACTCTAGTAGAAAGCCATGTAATGGGGACAGAAGATCCCAATCTTCTATGGAAACAACTAAAATATACTTAAAATCTAACTAAATACCCCCATACACCCTAAAGAGGAAAGGTCAAAGTAGAACCTAGGGTCTAGGATGGAAGGAGTATGTTTGTAATCTTGAGACCCCAACAATTCACAAATCTAAAAATAACTCCTTAAAATAGGTCTAACCAAAATTAACACACAAATTTTCATGATTGTGCCTCAAATTTGGAGAAGTCCCATGATAAAAATAGTGATATAGGTTTTGAGTCCCCTAAGGCAAGTCACATCCAAGTCATACAATCGACATCCTAACATCTATACCAGAGGGGATGCCATTGTGTTTACATCTATCGAGGTTATCCTAAAAAAGGAAGGACAGTTGAGAGAAGGGTGAAGATTGAAATTAGTTATAATGACTCTCACCTCCCAATGAAAAGGAGATGACACCAAGTTCTCCATGCACTAATCCATAAGTCAAGGAATGGAAAATTTCTCACTAGGAAAACCCCATTCATTCCCCAAGAATCCTTTGATCTCATACTAAGGCCCTAAACATTGTTGGATAAATTGGATATTATGATAAATCCCTTTGTTTCGATGATGACAAACATTTCATTCTTATTAATCTAACTAGCTACTTAAGTGTGCAGGACTAAGAAGGATGACAAAGTAGCAAGGGAAAATCCAAGAGCTTACTTAGTTATATTTTCATGCAATGTAATCAATGTTGTAAAACTTGTACAAATATATAATGTACAAGTACTTAGAATTGCATGTAAATCAAGCGTTAGATTTTCCCTAGCCAAACACCATAGTTAGACATGTCATCCCATTTAATTTGGATCACCTTTGCACACTCACACATATAATTAATGTTTAAATTGAAACCTTGAAACAGGATCATTCTCGGTCGACAAACTCCTCGACCGAGACACTCTCGGTCGAAAAACTCCTCGACCGAGAAAGATCCAAAGTAGCCGTTAGACACAACAGACAAAGTAGTTGGCAGTTGCAAATGAACGTTAATCCAGAGAGCCTGTCGGTCGACAAAACTTCGACCGAGTAGGTGTCTCGGTCGACCATTCCTCGACCGAGATGGTCTCTGATAGGAACTGCAGAATAAATTAATTAGCCGTTGTTAAAGCAACAACTTTGTACCTAACGACTAGTTAAGCACTTAGAAACCCCTAGAAGTTGTCTAGAACGTCCTTAAGCATATTTAGGCCATTCCTATAAATAGGACAAGTCATAGGACACTAGAATTCACTTGTTACACTTGAGAATGCACTTGAGCATACTTGAGCAATCTTTTGCAAGCAAATTTGAGCACTGTGATCATAGGCCTACATTCTCTTTAGCTCAATCTCGTGTCCTATAGGCTAGATTCTCCTACCCACAGCAATTACAAGTTCACATACTTGGCTAGGAGATCTAACGCTTGATCTAGGCTAATCAAGCCTTGAGCTTCAAGGATAAGTTGTATTTTCTCTTATTTCTTTCTTGTTCCTTGTTATCTTTTGTACTCTCCTTGCTACTCCTAGGGTTGGAGACTGCGGATTGGAGAGGGTTGACTTCTCGGAGGAGAAGGGGACTTCAAGCTACTTTAAGAAGGCTATCGCACGGGAAGCTACTTCAGAAGGCTGGTGCAACGGGAGTTGGTGCATCTACTTCAAGGGAAGGCTGCTTCGAGTTGGGCGATTACTTCTAGGTGAAGGCTGCTTGAAGGGTTTAGGGAAAAGAGATTGTATTTTATATAATTCCTTGAGAGGTAATAAAATAAATTTCTTTTCAAATCCCGGTTGGGTAAGCAACCGGGTAGTGGACTGACGGCTATAGTATTTGCTATAGTTGGAACCACTCTAAACCTTGTGTCTCCTTGTCCAATATTTTTTTGTGGTTGCTTGAGTAATTAATTGTTAAAATTATCTATAAAACTCTATTCACCCCCCCTCTAGAGGTTTTCAATTGGTATCAGAGCAGGCTTCAAGGAGCCCTAACCAGGTCTTGAAGAGATAAAGGGAGGAGGTGACTACAACCACAAGAAAAGGAGCATGGACCAATGTGCGACAAGTTGCAATTGGTGCTTAGGAACAAAGCACTCTACGTCTAGATGTCCATGGAGGTCAAAGAAAGAAGATACACATAAAGAATGTTTCGTTGCTACAATAAGTGAGGAAGAAGAAGAAGAGGTAAGCTTGCTTGATTTACCTAAAGAAGAGTTAGTTACTATTATTGAAGAAACACATAATAAATATGTTGAATGCAAAAAGAAATTAAAGAAATCAAATAAAGAAAATGATGATCTAAATGCTAGATTTCTTGAGCTTACATCCGAAAATGACGATTTATATGCTAAATTGAATACTCTTGGTTTTGAAAAAGATAGCATTATGTCTGACAATCGTACTTTGAAATCATCTCTAAGTAATAGTGAAGTGAAAATTTTCACTCTAGAGACTAACTATGATCTTCTATGTCAAGAAAAGACTGAATTGCTTGCAAAGATAAATGATATTAAAAAACAACCTATATTGTGCACCCATGTAGATTATGACAATATAGTGAAAGAAAGAAATATGTTATCATTCAATCTAGACCAAGCAAAATTAGATATCAAGAAAAGAATGGATGAGATCGTTAAGTTGCAACAAGAAGTTAGTAAGTTAAGCAACAATGGAATCCTTGATAGAATATTAGAAAATTCCTATCATCAAATAGGGAGAAGAGGACTAGGTTATAAGCCTAAGGAGAAATCCTATCAACAACCTAGTTGGAGAAGGACACAAGCAAGTCAATCCATGAATGTACATAGAGGCAAATATACTTTTGTACCAAAGAACAACCTAGACCAAAATCATAGAAAGAGATATGAGGTTGATTCTATATGTTGCCACTATTGTTCACGTCTTGGACATTACTCCTTCTCATGCCCATACAGGAAAAAGAATGTTGAGATGGTATGGGTTCCAAAATCCCCAAATTGATTCGATTAGACTAAGTTGAGATATGACCAAAGTCTCAAATTTGCACATCTTTTTGTCTATCTCAACTTAACATATAGGGATAACAAATTTATAATAAATTTGATATCACTCTGATATCCATATGTTTTATCTCAAACTGATCTTCGAAATAATTGAATTAGATACAACCTTTATTGCATAGATTTCTGAAACAGTTTCCAGAAACATGGTCGGTCGAGCGGTTGTCGACCGAGAAAATGTCGGTCGAGCAATTGTAGACCGAGCATATCACTGTTTTTTTGAGCTGATGTAAATTTTCTTTACTGTATGAAAATTATTCTTGAAAGATTATATGGATCATGCTTAGATTAAAGAAAAATCCTATTTAATCATACTCTTATTGCAAATTTATCTCTTAGAAATACTTGCAATGATTAAAATGTTTCAAATCGACTTTTGAAAATACTCATTGTGCTAAGCATCACTTAATATGCTTCATCATATTTGATGCCCTTACTAAGTTCTCATAATTTGTACACTTTAATGAGCCTCATATTGATATTCGTAAGCTATCTGCAGAACTTACTCTTCACGTATGAATATTTTTTTTGGAAACCTGCAGAATATGCCTCTTGGTTAAAATAAAATTTGACCAAGGGGCGCCATGGTCGTAATCAAGGGCGACCTAAAATAAACTTTGATAAAAATTGTTTATTTGGACATTATTTTATTGAACTTAATCTTAGCATATTTTTAAATCAAAACTTAAATCATTTGTAGTAATTAGAAGCCTTAAATATTATTACTCCCTTGGAATATACATATGCTCTACAAAAATGTTCTATGATTTGCATTAAAATACAGTCAAAAATTGAACTCAGTAAGTCTGTCGGTCGACGACTTCGTCGACCGAGAATCACTCGGTCAGCCCATCTCACTCGACCGACAAATTCTAAACAGACTCAGTATTGGACGAACTTTCGGTCGACGAGTGCTCGACCGAGACAATGTCGGTCGACAAGCGCTCGACCGAGAAATAGCCGTTGGATATGACCGTTGCAACCCGACCGTTATGACCGTTTTCTTTACCGTTGGAGGACCAAGTGGCGCGTCTGCAACTCGACCGTTGCGGACGCTCGGTCGACGAGTCGTCGACCGACCAGGTCGCTGGAATTCTATAAATAAGTGCAAAAACGAGCCACTTACTCACACTTGCATTTCCTTGCCTCCATAGTCCATCTCTAGTGCAATTTCGTGCAATCCTTCAGCATTCTTACCCTCAAATCTTCCTTGCTTTTTCTCCAAACACAATGGCCTCATCATCAGCTGTCCGTGGGAAGAAGAAAGTTGCTGGTAGAAAAAGAAGAGAAGATCGGGAAGCCACTCCGCCACTGACGATCATCAATGACATCGCCTTCGTCGACGGAGATGCTGGAGATAGATACTTTCGGCTTTCCTCTAAAGCTCCTCTTCCCCGACGCCCGGTCGAAGTGATGGACTTCATCAACATAGTCGACCTGGAGCATCTCTTTGGAGTACAAAAGCTGAAGGACTTCATCAATCCATCCTTTCCTTCCTATTCCATTAAGGTAGTCAACGAATTCTATGCCAATCTCTTATCCCACACCGAAAATGAAACCACATTTTTCTACACCATGGTCAATGGGCGTAGTTTTAAATTTTCCGAAGGGGATATTCTTGACATGCTAGAAATTGATATAGATGAATATCAAGATTTCCTTGACCTTACCACCGGCAATCCAATAAATTTATTTTCCCATGATGACCACTCCACTAGCCTTAGTGATATAAAAAGAGCCATATTTCAAGCCAATACCACTTGTCATGAAGATAGGGGAACCTATTATGCAATAAACCTAAAACCGGCATGTAGAATAGTAAACCTCATTGTTTCCACCAACATACATCCACGAGCCAATAAATCCGAGGTTCCTATTTTCCGTATGTGTCTAATTTATGCTATCATAAAAGAAATTCCCATCAACTTCATTCGCATAATACTTAAAAATATGCTTGAGTTTTCTGGCAATCCACCATATGCCGATTTTGTATGCCAGATTACTCAACATTGTCTTAAGTTAAACATTGAAGATATGGGATACATATGGGAGCATAGACCACCAAAGATAAGTAAGAACACCGTAGAGAAGATGGGGATTGACTTTGGTCATAAAAGGGCTAGAGTAGAAGGAGAATCATCACATCAAGATATACCACCACCCCCTCCTCCTACTAATCTTTCTATTGATCCCATCCAAAATACTCTCACTTATCTTGTTGGCTCCCAATATCATCTCAGTAACCAACTCAACTATACCCATCATGCCATGACATACTTAAATCAAAGAATGCAAAATCTTTCTCCGGCTGAAACCGATGAATATCTGCATTCTTTAAATCCTGGCATGCTCAACGCATTTAACCCTTCATACAACTATTATCAACCTCCACCTCCACCATCAATGGATCTTGCACATACTCAATTTTCCTCCATACAATTGCAAGATATAGCTTCTCACTTCCGATTTGACCGAGTTCCCACATTTCTGGAAGCATATGCATTAGCTATGACAGGTGCTTTAGATTGGCAAACTCTGGTCAAATATTATGGAGCCGAGCCATTCCTTGGGAAAGATCCGGACATCGATGTAATTCTTAAATCTTTCCTGTGAAGTGTTGGAGTTGTACTAGTTGTAATAAAAATGATTAGTCAAATTCTATATGATTGTAATCTTCTTCATGCTATTGAATGAAATTTGCCATTTTTATTTGATTCACATGGTTATTTTTTTTGGCATATGAGACATCTTCAAAATATGGATCACAAGTTCATTATTGTAGAGCATAACAAATGAAGGGAATAATAATTAAAACAGGCAACTATTACAATTGTAATTGAATTTCCAAATGCAAAACAGTTCTCCAGAAACATTCTCGGTCGAGAAACTAGTCGACCGAGAACATTGTCGGTCGAGCAATTGTCGACCGACTGGGTTTCTGTTTTTCCAGATTGACATAAATTGCATACATCTTTGTTAAATCTTGGACATTTTATATATTTGCTTAGTATTCAAACTTTCATTTGAGATATCTATCTAAGGGGGAGCAAAGCATAAGAAAAAGGGGGAGATCATCAAAACTTTGACCATTTGATTGAAGAAGCTTACAAAAATATTGTAATCACCATGTGTAGCTGAAAATTTTCAAGAAATTTATAAATTTATTGAAAATGGTATCTTGTATTTACAGGAATTCTCTACCCAAAATAGGGCTTTTTGATGGAGACATTTTTATGTACTCTAAGCTTAGAGGATTCTCATTTAATCTAGGGCTTAACATCCTTTGATACATGAGAAATCAATATACATTCATCATATGCTTAAGGGAATCTCATATCATTTCAAGGCTTAACATCTTTTGCGAATGATTGAGAAACAAATTGTGGATAAATTAGATAAAAATCCATGTTCCTAATAGGATATCTAATTAAGGGGGAGCATTATCTTAAGGGGGAGAAGAAAAATAAAACATTCAACTTGGATATCTTTTTGAAATGACAAAGGGGGAGAAAGAATATAAAAATACAAATGAGTTTCATCACATCTTGGCCAGCACTCACTTGAAAAACATAAATAGCTACAAAAGGAAAATTTTCAGGTATGAAACTCACATGCTTTATATTTCCTTATTTCATATTTAGGAAATGTTTGTCATCTTCAAAAAGGGGGAGATTGTTGGATAAATTGGATATTATGATAAATCCCTTTGTTTCGATGATGACAAACATTTCATTCTTATTAATCTAACTAGCTACTTAAGTGTGCAGGACTAAGCAGGATGACAAAGTAGCAAGGGAAAATCCAAGAGCTTACTTAGTTATATTTTCATGCAATGTAATCAATGTTGTAAAACTTGTACAAATATATAATGTACAAGTACTTAGAATTGCATGTAAATCAAGCGTTAGATTTTCCCTAGCCAAACACCATAGTTAGACATGTCATCCCATTTAATTTGGATCACCTTTGCACACTCACACATATAATTAATGTTTAAATTGAAACCTTGAAACAGGATCATTCTTGGTCGACAAACTCCTCGACCGAGACACTCTCGGTCGACAAACTCCTCGACCGAGAAAGATCCAAAGTAGCCGTTAGACACAACAGACAAAGTAGTTGGCAGTTGCAAATGAACGTTACTCCAGAGAGCCTGTCGGTCGACAAAACTTCGACCGAGTAGGTGTCTCGGTCGACCATTCCTCGACCGAGATGGTCTCTGACAGGAACTGCAGAATAAATTAATTAGCCGTTGTTAAAGCAACAACTTTGTACCTAACGGCTAGTTAAGCACTTAGAAACCCCTAGAAGTTGTCTAGAACGTCCTTAAGCATATTTAGGCCATTCCTATAAATAGGACAAGTCATAGGACACTAGAATTCACTTGTTACACTTGAGAATACACTTGAGCATACTTGAGCAATCTTTTGCAAGCAAATTTGAGCACTGTGATCATAGGCCTACATTCTCTTTAGCTCAATCTCGTGTCCTATAGGCTAGATTCTCCTACCCACAGCAATTACAAGTTCACATACTTGGCTAGGAGATCTAACGCTTGATCTAGGCTAATCAAGCCTTGAGCTTCAAGGATAAGTTGTATTTTCTCTTATTTCTTTCTTGTTCCTTGTTATCTTTTGTACTCTCCTTGCTACTCCTAGGGTTGGAGACTGCGGATTGGAGAGGGTTGACTTCTCGGAGGAGAAGGGGACTTCAAGCTACTTTAAGAAGGCTATCGCACGGGAAGCTACTTCAGAAGGCTGGTGCAACGGGAGTTGGTGCATCTACTTCAAGGGAAGGCTGCTTCGAGTTGGGCGATTACTTCTAGGTGAAGGCTGCTTGAAGGGTTTAGGGAAAAGAGATTGTATTTTATATAATTCCTTGAGAGGTAATAAAATAAATTTCTTTTCAAATCCCGGTTGGGTAAGCAACCGGGTAGTGGACTGACGGCTATAGTATTTTCTATAGTTGGAACCACTCTAAACCTTGTGTCTCCTTGTCCAATATTTTTTTGTGGTTGCTTGAGTAATTAATTGTTAAAATTATCCATAAAACTCTATTCACCCCCCCTCTAGAGGTTTTCAAACATTAATGTTGAAGCAAAATGCTTTGAAAAAAAAGACTTGCAATCAAGGGGAACCACAAAAGTAAATCCAAAAATCCCTTTAAACATGCATACATATGCTCATAGTCGATCACTACTCTAAGACATGTTGGGAGTAAAATCTCTGTCGGGGTGTCTCTGACATCTGGCACCTTGGCCCAACTAGGTAGGGATTTGTCACTTATGTGACTATTACATGGCATTGTGTTAGTTCTTAATGTGAAAATCAGGTCCAGTAGAGATTCTTACATATTTATCCCCTAGGGTGAGGGCCCTCCTCATGATAGAACAACCTACTGATGTTTAGAAGGAGAAAACATCCATCATATTAAGATGAAAGTTAGCTTAAAGCGCTTGGGGTTTCAATCTTTCAACTTCATGCAAGAAGGTAGAATATGAAGAGGTGATCTCTGACATATAAATATCTACATCTATCCCTAGAGACTTTATAATGCATAAATAGTAGTTCTGAAGTGTCTTGATCAAATGACTTGTTGGAAAGGAACTCACAGTCGTATGCATCTCATGGATTCTGATGCAACACTCATTTCTAAAGCATTGCGGAAGGAGTACCCCATCTAGTACCACATTTCATGAATCAAAAACTTTTTATTCCAAACATAAAAATAGTAAAAAAAATCTTGCTCTTTATGCCCCAAAACATCGTAAAGAAAATAAAAAAACAAAAAAGAGACATCATTTTGGTTCTCTAGAAGGATCACAAGTCACTACCAGTGAAGTTTCTTATGCAAGCCATGCCAGGTTTGGGAAGGAGTCCCGAGTCAATATCTTCTAATGAAACCACATTTCTTCCACCTTCTCATGAACTTTTTGAGGATCTAACATCAATTTCTTTAGAAATGGAGGAAGATCTTCAACTTGATACACACACTACCGATGATTGAACTATTAACACTAACATAGGGTAGTATGCAACGCAACCCTCTATACTAGGCAAGATGATCAACCATTTAAAAGTAGGCATGGTCACTCTATAGGTGGAATCATCAAGGTGGAACTCCATCCACCACCTGTGAACATCTGCAACCTTCAAACTAGCAAACCAATGAGCCAAGTATCATGCAACTGAAGGGACTCACTCACTTGAAAAATATTTGACAGAAACTTCTTTTCCATACTATAATGAGGATTCAAAGACTCCATCAATCTAGAAGGATCGATATGCATTCCCAGATAAATTTGTAGAACCTCGAAGGGTCCCCTTATCTCTCCAATTAGTTGTCTTCATCCAAGCACTTATACAACTCTATCAGTATCAAAGGGACAATTATTTCCTTTCTCAATAGAGAAATCACGACTCTAGAAGAAACAGTCATTACCTATCCAATAGTCTCTACAAAGAACAACTCTACCAAAATGGTCAAAGCATACAACCACGAGCGAGTCATATCAATAGAATCCACATTAATACGTGCCTCACTCTTAAGCGACTCCCACAAGGATCCCATCTTAATGAATCTACCTTTACCAGTAAACCATCGAGCCACTTGGGATTTCTTCATACCATGGATATGACCCAGCTCAACAACCTAGCTTGATTTCCTCTACACCATAGTCCATCAGTCATGTAGAGGAATTAGGGTGATCTTAATCACATCCTCCAAGGTGGGACTCAAAACAACATCACCAAAATAGAAGGTAGGACTCATAGGATCCCAAAAGTGGATCTCCATCGACATCAACTCTCTTAACACATGGAGTATGCTAGATGACGAAGATGACGGGTCACTCCAAAGCTTTCCAACTCGAATTCTTTAGTGTCAGAAAGATATGTGATACAATGGTGCACCAAAAACATGTTGATGGGAGGATGCCACAAGAGTAGGATCTCCTGGATTTCCTTCACTCCCATAACCTCGAGTTATAGGAGACAAGATGTGCTGAAATGATGAGGGACAAATCTATATTTATAGAGAAAAATCATCTCCAGATTTGGGGACTCCATATCCTTTTTTCCCAATAGAATCGTACTACATCAATGACCAACCCCAACTCACATAAAGAGATAAGAAGGAATCAAAGTCCAGGTTGATGAATCACCACAATCCACCACCTAATTTCAACACACAGATCAAGGCAATCTGCAAATCAACCAAGTATCTTCTAAAGATCAAGCTCAAAAATTCAATATAGAATCAACGATCTAAACCTCACAAACTAATTCTAAAATGGAACTGAAATTTTTCATTTTAAATTTTTTTCACAAATACCAACATGTGACTAATACAATATTTTTCTTGCATGAAAGGAAAATACATCATGGAGTAAAATTGTATAGACAACTACTTCTTAAACTTCTTCTTCAGCCATCCAGTCAAATGGTTGACCAAATGCCAATGATTAGTGGAATAAGACCCAGAAGAATGATGCTTACAGCTCGCATATGTAGAGATGCCACTGGTGGACCACAGGTTACCATAAGAAGAGCTCCCTAAAATCACCTTGATGACCAAGGAAGCATCTCTATTCTGAGAGGATCCTATCTGCACACCAACTGAAGGCCGATCTACACTCTAAATGTGAACTCTGAAGAAAGCTCCCTACACTAGAAGATCCTCCAAAATATTGATTGTGCCAATATATTGGTGGGATACTTGATCCTAAGAGTCCTCTATAGTATCAAAATCCTCATATGTATCTGCAAAGGATGAGGTCCAACCAAAGTTACCTGAGAAGTGACACGAGGCTCCAATGTTAAAATCTCAATGGGGCCACAACTCGAGAAAGTCATCAAAACTACTAGTATCATCCAGTGAAGAAGGATGAGTGTGATAGACTAGAACTCTCTCTCTCTCTTTCTTTTCCTTTATGTAATTCTAAACACTAACTTGCTTGATGTTCTTGTTTTACCTTCAATTCTATAATTGAATATACTTGATGCATAATTGATGACTACTGAGTACAATTGATACCTTGGTGACACTCAATGTGACCCTAATATAGTTTTCAATCCTATCAGTAATCACCATAATTTTCATATATGTTAAACTAAAATTTGAACACACACCTACTTGGTTCTCATGATCATCTTGTGCATCTTGTTATCACGATTTCAAGGCATGCTTTTTCATCAAAATCAGAGCTACGATGAGCAAGTTATGCCCATTTGAATGCCCCCTCCCCTTTTTTATTATTTATGCACCAATTTCTACCATTTTTCTTGACCTCTACCCATCCCACTAGGGCCCAAATTGTGCTCCAACACATGTGGCCTCTTCTCCTCTTTCTATCTTGCATGTGCACCCACTAAATGAATCACACCGACCGTCAGATGGCCTGAAGCCACAAATTGTGACTCAATCCAATGGCCATCGGCTTGTCCCCTTCCGCCCTCCTACACTATAGAAGGTGTGGCATAGAAGGTGACTTTGTAACACCTAACCCAGCCACCCCAGCCGTCCTCACCCCTCTTTTGTTTGTAAGACCTACAATCGGAACTAATGGCATGAACAGAACCCTTATCTTGAACGGATTAGGTGCTAGGCACACTACTTTCCTAAGCCCCAGTGGTTGGGCACCGCCCCAAAACCTAGAACTCTGCTATAAGCTTCCTCCCCCTCTTTTTTTACCTCCTTAGACTCCAATTGGATGACCGCTTGCTTTTCCCTACCTCATAGAAGTGTTGCCGCAATCCACACTCCCCCTCCTTGCTCACCATGACAAACTACCACACTGAGAAACCCTAACACGAGGTTAGGGATGACTCATGTGACGTAGGATCAACCGCTGATGGTATTCATGAACTCATCTTTGGTGACATCTCCTCTCTGTATGTAGGTCATAGCCAACCCCTCTTACTCGGGCCTCCCGCCGCTCCTGATCACATGCCACCACGTCTGTGACCCATCTCCACGTCGCCACCAACCACCCACTCTAGCTCACCATCGCTCGTGATAGCCATGCCATTAGAGGGCTCGGGTCTCCACCGACTGCTACCCAAAATGTCATGCCCAACCTCCACCCCTTTTGCCACTATTGTAGACCTCTGTGCCATTGCACACAGAAGCCTAAGTCTGGGACATTCAACCACCCATTCATCCCACCTACGGCCCAACAAGGGTATACCTTACCCAGAAAACATCTTTGAACCTTAATCTTAATCCAATTTCTTAATGCTTGTATCTCCCTCATCCCTCAACCAAATATGGAAATATTATCATTTTGATAAAAATGCCATCTTTCTAACGGTGTTAACCACTGTGCCGGTTTATGCTCGTGCATTTGCTGATTTATTGGTTAACCACTTTATATGACCTTTTATGTATCTAAACCTTATTTTTACTTCCATATCTTGTATCTTTAGTGATATGAAACTCCATTTCTATGATCATTAGTAACTTTTTCTCACTTGAAATGTGATTAGATGACCTAGATCATCCTCTTATGATTAAATGGCACCTTGAACCATCATGACTTAAAGGATTGTTCTTTTATGTACTTACATGCTATAAATTGACCAAGTCTTGAACTTTAGCTTAACTTGTGATCATCTAAACTTTTAACCTCAAAATCAGTAACCCCTGTTATGCTGGGTTCCATGATAATATAAAATGTAATGTCATGTAGCCTACTTTTGACTCATGAGGCCCAAGTACCTAGTATGCGCACTACATGGCTTAGTACCTAGTTTGGTTTCATAGGACAAAATGTGAATTTATGAAGTCTTCTTGATCTATCAAATTTAGTTCAGTAGATTTAGCATTCTTGTAACACTAAAAGCCAACTTGATTTGTCATATTATATCAATGCTTCCATGACTTGGAAATTTTGACGCTATTTGCATGAAATGAACCTAATGTGGATAGCTTTGACCTTGCATAATTAGATCTTGTTGATAATCTAAAACTCATGCTACCCCTATACCTAAGTCAGACCTTATCTCTATCTTATAATACTCATACTGTGGATGGTGCACCTAGACCTAGGGTTGATATTGATATTTAAGCTATGTTGAATCAATGCATGCATGTTTGACAAGATGGAACTATACTTGAAACCTCGGTCTAGGAGAACGCCCACATGAATTGTATGATGCTTAACTTACTAAGAACCTACTAATGTAATACACACTATTATGTCTATTTACATAGCAGGTTCCCTTGGATTAAACCTTCTTTAATCTTAGTTATGGTTTATGGCTTGTAGTCTACTCAAAAGTTACATTTTCCTCTTGACCCTACTATGATATTGGCTTGATTGTATGTATGCTCATATGAATGCTTGGTTATTTACTTACTTACTTGGTTTCTCTATTGTTCTTATGATTACTACTTCCATCTACATTGATGAACCTTGAATATAATATACAAAAATTCATTATGCAACCTAATGTTGACATAATGGGTAAAGGAACCTAAAACATGATTGTATAAAATGATGTCATGAAGTGTTCTCTCTTTGTTTCTTTTTCTTGTCTATGATCATGTCTCTATCCAAGCAAGTTCTATATTACTCTTAAACTATCTACATGCCTTTTTATAGTGCACTTAATGCTCTAGCATTAATATGTTCCATTTATCGATTTTGTAGTTGACAAAGATCCACTGCACTCTGGACTTGAATATACATGAAATGAATCACAAATGGGGTTATGTTTGAAATAGAAATGGGATACATGCTTCTCAATCCCCTTTTTAGTATTTGGTTTTCTCTTGTTGTTACTACTTTTACATATATATTGCATGTGTGAAATATTTGTGCCATTCTATGGATGGGAGCCCAAACCCTACTACCCTGACTCTATAGCCAGTGGGGGTAGGATGAAGGTAACAAACTGTTCCTTGAAAAATGATATCAGATCCATACACACATGACGATATATGTCTGTAAGGAATAACATATCTTAAGAACCCATGAAGGACTACAATCCTTTCCTTAAAGCTTAGAGAGTCTATTGGCATCTCATCTCTTATTCAAGGACAACCTAAGCCACCCAAATAGTGATGATTACTTAGTGTTCTCATCTCCTCATGTGTCTCTTCTCTCATGACTATTAACCACATGATCTCTCAATTATGGGTAGCTTATGAATAGGGAAACTAAAATTTATTGAAATGATAAAAGATGATTAAGATTATAATGCCATGACCTGACCTTAAATTAAAAACCCTATTTGATGTAAGAAAGTACTCTTGATAGTGATGTACTCATTCAAACTCAATGACACCAAATCAGATACAAGTGCTTTCTATGTTTGAGGTAAATCCTTGTGTCTATGAGATAAGATGGAACGCATGCCTTACACCTCATGTTTGATGAGGTCCCTATCGACTAAACCCATGTTTCCCTATTGTTGACTAAACCTCAAACATAGTTAAGCAAACTTTTCCCCCTATTGGATATCTACAATGATCATGCCATGAAATGACCATGTATTTGGAGCCCTAGATTACGATGTGAAGACTTGTTACAAGGGGAAGATCCCCTATTGACCATTATTCCTCTTGTAGGCTCAATTTGAATAATATGATGGACCTATATATTGATTTAGCTCTATTATGCTCAAACTCTTGGGTTCCCAATTTGACTTCTTGATTACCAAAATCTATCCTTACCTTGATCTTGAATGGAAGGGAATAAGATTATGACATTGATCTTGCAAAACCTTGAAGTTAAGCTACCCTATTGCAATCTTGATGTTTGACTCGTGATCTTGTGAAATACGCATTGATAGTGGACACTCACCCTATTTGTATATTCTTGGTGACTAATAACTAATGTTGACTATTGTTTTAGAGTAGGGTAGAAATTAATTTCTAACTCCCCTAGCCTAGGTCACATCTCCATTATGACTACATCTAGATGATCATATTGTTGATTATTTAGAGACTAGAAATGTAACCCCTTCCACAGGAATTTGATATATTGACCTAAGCCTTGAATGGGCCAAATCCATAATGATATTGACGATGAATCTTGTATCATGTTTTGAAACATGTTTGATGTTGACTATAGCCTACAGTTGAAATTTATAGAAAGATCTTGGCCTAGATCCTTATCTAATCTTGAATGTCACCTAAAGTTTGAAGGATTAAGTTCCAAACAATGAAAGCACATATGTTGAGTATAATTCATGGGTCCCAGTTATGCCATCTCTGGGGGATATAAGTAAAAGTCACTAAGGAAGTGGCTGACAGTAGGTGATCAAGACCAGGAGGGAAGGTCACCAAGAGGCCAAGCCCAGGAGGGAAGGCCAACATGAAGATCAAACCTAGGAGGGAAGGTCACCAAGAGGTCAAGCCCAGGAGGGAAGGCCAAAGAGAAGACCAAGCCTAGGAGGGAAGGCCAACATGAAGATCAAACCCAGTAGGGAAGGTCGCCAAGAGGTCAAGCCCAAGAGGGAATGCCAAAGAGAAGACCAAGCCCGGGAGGGAAGGTCACCAGGAAGACCACGCCCAGGAGGGAAGGTCATCATGAGCCCAATGCTCGAACATAAAGCAAATGATGTGCACCCTAAGAGATGGAGAAAAATCTGGGTTATAGGCTTACACACGAATTAATGTGCTCAAATATCATTGAGAAACCCCAAGAAGAATGTGTATGACATCCCAATTTAGAAGCTAGAACCCCACCTAGGCCAATTTAAAGGCTAGAACCCCACCTAGGCCAATTTAGAATCTAGAACCCTAAATATTGGGAATGAAAGTCATGCTTTACTCTCTCTTTGGAAGTGCTCAATTTATTTGATCTAAAAGTTAAATTTCAAAATTTGTGATATAAATAATGAGCTCTCCACTTGTGACTCATGTAATGATCTCCCCAATTAGATATTCCATGTCACTATGTGTTGACTTGATGGTCAATTTCTCACTTTTGGACATGCTGATAATACTACTAGTTTGGAATACCAATATAATTATGATATGGAGTAGGAAATCTAAATCTTGACCAATGAGTTGATTTAATTTTGGGGATGAAATTTCTTTTAAGGTGGGGAAGATGTGATAGACTACATATCTCTCTCTTTTCCTTTATGCAACTCTAAACCTTAACTTACTCAATGTTCTTGTAACCTTTAATTCCATAATTGAATATGACTCGATGCATAATTGATCACTACTGAGTGCAATTGATACCATGGTGACACTCATTGTGACCCTAATATAGTTTTCAATCCTATCACTAATCACCATGATTTCCATTTATATTAAACTAAATTTTGGACACACATACATGGTTCTCATGATCATCTTATAGAGCTTGTTCTCACAATTCCAAGGCATGTTGTTTCATCAAAATCAGAGCTACGATGAGCAAGTTATGCCCATTTGAATGTCCCCCTCCCCTTTTCTATCATTTATGCACTAATTTCTATATTTTTTCTCAGCCTCTACAACCCACTTGGGCCCAAATCATGCTCCGTCCCACACGACCTCTTCTTGCCTTTCTATCTTGCATGCACACCAACTAAATGAACCATGCCAACTGTTGAATGTCCCAAAGCCACATATTGCGGCTCAATCCAACGACCACGAGCTTGTCCCCTTCACCCCACCTGCACTGTATTAGGAGTGGTAGAGAAGGTGACTTTGCAGAACCTAACTCAGCCACCATAGCCATCCTCACCCCTCTTTTGTCTATGAGACCCACAATCAGGGCCAATGGCATGAAGGCAACCCTTATCTTGAGTGGATTAGGTGTTGGGCACACTGCTTTCCAGAGTGCCAATGGTTGGACGCCACCCCAAACCCTATACCTTAGCTATTTGCTTCCTCCACTTCTTTTAATACCTCCTCAGACCCCCCTCAAATGACTGTTCTCTAATCCCTACCTTGTGGAAGTAATGCCATGCTCCACATTCCCCCTCCTTTCTTGCCACGACTAGCCACCACACCAAGAAACTGTAACATGAGGATAGGGATGACTCATGTGATGTAGGATCAGCCACTGACGTTCTAGATCGACTCATCTTTGGTTCCATCTCCTCTTTATACGTGGGTCACAGACAACCCCTCTTACTCAAGCTTGGAGCCACTCCTGATTGCACACCACCGCTTCTGTGACTCGGCTCCACATCGCTAGAAATTGCCTGGTCCAGCTCTCCATCATCCGCAATAGCCGTGCCCAGAGAGGGCTCGAGTCACCACTGACCGCTACCCCAAATTCTGCACCCAGCCTCCACCCCTTTTTCCAACACTATATACTATTGTGCCAGGATGCACACCATCCCAAGTCAGGGACAACCAACCACCCATCCGGTCCACCTACATCTCACCTAGGGTATACCTCACCCAGAAAACATCTTTAAACCTTAATCTTAATCCTATCTCTTAATGCTTGTATCTCCCTCATCCCTCAACCAAATATGGAAGTATTATATATTATTTTGATCAGATAAATGCCATCTTTGTAATGATGTTAACCACTATGCATGTTTATGCTCGTGCCTCTACTGGTTTACTGGTTAATCACTTTGCATGACATGTTATCTATCTAAACCTTATTGTAACTTACATATCTTGTATCTTTAGTGATATGAAACTCCATTTCTATGCACATAAGTAACTTCTGCTCACTTGAAACATGATTAAAAGACCTAGCTCATCATCTTGTGATTAAATGGCACATTGACCCATAAGGACTTACATAATTATTCTTTTCTGTTCTTACATGATATAAATTGACCAAGTCTTAACTTTAGCTTAACATGTGATCATCTAAATTTGCAACCTTGAAGTCACTAACCCCTGTTATGCTTTGTGCCATGATAATATAACATTTCATGCTAAGTAGCCTACTTTTGACTTATGAGGCCCAAGTACCTAGTATGCGCACTACACGACTTAGTACCTAGTTTGTTTCCATATGATAAAATGTGTCTTTATGAAGTCTTCTTCCTATATCAAATTCAGATCAGTGGATTTAACATTCTTAGAACACTAAAAGCCAACTGGATTTGTCATATTCTATCTATGTTTCATGAGTTGGGAAATTTTGACAGTATTTGCATCAAATGAACCTAATATGTCTAGTTATGACCTCGCATGATTAGATTTTGTTGATAACCTAAAACTCATGCTACCCCTATGCCTAAGTTAGATCTTATATTTATCTTATAGTACTCATAATGTAGATGGTGCACCTAGACCCAAGGTTTATATTGATACTTAAGCTATGTTGAATGTTTGACAAGAGGGAACTATACTTGAAACCTTAGTCTAGAATAACACCCACATGAATTGTATGATGCTTAGATTACCAAGACCCTACTGATCTAAGACCCAATATTATGACTTTTTACATTGTAGGTTCCCTTAGATTGGACCTTCTCTAATCTTACTCATGGTTTATTGCTTGTAGTATACTCAAAAGGTATGTTATCCTCTTGACCCTACTATGATATTGGCTTGCTTGTATGTATTCTCATATGAATGCTTGGATACTTTCTTAGTTGGTTGTGATATTATTCTTATGATTACTTATTCCATGTTTGAGTAGTCTACATTGACAAACCTTGAATATAATATATAGAAATTCATAATGCAACCTAATGTTGACACAATGGGCAAAGGAACCTAAAACATGATTTGTATAAAATGATGTCGTTAAGTGTTCTCACTTTTTTTCTTCTTATTGTCTATGTTCATTTTTCTAATCAAGCCATTTCTATATTACTCTAAAAATGTTTACATGCCTTTTTCATATCCTACTTAATGTTCTAGCATAATATGTTTTGTTTATCGATTTTGTAGTTGCCAAAGATCCACTGCACTCTGGACAAATCTCCACAAAATGAATCACAAATGGGGTATGTTTGAAATAAAAATTGGGTACATGCTTATCTATCCCATTTTTAGTATCTGGTTATCTCTTGTTGTTATTTCTTTTACATATATATTGCATGTGTGAAATATTTATGCCATTCTATGGACGGGTGCCCATACCCTACTGTAACTAACTCTATAGTCAATATGGGTTGGGTGAGGGTAATAAACAATTCTATGACATAGAGCCTTAGGCAAGATGACACTACCTCAGGAGGGGGTGGATGACAAAACTCATACCCCTATTCATCCTTATCCTTAGTCCATCATAATCAATCACTTGTAAGAAAATGCAGGTCAAAGATAATGCAAGTAGGCACAAAAGTAGCATCAGACTCAGACACTCACCGCAGGAGCACGACAGAGTTGATCATATGTCTCTCTAGAAAAGATAAGGGGCTTATCATGTGTGTAGTACCACCCAAGGTACTCATCATGCATCATTTTCCTAGACATCAACTCCTGCATAGCGTCATATATCCCGAGTCTAGAATGGACTGGCCTGACAAAGGGTTAAATGGGATGTGCCACCCACCTGTCCACTAACAAGAAACACATTGTCCCATATGCAACATGCTCCTAGATGGAGGCTCAAATTAGATTCGAAAAGCATCCATAGCCAATGCCCCAAAGTAGGTTGTACAAGAAGTGGTTGCCTTGCCACTGAAACCTAGAAAAGATCCTAAATAGGGCCAAGGAAAATTGAGGAATTGGATCCAACTAAAGAACATATGCACAATATAATACATTGATCAAAGTACTATGCATAACTCAACAACGGTCATCATATCCAGTTTGTTTCTCCGTCGCTCGTAGGGAACCCTACTAGCACAACAAACCCAATGGAGACATGTAGGGTGTGAGGCATATGGGTAGCCTTATGGGCAGCTCAAAATGATAGGTCTATGTAGCCAGAAGTGTTCATGACCCCACATATGCAAGAAAATAAGCATCAAAGAAAATCATCTATTGCAGATATCTCAAAGCAATCAAAGAGAAGTAAAAGTTTATGGGAATCAAGCCATGAAGCCTCCACAAATTTTTGTAGCCCGAGCCATCTCTCCTTTGAAGTTACCCATAAGACATATCTGCAAATGCGTCATCAGATGGGCATAATCTTTGCCACCCCAGTAAAAGGAACAAACTACGTCCAAATCCAACAAAAAGGAAAAACAACAAACATCTCCTATGTTCCCAAAATGGTGATAAACAAGCAACTAGTTATTATGACAAACATGAAAACTTGAATCTGCAAGGCTGCATATAATGGATCACTGGCGCCTCCCCAATCTCCCTCATGAAAGAAGGTGGACATCATTGATGAATGCATATTCATCTTAGTTTTACTCACCATTTTTGGCCCATTTTTGCACTGAAATCTCTCATATGCCCATGAATCCGCTCGTATATATTTTTCCTCAGCTTCAGATGATTATTGAGAATTTTAATCAAATCCATTTGTCTCCATTACAAGATTAAGCATGGCACTATGTGCACCTGTGAAGGAGGCAGTGGTCCCGCTAATTGACTAGCGGGCCCAAGAAACTTTTGATAATTTGGACCCTTTTTTTGATGGCCAGTTCCTCCATCAGAAAACATCCTCATCAGTATGCAGACGGTGTCATCCACCCAGAATGCACATGCATTGCATTGAAGAAGTTCATGCACAACGTGAAGCAATATCACTGGGATGAGTCGTACCTCTTCAAGCTTTGCATTGATGGTCTCTGTAGACATTGTATCACTGAGGAATAAGCTCAGTTTGTTCTACAACAATGCCACTCAGGTCCCGCTGGAGGCCATATGAGTTCGAAGAAAACTTCTTTGAAGATTCTACAATGTGGATTCTTTTGGTCAACCATATCCAAGGATTCCTACAACTCTGTCTTGTCTTGTGACAAATTCCATAAGGTGGGTAACATTACAAAAAGATAGAGATGCCCCTTAAGTTCTACCAGGAAGTCAATATTTTTGACGTTTGGGGAGTCGACTACATGGGACCATTCCCATCCTCATATGGAATTTGCTACATTCTAGTGGCAGTGGATTATGTCTCTAATTGGGTAGAGGCCATACCAACCATCACCAGCAATTCGAAACCAGCCATCAAAATGTTTTGAGATATTGTTTTTCTCCATTCTAGAGTTCAACGCACTGTGATATCTGATGGGGGTTCTCATTTTCTGGAAAGAAGTGTTGAGTCTCTATTGAGAAAATATGGTGTGACTCACAAGGTATAGTAACTTGATGAAGTTTTGATGCTTTTATTTCAATTAAAGCCTTTACCTAGCCATCTAGTTCTTTTTCCATGCAATTTTGAATCATTATACCCTCCATATTTGAAGCAAAGCCTTAAGAGGGACAATTTCTGAAACTAGCCATTGGTTAGAAATCACCTTGTGAAGCTTATGAATCCTAACATCATGATCCTCTAGTAAATATGGCAAGTATATGTCAAACTGAGAGGGATCAAACACATCGTGCTTCCTAACTGACTAGTGGAACAATAGCATGGAATCTCCATCGGATCCCCATCAAGTCATTATTTGAGCATAGTATGATAATGATAATAACTCAATGCACTGAATTATAAATCAAGTTGCATTTTGATCTGAACTCTCTTCTACACTTCTTCTACCATCTTCATAATCCTCCATCCATCAAAGAGAAATAAAATCCAAACAAATAGTGTCATACCCTAAAGTTTGGGGTGGCACACCTCTCACCTATTTATCTGATTCTTCCATACCCCTCTTTATGTAATAGGGGCATATCACAAAATTAAAAAAAAAAAAAGATGCCAATGTGCACATACAAAAAATGCAATCTCGAGTCGAAAAGGGGAGAGATTCACATATAAAAAAGTTGCAATCAATGAAATTGCAACCATATAATGAAGATCTCAAATTGAATAGAAGAGATATTTACTACTTCCTTCCATACCCCCCTTCACTCCATTTTCCACCTACAAGCACTATGAATGCCTCCCTTTTTTCCACTCTCTTGAAAGACACCAGTGTCAGATCAAATGCATACTTGTTGTTCTGTAGGTATCTTTGGACTCTTACAAATTTCTTAGACATGCTTGATGTTGAAGAAAGTGGGGAGGAAGTGCTTTTGGGAAATGAACTCAGGAACGAAGATATCATAAGATGTGTCAAAGAAGAAAAGAACAAACATGATGTGAAGATGAGACAATCACAAGTGTAGAAAGTATTCAATTGGTGACTATTTTAGATTTTGTGTTACTCGAGGACGAGCAACATTTAAGTTTGGGGTATTTTGATGAATGCATATTCATCTTAGTTTTAGTCACCATTTTGGCCCAATTTTGCAATGAAATCTCTCATATGCCCCCTGAATCTGCTCATATATATTTATCCTCGGTTTCAGATAATTGTTAAGAGTTTTGATCAAATCCATTTTTCTTCATTGTAGTATTAAGCATGGAACTATGTGCACCAGTGTAGGAGGTAGTGGTCCAACTAACTGACTACCGGGACCACAAAACTTTTGATAATTTGGACCCTTTTTTCGATGGCTTGTTCCTCCATTAGAAAGCATCCTCATCAGTCAGAGGATTCATCAACACAAGCCATTTGACCCATAGCAATAGCCCCCCTAAGGGGGTGGGTTTGTTACTTGATGCCACGACCATGACCAAGGAGGAAATGTCGCGACTGCGGCCTAGAATAAGCGACCACTACACCTCGACCGAGGCAAGACACCTCGACCGAGACACGTAACCTCGAACGAGGCTCGCCGACATGACCGCAAATGCAACAGAACCAACACGACCGCGATCGTGATACAACCATCGTGAAGGGATAAAGGGGAAAGGGAGAAACTAGCTAAGGTTCCTCTAGAGAACTTAGGGGTTCTCCCGCCAAGAAGCCCAAATCACCTATTTCTCTATACCTTAGGTGATCTATAGCTCAAACAATCATAGAAAAAGGTAGGGAATGATAAAAAGCAATAATATAGAATTAGACAAAAAATCAGAGTACAATGCACGTATATTACCCAACGTGGTATCATAGTTAAACATGTTTTCCCAAAACAACCCACAATGAGGGATTTACTACTAATGATCAAAGTAATAAGAAAATAAAACAAAGTATAAGATAGAAACTTCATGAATATGTGTGAAGAAGCTCCAATATTCACCTTTGGTAGATCCAAGCTCATTCTACTCCTCCAAGTGAGTGGAAAGGCATGAAAGGTGCAAGTAATATGGTCAAAACCCTAGAAAACTCGGGTTTTAAAGTGGAAGAATGAAGAAGATGCAGTAAATGGAGTAAATGGGAGTCGATAATGGATATCATGTCTAAGAAACTAATCTTAGACTGCCAACTTACACTAGTGTACATTGTAGGGTTCTATGGATGCAACAGGAACAACCAAAGTAACCAACTTTTTTATGTAATCCACATTCCAATGAGCATATATTGTCAAAAACAACATACTTGGAATGAAGGATGTTAGATGTACCAATGATCACACAAATAAAGATGGATGAGATTGTTGATGACATTCTCCCATCATAGTCACAAAGGTGTGTAGATCTCTAGATAGTCCATGCAGACAATGGGAACTCCACTTAACACTCTAAGTGTTGGACAGAAGGAGCAACCTTCTTGTTGGCAATGTGCTAGTGTTGCACATTCACTTCTCTCTTTGTATCTCTTCTTGTGGGTAATGATATCTTGTCTAAAGGAGTCACACAAGTGCCTAACCAAAACCGTGGCCATCATACCCCTATTTATAGGAAAGGAAGGAAGCATGCTTTCTAATAAAACCAAATAAACAAAAATATAATGATTGTCTTATAAAAGTACACGTATGTACCAGTGGTCAAATGACTGGATTAGTCTATTTGATCTACTAACTTATGTGGGCTTATATACAACACCTACTTAGAATATCCATTCAAGCGACAAACCAGTCTAGTTGATCAACTGGATAGGGTCAGAGCCTTTAGATTGATCCATTGATCTATCTCAACTAGGAGACTAGACCATCCAATCAATCGATTACTAATCTAGTACAATAAATCAATGATTGGGCATATCTCAATTTGGTCAATCAAATGGACCTTCATGTCGATCGACTGGTCAATTCAATCAGACAACTAGAGTTTCTAGCTAACCAGTTGGGTTTCCAATTAGTCCATTAATGATTAAATTGATTTCTTAAACCTTTTAGAAACCAATTAATCATGTATCCATTATCATACTCCTCTTTGCTATTTGTCCTATGTGTGTGACCCTATAGGCTCCAAATTACATTATTAGTGATATCTATAATTATATTACGATTTCATAGATAATGATTGGTATATAGAAAGACTTCATTACCACCCAAGTAATTGGAGAGGTTGGAGAACAACTTCAACCTAGTATTACAACTAGTGTTACAATGATTATATCATACCTTTGTCTCTGATATATAGATTATATCTGAGGCATGAAAATGTCATCCTTTAAATGTTCAGTCTTTGTTCCTTAATATAAAGTAAACTATTTGAGATACATATGAGCTCTATATCATACATTGATGCACATAAGAATGACCGTGCATTTCATAGTCTCACTCATCAAATGAATGGCATTCCAATAGGTGAGAAAACGTCCATCTACATCACTTGTGATGATCCACATGTGTCACAGTGCACCCAAGAGTTACATTTATGTTGACCCTTATTCAAGGTCATGATTAATAGCGTTAAAATATAACGAGCAACATGTGATCATTATAGTGACTTTAGGTCTAAGAACCACAATCACCATTCACTTGTGACATGATTTTGATTTCCATTTATAAATTCCATGTATCATACTCATGGTTGGTCTATCTTGCACACTTGTTCATAAAAAGTACCTATGTTTTGAACTTGATATCTAATATTATGACTAATGATACATAGTAGTCAATCAGCACACATACTAGTCTTAAAGTAATATTGTTTTCCTAACTTTAATAATATCTGATTAGGGACATAAATAAGAGAGGATAATATTAGCATACACATGATGTCATGTTATGGTCCTCAACCCAAAATCACATGTCATTAATTCAGTCATTCTTAGAACATTACTATATTTATTCATTATCTCATATAGTAGTAAACATAATAATTCGATCGACCTTTTTTAATAATCAAATCAATTACAAAGTGTTCCATTAAAATCATCATATGATTGTCTCTCAGGGCATACTACCAACATATATAGTAGCCTAGGGGATCTAGGGTTAAATTGTGGTAAAATGACAACAGAAGAATTAGGATTAGGTGAGTAGAACACATGCGATGGGTAGGGATAGAAATAAACACGGTGGTGGGAATGGTCACAGTGACAGAGGTAGAATGATCTGATAACATTGGGATTTTGTAAGTAGGTGACATGGTCGTGGTTTCTTGAGGGTAGCATGATAGTAGTGGGTGCCATGACTGTGGTGGAGGATGTAGGAGAGGGTTGTGCTCTTCATAGCAATTGTTTTGGACTACAACTACCACAACCATGTTGGGAAACATGGTCATGCAGGGATTTGAGCACCACATCCGTGTTGATGACAAGAACATGGTGGTTGAGTTGCTTTTTCTTGCTTTGAACATGATCAAGTCCTATTATTTCCACTATAGTAGCACTGTCGTGGATGGATACCACAGTTGTTTTGAGGGATTTAGCATGCAATTGAGTCTTCTAAGTGTTTTTCTATGATCATATATGCTCCAACTTGATCCTTGGTCACTTAGGGGGCTCCTCCATGGTTGGGGAAGTCCTAAGGGCATCCTACTTATCTCCCTTCCATCAATTAATGCCAAAGTAATCATAAAAATAGGCAAGAGAAACCATAAGTGAATTTTTCATAAAGTGATAATTATTGGGAAATAGCATGCATTCTAAACATCCTAATGTGAGTAAGGAGTAAAATAGCACAATATGGAGACCCAAACTAGGGCTTTGTCAGGGGACATCCCAGTCACTAGATAGTGGTAGGACTTGGTACATCTCAACCACCCATGCCTTAATAGTAAAACAAGTAAAATAACATATAGTATATTTTCTTAGGGACACTTGATGATTCACATTGTAATGTTTTTATTGTTCTTCTACACCAAAAATGTATTGCTCGCTACTTTTATACTGTAATTATTGTTATCTCACTCTCTATAAATATTATTGTTTTCTTTTATTATTTCCTTTACTACTCCATTAATGTTACACTTGTAAGCATGAGATGTTATCCTTTTCTATATCATGTCAATGAGACATGATTGTCACACTCGTGATTATCTAAATTTTTTTGGGGACCAACAACATTATTAGGGATTTTGTGGAGGGGAGACTTTAATTAGTTATCAATAGCAGCTTGTAGTTGGTAAGATCTTTTTTTTTGCGTCTTAGAGTCATCCATATGATCTTAGGTCCTATCATGGTGAATTCGATCAGGTGTATCTATAACTCATGTTTTGTATTGTATACATAATACAAATGCACATGTTGTAACTATGATAGTTGTATTTTTTTAGGTTGTGGAAGAGGTCACTAAATGATGTATTGTAATTTTTAATGTTGAGAATGAATAAAAACTCGAACTTGATGTGTAATGATATGGATATCAATTTATAAATTCATTTTGTGTTTATCGTAATCTATTAGTTGAAAATGTTTATCAGTGTAATTTGGTGTTTCATTTCGTGTAATTTCATCATGGCATGTTGGGGAATGAAATTTAGTGGTATCAAAGATTAGGTTGATAATTATATAGGGTCATATGATTTGTTTGTGTTATTCCATGTTTTCCATGTATAACCATCATATATGGTTCTCTAGATTTGTCTAGTTCATGTGAAGAGCAAGGGGATAGTATTTATGTGGCACCAGGAGATGGTGAGTAGAAGAGGGTACTAGAAATGAGAGTACCCAAGGGAGATAGGACATCCCACACTGCCTATATTAAACCTGACATGACCAGGTTTTAGCAAATTGTTTGGGAAACTAATGTTCTCTATTTCACACCTAAGTGGACGGGTACCCATTCCACCACCTAGAGTATTTTCACAATTTGGAGATTGTTTATAGGGTTTTGGGAAGTCCTTTGTGAGGATGAAGAGGCTTGGGCTTACACCAAGTATTTGGGGAACAACTGACCTGACTAATATGTATCTATGGCTCACAGAGTTGGAGAAGGCATTCAAGCTCTTATGTATAGATGAATATGTTAAGATCAAGCATGTAATCCATCTGATGTAGGGTTGTGATGTCCATTGGTTGGTCATAAAGGAGATGAAGAGGCACAATGAGGTGATCATATGAGATGCTTTCTACAAGGAGTTTGAGAGTAAATACTTCCATTAGTCATACCTAGAGGAGAACATGACTTGGTTTAAGTGGTTGCACATATGAATGTTGTATATGAATGACTGTGAGGCACAATTTATGGAACCAATGAGGTTTTTACTTCACCTAGATGCTACATAAAAAGAAGAGGATCCAATGGTTTTGGAAAGGTTTGAATACATAGTTGTCTTGGTTGGTTTCCATTTTGGAGTTATGTGAGAAGTTTTCACCTTTGTGAAGATAGTTAGGAGGATAGAGAGGACTAGAGTGAACTAAATGTGATGTTGATTCTAAGAAGAGGTCATCCTAGTGTTAGAGTCAGCAATCTAGAGATTACAAGAGGCAAAGGTTCTTGGTATCATATAATCAACAACATTATCAACAATCACAATAGGAATTGGCAGTGCTAGAGTCCATGCCACAAGTCCAATCACAATGGTCTCCTAGAAAGGGAAAAGGATGAGGTTATTTTCCTTTTGGGGCAACCATCTCAAGATCAATATTACTTTTAGAACCATTTAGGCCAGAGTACATGAGGATATGCAATATTTTCAATAGAAACTATTTAGATCCTTGTCTATTTTATATGATGACATGCTAATAGTGTCAGAAACAAGGAGACCTAAGGATCTTTTGCCCATAGTTGAATCATGAAGCGACACAACAACTAAGATCGAGCCAAAACAGGTCACAATAACATTGTGCTAATGGAAGGGGAGGTGTCCAACTTCTTAAGAAGGGTCATCAAGTTAAGTAGGGATAGGACAACATGAAGGATGAAAGATGATAATAACATGTTTCTATTCACTGATTTAGCAAAAAGAAGTCATCAATCCACAAGTTGTAATAGGAAAATGGAACATCTTTATTCAAACATGTTCTTATTCATATGAATATGTCCTAATTGACCTATGTGTGATGCATTTGTTTATCACTAGAGAGGTGATACTTCTTTGTAACATGCATGTCTATAATGGAGTTGAGGAGTTATTGATGAAGGTTCCTTTGAAGAGTGCCATTGTGTGTGGGGTTTATCCATCCTGTGATCATAGCTTTGTCTGATACACCATTTGACTAGACCTCATTCCACTTGACATGCATGGATTTGATGTGATCTATAACATACCGAAATTTGAGTACTAAATTTATGTGGATCTATCATTCCTAATTTCCCCCTAGCCTGGATTTAAGTACAATGCTTTCATCATTATAAATTGAAGACAACTATTTTTTTTGAAATATCATGGTCTTTGATACATATTGATCTTCAAATAAATTCTCTTTGTCTAAATATAATTATTCTCTTCACTTGAAATGTATTTACAATTTAGTCCCTCAGTTTGACTTCATGAAATCATTTTGATATAAACTAGTACAATTTCAATCTTTTGTTCATTAATATCTTCATTTTGTGACCTTATTTTGACATCTAATGGCTTTGGGGGAAAATGAAATAATAATTCAAAATATAGAAATGAATTAGTGAATGATTAACAAGCATATTTAAAATATTAGAGAAGAGTTTTATAATAGAGATTTACAATTTTTTAGAAGTTATTATGCTACAAATTAAAGCATGGAGAAAATACCACAACAATTACATCTAATATGCTAGGAGTTAGAAAAGTTTGGAGTAATTAGTAAATAAGGTTTTAATGAGTAATATTACCAATAAATTACTTAATTGAGAGGGGATCACCACGTCTCCTTCCCCATACCATGGACTATGGTTATTGGAAAAAATAGTGTAGCCTTCCTCTCACCTAGGTAAATGCAGATAATGACTCCATGATAGTTCTCTTTGCCTTGACATTTTTCATATAAGTGGTCATATCTTCCACTTTCAGCAGCCCTAGCCAACCGCCGCCATCTTCTACAAACCAATGAAAATCGTAGTGGAACAGTTACAAAGTCCTTCCAATGCCTGCCAACATTACTCTCATTCATCCTCATCACATGATACTTCTTATCCCCTAACATCTCCTCCCTCACCTATGGAAATCCCTACACATCCCAATCTCAAAGAAAAACATCTAAAAGAGCACTGTAAACCCAACAACTTTGGTGGAAAAAACCTATAATCCTCTCACTGATGACCAAAAACACAGTGATGCCTCCTCCATCACCTAACCTTTCCTTCTATAACTAAGCTAGATGGTTCCAACACAACCACCATGAGTGTCAACCACCACCTGTCCAACATCACCACTACTTGATATGATTTGCAGCCACCTACACTACAAATGGCACAATGAAGAGATCGATACCCAAGAACTAGAGAATTTTTCCTCTACATCTAGATCTTGCCACCAATTCTGATCTCTCCAAAAACCTACAAACTGTGCCCCTTCCTTTGTTGCATCCCTCACCTACCTATTCCACCAGTTCCAACCACCTTGATCAACTGCCATACAACCTGTAACACTAATCAAGTTTTCTCACCCAACCTCTACAACTTTACAATTGCAACAATGTTGATGATCCCTAGAGGTCTAAAACCTCAACATCTAATCACCCACATCATGATTGAATCCCTCAGTATCCCTGGATCACACTACCTATTGATCTCCCTCCTCCAACACCATGTAATACTAGAGGTGAAGATCCCCTCCTTCCGATATCAACTATAGTTACAACAAGTAGACTCATTGATCACCTATAGAATTAATGACACTTGAGGAGACTACATGTTGTGACATCCTTGATCCTAAACTAGTTCGCTCATCTGTAGTTGAGTAAAGGGAAGACCAATGACTAATCATGGCAATTTCTACACATACGAGTCCAACCAGAAACCAATCCAATAGAAACTATACAACTTTGACAACTTGAAGGCCTATAATCTCTTCATGCATTTCACTTATTTAGTAACATATTGATGTAAATAGATAATAACTTGAATATTTGAGCTTAACCACCTAGTCTAACCATATTAGTAGATTCATTATAGCTATTAGTATAAAAATGATATACATATTAGAGTATAAGAGAATGGAGTCCATATTATAGTGAATTATACCACCCCTAACCATATTGTTACCATACCAATATATTAAATACATATCTAGATTTAGAAACATGAATCATATTCGTTCATGTAGATAAACTAGATCATTCATTACAACTTAGTGTACAATCATGATATATACATGTACATATAGGCTAATGTATCACAAATGGAAAAATATAGTAAAGCTTATCCTAAATGTCAATTTTATTCTTTTCATTCATTAAAAGCCTATATGTATACACATGACAATTATATAAACAATATAAGCTAAGTGGATAAATTTATATATGAGTGACATCACTTAAATAAAATACAATATGAAGAATGAGATATATTTGGAAATAATTCTTTAAATAATATATTGAGTTGGAATATAGTTCACAGATTATATACATAGTCATTTCAATTAGAATCGAAGTTGTAGTATAAGAGGTATCAACATATTCATAGATGAATGTTAGTGAAATTTAAACCCTAGATTCCTGTAGTACCAGTATTATAACATATAATATCTCATGTACCCCATATTCAGGACCCTAATTGACTAAATTGAGTTATATCATATAGAGAAAGAGAATGACAATCCAAGACCTAAATTCAAGGGATGCATATTCATACCTAGACATATATGTAACCTAGAAATATTTGACTGATATGACCAAAAATAGTTCTTATAAGTAAAAGGGATCTAAAACCCTAATGGGAAGATGATAGATTAATATTTCAAATTGATAATTCAAAATGGAAAACCCTAATCATAAATGTTGACTAAGAGGTTATACATTGTCCATATTTTGATAATGAATCAACTATTCCATTCATATGTATATAATATGTGTATTCAAGATTGATCTCAGGTGCTAGGTACATGAAAAGGATCAACTTACACAAGCCCTAGCTTGTCAAAGTTCAAGTCAAATGCAATGCAAGTGTGCTAATAAGGAAATCCCTTCAAATGACCTTAGAAGAATTTTTTAATCACTTGTATTGATGATATGACTTGTAACTCAGATGAGAAAAATATGTGGGACACTTAGTACCAAGTTTTAATCACTTTTTAGCCAAATTAGAAAATTGATCACAGGTTGTTGATCGGTCGAGTTTCAATCTGGACCGATCCCATGGATTGATTTTCTAATGATATGCATCGGCTGAGTTGTTCATTCACAGAACTCGGTCGAATGGGTTACTAACCAAATGCAATTTTGGCTAATCGGTCGAGTTTCTCAGGACAAACTCGACTGATAGTTTGAAAATTGGGTTTGTCTTTTAGCCGATCGGTCGAGTTACCTTTATTGAAACTCGACCGAATGCACTGTACAGAAAATGCAGAAAAAGGGATTATAATAGTTTGTGACTTTTTTGGATGAAAATAGATTCGTTGCCTTGAGAAAAAATGCCTATATTTTGGTCCTAAGTGTTCCCCAACTCAAGGGAGCACCCCCATCTATAAATAGGACCTCTTGGAGTTCATTCCAAGTTTGCTCATTCACTACATTCAAGGTCCTTGCTATAGTTGAGTGTGATACTACTCCTTGAGCCCCTTTCTCCCTCTAGTTTACACATCATTTCGTGATTTGTGAGTGAGTTAGGATTATTGTAAGAGAGCTCCACCTTTGTGAAACTAAAGTTCTCAATCTTGCACTACTTCCCTATCCCCTTCTCTCATGAAGAAAAGCTGAAGAAAGTTCCATCGAGTGAAGAAGGAGTTGTAGATGGTTCTCTTCAAGGTTGATGAAGAGGTGATGATCTTCTCCAAGTGAAGGAGAAGGCAAAGGCTGAAGATCCAAGAGGAGAAGCAAAGTCCTTCAAGGCGGAAGACTTGAGCTTGGGTGGGTAAGACCTTGGTGAAGGCTGAAGACCCAAGCTAAGTGGGTAAGTTCCTTGTTAAGGTGGAGATCTCCTTGTAGTTGGATGGGTAAGTCCTTTGGTGGTCTATTGATGTAAATCGCTGGGGTGATCTAATAGAGAAAAGCACTTGCAAAGTCCTAGAGGCTGACCTCTCTAGGTAGTGGACTGACTCACTTCTAGATTGAAGTGTGGAACCACTCTACATCCCTTTGTCAAGTGCTTGCTATCAATCTCTCACATCCTTTCTATGCTTGTTTAGATAGGACTTTAAATTTCCATTAAGCTATTTCTCCAATTTAATATAATTTGAAGGTCTAATCTATTTTTTCAAAATTTGTGTAGCTCTATTCACCCCCCCCCCTAAAGCGGTTAGATCCAACAAGTAGTATCAGAGATAAGGATCTTCTCTAACAATCTTCCACGAGATGAGAAAATGGGTGATAACTTACTTGGTTCACTCAACCTAGAGGGAGGCTTCCCCATGCGTCCTCCAGTCTTTGATGGAACCAACTTCCTCTATTAGAAGAGGTGGATGTAGTTCTACATTCAAGGGATGAACTTTGATATGTGGAAGGTGATGGTCACACCTTACAAGGAGTCAACCGAAGTTGTTTCTACATGGAGTAAAGTTGCGCTCAAGGAGGCTCAACTAAATGCAAAGGCCATTAGCATCCTCTACGCAGCCCTCATCCCCATAGAGTTCAACTGGATCTCATCATGGGACACTGCTTATGAGATTTGGGACAAGTTGTGTATCTCATATGAAGGCACAAAGAAAGTCAAGGAGGCAAAGATCTACATGTTGAACAACCTCCTAGAAAACTTCAAGATGGGAAAGAAAGAAGGCATTGCGGAGATGTATTCAAGGCTCAATGTCATCATCAACATGCTGGCTGCATTGGGCAACACTTTGGATAGAGGCATCATCAACTCAAAGATCTTGATAAATCTTCCAAAGAGATGGGAGTCAAAGGTCACCTCCATTCAAGAAGTGAGGAGCCTTGGTGACATCCCAACTTAAGAACTCATTGGCAATCTTCAAGCCCATGAGCCTAGACTTGACAAGCAAGAAGAAGAAGCAAAGAAAGAAGAGAAGGAAGACAAGAAGATTAAAGATAGTGCTTTCAAAGCACAAGTAGAGGATGTCATCCTTCAACAACAACTTGCTTGCAGGTCTTCTCTTTCCTCCTCTAGTGAAGATGAAGGCCCTAGTGAGCATGAAGCTGACTACATCAAGGGCAAGCACTTCAAAGGAAAGCAAGCTTCCTCTTCCTCTACTCGAAGATGCTACAAGTGTGGTCAAAAGGGGCACTACAAAAGTGAACGTCCAAAGTCAAGAAAGTCTCACCACAAGAGCAGCTCAAGGAAAGAAGAGGATTACAAGAAGGAGAGCAAGCACAAGAGGAAGGACAAGAAGGAGAAGAGACACAAGAATGCAGCTCATACAGCTTGGGAGGCTTCATCTTCAAGTAGCTCTAGCTCCAAAGAAGATGGAGAGTGTCCACACATCATAGCATACAACCGGAGCATGAAATTTAAACATACTAAGCACTTGTTTTAAAAGAGAGTTGTATGTTTCACTTCACCTCTCGGTGTGAGTACAACGATCCTAACTCAATTCAACATTCCCATGTATGAATTTCGTTTTGGATCACAAACCTACTCTTCAACTCCATAATTTCCACTCTCATGGTAAAGAAGGAGTTTCCAAGAGAGTACCTCCTTACTCTCCTACCTATCTTCTTAGATCAAGTAAAAGAGCATAAAACATACACATAAGGTGGCCAACCATACATGTAGAAAAGAAGAAACTGGTACTCACAAGGTGGAAAAACAAGAAACATAGTATTTAGTATGAAATTATCATGTTCCATACATGCTATGACATGGGATCTACTCTCCCATGTCTAAGAAAAGGAAACTACTCATCCATGATAATGTATAGAAGAAAATGTGCATAATTTTCAGAATTTGACATCATTTAGAGAAGGAAAAGCTAAGTCATCCCAAGGTGTAACCAAATAAAGGTAGAATTCTGACTTGAGGATGAGATCCCACTTCTACAGCTGCTCCAAACCAGACAAACCCCTCTCCCAAGAAGCTTGGTGGAGTGAATAAACTCTGCTGCACCTTGGAGAAGAAGCTTGGAGAAGAAAAGAAGAAGAATGGATTTCTTCTGCAAGAAACCACCCTCTTTTACCTCCAAAATCACCCTCCTTTCTCTAGCCTTGCTCTGTGACAAAAGATTTTTTAATAATGACTAGTGATAACCACTCCTTTGAGTGGTTTTGTCTTTTAAAATGAAAGGAATTGTATTTGAAATTTTGCTGAAACTGACAAGCACACGTCGTGTCTTTCTCTGGACACGATGTGTCCTGTCTCGGGCAGTTGTTTCTGTGCTATGTACACGTCATGTCTTATTTAATACACGTCGTGTACTTCTCCAGAAAGGTTGAACTCGATTTGTATGCCTAGGTACACGCCGTGTATAATTTAATACACGTCGTGTATTTTTCCAGAAAGGCTTGACTAAATTTTGACACCCCAGGTACATGTCGTGTCTTTTGTGGACACGTCATGTACTTTTCTTCAATGATCACATCAATAGGTCTTCTGGAAATGCACACGCAGTGTCTAAAATGAGACATGTCGTGCGCATTGTTGTTTCAGCAGAAATAAGATTTTGGATGTTTACAAGGTTTGGAGAAGTCCCAAATATGATTGAATTGAGTTGGAAAATCTCCAATTTGATTCCTTTGATGCAAATATGCAATACACATCATGGATAAGCAAAATAACAAAAAGGTGGCAAAATTAATATGAATAGAGGCTAAATGATAACAAAATAAACTGAATTTTTGTGTGAAAATAAGTGAAAAGTTGATGTGGAAACCACACAACAATAGACTATTCGAGATACATTATAGCACAACATCGTATGTTGAATCATATGAGCATGACCACATATTTCGTAGTCTCACTCATCAAGTGGTTGGGATATCACTCCTATAGGAGGGACAAATTCCAGTTACATCACTCATAATAATTCAAACATGTCATAATGCAACCAACCACTACGTGTATGGAAAACCTTATTCAAAGTCACATTATGTTGTGTTAAAGTACACTCAACAACATGTGATCATTATAGTGACGTCAGGTCTAAGGAAAACAATCATCATTTTCACACAGGATGTGATTTTGAGTGTCATTTATGGTTTCCAAGTATCATAATCAAGCTGGGTTTGTCCAATACTAAGTTCATAACAAGTACCTATGTGTTTAATTTATCCAATATCATGACCAATCGAGACATCATCTTCAGTCAACACACATACCACTCTTAATGTATTATTTATGTCCTAACTTCCAGAATAATATCTGACTATGGACCTAGACAAGACAGGGTACTCTCAGCATACACATTATCTTATATCTAGGTCCTAAACCCAAAATCACATGTCATTGAGTCATTCAGTCAAACACTAAAATATGTATTCATTACCTCATATTTAATCAAACATAATAATTGGAATTGTCTTTATTAATAATCAAATAAATTACAAAGTGTGTCACTACCATAAAAGTATGGCTGGCTCTCAAAACATGCTATTGATAGTCTCCCACTTGCACTAGAGACAATCAATCAAAAATTTAATAACATGACCAACATGCTTTTATTATGAAAAATCTTTCGTCAAAGCGTCATCAACATTGCTTTCAGTTGGTAATTTACAAATATTCATATCTCCTCAATGTATGATCTCCCACATTAGATGGTAGTGTTTTAGTATATGCTTGGATTGTTTAGGTGATCTGGGTTTCTTATCTTGTGATAGTATAGCTCTACTACATCGTCAATGGATGGAACCACTCCTAGTTCACCAATGAACTTCTTGATCCATATTGCTTCTTTTGTTGTACTGGAGGTAAAAATGTACTCAACTTCCATTGTAGAATTAGCCATTGTATCTTTTTTGGAATTTTTTTAGCTCACAGCTCCATCGTTGAGGCAAAATAGAAAACTTGATTGCCTTGTTGGTTTAGAAGCTTGCATTAGTGTAACACTTTCAACCAGCTCTTCCTAGCCACCATAAATGAGATATTTTATCCTTAGTCTTCTCAAGTACTTAAGGATGCTTTATAGAAGTCTAGTCACTTTCACTGAAATCCAACTAGTACCTACTCGTCGTGCTCAATAAATATGAGATGTCGAGGCATATACATAACATTCCATACATGATAGATCCAATTATAGATGCATATGTGTTGGTTTATTACACTAACAAGTTTCAATCTTAAGAAAGATCTTTTACTCAACTAACCGATTCCCGCAAGTATACAAAAGTAGTCGTAGTCCAGATCGAACACGAGGAGCTTAAGTAATCAATTAAATGCAGTAGTGTTAAGGTTCAACAATCTAGACCGTTTTAAAAGTGATTTGGTTAATGAAACTAGAAAATTTCAGAATTAAGCAAGTAATAAATGGATTACTAAAAGAGGTCAAGATTCAGATATGGAAGTATCTCGGACTTGGGATTTCATCCACACATCATATCATACAACCAGAGCATGAAATTTAAACATACTAAGCACTTATTTTAAAAGAGAGTCGTATGTTGCACTTCACCTCTTGATGTAAGTACAACGATCCTAACTCAATTCAACATTCCCACATATGAATTTCATTTTGGATCACAAACCTACTCCTGAACTCCATAATTTCCACTCTTGTGGTAAAGAAGGAGTTTCCAAGAGAGTACCTCCTTACTCTCCGACCTATCTTCTCAGATCAAGTAAAAGAGCATAAAACATACACATAAGGTGGCCAACCATACATGTAGAAAAGAAGAAACTGGTACTCACAAGGTGGAAAAACAAGAAACATAGCATCTAGTACAAAATTATCATGTTCCATACATGCTATGACATGGGAGGTACTCTCTCATGTCATAGAAAAGGAAACTACTCGTCCATGATAATGTACAATAGAAAATGTGCAGAATTTTCAGAATTTGATATCATTTAGAGAAGGAAAAGCTAAGTAATCCCAAGGTGTAACCAAAGAAAGGTAGAATTCTGACTTGAGGAAAAAATCCCACTTCTACAGCTGCTCCAAACTAGACAAACCTCTCTCCCAAGAAGCTTGGTGGAGTGAAGAAACTCTGATGCACCTTGGAGAACAAGCTTGGAGAAGAAAAGAAGAAGAATGGAGTTCTTCTGCAAGAAACCATCCTCTTCTACCTCCAAAATCGGCCTCCTTGCTCTAGCATTGCTCTGGGACGAAAGAGTTTTGAATAATGACCAGTGGTAACCTCTTCTTTGAGTGGTTTTGTCTTTTAAAACGAAAGAAATCGTATTTGAAAATTTACTGAAACTAACAGGGACACGATGTGTCTTTCTCCGGACACGGCGTGTCCTATCTTGGGCAGTTGTTTCTTTGTTAAGTACACATCATGTATTATTTAATACACGCCGTGTACTTCTCCAGAATGGCTAAACTCGATTTTGTATGCTCAGGTACACGCCGTGTAAAATTTAATACATGTCATGTACTTTTCCAGAAAGGCTTGACTAAATTCTGACTCCCCAGGTACACGCCGTGTCTTTTGTGGACACGTCGTGTACTTTTCTTCAGTGATTGCATCAATAGGTCTTCTAGAAATGCACATGCGATGTCTAAAATGAGACACGCCATGTGCATTGTTGTTTCAACAGAAATAAGATTCATGATGTTTACAAGGCTTGGAGAAGTCCCAAATATAATTGAATTGAGTTGGAAAACCTCCAGTTTGATTCCTTTAATGCAAATCTACAATACACATCATAGATAAGAAAAATAACAAAAAGGTGGCAAAAGTAATATGAATAGAGGCTAAATGAGAACAAAATGAATTGAATTTGTGTGTGAAAATAAGTGAAAAGTTGATGTGGAAACCACACAACAAATCCCCCTAAGCTTGAATCATTGCTTGTCCTCAAGCAAAAAGAACATAGCCACATAAATGAAAGAATGTTCAAGTTCATGTGTGGATTGAACAAAATGAAGATATGCAATAATCTCAGCCAACCATGTACAAAAAAATTATTTTTATAGCCATCATCTCAATTCAAACATCAAATATAGAGAAGTTTTAGTTCAGCAAAGGTGGTTACAAATTAAATGAAATAATAAAATAAACAACACTAAATAGGATTTGGATAGTCAAGCCAAACAACCAGTGTATGTACAGCACAAAATGTTCATCTATTATTGATGTAAATGCTGAAACCTTAGTTAACTTTAACAATCTTAGTTGATCTCTTTTCTCGAAAAGATATGATGATTGATTTTTGGGATTCCGACACTCAGTTGCTAATGTAGGCTTACGTGGACATGGTGTGCCAGTTGGGGTGTCATATTTACCCTCTTTTGATTTTCATACCACCAAACCATTGTTTCCATATCAGAATCACACTAGGCTAGCAGGATATGTGGGTTGTTTGCCATCTTTTATTGGGTAAAGTGAGAAAATGATAAAAGAGATTTTACATAACACAAGAGAGTCAATGAGAAGGTTAAGTTAACAAGATTTCATTCATTAATTTGCAAATTTTTCACTGAAAAATCGATTATATATGCACTAATTGTTTGGCAAGAGTATCTCGTATTCTAAATAGTGTTGTAGAGTTGATTCATTCGCTAAATTTTTTTGACCATTACATGTATTTAGAAATCAAAGATTTGAAAATTGAGAGTTCAGGCTACAATTACAAACCAAGATCATGTACATGGGGGATTTCATTTTCCATTTGATTCATGCATGTCCTTTACTAATTCTTTCATATGGCACAAAAAAGTACAAGGTACAAGATGATTCAAGCCTACAAGAGTTCATTCCATATCAAAAACCTCATTTCATATCAAGTTTGCCATAAAGGGAAAATACAGAACATGAAACATGCTAAAATAAATGACTGAAATAGAAAACTGACATGACCAACAAAAGCAAATGATGAAAACAAATGACAAAAGCAAAAGCAAATGAAACAGAGACTACATTACTGGCTAGTTGTACCCCCCTAAGATTGAAATATACAGTGTCCACACTGCATCAATCGAACTCATGGAGGTATCAACCAGATACCTGTCATGGATGAAAAATCCATATAAAGGGCCAGCACCCCCGTGGTCTGTCTGAATGTACTGGCTAACAAGATCGTCGTCCAGGACATCCATCAGAGTGGGCTGTGGAGCGGACTCTGGCTACTGCGACGGCAGTTGATACAACTACAGGTAGGAGTAGTGGCCCTATGAGATGTGCCATGATTCCATGCGGTGGACCATGTCATGCATCGTAGTATACTGCGTGCCCATCTGGTCCAGGCAGCTATCGATGTGATTGAACTGTTGTTGCACATAGCCATATAGATGCCTGACATCAGGCATCGCCTAGGGATACTTCGTCTAGGTGTTGGTGGAGGGAGGTGGTGGAGAAGAAGAAGCAGGAGGGGCTAAAGTACCTACCCTGGTATCATCAACAGCTTGGACTGCTACTATCTCCTCATCAGTGGCAAACATGACCTTCCAGTTTTCCTTGTTCTCCAAGGTGGCATGCTCTGGATATGGAAGGTCAATATACTGATCCTCATCAAAGAACTAACGGAATTTGTTGTCGCAACCTAGAATCTTCGTGATCAAGTATGCAGAGAGAAGATATTAAATATCTACTAGGTTCCTGCCTGGTACAGCCTCAAGACCTGTCAGATCAATGTCAAGCTTTTGTGCAATCAAGGTAATAAAACCACCATACATGATGTCACCGGCATCCCTCTTCATCACATTCTTGATGTCAAAGAAACATTGAAGAATGTAGAAAGCATCATTAATCTCATGCTCATACATCATGCCCCATAGGAAAAAGAGATCTTGCTTCCCAACAACCCCTTGTGTTTCTTTCCTGGCAAAAACTTTGGTACTAAGAAGGTGATGAATATATCAGAAGATAGGGTTGTGGACCTCAGATGCCCTGGCTGATTTTGCTTCATATTGTTCCTAAAAAAATGTCGAACCAAAACTCGGCTGTATGAAAAGTGTTCGGGTAACTGATGGCGCCTTCATAGTGACACTCCAGTAACTCAGAAAAATAGTGAAAAGTGATCCTGAAAGGACGACCCAGAAACCTAAAATGTATAATACCAAACGGCTTGAGCTTCTTCTGTGGGTCCTGCTCAGTGGCGAGTGTCATCTAAAACTCATAAACAAGATGGGGGTAAGTTTTTTATACCGTCAGGCAGACGTAGCTCAACCCCAAGTCCTGTAGGCGCATGAGGACCTCATCCTTGAAGCCAAGAGTCATCATGGTTTGCTGGCAAGCAAATCGAGTAGATAGAACTCTTCATGCAATCAAGAACTGGTAAGTTGGGTCCTCTTCTAGGGTGACCCAAAAATGCGTGCTAGACACGTATCCTGACACTTAGGGAGTAGTTGGCACCGTGCTTGTGGTTACTTGTTTGCTTAACTGGGGCCATGTTTGCCATTGACAGGAAAGCACATGTTGTGTGATAAAATAGACACATCATGTGTCTGAAATAGAAACCGACTCTGACTGCAGTGCACATGCCATGTGCAAAATGGTACACGTTGTGTGCCTGGGTGTTGAGGAAAATCTACAGGTTGCAGATTGTCAGCTTTTTTGGGAAAGAAAGAGGAGGGGGCTGTGACTGCTCGAGGCTAGCTTCACGGTGTGGTCGCGAGGGAGGCGGCGGCGTGGATGGTGATCTCCTTGGCATCGTGGAGGCAAGTATGATGGATCCTTTCTCATGACTTTGCTTGAGAAGTATGTGGTGGCTTGAGGTTGAAGATGACGGTGGCTTGCTTGAAGAAGAAAAGGATGTTGGCAGCTCGTTCTTGACGGCGGGCCTAGCACCACTTGGCTAGGGCATGCAGACATGGGAGAAAGAGATGGCAGCGGTAGATCTTCTTGTTGGAGACACGCTGTGAGCAGGTTAGACACACGGCGACGACGGCTTGCTTTGAGGTCGAGATGGACACGACCGTGAACATGACACGGTGGTAGCTTGCTGCTGCTAGTGCACACTGCGGCTATAGAGAAGGTGTTGGGATTCTGGATCTCACATGGCTCAAATGATAGCTTGAATGAAAATGATGGCCGTGTGCTAGGTTTTAAAACTACTTTTTCGACAAAAGGCACAACGTGTGCAAATAAAGACACACCGTGTGTCATATCAGAACTCATTTTATTTAATAAAGCACACGACGTGTTCCATTTTGTACACTGCATGTGATATTCCAGAATTTCAAATGGCCAAAAGAACTGATAAGATACACGATGTGTGCAAATAAAGACATGCTATGTACTTTTTTCCAGAAATTTTCTTCTTTATCCTTCTGTTAGGATACACGTCGTGTATAATATTCGACACAACGTGTATATCCTCAGAGTAATTGATGTTTCCTTATCTGATGAGGAACACGACGTGTTCAAATAAATACACATCATGTTTGCTTTCTAGATTTCTTGCATCCTTCATCCTCTGCTTGAGTACATGGTGTGTGCAAAATAGGACACATTGTGTTCTTTATTACAGTTCAGAACGTTTGTAGTTGCTGTATTATGACACGACATGTCTAAGTATAGACACATCGTGTTCCTGGATATAATGCTCATTCTATTGAGTTCTGAGATTGGGGACACGGCGTGTGCAAATAAAGACATGTCGTGTCTTCTGTAGTTTCTATAGAAAATAGCCTTTGTCAACACAAAATTTATACTAGATATGCAATATAATTGTCTAGATTATTACATTCATCCATGACAACCTTTTTTACGAAACTAAAGAGTGTTTTTGACTCAAAAGACTTGAAAAGAAATCTATCCTAATGTGGGTTAAACCCTCACGAGGTCCTCCATTAAGAGTCCGGAGTGAGACTCTTCATTTTTAATCATGCATCTTGAAGGGAGCAAGAAACTCCCTTATAAAATTCATCGCACAAAGTATAAAACTTACAATGTTGCCCATTTACTTTGAAAGTTCCATGCTTGCCTTGCAATTCAACAGTTCCATAAGGAAAAATCGTCAACACGAGAAAAGGGTTGGACCACTTTGACTTTAGTTTTCCAGGGAATAGCTTAAGTCTTGAGTTGAACAACAACACTTTGTCTCCCTCTTTGAAATCCTTCCTCTGAATTATCTTATCATGCCACATCTTGGTTCTTTTTTTGTAAAGTTTTGCATTTTCATATGCATCAAGTCTTATCTCTTCTTGTTATTGTAGCTGCAAAAGATGCTTCTCGCATGCTTTCTTCATGTCAAAGTTTAAGAACTTTATAGCCCATAATGCATGGTGCTCTAGTTCCGGCAGAAGATGGCAAGATTTACCATATATAAGCTTGAATGGGGAGATAATGAGGAACAATAAGCTTTGAAAAGTCAAAGAACGATGTCACAGAGAGGCAGAAGGGGAGGTCGAGGTCGTGGGAGGGGGGATAACCCTAGGGGCGGTGCCAATCCAGGGATGGGGGTTCCATCACTAGAACTTTCATCGGTTCCTCCTGAGAGCTCAAGTGAGGCTAAAGGAGTGTGTAGGACCCCGTCACCCCAGATCGGCGACAATCCTGAGGCATCGTCCTCCTCAGTAAAAACTGCAACCTCATCTTTTTCCACGACTCAGCCGCCAGAGGAGAGTGGGGTCTCATCGGCAAGTTGCAAAGTGATCGACTAGCTGTGTACTAGTAGATTAGGGGTGCCTTGCAAAGTTGTCCCTACAATTGACTTCATCGAGCCGGAAGTCATCGATGGGGTCAAGTTCTTTTCCATCTCGAGTGAGGATGAACCCCTCCCTTCGTGGCAGGAGTACGCCTCGATCAGATTCACGGGGAGAAAACCTTTCCGTAGTCAGCTCCATGGTTGGATCCATCGTCAGTGGAGGCCCAGTGGTGCATTCGACATTGTTGCAGAGGAAACAGAGGGATTCGTCATGAAGTTGCTGACGGCTAAGGAAAGGGGGAGGATCCTTAGAGAGGCACCATGGATGATGGATGGGTCTCTCATCATTATCCAGGCTTGGGAGCCGGGTCTTCCGCTCCAGGCTCTTTCCTTCCCTAAACTTCCCATGTGGATCACACTTGAAAATCTGGGGTTGCACTGGACTGCGAAGAGGCTCAGTAGCGTTGCGAGCATAGTTGGTAAGCCCCTTGACATTGAAGACGCTAGCCTCTCTGTCCATTTCCTGGGTGACGCCACTGTGTGTGTGGAGATCATGGCTAGTTTTGATTTCCCACGGAATGTTAAGGTCAGAATCGATGGTACTCCCAGAAACCTGAAGGTCAGCTATGTGGTGAAGCCTCAAGTTTGCTCTGGCTGCTCTCAATTCGACTACCATCTGCCCTCTTATCCCAGTGCTAAAGGGAGCAGGCCGATGTCGATTCAACTGCATTCAAGAGTTGGGAAGAATGCAAGGAGGCAAGGTGCTTGATGCCCTTCCGAGGAGAACATCCCCTTATGTGGAGACGATTCTAGGGTTAACCAAGAATCTGAGCAAAAGGTTGATGAAGCTCCCTATTATGCACAACCGGAACTAGATATGAAAAGCAGATCTTCTGTAGAGAGTGAGGGTGCTCTGAACTTGGACTGGGAGCTTTCTTATTCCAAGTCGATTGCTACCCCTCCCTGTTTGAAGCAACTTGCACATGATACAGGGATTGCCTTGGAATATCACCATAGATACTCTTGGAACTCTGATGATGGATCTTTAATCAGTTCTGATGATCTCGACCCAGAGGTGTTAGAGGATTTTAGGGTGAACAAGGAACCAAGGTATAAGAAAAAGAAGAAGAAACATATACGGACTGGAACCAAAGAGATTCCCATGATAGACTTTTCTGGGTCTATTTAGAATCCCTTTTATGATCCTTGTGTGGATGGGTGTGCTGGTATCTAAACAGGTGTAATACTCATACTAAAGTGAGCTTGTTTTTTTGTTGATTAGCCTGGTCTGTAAGTGGCTGGTTGGACTCTCTTCGTGCAACACAGCTATGTGGGTGTGCAGACTGTCAGTGTTCACATATTGATGATGGTTGGATGCTGAAGACCTAGGTATGTCCTGGATGGGGCTCTTTTAGTTTGAATATGTCGCCTGAATAGTTACCTATTTTGTATGGAGATCGGTTAGAAGTGGCAATTCACTTATCTCTAGGGAGATTGCAATATGTGGCAGGTCATGCAATTCTCATTAGCTCCTTATGCATCTCTCAGCTATCAGCCAACTCAAGTTGTAGGATTAAGATGTGTCTGGTGAATGGTCTCTAGTAAATTAGCTAGGAGCATCACATATATATTTTTTGTGGGTGTGGTTAATGTTTTTATGTGATCTTGTTATTCTTTTATAATTCTGTTCTTCCTGATAGGTCTCTATGATGCTCTTAGTTTTTAGATATCTGAGGTGTTTTTCGTGGCTCTGGTTTGATGTGCTCTTCCTGCATGGAGGCACATAGATCTAGTTTTATTTTGAGGCACTCTTGTACCTAAAGTTTTTGGTTTTATAGTAACACATTTTTTTGCCGACCAAAAAAAAAGCTTGAATGGGGTTGTGCCTATCATGGTCTTGTAAGCTGTCTGATATGCCCACAGTGCGTCATCTATCTTCAATGTCCAATCTTTCCTTGAGCTAGAAACTGTCTTCTCTAGAATGCCTTTAAGATGCCAGTTTGAGACCTCTACTTGCCCAGAAGTTTGAGGATGATAAGGCATAGAGACCTTATGTGTGACTCCATATTTAGAAAGAAGAGTATTGTATTGTTTCTCAATAAAATGTGTACCACCATCTGAGATTACATCTCTTGGAACTCCAAAGCAAGGAAAAATGATTTTCTGAAAAAGCTTTACCACAGACTTTGCATCCGGTGCTTGGGTTGGGATGGCCTCAACCCATTTAGAGATGTACTCAACAATGACGAGAATATATTGGTAACCATATGAAGATGGGAATGGTCCCATATAATCGACTCCCCATATGTCGAATACCTCAATCTCCAAGATAGAGTTAAGAGGCATGTCATCATGTCTAGAAATTCCTCCGGTTCTTTGGCATTTATCACAAGCTTTTACAAATAGATTGACATCTTTAAACAACATTGACCAATAGAAACTTTCTTGTAGGATATTAGTTGTAGTCTTTTCTCCTCCAAAGTGGCCTCCGTAAGGAGAGGCATGGCATTCAGAAATAATGGTAGCAATCTCTTCTTCAGCGACACATCTGCGAATAAGTTTGTCACTCCCATGTTTAAACAACAAGGGGTCGTCCCAATAGTAAAACTTCACGTCATGGGAGGACTTCTTCTTTTGTTGGTATGTCTAGCCCGACGGTAGCTACCCTGTAGCAAGGAAATTTGCAATGTCTGCAAACCACGACACTTGGTTGGACAATAATGCATAAAGCTTTTCAATAGGCAAATGATCTTCAATAGGCAAACAATCTCCAACATCTATAGTCAATCTGGAAAGGTGATCTGAAACATTGTTCTTTGTTCCCTTCTTATCCCAGATTTCAAGATCAAACTCTTGCAAAAGAAGTATCCAGCAAATGATATGTGGTTTTGCATATTTCTTATTGAGAAAATACTTTATTGCAGCGTGATCTGTATAAACAATCACCTTAGATCCTACTAAATGTTGACCTAGATGTTATACATTGTCCATATTTTGATAATGACTTAACCATTCCATTCATATGTATCTAATATGTGTATTGAAGATTGATTTCAGGTGTTAGATACATGAAAAGGATCAAAAATCAAAAGCCCTAATTTGCTCAAGTTCAAGTCAAAATCTATACAAGTGTGTATTTTTGGAAATCTATGTAAACGATCTTAGAATATTTTTGTAATCACTTGTATTGGTGAATTGGCATGTAACTAAGATGAGAAAATTGTTTGGGACACTAAACACCAAGCTTTAATCACTTTAGATGCACTTTAGAAATTTGACCACAGATAGTCAATCAGTCGAGTTGCAAACTCGACCGATCCTCCTGGATCAGTTCTCTGAAGATAGCATTGGTCGAGTTATGGTTTCACAGAACTCGACCGATTGAGTACCCGAACAATTTGATTTTCATTGGTCAGTTGAGTTTCCCCAGAACAAACTCGACCGATGGTTTGAATATTGGCTTTATATTTTACTCTATCGATCGAGTCACCTTTATTGAAACTCGACTGATTACACTGTATGAAATTTTCAGAAAAAATGATTGTGACCGTTGGTGTGTGTTTTGAGTGAAGATATAGTCGTTGCTTTGAGCAAAAACGGCTATATTTCACATCTAAGTGCCCCACAACTTAAAGGGGCACCCTCAACTACAAATAGGACCTCTTGGAGTTCATTCCAAGGTTTCTCATTCACTACATGCTTGGTCCTAGCTTAGTTGAGAGTGTTCTAACCCTTTGAGCCCCTTTCTCTCTCTACCTTCAAGTCAAATTTGTGAGTATGAGTGAGATAGGTTCCTTTGTAAGAGAGATGCTCCTTGTAATGATGTAAAGCTCTCCTCCACCATCTTCCTACCCCCTTTCATTATTGAAGAAAAGGCTGAAGATCTTCTCCGAGTGAAGGAGAAGGAGTTGTTGTTCTTCAAGGTTGAAGAAGGAAAGGTATTCCAAATCTCCAAGTAAAGGAGATAGGCAAGGCAAGCTCTCAAGAAGGATAGGTAATCCCTTGAAGGCCGAAGACTTGAAGAAGGAGTGGGTAAGTCCATGTTGATGGCTGAAGACTCCATGGTTCAAGTGGGTAAGCTCCTTCTATAGGTTGAAGGTCCTTGCTTGAGGTACTAAGACCTTGGACGTTGTGGTTTTGTCTTGTAATATTATGATGGAATATAAGAGTACCAAGATTGCAAATCTTAGAGATTGACCACCTCTAGGTAGTGGACTGACATTGCTCCTAGTTAGGACGTGGAACCACTCTAAACCACCTTGTCCAAGTGCATTCTCTTCCTTGTCTCTCATCCTTGCTATGCTTGCTAGTTAAGACATCAAATTGCTATTTGTTTAAGTTCTTGCACTTAATATAATTTGGTGGTCTAATACGTTTTGTGAGAATTGTGAAGCTCTATTCACCCCCCCCTCTAGATCCCTTGATCCAACAAGTGGTATCGGAGCAGGACTTCTCCAAGTTACTTCTACAAGTAGGAGAAGATGGGCAATTTACCACTTAGATCCCTCAACTTGGAAGGAAGCTTCTCCATGCGACCTCCGGTCTTTGATGGCACCAACGTCCTCTATTAGAAGAGAAGAATATAGCTCTACCTCCAAGGTGTGAGCTATGAAATGTGGAAGGTGGTGCACCTCAAGTATGAAGGTCCAAAGGGGGAAATCTCCACATGGACGGAAGCCTAAATGAATCAAACTCAACTCAATGCCAAAGCTGTGAGCATTATCTATGCAACCCTCACCCCATCTGAGTTCAACCAGATCTCCTCTTGGGACACCACACATGAGATTTGGAACAAGCTGTGTCACCTATGAAGGAACAGAGCAAGTGAAGGAAGCCAAGATCTACATTCTTGGTGGTCTTCTTGAGAACTTCAAGATGGGTAAGAATGAAAGAGTGGCTGATATGTACACTAGGCTCAATGTCATCATCAATGGATTGACAGCCCTTGGTAGTGTGATGGACAAAGGCACTATCAACTCCAAGATCCTAAGATCTCTTCCAAAGAGATGGGAGCCCAAGGTTACATCTATTGAAGAAGTGTACAAGCTTAGTGAATTTTCAATCGAGGAGCTAGTTGGCAACCTTCAAGTCCATGAACCAAGGCTTGATAAGCAAGAAGAAGAAGAAAAGAGAGAAGAGAAGGAGTCCAAGAAGATCAAGGACACAACCTTCAAAGCTCAATTTGAAGAGATGGTTCGGCAGCAACAACTTGCTCTCAAGTCCCCTACTCCTTCCTCAAGTGAAGACGAAGGCCCAAATGAGCATGAAGCAAACTACTCAAAGGGCAAACACTTCAAGGGGAAGTCTTCTTCATCAACTCCTAGATGCTATGAGTGTGGCCAAAAAATCCATTACAAGAGTGACTACCCAAAGGTTAAGAAGAACCATCACAAGAGCAGCCACAAGAAAGACAAGGAGTACAAGAGAGAAAGCAAATACAAGAGAAAGGAGAAGAAAGAAAAAAGAAGCAAAGATGCAACTCATGCAACTTGGGAGGAGTCTTCTTCAAGCTCTTCAAGCTCCAAAGATGGAGCATGCCACCTTGCTCTCATGGCCTCTACAAGTGAATATATAGGTGAGGTAAGTGAGGTAAGTGAAGTCAATTTGCATGAGTTATCTAAGGAAACTATTATTGTTATGCTTAATGATTGTTGGTTATCTTTTACTAAATGCAAATCTTAAAGGAAAAAACTAGGCAAGATAGTTGATGATCTTTATGCTAAAATTAAGATTCTTGATAAAAATGAAAAACTGCTCCTTGATAGCATAGATTCTTTACAAGGGAAATTTCTTGACCTTGAGCTTCAACACAATGGAGTAGAGGTTGAGAATGGAGTCTATCTTAAGACTATTGCAAATATTAAGGAATATAACTAAAGATTCCAAGATGAGATAGATGTTCTTAAAATTGAAAATGTAGAACTAAATCTCATTGATGAAGCTAGGAAGCAAGAAATTCATGTCTATCAAAAGGAAATTCTATTTCTTAAATTTGAAAATGCTAAGTTGCTTGCTCAAGTTAATGATCTATCATATAGACCTATTTTGCAAAGTAATGAGGTAGCTAGCACTTCTTTAGAACGTGATTCTTTTCATAATAAAGCCCTCTGTTTAGAGTCTGACCTATTGCATGCTAGAGATGATCTTGCTAGTTTATATTCTACTGTCATTAACCTTAGTGATGATAATGCTAAGTTAAGAGCTTCTTTGCAAAAGTTTCTTGTGGGGAAGAAATCCCTTAATGCTGTCCTAGAACACTCTACAAAACAAATTGGTACTAGTGGTTTAGGATATGATGGGACTGCTCCCAAGGGTAAGAACAAGAACAAGAGTAAGGGTAAGAAGAAGAGTGTGGAACCTCCTATCTTCCATGGAGATACTTCCGGCTCTAAAAACCCTATGGTATGTGCTCATTGTAAATGTGATGATCATTACTCTACTTATTGTCCTTACAAGCCAAAGGGGACCAACCCAAAGATGAAATGGGTCGCCAAGCTAACATTGGATCCCAAAGTTTGAGTTGGGTATTGACATCCTTGTTTCATGCAGGTCAAAAAGAGGTGGATTGTTGATAGTGGTTGCTCAAAACATATGATAGGTGAAATCAGCCATTTCAACAAATTCACAAAAAAGAAAGGAGGATCGGTAACCTTTAGGGACAACAAGAAAGGTAAGTTTATAGGTTAGGGCAATGTAAGCAATGAGATATGCATCAAGAATGTTTTTCTTGTTGATGGCCTACATCATAATTTGATAAGTGTAAGCCAACTTTGTGATAATGGATATCTTATTTTGTTTACATCTTAAGAATGTTTATTTCTAGATTCCCTCACTTACAATGTGATATATAAGGGAACTAGAAATGGTAATATTTATGTTATTGTTCTTGATGCTCTAAATCCTGTACTTGATAGATGCTTGGTTGTGGATAAAAATGATATCTCTCTTTGGCATCACCATTTGGGTCATGTGAATATGCATCAAATGAAGAAATTGAGCAAAAAGGAATTGGTTCGAGGACTTCCTAAATTGGATTTTGAAAAGGATGAGGAATGCCACACTTGTACATAAGGTAAGCAAACAAAGTACTCCTTCAAATTTTAAAGAGTCCTTAGTACCAAAAGAGATCTTGATCTTCTTCATATTGATCTATTCAGACCAATGAGAACACAAATGCTTTGTGGTTCCAAGTATTGTCTTGTGATTGTCGATGATTTCTCTCATTATACTTGGACCTTCTTTCTCGTTTCGAAAAGTGATATGCTTGATGTTTTCTCAAGCTTTTATAAACGAGTTGAAAATGAAGCTTCTTGTTGGATTGTTTCTATCCGTAGTGACCATGGGGAGAGTTTGAAAATGATCTTTTTGAGCATTTTTGTGCAAAATATGGTTACTCGCACAATTTCTCTTCTCCTCGTACACCTCAACAAAATGGGGTAGTAGAGAGAAAAAACTGGTCACTTCAGAAGATGGTTCAGACTATGCTACTTGAATATGACATTCCTAAGAAGTTTTGGGCCGAAGCCGTAAGCACCGCTTATTTTGTGTAGAACTCAGTTTTTACACATCCTTCTTTGAAGAAAACCCCCTATGAGTTATGCCATGGTAGAAAGCCATCCATTGATTTCTTTCATATTTTTGGATGTCCTTGTTTTGTTTTGAACACGAAGGATTCTCTCGACAATTTGATCCAAAACATACAAGGATTTCTTCCTAGGCTATAGCACTACAAGCAGGGCTTATAGAGTTTTCAATATTGAATTGTCTAAAATTGAAGAATCTATCAATGTCAATTTTATTGAAACTAACCCTATTGTTGGCAAGAATGTTGTTGATAATGATGTTGTAAATGACTTGATTCCTATCTTGTAAGACCTCAACATCAACACCAAAAGTAAGCAGGTGATTGAAGTAGAGGATGAAGAAAAGAAGGATCTCACTCCTCACTTTGCAAAGAACCATCCCAAAGACCTAATCATTGGCAACCCATTTGAGAGAGTGAAGACACAATCTACCTACAACAAAGAATAAGCAGCCAGTGCATTCATCTCACAGCTGGAGCCAAAGAACATCAAAGAAGCTCTTGGTGACAATGAGTGGATCCTAGCCATGCAAGAGGAACTAGAGCAATTCGAGCATAATCGTGTGTGGACTCTAGTGCCAAGACCAAGTGATAGAAAAATCATTGGCACCAAGTGGGTCTACCGCAACAAGCTTGATGAACAAGGCAAAGTGGTAAGGAACAAAGCAAGGTTAGTGGCACAAGGTTACAATCAACATGAAGGTATTGACTTTGATGAAACGTATGCTCCTGTTTCTAGACTTGAATCTATTAGAATGATACTTGCCTTTGCTAGTTATAAAAAATTCTTGCTATATCAAATGGATGTTAAAAGTGTGTTTTTGAATGGTACAATCAAGGAGGAAGTATCTTTTGCTCAACCTCTGGGCTTTGAAAATGACAAGCTACCTAATCATGTTTATTTGTTGCAAAAAACTCTCTATGGACTCAAACAAGCACCTCGAGCTTGGTATGAGAAATTAAAGAACTTTTTGTTAGACAATGGCTATGTCACGGGCAAAGTCAATTCTACTTTATTTCTAAAACACACTTCTAGCCATTTTCTTATCATTCAATTTTTGTTGATGATATCATTTTTGGCAAAACTGATCTTGATATTTGCAAGGAGTTTAGATCTCTTATGCAGAGTGAGTTCGAGATGAGCATGATGGGTGAGTTGACTTTCTTCCTCGGCTTCCAAATCAAGCAAACAAAATATGGAAACTTCATCAACCAAGGCAAGTACACCAGTGAACTACTCAAATTCTTTGGGATGGAGAACATGAAGCTAATTGATACACCCATGTCCAACACCGTCAAACTTGATAGAGACAAAGAAGGTGAGAAGGTAGATGAGAAGCTCTATAGAGGTATGATTGGAAGTTTATTTTATTTAACTGCCTCTAGACCTGATATTATGTTTAGTGTTGGCTTGTGTGCTCACTTTCAATCAAGCCCTAGGAAATCACATCTTATTGTTGTTAAGAGGATTTTGATGTACTTAGCCAAAACTCAAAACTTTGGACTATGATATCCTAAGTCAAGGGACTTTACTCTTGTAGCATATAGCGATGTAGATTATGTGGGTTGTTTGGTTCATAGAAAGTGCATAAGTGGCACTTGCTTGCTTCTATGAGCATGCTTGGTGTCTTGGTTCTCCAAGAAATAGAGCACCGTGGCATTATCAACTATCGAGGTTGAATACATTGCAGTCAGGAGTTGTTGTGCCCAGGCCCTATGGATGAAGCAAATGCTCCAAGACTTTAACATATACTTTGATGCTTCTCCTATCTATTGTGATAATACTAGTGCAATCAATCTTTCTTATAATCCTATATTGCATAGTAGAGCTAAACATATAGAGGTTCGCCATCATTTTCTTCATGATCACATTGCCAAGAAGGATATCAATATCATGCATGTGGACACAGAATATCAGTTGGCAGACGTTTTCACTAAACCTCTAGATAGAGATCAATTTAACTTTATTAGATCTAAACTACTCATTGTTTCTTTGGATGATATTGACATGTTGTCTAGCTATTTGTTTTTTCCTATTTGTCTTGCTCATGCATTCCTCATCTCGCTTGCCTAAATTATGTCTAAAATGTGCTTAATTTGCTTGTTGACATGCTTAGTTCACTTATTTTTTGGGCTTTTCTTGAATTTCTTGGTTTTATCACTAAATAGTACCCAATGATGAGTGATATGTGCCTAAGTATGTTCAATACACATAATAGACTCGAAAAATGAATTTTTTTGGCATGTATATGGCTAGAAATTAAGTTTGATGGTTTTAGGTTAGGTTGACCATCGGTCGAGTTCCCCCAAGACAAACTTGACCGATCAGTGGCTGAGAGTTGTTCTCCAAAGGACCAATCGGTCGAGTTTCCCACTCTCAGAACTCAACCGATCTGCACGCTGAAGTCATTTTAAGTTAGGTTCGGCCAACTATTCTCCCTCTCAACTAGAGAATAGATGTTGATTCCTATTCTTCTAGCCCTAAGCTCTCACCTTTAGCCCTAAACCTCCCTTTCCTAGCCCTTTCCCGACCTAGATAGCTCGACTTAGACCTCCCTGGTTGCTCCCTAGTGGTGTTTGGATGACTTTTGATGTTTGCTTTGTGTTTTTGTTCATTTCTCTTTCTCTTTTTTGCCTCCATGGCTTCCCAAAGGAGAAAACAACATGCCCCAAGAAATGCACCTCTGTCCTCATCGTCAAATCACTTGATTCCTTTTGATGATACCTCTTTTGTCTCAATAGAGGCTGTTAATAGGTATAAGGACCTTCTTCCTAGGAGTCCTTTTCCTTTTCACACCTTGTTTGAGCCAAGCCCTAGGCGTCAAGCTGTTATAGATCAAGTTTCTAGTTTGCTTTCTGTTCACCACCTTTCTGCCTTGGCCATCGAGCATGACTTCTTTCATAACTCGATGTCTAGCACAAAAGTAGTTCACGAGTTCTATGCTAATTTGCATTGGAACTACGACTCCCTTGTACCCCTACCGAATTCTCAAGTAATCCTAACCTCGATGATCGTGGGTAAGCATTTCCAAATCTCCGAGGATATTTTAAATGTCTTCTTTTCTGGAGATGAGGAAAATGATACCTGGTGTAAGGATTATGGTGAGTACTTCGATCTTTTGGATCCGGAAGGTTTCTACAAGAAAAATGAATTGACTCTCCCTGACATTCATTACTACTTAAAGAAACCTGGCATTCCATACAAGAAGAAGAGCACCCTACATTCCTCCTCCCTTGACCTTAGGAAGCATATTCTGGATTTAGTGGTCAACTGCAACATCCATACGAAGAAAAATCAAATGGATATTGTAGAGAACATTGATGTCATTATGTATTGACTCCTAGAGAACATCAGGGTCAAGTGGGCCAAATACTTTCTACACCACATGACCTGTTTTGACACTGGTAAGAACACCAAAGTCACCCATCCCCCTACCCTTCCCTTATTTGTGGTTTGTTTTAGTTCGCTACTGAGAAATCATTCTTTTCTGACTTTCATTAAAAAGTAGCCAGGAAAGGTGTATGTATCAATGAAATCACAATTCAAAAGTCAGTGCCTGTGTTTGCCTCTTCCACCCCTGGTGCTTCTCCCTCTGCCTCAACCTCTACAGCCCCTGCCTCCTCTACCCATGCTCCACCTGTCACAGAACTGTTCTTACCCCAATCCCAATACCACTGCCTAGATAGTAGAAACAGGATTGAAGCGCCCGTCCTTGAGTGGCCCAATAGGATCATTCACACTGACATATACAATAAGAAATAAATAACTCAAAAACTGGATAATAAAGAACAAACTAACCCAATATGGAGATATATCCAATTTATCTTTGTCATCCGAGTGTATGAGTACGGAAGCGATCTTATTTTAATATTCCATTGGTATTACCTAAAATCAATAAAATCGAGACACAATCATGCAATTGCACGGTACACTATCAAAATCAAGAAAAATAGTTTATAAGAAAATATGTATACTTGGAAGGACTTATATTTCAAAGTATAACAAACAATTTCCAAACATTCAATATCATTCGACAAAAAGGTTGTTATTCAACGATTCAATTTTTATTATGAGTTCCCATTATGTTGTAATTTGAGAAGCATGCTTATATATTTTTGTGTGACTTTATCGCCCCAACGCGATGGGGTAAGTCATTGGGCTCCTTCTCACCATAGGAACATAGGAGGCCAATGTATAAGTCCCACCTCCAAATGAGGGGGTTGTTGTACTCAATATCCACATTATCAACATTATCAATATCATCATCATTATCAATATACTGGCAGTCATAATGGGCATGCAATTTATGTTTTCATGTTTTTCAAAATATAGTATAGAAAAATAGAAAACTAATCATAGGGAACACTAGCTCATCCAAATAAATAGCCAAGCATACAATAAAGAGATACATAAAAGTATCTTTAATACAATCAAGGAGGAGTCATATAATAGCGTACCTTTCACCGAAGATTTTGAGTATATATAACAACAAGAGTAGAAGATCAGGGTCTCAAGTAGTTCCTAGATCAATCAAGATATGGATCGAGGGTTAAGATCATATTATAGACCAAAACCAAGTACACCAGATTAGGTTTTTCCAATCGTATTCATCCCTAAGTTAGATCATTCATTTAGAGTCAACATTATATCAAGATTTCAATATTTACTCAAGCGTCAAGCATATTCGAGGATGGATGATCTACCTAGGTATTTTAGGAATATATTTGCTAACCCTAATTATTATCATCAATATTTGAGTCATCATTCAAGTTTCTAGATCATCATCATGATACTTAGCATCATTGGTATTCAAATTAGATCAAATTTTGATTAATATTAAGAGTAAACCAGGGATCAACTTTTAGGTCAATAGATCAAAATATGCCACAAGATTTATATCAATAATATTGTTAAGATGTCATCATCATATTCAAGATTGAATCAAGTCAACAAATATAGATCTAGATCATTAATGGGTCAAGTATGATTTTAGATTCTCAATATGAACATTAGAGTCAAGAATTAGGGTTTCCAATGGTTTAGTCAATATTAACCATCAATAGAGTCATTTAGATCAATTATATAAGCAATAGACAAAGATTAAGATATATCAGTGGGAATCGTTTGGAATCAGATTTCAAAAGTATTGTTAAACAATCCATTGGATTTTTCTAATCAAAATGAACTACTTATTTGTAATATTTGGAGGTAGGATGTATTTTCTAAAATTAAAACAAGATATGATCATTTGTTGTAATTTCGAGTAGAGAGGAGGCAAAAATACCTTTAATTGTGAAAAAGGGTGGCCGCACGATGCATGATGGATGGCCAAGATTGAGCCGCATAGATGAGGCAGCTTGCTTGGTTTAGGGTCCAGTTCAGAACTTGATTTCTTGGTTCAGACCTCGGTTCAACTGAGCATTGGACTGGGCCTCCCCCTTCCTGGACCGACCAGTCTGGAACCTCTCTTCCACATGCAGGAGCTCACTCATGAGGCCAAATGCCAGGCGGAGCACCTTGCTGATGTAAAGGAGGTTTGGGAGCAAGAGTCATTGGTAGAGGCAGTGGGAGTGCCATCCGAGATCACCGGGGTCCTGTGAACAACGTGGATGCCTCCATTGGTGGGAATATGTGCCGAGGCAAGATGCCCGAAAACTACAGTGCAGCGGTGCTACTCAGTCCAAGAGGAGAAATCGGGGGTAAAAACATTTGTGAGAGGGCACGAGAGTAGGGGTTTTCATGCAGTTGGAGTTTCCGAGCTCGGGCGGCCATTCTATAGCGTTGAAGGGTGGGTTTTAGGGTTTCGAAGGCCATAGAATCTATGGCAGTGGTTGCAAGTGCAAGCTCTCAGTTTTTCTTGAAATGCACGGATACAAGGGGGGAAAGGGTCATTTCAGTTCGGAATGGTGGGGGAAACATTCTTGTTCTTTTGATTTTTCGAAACGGGTCAAAAATGAGCCAAAAGGGTGTGTCGATCCCCTTAGTCTCCTCCCCGCTGATTGCGGGAGGTAGGAGATGACCTCCTAACCACTAGATCGGGCCATGATCCGTGGCTCTCCGATCTAAATCCTGAGGTTCATCCCTTGCCTTACCCAGCGGATTGCTGACTAGAAAAAGATCAGAAAATGGCCAATAAAAAGGGTTTATGAGCATAGAACTTTCAAAAATCATAGTAAATAGTAGGAACGTCCAAATGACATGAAATTTGGACCATAGATTCACAAAAATGTGAGAAGTATTTAGAAAACGTTTGAGAACCATATGATGAAGTTTGATGGATCAATTTGTTTATTTGGACAAAGTGATAAAAGAATCTAATTTGAGGTGTTATAACGTGTATAAAGATCACCAAATTTTGGATTTGGGTCTCATTAATGATTATTAAGACAAGAAAAATAATTTAGGATCATGAGGGTAAAATAGTAATTTCATCATACTTATGTAAATTCTACTTTGTCACATCCTTCCCTCCTTAAAAAAGAAATTTTGTCCCTAAAATTCAAAAATATCCTCAAAATTTGGTATTATTCAACCTAAGTCATTTCCTCAAATAATGGGTTATCCTCAAGTATAAAATCAAAATCATGTCCTCAAATTTCAAGTAATACAATCATCATAATTGGAATTCCATGTTACATATCATAACCAACTTGGTACTAACATCATTTCATCATCGAGCAATTGAGTATCAAGGTCAATGCACATGGAAAGCATCCTATTGGTCACACATTTGGACATATTATCTTTTAGGTCAAACAAAAAGAGTCCTTGCATCAAGTGTACAAGGTGACTTTCAATCCCAAAATCTCAGGGTCTTAACTTCTACGTTGGCCTAGGTGGGGTTATACATCCATGATTTGAGATTTCATATTTCAACATTTTGAGACAACATCATACTTTCAATATCATTATTTCGAGCTCAAAATAAATGGGAAGGTCCCACCCTAGTCCTAATGAGAGCTAAACCCTGAGTCATAAATCGAGAGAGTCAATATAGTCATCATTTCAAAATTTCAAGATTTGGGATTTTGAAGTCATTAGTCATATATCTCGAGGTCCAAATAGTGTGCTCATAGGATTTGTATCATTATTGAGATTGATAATCATGAGTCACAAATCTATTAATCGATATCAAGAGTTGAGATTTTAAGCATCAAAAGTTATAGGTCCAAAATTTTGAAGCTAGGGTTTAGATTCCTATTTAGACCTTATGGGAGATCACTCATCTATATCCAATTTTGAGCAACAATATTCAAGCAATATTTGAGTAACATATCAAATTTCATTATCATTGTATCCAAGGTTGATGAATGATCTAAACCTAGGTCTATCCAGGAAGTCAACCACAAGCTATAGTCAACATTGTCATACATCAATATCATTATCAAATCACTATTCAAGATTGAGTATCAACCATGGGTTCAACCTATTAGGCTTAGGTCTACCAGTCAAAATAGGGTGAAAGGGAATACCTTTCCAAACTCTAAATAATCGATAGGATGAAAACTTAGAGGTAGTCAAAATAGGTATGTGACCTAGGTTAGGGGAGTCATGAGTCAACTACCACCCTAAATCTGGCACATTACTAACAGTAGTCATTATCAATTGAGTTTATTCAAATAGGGAGAGTATCCATGATTAAATAGTATATATCAAGGTCATAAGATCAAAATTTAAGATAATAAGTCAATAATGTCAAGATTTGCAATTCTTTCTTTTAATATCAAGGTAGTGACAAAATTTGAAAATTGAGGATTTGAATTTGACATTCGAGTAATTAGAGCATAATAGTGAAAAATCTAGCCCATCATCATCATATCAAAATCGAGATTGCAAAAGGCATCAATAGTCAATAGAGAAACTACTTTTTGCATCATGGTCTTACATCATGATTTTGTGAGTCTCAGGCTTAGTCATTTGATAGCATAGTCAAGGTGTGTATAAAATAGGATACGAGTTTTCTTAACTATGTTTGAGGTTTAATCAACAATAGGGCAACATGGGTTTAATCAAATAGGGACCTTATCAACAATAAGGTATAAGGTATAAGGCATCCTTATTTCACCATATCATAATTTCAAACATAGTAAAAATTGAATGTTCATGATATTAGGAGTCAAACATGATTATTTGATTTCAAAAATAATTGATCAAAATCGAGTTTTCAAATTAAGGTCAGATCATAGTATCAACTTTCAAAAATTTAGCGATATTCATTTTCCCATGCATAAGCTACCCATAATCGACACATCAAGTGGTAAAAGGTCATGAGAAGGACCACATGATGAGATAAGAAGACTACCTAATCTTCATCTACATGGGTGGCTTAGGATTGTCCTTAAAGAAGACATGAGATGCTAGAAGACTCTCTAAGGTTTCACAAAAGAACCTTTAGGTCCAGTTTTGGATCAATTAAGGCCAGGTAGAGCAGGGGATCTCAACCACCATGAAGACGGATAGGAGAAATTATGCCAGGACCCTGAGCCTAGACACCTCAATTTTCACCATTATGGACTTTAGGATTTATTGGATGTAAGAGACCTGAGAAATTATTTACTTAAAGTATATGAGAGTGTGTAAGCTCTGATACTAAGTGTCACGGAACTGTTCTTACCGCAATCCCAGTCCCACTGCCTAGACAGTAGAAAAAGGATTGAAGCGCCCGTCCCTGAGTGGCCTAAGAGGATCATTCACACTAACATATACAATAAGAAATAAATAACTCAAAAACTGGATAATAAAGAACAAACTAACCCAATATGGAGATATATCCAATTTATCTTTGTCATCTGAGTGTATGAGTACGGAAGCGATCTTATTTTAATATTCCATTGGTATTACCTAAAATCAATAAAATCGAGACACAATCATGCAATTGCACGGTACACTATCAAAATCAAGAAAAATAGTTTATAAGAAAATATGTATACTTGGAAGGACTTATATTTCAAAGTATAACAAACGATTTCCAAACATTCAATATCATTTGACAAAAAGGTTGTTATTCAATGATTCAATTTTTATTACGAGTTCCCATTATGTTGTAATTTGAGAAGCATGCTTATATATTTTTGTGTGACTTTATCGCCCCAACGCGATGGGGTAAGTCACTGGGCTCCTTCTCACCACAGGAACATAGGAGGCCAATGTACAAGTCCCACCTCCAAATGAGGGGGTTGTTTTACTCAATATCCACATTATCAACATTATCAATATCATCATCATTATCAATATATGGGCAGTCATAATGGGCATGCAATTTATGTTTTCATGTTTTTCAAAATATAGTATAGAAAAATAGAAAACTAATCATAGGTAACAGTAGCTCATCCAAATAAATAGCCAAGCATACAATCAAGAGATACATAAAAGTATCTTCAATATAATCAAGGAGGAGTCATATAATAGCGTACCTTTCACCGAAGATTTTGAGTATATATAACAACAAGAGTAAAAGATAAGGGTCTCAAGTAGCTCCTAGATCAATCAAGATATGGATCGAGGGTCAAGATCATATTATAGACCAAAACCAAGTACACCAGATTAGGGTTTTCCAATCCTATTCATCCCTAAGGTAGATCATTCATTTAGAGTCAACATTATATCAAGATTTCAATATTTACTCAAGTGTCAAGCATATTTGAGGATGGATGATCTACCTAGGTATTTTAGGAATATATTTTCTAACCCTAATTATTATCATCAATATTTGAGTCATCATTCAAGTTTCTAGATCATCATCATGATACTTAGCATCATTGGTATTCAAATTAGATCAAGTTTTGATTAATATTAAGAGTAAATCAGGGATCAACTTTTAGGTCAATAGATCAAGATATGCCACAAGATTTAGATCAATCATATTGTTAAGATGTCATCATCATATTCAAGATTGAATCAAGTCAACAAATATAGATCTAGATCATTAATGGGTCAAGTATGATTTTAGATTCTCAATATGAACATTAGAGTCAAGAATTAGGGTTTCCAGTGGTTTAGTCAATATTAACCATCAACATAGTCATTTAGATCAATTATATAAGCAATAGATCAAGATTAAGATATATCAATGGGAATCGTTTGGAATCAGATTTCAAAAGTATTGTTAAACAATCCATTGGATTTTTCTGATCAAAATGGACTACTTATTTGTAATATTTGGAGCTAGGATGTATTTTCTAAAATTAAAACAAGATCTGATCATTTGTTACAATTTCGAGAAGAGAGGAGGCAAAAATACCTTTAATTGTGAAAAAGGGTGGTCGCACGATGCATGATGGATGGCCAAGATTGAGCCTCATAGACGAGGCGGCTTGCTTGGTTCAGGGTCTGGTTCAGAACTTGATGTCTTGGTTCAGACCTCGGTTCAACTGAGCATTGGACTGGGCCTCCCCGTTCCTGGACCGACCAGTCTGGAACCTCCCTTCCACACGCAGGAGCTCACTCATGAGGCCAAATGCCAAGCGGAGCACCTTGCCAGCGTAAAGGAGGTTTGGGAGCAAGAGTCATTGGTAGAGGCAGTGGGAGTGTCGTCTGAGATCACCGGGGTCCTGCGAACATGGTGGATGCCTCCATTGGTGGGAATATGCGCCGAGGCAAGATGTCCGAAAACTACAGTGCAGCGGTGCTACTCACTCTAAGAGGAGAAATTGGGGGTAAAAACATGTGCTAGAGGGCACGAGAGTAGGGATTTTCATGCAGTTGGAGTTTTTGAGCTCGGGCGGCCATTTTATAGCATTGAAGGGGTGGGTTTTAGGGTTTCGAAGGCCATAGAATCTATGGCAGTGGCTGCAAACACAATCTCTCAGTTTCTCTTGAAATGCATGGATACAAGGGGGGGGAAGGGTCATTTCAGTTCGGAATGGCGGGGGAAACATTCATGTTCTTTTGATATTTGAAACGGGTCAAAAACGAGCCAAAAGGGTGTGTCGATCCCCTTAGTCTCCTCCCCACTGATTGTGGGAGGTAGGAGATGACCTCATAACTGTTGGATCGGGCCGCGATCCGTGGCTCTCTGATCTAAAGGCTGAGGTTCATCCCTTGCCTTACCCAGTGGATTGCTGACTAGAAAAAGATCAGAAAATGGCCAATAAAAAGGTTTCTGAGAACAGAACTTTCAAAAATCATAGTAAATAGTAGGAACGTCCAAATGACATGAAATTTGGACCATAGCTTCACAAAAATGTGAGAAATATTTAGAAAAAGTTGAGAACCATATGATAAAGTTTTATGGATCAATTTGTTTATTTGGACAAAGTGATAAAAGAATCCAATTTGAGGTGTTATAACGTGTATAAAGATCACCAAATTTTGGATTTGGGTCTCATTAATGATTATTAAGACAAGAAAAATAATTTAGGAGCATGAGGGTAAAATAGTAATTTCATCATACTTATGTAAATTCTACTTTGTCACACCACCTCCTCAGCCCCCTCCTAGACCTAGTTGTGCTTCATTCCGTGTATCTAATGAAACCCTTATGGGCTACATGATGCACCAACAAGCATACAACCAACAGGTATAGGACCACCTGCATCAAGATTTGTGTTCTATCATGTCGACCATGAACCTATCTTGTGCTTCACCCTACACCACCTACCATCCATACCCGATAGTGATTATGCTTCCTATGCATATAATCATTACTATCCCTCACCCGAGCCTTCCGCTGCTGCTGCTCCTCCACCCTTCACTACTGGTAGCTCTGCTCCTACCTACCTCCCATTGCCTATTGGCCCCCTGGCCACCTTGCTTGCCAGCCTTAGAGACTCTACTCCATCCTTTCCTCAGGCCAATGAGCTTCACGCTCTTAGTATGTCTTGGGCTGAGCAGAATGCTCGTTGGCTCAGTCGCATTTTTGGTCCTCCTACTGATGAGGAGATGCCTAACTAGGATGATGATGCTAAGGCTGATGATGATGACGAAGGTGATGTCAAGGATGCTTCTGATGATGGTGATGGTGATGGTGTTGGATCTGGTGATGAAGGAACTACTACTACACCTTCTGATGGAGATGAGGACTACAAGCCTGGAGTCGATGATGATGATGTCGTGGATATAGATAGTTTAGATATTTAGCTTGTTTATTAGTTTTTAGTCTAGCATGCTGATCATATCCATCTTTCTAGGCTATTTTGTATAAGAAACATCTGGGCACATTATCTGAGTTGTACTATTTCTATCTTATGTTTGTTATCGCTTCTTTATTGTAGTTGATTTCTGAGGACATGCATCTGAGTTGTAATATATGTGATGTGCACTCTTGCCAATTACTCTGATATATTTTCTATGTTGGTGCCATATTTCACCATATTTTTTATTATGACTGAGATTGTATGTTGCTTCCGTCTCTGTTTGCCATATTCTATGAGATTTCTTGTATGAGTATCTGGTTGATTGTGTTTAGGAGAAGACATGGATATATGTTCTTCAACCCCCCTACTTTTTGATAATGTCAAAAGGGGGAGAGATATTTCAATGTCTTGAAACTCGATCGTATAGTTATTTGTTGTTATACTATTTCTTATTGCTTATGAGATCCTTTTCTTGTTCATTTACTATTTTATCATGTGACTTGCAGAGGACTACATAGTACATGTATGATAGTATTGCTTTGCACAGATAGACTAACCATGCAGTTTAGAAGAAGCATAGATTGAGGGGGAGAAATTCACATTGTTCACATTCTAAATCCCCTTAATACATAAGGCAAAGGTATAACTTCTATATCTGTGATGTCCCCAGATTTTCTAAAACTTAATCTGATGTGTGAAGTCTAAATTGAAACCCTCACCTCAGCGAGAATCCCAATTTAAACACCCCACACTACGCTAAGAAGAAGAAAATTAAGGGAGTCAGAAGGAAACGATCAGTAGCACATGTACATGAACAATAATAAAACCATACACACATGTTCACCATTCAACATATAATTACAACATGAATTGTTACAACATTTGATATTACATATTGAACAACAAACTTATACATATACATGTACTACCACTAAACTACAGGATCTTAAGATAACAGGTCCACATGTACATCAGCTCGCCACACAACTCTCACTATCTTGGATCTTCAAGAGCATAACCACAACCTAAACAAAAGATTACATATGGTACACGTCAGCACAATATCTAAGAATATTGTACTGAGTACGCCTACGTGTCTTTTATATACCTCTCATCATATCTTGGCAAGAAGATAAAACTAATACTTGGCAGTAACAAAAGAATATAAGAAAGTGTATACTTGCACAAAGATATTCATTAACAAAAGAGAATACATATTTTAAGTACATTTCCATCATATATCTCATACATATACCCCCAAGGGCTTTGATGTTTTTAGGCCTTATGATCTACTACCAAAGAGTTTGAGATCATTTTACGTGTGATCTACTGCCAAAGAGTTTGAGATCTAACACATGTGATCTACTAACAAAGAGTTTGAGATCACTTCAATGCACTGTACTACAAAAGAGTTTAGTGCTATCATATGATGGAACATCTATATTATGTTTCATGTGTCCATAGTCATATAAGTATGGAAACATCATGTAACATATCATACAAGAACAATCATTTCATCCAATATCATATGCCAAGTATTCTACTACACGTATAACACAAGCATATTGTATAATAAGCCAAGTAAGAGGTAATGGCGTACCTTCCAAAGAGATATCCTAATCTTCATATCCTCATATCATCTACATCCTGGTCAACCTGATTAAGACAAGACCACGTATCACCATCAGGTTCTCATCTTAACCCTAGTTATCACCATTTTAGGATTTGCTTAGCTCATTAAGATATGTGCATCATTCCTTGTCTTCTTGTATTAGATTTATCTTAATGATGTCATATTCCAGATTATAGTTCATCAACTGGATATACTCATGTGTCACATTATTATGTGAACCTACTTAACATTATGTCACTCATTAACCCTAGGTTACATCATATGTATTAAGGGTACTCTTCGTATAACATGAATTTCGTGTATATGACTAATATTCGATTTATATATTATCTTCCAGTTACAGATATGGGGGTTTTCTATAAATTCCATCATTTATTGATCATAACTATATTTTCTACATGTTATATAGGGTTATTAACCCTAAGTTACCATATAAAACAAATAACATCATTTCATGTCCAAGAATGATCATAACTGACCTCATATGGATTATATGACATATTTTAGACTTATTGATGCCTTCTCATAATTTTAGGTCTTCATATTATATTTATTATCTATTAAACAAGTATTACACATCTTACATGTTATCACTATTGTTAATGGATCAAAATTCTGATATTATCATTCTAATATGTTCTACTCATTTTTCTGAGAATTTTGGTATATTATACTTATTTTTTCGATAGTCATGCTATTTTCTATGATTTATCAAAGACCTATGAATTAACTGAGATATTTACCTTTTAGCTAATACGAGGTCGCCACATGTCCCTTCCAGGTACACGTTACTTTACTTGGGATCGGTCGGTTCCCTTCTATTTCTGAGTGGACCGCGATTAGCGTGGTTGAGGCTAGCGTGTGACGTCTTCTGTTCCCAGTCCGCCAGGGAGCGCCGACGCAAGGGCTCACCTCTGATGAGCAAACCGTGCGAGATAATCCTCCTTACCATATGAAAACCCTGCTGCAAACTTTGAGCTCAGAACTATGCCGCCAGTCTTCGTGGATTTTTGCCGGAGGTTCCTCCTCCGTGGTCAAGGTTCAGGTGCCGCTGCTATAAGGGTTCTCATCCAGCTCTCCCGCAGTGCCTGGGCATAGTCGAGGAATAGGGAACCGATGAGGGACAGACATCCCTCTCCTCAGTTCGTTGCTACCACTGGGATACTCCGACGATCTTCTCCAAGTTGTCTCATCCTGTGCCTACACTCCTCCGTTCCTGAGACGCCGACGCGCCTCCTGCTTCTTCCGCTCGATGCTGCATCGCATCTCAGCATCGCGTGAGTCCTGCTGGGACTCAATTCCTAGAGGGTGTCGCCGCCAGGACGGGTACCGGTGTGGCTGAGTCTGCTCCAGCGAGCGGTTTGCATGAGATCCTCCTTCTCAACCTCTGCTTCGCTCCGCTGGACCATTGCCTCCCCGCTCGACGCCTTCGTGCGTCTGTCCTTGGCACCACTATCGATCATGTCTCCGGCATATATACGGTCGGCCACCAGAACCTTCTTCTCACCACTGGTCTTTACTACCTTGCCGCCTCTTCGCTCTACAGGCTCCTCCGAACCCCTTTCCTTTTTCACACAAGCTGTACCTACGGTGGAAAGCCCAGACAAGGTGGGGTTGAGTCTTTCTGTTCCTTCACTCCCACGTCTAGAGTAGTGGGTACTTGAAAGCTTCTACAACCCCAAAGCAAACCGCATGTTCAAAACCGCCTATGAGTGAGAATGACATTGTAGGAGCTCATGTTCCTGGCCTTACGGTAACTACTGTAGAGGTGGCAATCTAGGCATCGTATGATCTCATTAAGGACTCCCAACAGTTCCTTCACTTAGTCAATCAGGTCTGTGGTTCCCAAGCTGGTGGTTCATGTGACACCGTCTTGTATCCAAGCTTATAATTAATTGATAGACCTAGTTCTAAAGTCACTAATACATGTCTTATTACACCAAAGCTGAACCATAACATTTCCTTCTAAGAACTTCATAACTTTATGAAATTCAAGTCATAGTTTCTATCCTCATCATAGCTGCATTCCATTAAAATTTGGCGCCAAGTTATCATTATTTGACCACTCACTACCTAATCCAACATGACACATAAATAGGCCATAATCATAATCTTAACATCATATGATTCTCAACTTTTATCATCAAAACACATATATGCATATTCGAATCTCCAATCCATATACATCTTTATCCAAATGGGTATTCAAGAATATCAAAAGTTCACTCTATCACATTCTACACACCTTAAAAGGAATTTCGTCCTCAAAATTAAACTAAAAAACCACTTTGTCACAATATCCTTTTCAATATGTTTGAGGAATGTTTTGTCATTGTCAAAAAGGGGGAGAATGTTGACCTAGAGGTTATACATTGTCCATATTTTGATAATGACTTAACCATTCCATTCATATGTATCTAATATGTGTATTGAAGATTGATTTTAGGTGTTAGATACATGAAAATGATCAAAAATCAAAAGCCCTAATTTGCTCAAGTTCAAGTCAAAAGCTATACAAGTGTGTATTTTTGGAAATCTATGTAAACGACCTTAGAATATTTTTGTAATCACTTGTATTGGTGAACTGGCTTGTAAATAAGATGAGAAAATTGTTTGAGACACTAAACACCAAGTTTTAATCATTTTAGATGCACTTTAGAAAATTGACCACAGGTAGTCAATCGGTCAAGTTGCAAACTCAACCAATCCTCCTAGATCAGTTCTCTAAAGATAGCATCGGTCGAGTTGTGGTTTCACAGAACTCGACCAATCGAGTACCTGACCAATTCGATTTTCATTGGTCAATTGAGTTTCCCCAGAACAAACTCGACCGATGGTTTGAATATCGGCTTTGTCTTTTACTCTATCGATTGAGTTACCTTTATTGAAACTTGACTGATTGTACTATATAGAATTTGTATAAAAAGTGATTCTGACCGTTGGTGTGTGTTTTGAGAGAAAATAGAGTCGTTGCTTTGAGAAAAAATGGCTATATTTTGTATCTAAGTGCCCTACAACTTAAAGGGGCACCCTCAACTACAAATAGGACCTCTTGGAGTTCATTCCAAGGTTGCTCATTCACTACATGCTTGGTCCTAGCTTAGTTGAGAGTGTTCTAACCCTTTGAGCCCCTTTCTCTCTCTACCTTCAAGTCAAATTCGTGAGTATGAGTGAGATAGGTTCCTTTGTAAGTGAGTTTCTCCTTGTAATGATGTAAAGCTCTCCTCTACCATCTTCCTACCCCCTTTCGTTATTGAAGAAAAGGCTGAAGATCTTCTTAGAGTGAAGGAGAAGGAGTTGTTGTTCTTCAAGGTTGAAGAAGGCAAGGTGTTTCAGATCTCCAAGTGAAGGAGATAGGCAAGGCAAGCTCTCAAGAAGGATAGGTAATCCCTTAAAGGCCGAAGACTTGAAGGAGTGGGTAAGTCCATGTTGATGGCTGAAGACTCCATGGTTCAAGTGGGTAAGCTCCTTCTATAGGTTGAAGATCCTTGCTTGAGGTACTAAGCCCTTGGATGTTGTGGTTTTATCTTGTAATCTTATGATGGAATATAAGAGTACCAAGATTGAAAATCCTAGAGATTAACCACCTCTAGGTAGTGGACTGACATTGCTCCTAGTTAGGACGTGGAACCACTCTAAACCACCTTGTCCAAGTGCATGCTCTTCATTGTCTCTCATCCTTGCTATGCTTACTAGTTAAGACGTCAAATTGTTGTTTGTTTAAGTTCCTGCACATAATATAATTTGGTGGTCTAATATGTTTTGTGAGAATTGTGAAGCTCTATTCACCCCCCCACTAGAGCCCTTGATCCAACACTAAATACTATCAAAATTTGTCGAAGGCATACACTATAGAATCATCTCCTTCTCTGTGGTTGTGTAATTGATTTTTGCTTCATCTAGGGTCTTGCTCACATAGTATATGGCATGAAGCTTCTTATCCTTTTGCTATCCTAGGACTGCCCCCACTGCATAATTGCTTGCGTCATACATCAATTCAAATGGAGTGTTCCAGTCCGGTGGTTTAATGATTGGTGCAGAAATGAGAGTGTCTTTTATCTTGGTGAAGGAGGTATGACAGTCATCATTGAATATGAATTCAGCGTCTTTGGCAAGTAAGGAACATAATGGCTTTGCTATTTTAGAGAAATCTTTAATAAATCTTCTATAAAAACATGCATGACCAAGGAAACTGTGGATGTCCTTGACTGAAGAAGGAGTAGACATATTTTCAATAGCTTCCACCTTGGCCTTGTCAACCTCAATACCCTTGTTAGATACAACATGACCTAATACTACACCAGATTGTACCATAAAATGGCACTTCTCCCAGTTTAGTACTAGGTTAACCTCTTTATAGCGGGCTAAGACTAATGAAAGGTTGCATAAACATTGATCAAAAGAATCTCCATAAACACTAACATAATCCATAAAAATTTCCATTATGTTTTCAATGAAATTAGAAAAAATAGCCATCATGCATCGTTGAAACATCGTCGGTGCATTACAAAGACCAATAGGCATGCGGCGATAAGCATAAGTTACATATGTGCATGTGAAAGTAGTTTTCTCTTGGTCGGGAGGGTAGATAAGAATTTGGAAGAACCCGGAATACTCGTCCAAGTAACAGAAATAGGAGTGTTTAGCAAGGCATTCAAGCATCAAATCGATAAATGACAACACAAAATGATCTTTTTGGGTTGCTTTGTTCAAGTGCCGATAGTCAATACACATACACCATCATGTGACAATACGTGTTTGAATCAACTCATCATTGTCCCCTTTGATGATAGTTGCACTCCCTTTCTTAGGTACCACGTGGATGGCACTAACCCAAGGGCTGTCACTTATAGGGTAGATGATACTGACATCAACCAACTTAAAAATTTCCTTTTTAACCACCACAAGCATATTTTGATTTAAGCGTTTAGGTGATTAAATGGTGGGTTTAGCATCATCCTACATATTTATTCGGTGCATACAAATAGACGGATGAATGACTTTCAAATAATCGATCGAGTAACCAATAACATCTTTATACAAACGCAATTTGGCAAGCAATTTACTTTCTTGTTAATTGGTTAACTCATTATTAATTATCACAGGAAAAGTAGAATAAAAATCAAGAAATGCATTCCTTATCTCTGGTGGAAGGGCTTTAGGTTCTACCTTTCTTCCAGCTGCATTGTCTTTGACTTTGTCATCAATAATTGGAGTGTCTTCTTCAGTAGCGTCTAGTTTAGCTATAGAAAATACCCCATAATTTTCAGATCCATTATTCATACCTTCATCATCATCACAGTAGTTCAGAATCAAGTTGGTAACACCACGATCTTCTTGTGCAACAGAATCAATGAATTCCATAAAATAGATTTCTTCTACATGAGAGGGTGCTTTCATAGCATCATATACAGAAAACTTCATGGCTTCCTCACCAACTCGGAGTGTGAGTTTGCCTTCGCGAATGTCAACTAGGCATCCAACAATTCTAAGGAAAGGCCTTCCAAAAAGAATGGGGTTTGAAGGAACTTCTACCATATCTAGCACTTCAAAATCACAAGGGATATAGAGTTTACCAATCTGCACTAGCACATCCTCCATGATACCTTTTGGGTATTTGATGGAATGATCGGCCAACTCAATGGCCATCTTTGTAGGCTTTAGATATCCAAGATCTAGCTCTTGCCATAGAGTAGACGGGATGAGACTGATACTAGCACCAAGGTCTACAAGACCTTTGTCAAAAGTGGTATCATAGATCTTACATGGTAGTGTGAAGGCTCCCAAGTCATCTAGATTCTCAGGAAGTCGATTCTGAATGATAGAACTTATTCTTTCAAAAAGCATCACGGTCTCTACTTGGTCTACCTTCCACCTTTTTGTAAGAATGTCCTTTAGGAGCTTGGCATATGAAGGCATCTCTACAATAACTTTAGCTAATGGAAGGTTGACATGAAGTTTATTTTGAATGACCATAAACTTCCTAAACTTTGAGTCCTCCTTCGTGTTTGCAAGCCTTTGCGGGAATGGTGCATTTGCCTTAAAATAAGGTGGTACCTCAGTTGTACCTTTACCTTTCTCTTCTGTAGGAGTGTCAAGCTTTTCATCATTGACAATTTATGCATTCTTCTCCTTGGGTGAGGAAGATCTGTGGATTTCAGCTCAACTTTTCAAGGTGATGGCATTAGCTTGCTGCCTTGGATTCACCTCTGATTGTCTTGGAAGAGAACCAGATTGGGTGTTCTTTAGTTGTGTCAAAGCTTGTTGGGCAATTTGATTTTCCAACATCCTTGTGTGAGTGAAAATGCCCTCCACTTTTTGAGAGAGTTGAGCAATCACATCCTTCAAGAGCTTGTCGTTACTCCTTAACTCTTCATTCTGTTGCATCTATGTGGAGATGAACTTCTCCATCATAGCCTCCAAGGAAGAACTTTAGGGTTGTTGTTGTTGTTGGTAACCCCTGTTGTTGTTGAAGCCCGTCGGATTCCCATTATTTTGTCAGTTGAAGTGTTGTTGTTGTTGTCCATGTTGGAAATTTTGAGCGTTGCTTGTGTTCCAGTATGAGAAATTAGGATGATCTCTCCATCCCAGATTGTAGGTGTTGGAATAGGGATTATACTACTTGTTCCCTTACATCACAACAACATTGGCTTGTTCTAGGCTTCCTTCATTCATGTTAGGAGCAAAACATGAGGAAGAAGTATGTCCTGAGTTACCACAAGCTTCACATATCACTTCAGCTAATTTGATTTTCAATGTAGTCATCTTCTCAAACTTATGTGTAAGAACATCAAGTTTAGCAGCAATAAGATCAATGACATCAACAGTATGCTTCCCTCCTTGCCTTTCGGATGAAGAACTAGCTGTAGAGGATGATTGTGCTCTCCTATCTGATCCCCATTGGAAATGGTTGAGGTCTATGTCTTCAATGATGTCATAAGCCTCTCTATAAGACTTAGTCATCAATGCTCCATTAGCTACAACATCCAGTGTCAACCGAGTGTTGTCGAACATACCATTATAGAACATTTGAAGTAACAACCAGTTGGTCAACCCATGGTGGGGGCAAAGACATTGAAGGTCTTTAAATTGCTCCCATGTATCATACAGAGTTTCTCCATCATTTTGAGAGAAGTTGGTGAGCTGATTTCTTAGCTGGGATGTCTTGCTTGGCGGGAAATACTTTGAAAGGAAAGTGTTTAGAAGTTGGTCCCAACTCTTGATTGACCTCTTTAGAAGAGATAAAAGTCATGCCTTGGCTCTATCTCTTAGGGTGAAAGGAAATAGCATTAGTCGTACTCCTTCGGCGGATACACCATTGATTCAGAAGGTATTCATATACTCCAAAAACTCAGCCACATGAAGATTTGGATCTTCATTGATTGTACCTCCAAAGTGGTTCTGTTGTATCATCTACATCATGGAAGGAGCAATAGATAAATTGTTCACTTCTACTGCAGGCAGATCAATGGCCCCACAAATGTTTGTGGTGACCGGCATTGCAAAATCCTTCAAAGGACAGTCGTCCTCCATGGTTGGATCACTTTTTGTAGCTTCTTCAAAGGGTGAAGAAGATGGTGGTGGTGATGATGGTGGAACACCTCTTAGCAGTGGTTGTTCTACTCTCCTTGCTCTTCTTAAGCTTGAAAGGGTATGTTCGATCTCGAGGTCTAACAACGTTGATGTTTGAAGAACCCTATGCGAGCGACGCATACAACCTAAAAATGACAAGAGGAATTGAGAACACAACTACAAGGTATGTGAAAATTTGAAAAAATGGAAATGGTGATCTAGTCTCGAATACTAGTTTGCACTTGTTACTCTAATTAGAATGACCGTAGATCCCCAACAACGACGCCAAAAACTTGTTGGTTTATTACACTAACGAGTTTCAATGTTAAGAAAGATCTTTTACTCAACTAACCAATACCCACAAGTATATGGAAGTAGTCGTAGTTGAGATTGAACACGAGGAGCTTAAGCAATCAATTGAACGCATTAGTGCTAAGGTTCAACAATCTAAACCATTTTAAAAGTGATTTGGTTGATTAAACTAGAAAATTTTAGAATTAAGCAAGTAATAAATGGATTACTAAAAGAGGTCAAGATTCAGATATGGAAGTATCTTAGACTTAGGATTTCATCCACACATCATAGCATACAATCGGAGCATGAAATTTAAACATACTAAGCACTTGTTTTAAAAGAAATTTGTATGTTGCACTTCACCTCTCGGTGTAAGTACAACGATCCTAACTCAATTCAACATTCCCATGTATGAATTTCGTTTTGGATCACAAACCTACTCCTCAACTCCATAATTTCTACTCACATGGTAAAGAAGGAGTTTCCAAGAGAGTACCTCCTTACTCTCCTACATATCTTCTCAAAAGAGCATAAAACATACACATAAGGTAGCCATCCATACATGTAGAAAAGAAGAAACTGGTACTCACAAGGTGGGAAAACAAGAAACATAGTATTTGGTATGAAATTATAATGTTCCATACATGCTATGACATGGGAGCTACTCTCCCATGTCCAAGAAAAGGAAACTACTCGTCCATGATAATGTAGAACAGAAAATGTGTAGAATTTTCAGACTTTGACATCATTTAGCGAAGGAAAAGCTAAGTAATCCCAAGGTGTAACCAAATAAAGGTAGAATTCCAACTTGAGGATGAAATCCCACTTCTACAGCTGCTCCAAACCAGATAAACCTCTCTCTCAAGAAGCTTGGTGGAGTGAATAAACTCTGTTGCACCTTGGAGAAGAAAAGAAGAAGAATGGAGTTCTTCTGCAAAAAACCACCTTCTTCTACCTCCAAAATCGCCCTCCTTCCTCTAGCCTTGCTCTAGGAAGAAAGAGTTTTGAATGATGACCAGTGATAACCGCTCGTTTGAGTGGTTTCATCTTTTAAAATGAAAGGAATTGTATTTGAAAATTTGCAGAAACTGACAGGCACACACCGTGTCTTTCTCTGGACACGGCGTGTCATATCTCGAGAAGTTGTTTCTGTGTTAAGTACACATCGTGTCTTATTTAATACATGTCGTGTACTTCTCCAAAAAGGCCGAACTCGGTTTTGTATGCCCAGGTACACATCGTGTATAATTTAATACACGTCGTGTACTTTCCCATAAAGGCTTGACTAAATTCTAACTCCCCAGGTACACGTCATGTCTTTTGTAGACCTGTCGTGTACTTTTCTTCAGTGATCGCATCAATAGGTCTTCTGGAAATGCACACACCGGGTGCATTGCTATTTCAATAGAAATAAGATTCTGGATGTTTATAAGTCTTACAGAAGTCCCAAATATGATTAAATTGAGTTGGAAAACCTCCAATTTGATTCCTTTGATGCAAATCTGCAATACACATCATGGATAAGCAAAATAACAAAAAGGTGGCAAAAGTAATATTAATAGAGGCTAAATGAGAACAAAATGAACTGAATTTGTGTGTGAAAATAAGTGAAAAGTTGATGTGGAAACCACACAACAATATGGAAACTTATTCATGCATGTCCTCTCTCTAGGAGAGCTGGAACATTGAGCATAGAGAAACTTATTCCATTAGACATGGATAAGTTTCCTCTCTTAGACTCTTGAATGTTGAACACTTTCAACACTTTTTCAATGTATGAATTTTGAATTAGACCAAGAAGCCTTCTAGATCTATCTCTATAGATATTGATTCCTAGTATATAGGATGCTTCTCCTAAGTCCTTCATGGGGAAGGTGTTTCCCAACAATGTTTTAACCAAATGTGGAGTAGAGATGTCATTCCCCATCAGTAGTATGTCATTAACATATAATATGAGGAATATGATTATGCTCCCACTAACCTTATTGTAAACACAAGGTTCATATTCATTTTGAATAAAGACAGCCTATTTGACTGTCTCATTAAAATGAATATTCCAGCTTCCATATGCTTACTTCAATCCATAGATTGACCTTTGTACCTTACAAACCTTTCTGACTTCGATTGGAGCGATAAAACATTTAGGTTGTAACATATACACATCTTCAAGGAGATTCTTGTTAAGAAATGTGGTTTGAACGTCCATTTGCTAAATTTTGTAGTCATGATAATTTGTGATGGCAAACATGATCATGATGGATTTAACCATGGTGAATGGTCACATTTTTTCATCATATTCAACACCCTGAATTTGCTTGAAACCATCTATAGACAATCAACCATTGTAGGTTGTGTACATTACCACCCATGTCAGTTTCTTTCTTGAAGAACCATTTGCACCCTACGGGTTTTACCCCTTTAGGTGTTACCACCAAGGTCTGTACCTTGTTGGTATATATGGTGTCCATATTAGTTCTCATGGCTTCAAGACATTTCTCAGAGTCTGGTCCCTTAGTAAACTCATTGTAGGTTGTTGCTTCATCATCATCGATGACTAAAACACTTATTGAGTGATGTTGAATCGATACCTCTTAGGTTCAAAATATTTCCTACTAGATCTTTGAGGTTCCTATGTTATAGGAGGAACGTGAGATTCCACAATAATGTGTGATTCCTCTTCTTCATTATCGACCTACATAGGATCAAAGTTATCTTGTTGGTCTATAACTTCTTTGATTTCTTTTTCCCTTCTAATAGTTAATCTAAAAATGAATTGCATTTTAAGAAATGTAATATTTTTGGCATCAAATACTTTGCTATTAGATGGAATATAGAAGTAATACCATTGGCTTCATTAGGATATCCAACAAAATGACATTTTCAGATTGGGATCCAAGTTATTCAGAAAATTGGTTTTTGACATAAGCTTCACATCCCCAACTCTTCGTAAATTACATATTGGGACATTTTCCAGTACATATCTCATATGATGTCTTTTAAAATGATTTAGAAGCTACATGGTTAAGTGTAAACGTTTCTATTTTTAGAGCATAACCAGAAGGACGTTGGAAGAACAACAAACTCACCATAGATTGTACCATGTCCAACATGATGTGATTCCTTCTTTCTGATGCACCATTTTATTGTGGTGTTTCAGGTGGATACCATTATGATACAACACAACAATCCCTAAGACCAACCTCAAACTCTTTTCTGAAGTATTAACCACCTCGATATGATTGAAGATCTTTAATACTCTTAGCACTTGATTTTGTACTTTATTTATGAATTACTTAAAATTTTCAATGGATGTTGACTTGTGTTTCATTAAATACACATATCCATATCTATTGAGATCCTCAATTAATGTGATGAAGTATTGATACCCACCTCGGGTATTTGTGCTAAAAGATCCACATACATAAGTATGTATTAGTCCTAATAAATAACTTGCCCTTTCATCATTTCTAGTAGTGGGTGCTTTTTTCATATGGCCTAATAAACAAGTTTTTTTATGTCTCAATTGATTCAAAATCAAATGAGTCTAGATATCAATCTTTATGGAGTCTATAAATGTAGTTCTCATTTATGTGGCCTAGATGAAAATGCCATGTATAAGTTTTGTTTGATTCAATGCCATGGATAATTCTTGTTTGAGTCTTTGAGTTTAAGATGCTTTGTATTTATGTTATAGATATTTGTCTAAAGATTTAATAAATAAATATCATAAGACATAGTGTCACTGTGATAAAATATCTCATCATTAGAAATAGAACATCGACCATTCTTGATATAAAATTCAAAACCATTCTTGTCCAAACATGAAATAGAAACGATCTTCCTATATATGAAAGGTACATAACAAAGTTCTCTAACTATATTACAAGCCCGTAGGGAATAGATAATCATCAAGTGCCTAAAATAGTGGTAGGAACTCTTGATCCATGGTTAACACATAGCTCCACATCTCTTTTCTTAAGGGTCTACTTCTTTCTAGATCCACATACGAAATTTAAGACCCATGATGAAGATGTAGATATTTTTATCTCTGTGACATATATACCTAAAGTGAATATATTTATCTCCTTCTTCTTGTTCTTTAATTTCTTTAGGTAGAGAGGACCATTTCTCTTATGATGTCCAGCCTGTTCACAATGGAGACAATTTCCTTATGCACTCCTCTTTTTGCTTAAGTGCAAAAAACTTAGACTTTTAGCCAGACTTTGTCCTTGGACTTTTCTTTTCCTCTACTAACCACCAACACAAAATTGGGCTTGTCTTTCATTTTCCACTCAACTATTCTTCACATGCCAAGTAGTCCTGTCAGTAGTTTAACTAAATTATTTGTGTTATAATTCATGCATAATTATATATATGAATCTGACGATGATTATAGGATCACATCTATGGTCAACTCTTAGCCTAAAGAAAATCCAAATTTTAGATAGACTTTCCAAACACCCAATTAACTTGAGTACATGGGGTCCAACTAGATCAACTTCCACTATTTACTTAAATGATTCCTTGGAGACACCATACATGACTTTCCTTATACTATTCTAAATACATGTTCATGAGATGTGTTATCATCTCAACAACTCTCATGTTTTCATGTTTCTTCTGAAGCTCATGATTCATGGAGAATAGCACAAGGCACTTGATGTCCCACCAAAATTGGAATGCTTCTTCTAAGATTCCCTTTCTACTCTAGGTACATACTGATCACGGTGAAAAGTAGGTGTTTTGGTTGCCATTTGATCTACTAGTATTTGTAGTATTTAATATTTGATTTGAAAAAGTTTATTTGATATTAATTTGGTCTTTAAGAAAACATCACTCCCACTATTTTATTTCAACCTAAAAATCCTAACTTTAAATTCATTATATTTGCGTCCTATAATCTTCTAATGAGACAAGATCCATATTTAATAAAATCATGACTCAACTTTGGATGAACACCCAAACCTTGACTATTTAGATAGACAAAATTTTCCAATCTCATCTAATGCAACTCTTGATAGATGGATGCACAACCCTTCATCATAACCATCTATATACCTCTAGGTTCTTAATTCTATTAAACTGACCTAGTTAAGTTTGACCCAAAGGGAAATACAATAGAATATGCATTCTTCTTTGACATACTGACATATCTATTTTGACACTTCTTGAGATTGATAATGCACCATGATTTGGCATTAGCACACTTAATTGATCAAGTTTTTCATGTATATTGCACATTGGAAATCGTCTTAGACTTAATACTTTACTTGAGGGGTTATATATTGATAACCTTCTATTTTAGTCGATTATCTTAGTCCTCTTCTTTAGTTTGCCATACTCTTTCTAAAACTTAAACTATACATAATCCTAATTTTACCCTTTTTTGTAAATATACCATCAGACTAACTTTCCTTTCTATATATGCAGAAAAAGCACAAAAAAATCATAAAAGAATAACTCAACCTCAAGACCGCATGGATTCAAATGGTCCCAAGACCGCATGAAGCCAATCAGTCTCGAGACCGCATGGAGTCACACGGTCCCAAGACCGCATGAAGCCAACCGGTCCCGAGACCGCATGGAGTTCAACCGGTCCCGAGACCGCATGGAGTTCAAACGGTCCCAAGACCGCATGGAGTCAAACGGTCCTAAGACCGCATGAAGCCAATCGGTCTCGAGACCGCATGGAATCACACGGTCTCAAGACCGCATGAAGCCAACCGGTCCGGAGACCTCATGGAGTTCAAACGGTCCCAAGACCGCTTGAAGCCAACCAGTCCCGAGACCGCATGGAGTTCAAACGGTCCCAAGACCGCATGAAGCCAACCGGTCCCGAGACCGCATGGAGTCAAACGGTCCCAAGACCGCATGAAGCCAACCGGTCCCGAGACCGCATGGAGTTCAAACGGTCCCAAGACCGCATGATGCCAACCGGTCCTGAGACCGCATGGAGTCAAACGGTCCCAAGTAGCGCCTGAAGCCAACCGGTCCCAAGACCGCATGAATCCAAACGGTCTCGAGGTCCAAACGGTCCTGAGATCCAAATGGTCTTGAGGTCCAAACGGTCTCCAAACCATTTGGACTTCACTTAAGGCCTATAAATAAGACCCTAAGGGTTCTTCACCAGGCATCAAGTTTCAGACGCCCAAAGGCTGCCTCAATCATTCCAGAGCTCTTGCTACTTCCATCCTCCGCCCTGGGGCTTCCGGTCTGAGACCCATACTCCATCTTGAAGCTGCTTTCTCCTTCTTTGCCAAAGAAGGTGGGAAGGGGAGATCTCATCATCGTGCAACCTTTGAAGACTGGTGGATCGTTTCTCTCTCTCCAAGGGGTTGATCTTCCAATCTCCTTCATGGGGATGATGCTCTCTCTCTCTCTTCTTGCCTCCTTTGTCCTAGTCATGAGTGAGTAGTCTCTCTCACTAGGGTGCGGGGAGTATCCCCGCTACCCATGTTTTCATATCATGCAAATGTAATCCATATCTTGTAATATAGAGTTCTTATCTTTTTCAGTTTGACATCAAACGATTAATGAATGCATGTTGCTTGATCTCCAACTTGTGTTATCCTTTATCTTTTAGTATGAATTGTCTACATTTGTACTATTAGATTCGAAACTCGTTTGTATGTTGGTTCTTGGTGCATGTATCCACCATGCGTCTATTTCGGTATCTAGAAGTGTATCTCAAGAAGTGGAGTAAACTCACTACCATCCGTTGCACTTTCATACTATGAAATGGAATCAGTTGACGTATGGAAGTGCAACCTTGGTAAGTCGAGGAACACACTTTGCGAGGGGAATGATGCAAAGTAATGTGACCATTTGTTCGGGAATGGCTGGCGTTGTAACATTCCCGCACTTCTCGTAGTTAGTTCTCCAAAAGGAAGCTAAGTCTACAAGGATACTAACTGACTAGACTCTTTTGCAGGTTATGTTTTTGCCTTGCATGTGTTGATCCATGTGTAGTGGCGGTGAAAAACCGATCACACCCTAGTGATCTTTTATCATAAGTTTAACTCATAGATTCATTTTCTTTCTTTACTTTACTTGCATTTAGCTTAAAAATAACCAAATCAACCTTTTGATTTAAATACCAACTACTAAAGAGATTAAGTGAAATTATTATGTTTTCCATCTTGTTGGCAACAACAAGACCGTTGTCTTGAGGATTCGACCCTTAACTATACTACGATAAGACTTCCACGTATCTTAGCATACGTGGGTGGAGTTCTCTATCTAGTATAAGCAAGGCTAAACTTAAAGACTTACAATCTTTAGGATTTTTAGTGGTGCACGCAATTCCACGCGAGTGGAAGCTCCATCAAAAATTGGCGTCGTTGCCGGGGACAACGGAACGTTGTAATTTCACTTAGTACCTTTCTAGTTGGTTAGGATTTTACATTTCCTTTTTAATCATAACTTTATATCTTCTTGAAACTATCATATCTTTGTCATTATCTAAAGGTGTTTTCTTTTCTCTACTCAGGTAGAAATCGTGTATGCAACCTGCGCATAACCTCGGATTCTCCCCTGATCCAGAGTTTGACTCTGAGGTAGAGAGAAGCTTCCACCGCCGCATTCGACTCAATCGCCAAAGGGCCTGGAAAATGGCTGAAGATCAACGCCAGGTTGCTTTGGTAATGGAGAGGGTCAACGCTGCCATCACCGCTCAAAGGGCACAACTCATCGCTGAAACTCATGCCCAAATCCAAGCGGAGATTCGTGCGGAAGAGCAAGCTCGTATCAGAGCTGAAACTAAGGCAGCAACCCAAGCTGCTCAGTTGGAGTTAAGAAACAAACAACTGAGGGACTACGCAGTCCCAAAGAACTATGAGGATAACCACCCGGTCCGACCTCCAACTATTAATATCCCCAACTTTGAGATTCGGACCCAGTGGATCCAGATCATGCAAGGCATATCTTTCTCCAGAGGTTCTGGAGATGATTGCATGGATCATTTAAAAAGGTTTAAGGCACTGTGCCGCCTGGTTCCACAAGCTGGTGTCGCTTATGATGCGATAATGCTTCATCTGTTCAATTTCACCCTATCTGGGAGGGCCTTGAGTTGGTATAACTCACTTGAGAGAGAACCAATAATAACCACCTAGGCTCCTCTTGAGGAAAAGTTCTTAGAGAAGTTCGTTCCACCCTCACTGACCTATGAAATCAGAGGGCAGATCAATCACTTCTCTCAGCTGCCTGGAGAAACCCTTGCTGAGGCATGGGAGAGATTTAAAGAACTTCTGCGTAAATGCCCCCATCATGGAATCTCCCAGAATCAACTGATAGAAAATTTCTACTGGGGAGTAAGTGATGATATTAAACAGTTCTTAGATTCCTCTTTTGGAGGAAACTTCATGAGGAAAAATTACGAGGACGCATGGAAGATTGTTACTCTCGGAGTTGAAAACCAGTCCAACTGGGGACGGTCAGCCAGTAAAGGTGTCCTCAAAGTTTTCAAAGCTGAAGAATCAATAGAGATGAAAGAAATAGCTGAAATCCTGAAAACCATAGTTCATAAACAGCAAGCTCTTGAGACTTCTCTCGGAGAGTTCGATAAGAAGAAAACTCTGCTAGTTCAACAAGTCAAAGCCGTCACGAGATCCTGTGAGGCTTGTCATGCTTCTGACCATCCGACTCTTTCCTGCGGTATGCTATATAATGTGATGATGGATCTGCATCCACCACCACAACCATATGAACCTATCATTGATCAGTCGGAAGAGCAACTACCGGAACAAGATAACTCTATCCACTCTATTCCTAGGCAAGTCTACTACAACCCTAATCATCCAAGGAATCATCCAGGGTTTTAGTATGGAAACCCTGCTGGGACTGCCAATCCTCAGCATCAAACACAGGGGGGATCTACTAGTAGGCTAACACCTGGATTCCCAAACAACTTCAATCAAAACCAAGGGAATTCCAAGAGTAACTTTCCTAGGGCTAACTACCCCAAGAACCAATCAGCTTACTACCAGTACACTCATCCTCCGCTCCATCCACAGTTGCATACTCAGCAACCTCAGCTGGCGTTACCACCCCAACAATCTCAATAAGCCCAACAATCAATTCCTCCGAAAAATGCTCATGCCCAACCGGAAGATGAAATATCCTTGATTAGGTAGATGTTACAATCGCAGCAAACTATGCTAGCTAACCAGCAGGCTCAGCAAAAAGCAGTTGAAGCTCAGCTTGCTCAGATCGCTGCACAATTGAAGCCCCCAGCAGGTACATTTGCTGGGCATCCTGAATCAAATCCTAAGCACGGACAAAACAGACATGAGCAGTTGAATGCCATCACCACCAGATCTGGACGCATTCTTCATGAGACTACCAAGATAACCCTAGATAATGATGATACCCCTACTTTCATGACGAATGAGAACCCGCAACAAGGAATGGAGAAGCCCTCCGAGGACACAAAGGGCAAAGATAAAGTGTTCACAGAACCTGAAGTTTTGCAATATAAAGCAAGAATCCCATACCCAGGAAGATTACGAGAAACAAAGATGGACACCAGGTTTCAAAAGTTCAAAGAGGCAATGAAGAAACTATACATTGATATCCCACTCCTTGATGCTCTTTCCGAAGTGCCAGCCTGGGCGAAATACCTCAAGACCTTATTATCAAGAAAGTACATAACCAAGGAGCAAGAAACTGTTAAGCTTGCTCAGACCACTTCGGACATCATCTTAAACAAGATGCCCAAAAAGAAGAAGGACCCAGGCTCCTTCGGATTCCAATGTTGCATTGGCAACGCATCTTCTAAAAAGGGATTAGCTGACCTTGGGGCCAGCATATCTATTATGCCTTACTCAATGTGCAAATGTCTAGGTTTCACTGAATTGTTGCCTACAACAATGACTGCCCAATTAGCTGATTCCACTATAACCGCACCTTTGTGGATCATTGAAGATATCCCGGTAAGGATAGGCAAGGATGCTTATGTACCATGCGACTTCGTTGTCATGGACATTAAAGAAGACCTGAGGTATCCAATCATTTTTGGCAGACCATTTCTCGCTACTGCCAGAGCGCTGATTGACGTTGAAGCTGGTACCATCATTCTTAGGCTCGGAAAAGAAGCAATTCAATTCTGAGTCCTTAATAGTATGAAAGGGCCCAGCATCCAAGAGGAGGTTTTTCTCCTTGATGCTATTCAACAAATGTCACAGTTGGAATTCTCTGAGCCAGTTGAAAAACTTGAAAATGTTCTAATCAATCCGAATGTTGAATTCTCTGCGAATGAGCTAGTTCAACAATTTCTGCAACATCTAGAAAAGGCCGAAGAAATGCCAAAGGCCACTTTTGAAGAACTTAAAGCCGTTATTGCTATAGAAGCAGCTGAGCCACCAAAAGCTCCTGAAATGAAGACCTTACCCACAGGGATTAAACATGCTTTCTTGGATAAGGAAAAACTATGCCCAATTATCATCAGCTCCACCCTTATAAGAGATCAAGAGGAAAAGCTTCTAAACGAGCTGAGGAAGCATAAAAAGGTCATAGGATATAAGATAACTTACCTAACGGGCATAAATCCAGCCTTGTGTATGCATAGACTTCCTATGGTTGACGAATTCAAGCCCTCTCGAGAACATCAAAGAAAACTAAATCCTAATCTAAAGGAGGTAGTGCGTCTGGAGGTTCTTAAATTACTCAAAGCCGGCATGATCTATCCTATTTCTGACTCCCAGTGGGTCATCCCCGTTTAGGTTGTTCCAAAAAAGGGAGGCACTACTGTAGTGCTAAATGAAAAAAATGAACTAGTGCCTACCAGGACTGTAACTGGATGGCGAATGTGTATTGATTATAGAAAGTTGAACAAAGCCACAAGGAAAGACCACTACCCTCTACCTTTCCTTGATGAAGTCTTGGAACGCCTAGCTCACCAAAAATATTTTTGTTACCTCGACGGTTACTCCGGGTTTTACCAAATACCCATACACCCGGAGGACCAGGAAAAAACCACCTTCACATGTCCTTTTGGGACATATGCCTTTAGGAGAATGTCATTCGGGCTATGTAACGCACCCGCCACTTTCCAACGATGTATGTCTGCTATCTTCGTCGGTTTAACAGAATCCGTCATGGAGGTGTTTATGGACGATTTCTCAGTGTACGGAGATTCTTTCGACAACTGTTTAATAAATCTTGGACAAGTTCTGCAACGCTGTGAGGAAACGAACCTTATCTTGAATTGGGAGAAATGCCATTTTATGGTAACAGAAGGTGTCGTCCTCGGACACTGGGTAAGTGATAGGGGAATAGAGGTTGATAAAGCAAAGATCGATGTTATCTCAAAGCTGTCACCTCCAAAGGACATAAGAGGAGTTCGAGCTTTCCTGGGTCATGCAGGATTCTATAGGAGATTCATCAAAGATTTCTCAAAGATTGCCAAACCCATGACCCAACTCCTGACCAAAGATGCTGAGTTCATATTCAATCAGGAGTGTATGAAAAGTTTCTCTACCCTTAAGGATGTGTTAATCTCCGCACCTATTCTAAGAGCTCCAGATTGGTCGCAACCCTTCAAAATCATGTGCGAAGCAAGTGATTATGCCATAGGGGCCGTTCTAGGACAACAGATTGATAAGAAACCCTATGTTATCTACTATGCATCTAAAACGCTAGATGAAGCGCAGAAAAACTACACTACCACGGAGAAAGAGTTTCTGGCTATTATCTACGCATTTGAAAAATTTCGCTCTTATCTGATTGGATCTAAAGTTATTGTTTATACCGACCACTCCGCTATTCGATACCTGATCCAAAAGCAAGATGCCAAACCTAGGCTCATCCGCTGGGTGTTGATGCTTTAGGAATTCAACTTAGAAATTAAGGATAAAAGTGGAGTGGATAATGTTGTGGTTGACCATCTCAGTCGTATCGAGGTTGAAGAAAATGATAAAATCCCTATCCGGGATTCTCTTCCATATGACCAACTTATGAAGGCCACCCATGGATTCCCTTGGTACGCAGATATCGTCAATTATCTAGCCACAGGGATTATCCACCCCTCTGCTTCCTATCATGACAAAAGGAAGTTCCTTCATGACATAAAATGATATCATTGGGATGAACCCTACCTTTTCCGCCTTTGCGCTGACGGACTTTTCCGTCGCTGCTTGCCAGAAGAGGAAATAACCCCGGTCCTAGAGCATTGCCATTTGGGACCTACACGGGGGCACATGAGTGCTAAGAAAACAGCTATAAAAGTTTTACAATCCAGTTTCTTCTGGCCCACCATATCAAAAGATTCGTATGATTTTGTGAAAGTCTGTAACAAATGCCAATTTTCTGGCAACATATCAAAAAGAGATGAAATGCCCCTCACCTTGTGGCAGGAAATTGAGCTTTTTGACGTGTGGGGGGTAGACTACATGGGCCCTTTCCCCCCATCCTATGGCTTCTCTTACATCTTGGTCGTCGTAGACTACTTCTCTAAATGGGTCAAAGTTGTACCCATTGTATCCAATGATTCCAAACCTGTTATTAAATTGTTCAAAGACATTATTTTCCCAAGATTTGGAGTTCCAAGAACTGTCATATCGGATGGTGGGACCCATTTCTTGGAATGAAGTTTTGAAGCTTTACTGAAAAAGTACAGAGTCAATCACAAAGTCGCCACGCCCTACCACCCACAGACAAGTGGTCAGGTCGAGATATCCAATAGACAACTAAAGGCGGTTCTTGAAAAAACGGTGAACAGAAACCACACTGATTGGTCCACCAAACTTGCTGATGCCCTTTGGGCATACCAAACTGCATATAAAACACCAATCGAAACAACCCCGTTCCGTTTGGTGTACGGGAAGTCCTGTCATCTGCCAGTAGAGCTGGAACATAAAGCCTGGTGGGCAATCAAACAATTAAACTTCGATCTTAAAAATGCATGTGAGAATAGACAACTCCAGTTGTAGGAGTTAGAAAAGCTCCGAATGACCGCCTATCACAGTGCCAGAATCTATAAGGAGCAAACAAAAATGTGGCATGATGGTCATCTCAAGAGAAAAGATATCGCCGTTGGCGACAAAGTGCTCCTTTTCAACTCCAAGCTCAAATTATTTCCTGGAAAACTTAGAACAAAATGGTTCGGGCCCTTTACTATAAAACATATTTACCCAACTGGAGCTGCCATTATTATAGACAACAACGGAGGAGAAAGGACGGTCAACGGTCACCGTTTAAAAAGATACTACACTCCGGAAGACAAAATACCAAGACAAACCATCGAAATTAAAGATGCTATACCAACAGCATAACTCTATAACAGCTTCGTCGAGCCAGCGACGTAAAACCTAGGCGCTACTTGGGAGGCAATCCAAGATTTCATTCTTTTCTCGTTTTCCCATTCTTTTTACCTTAGGTTTATCTTACGAAAAAAAAAACAAATCATAACAAACATAAAAATAGCAAAATGATAATATACAAAAAAATTCACATAACTAAAACAAACATAAAAATATCAAAATTTTGGTTCGACCTTAACCCTACCAATCGGTTCTGAAACCGTTTGGAACCAAACGGTCTTCCAACCATTTGGAACCAAACTGTCTCCAAACCGTTTGGAACCAAACGGTCTCCAAACTGTTTGGAACCAAACGGCCTCCAAACCGTTTGGAATCAAACGGTCTCCAAACCGTTTGGAACCAAACGGTCTTCAAACCGTTTGGAGTCCAAACGGTCGCGAAAATCGTTTGACTTAGGGTTTTTGTCAGGTCAACCCCCGTTTCCTATAAATATAAACCCTACCCCTTCGTCTTTCTTTCCTTCGACTCCCGAGCAATCTGCAACTCCCGTGCTAAGCCCTGTTTCATTGCCTTTGTTCCTGCGCGATCGCACCTCCGTCAACCTCGCCTCTGTCGCTCTCCCTGCAACAAGGTGAGCGCGTCACCATCGTGACGCCGGAAACTTTGTCTTTGCTTGCGCACTGCCGCCGTTCTGGTCACCCCCAGCTCCTCACGGCACTGCCGAACTCCTTCTCTATCGTCGGCATCACCATCGTCTTCACCGTTTTCACCAACGGCTCTGTCCATCCTCGCCGTCTTCACCGCCGTCCTCACCGCCGTTTTCATCGCCAGAGTCACCGTCGTATTTATCGTCTTTTTTTCACCATAGCTTTTATCGCCGTTGTTAACCGCCGCTTTCGCCGTCATCACCGACGCCCCCACCATCTCCGCGACGTTTCGCCTTCATCTTCTTCTTCGCCGGTGGATGTGCGATGCTTCACTTTCCAAACGGTCTTAAAACCGTTTGGAACCAAATGGTCTTGGAACCGTTTGGGACCAGACGGTCTTGAAACCATCTGGGACCAAACGGTCTTGAAACTGTTTGGGACCAAATGGTCTTGAAACCGTTTGAGACCAAACGGTCTTGAAACCATTTGGAACCAAACGGTCTTGCAACCGTTTGGGACCAAACAGTCTTGCAACCGTTTGGAACCAAAAGGTCCTGAAACCGTTTCGGACCAAACGGTCCTAAAACCATTTGGGATCAAACGGTCTTCAAACCGTTTGGCCTTGCACATTCATCTAATTTCCATAAACATACAAAAATTAATAAAATCAAATCTCTCTAATATGATTTTCTAACTCTTGCTCTCCCATTTTACAGCCATGACATCACCAGCGAAGAAGACCATCAGATCTGAAGCTTCTCCTTCTCTGACAAGGGAGCAAATGATGGAAGAGCTAGCCCGACTCCAAAATATCAGAGATGTTTTCAACCAAACTGGGAAGGCCCCTCCAAAAATCAAAATGATGGAGGTTCTGGTTGACATTGACCGACTCAACAACTGTCTAACAGAAGCGACCGACGAAGAAGTGGAAGACATTTCTTCTGACGATGACGAAGCCTCAGAATACAAGCCAAATCCCGAGGAGGAATCCCCAGCCACAGAACAAAAGGGGAAGCGCAAGGTCCAGGAAGTTGCATCTGGGCAGCCCTCCAAGAAACGGGCAAGGAAACAAGTTCAACCTGCCTCGGCCATGGATCAACCCTTTGCAACACCAACCACCACCATCCCATCCACCACCCCCACCTTCTCAATTCTCACCACCTCCGCACCCCCACCTGAAAACCTTTACATCCACACCATCCACTCCATCGACAAAATCCTGAAACCAACAAAGTACGTCTGCTCAAGCGTACTGCTGAAGATGGGGATCTATGACAGAGTCCTCACAATGCTCGACAACGCCAACCTATCCAGACTCTATCTTATCCCCGAAGTCTCATATGTCAAACCCACCACAGAATTCTTCACCCATCTTATTAAAGAAACGGTGGAAATTACACAGAGAGCAAGGGATGGTGGTGATCGTCGACTGGTCACAAAGCTCTTTGGGAATGACGTTGTGATAACAGAAAATCTTTTAAATGCTATCTTCATTGACAATCCTGAGCAGCTCAAAAAGGCCGGAGTTGCAGGAACAGAGAATGACGCGTTCAATAAACATACCTTCTGGAAGTCACTAACAAGGATCCCAACCTACGAGCCAAAAACTTGTAAAGCCTCCAACATTCACTCAGGGTTCGTGCGCACACTTCACAAAATCATTACCAGTGCGCTGCTCCCCAGATCAGAGGGAGGAAACGTCATCATTGCCGATCTTTTTATCCTATGGTCAATCCTTCATGGAAAGTCAGTCAACATCGGATGACTTTTGATACAAAAGTTCTCCAACTACGCCATAGGAAAGGAAATTTGCATGGGAGGTCATGTCGCATCCATCATAAAATATCTCAAGATGGACATACCCCTACCGCGTTGCACGCAAATAAAGGGCGACATCCTTACCAATGAACAAACCTTGAAGAACTCGGTCATTATTAAAGAAAAGGATGAAAAACTTTATTACGTCTTCTTCCCTACGGTCAAATCATCCAGAACGCTCCTCCCACTCCCGGAGCTAGCAAACTACGACAAAGAAAAGCTCCTCTTCTCTGACGAGGAGCTTACACAACTCCTAGCTTTGGTTAAAACAATCGAACAGAAAGCAACAGCGGGACAGACGGAGCTAAGCATCACAGCCCCGACAGCTCGTCCATCCAAAATACATGTCAAACGGCCTTCTAGAAGGCAGTTGCAGGCCCAACAGCTGTCGGGGACACCAACATCTAGGCCAAATCCAGAGGCCGAGAAGCTCCATAAAGAAATCTTAACCTCCTCCTCTATCAACTCTTTCATTCAGAGTCTACATGAGCAGCTAACTGCTGCCACCACTCCACCTCTCACCATTCCAACTTCAACCACTCCCTTCTTCCCCATCACATCAACACAACCATTCACATCCACTTCATCACCCCTATCTACCTCAGGCTTTCCCTTCTCCATCCCATTGCCCGACTTCACAACTTTCCCTTTCACCTCCACCGTTTCCACCCCATCATTATCGCTACCACCGATTTCACATCAAATCCCACCACTTTTCACATCCACCACCACCCCGACACCGCTAGTGACTACATCCACAGTCACTACACAAGTCGTGGCATCATCAGTGTCTCTTCCGCAAGACACTAGCACCATTCCACGTCGACCCCAGCCATCTCACCCTTCCGCTCCTGGGGTCCCTTTTGCTAATATCGGTGAGGAATTCGGCCGTCAATTTGACACTGTCTGAAACCTCCTCACCGACCCCTCTAATATATTAAATTTTATTCTTTCTTGTGTGCAGGGTTTATCACGACAGATGACCACGATCGACGAACAACACCGTGCCTTGCCCACCATTATCCACAGCCTCCAGCAATGACAGGATGAGGTGGCTAAGCAAGTTGATCACATCAACAGCCACTACAACAACCTGCCGGACCTGGTCCTTGGAGCGACGCATCAGCAAGAAGCAACGACGAAGCAAGTCGATGAGATTTCCAAGCAGACTCAGCCTCTGCCAGAGACTCTCCGCGAGCTCCAGCAACAGCAAGAATTTCTCAGCACGCGCTTGGACACCATCAACAACACACTTATACAACTACAACATCACCAAGAGGAGTCCAATAACGATGCAATCCAGCAGTCACGTGCTCAAGTCACTAATCTTACAACACGTATCCTCTCCACCGAGGGAAGATATATCGACCTCAAAGAAACCCATGATGCACTGCTCGAAAAACACGAGCATCTGCAAGTGGCTTTTGATGAGCTACAAGCCACCCATCGGCGATGCAAATCGTCCGCCAGTAAAAAGCAAGTAGACAAGGCCGCGGCCGACGAGGATGGCGATGATGATAAAGAATACGACTCCGACTCATCTGTTGACTCCAACAAAGACACCACCTCTGATGACAAGCATGATGACGGAGAGGACCCAGGCAATGCGGCAGGACCTTCTCATAGAGGTTCCGACAAGGGTCACCATGACAGTGACCACCCCCCAGTCCCCACACAACGACAATGTTAACATGTCATACGGGGACCAATTCTTCGATTATTCCTCTATGGGGTCCATCGGGGAAGCTGCCAAAGACGCGGCCTATGCTGATTTCCAACAATGCAAACTAGGAACCAGCGCCAGCCCACCAAAACCATCCGCTCCACCCTTCTCAGCACCTTCTCCTCCCTACCAGGACGAGGCAGACCGAGTAAGTCTAGACACGGACGAAGATCTCGATTCTGCCTCCGACTCGGACGACAATCTACAAGGCAATGAAGAGGCCTCCGAACAACCTGCTTCTCCCCCACTACAAGAACTTCCCCCACCACCACCTCTGCCGCACAAAATGCATGACCTGGATATGGCGGCCATCTCCACTTTAGATGCTCAGGACATTTTTATACTGAACACTATAGTGGACGATGCAAAGGCAGGGGACGACATAATTTATCACAATACAAAAACCAGGCATCAGATGACACGTGAAGATTTCCGCAGCATCCTCCGACCTCGGTCCACGATGCCTATGGCAATCTTCCGTTTCCTCCTCGCCAATTGTATAGAAATGTACAAAAGTTCTAAGAGGCAGCAACCCGTTTTCAATGCCTCGCATGCTCTGTCTATTGGCCTTTTATACAAAGATGTAAGAGCAAAGTCGATCGATCGGCTGCGTGCTGGTTTAGCACGTCGGGCACGTTATCTCACCGTGCCCTTCCAAGTTTCGAACCATTGGCTTTTTATGATCGTGGACACCGAGGCTCGGGATGCCAAGGTATATAACTTCTATGGCGCCGAGCTACCAGCCGGCACAATAAACTTCATAGGAGAAGCAGCAGGAGAAGCCAGGTGTATACCCTTCCGGCTGCTTCAGTTAATCTGGGCTGCCCGCCCATCTCTACGCCAAGATTGGAGCCAACCATGGTTCAAAATCATAAACCCTCTAGTTCAAGCCACCGAGGGATCTGGGGATTGCGCTTTCTGCACCATACGTCACATTCAAGCGTTGAACCAGGAAATCCCATTTAACGATCTGGTTGCTGAAGATTTTCATTCCTTACGCGGACGTTATTCCATGGAGCTAATCTGTGATAGACGGTTCTTCAAGGACCCAACTATGGCACCAGACGGCGTTCCTCGCTACCTCTTCTCAGCTATCCAGCGACCGCAGCGGTGACCCTTCCGACAAACTCTGAAGGAGTTAGAAAAGACCAAGTTTCCAGTCGCCGACACCGAGCAAGATCAAAGCAAGATCGATCATGTGTTCTCCATTACACCAACCTTCCCGGATTTTGATCGCGATGCTTGCAAGGGTCTCAACGTCCTCGAATTGCGTCTCATTATGGCACGGCTCTCCGCCGACAAAGATGGACTGGTATTCATGTCCCGTGACATTCTTGTAATGGCAGACACACTGCACGAGACTCTACAGGTTAAAGGATCCCTCTCTATAAGCCTTATGGCCGCCTATTAGTTTCTGCTTGGCCAAAACAACCCAACAACATACATGGCGTCTCCATATATGAAAGATGATCTCCTAAAGCTCAAGAACTTTGGAACAGCTGACGCGCTGATCTCCTATCTCCAGCACACAACACCGACGTTCATCATGTTACCTTTCCTTTATCATGAGCACTGGATGCTCCTGGCAACAAACCTCCCAGAAGGAACAACCACAATATACAATAGTTCTGATAGCCAATACAACGCACGACAGAGAAACTACGTCGTGACACCAAAGACGCCAACAGAAGTAGTGGCAAAGGAGTGCGCCAAAAAGTTAATCGATTTTCTGAGTCAGCATACAAAGGCGTATGACAAAGAGCATTTCCACCGCCCTACCTTCTGCCAAAAATGCCCCCAGCAAATACGACAATCGAACGACTGCGGCTTCCACGTCCTCTACTAGATGTACTCCATCATCGTTCTCCAAAGACCAGTAGAGGAGATGACTAACGTGGACTACCACATTTTACGAGGACAGTTCGCATCCAATCTACTTCGTTCTCCGGGTGCAAATGAAGAATTACCTTAGCCTGTAGCCCTTGTCATAATTACTGCTCACCCTATTACTTTGACACTCTGAGGACAGAGTGGGTGATAAGTTAGGGGTGGTACATTAGACAAGGGCGAGGTATCATTTCTACATCCCTCTTTCTGTTAGCACTTTCTATTTTTCTTCTTTTATTCTTTCTCTTTACACAATTCTTTTTAACTTAAATTCTTTTGGAATAAAGTCACCACAATTAACCTTAGAATCATGATAGTCCCCAAAAGTAAATAGAGCTTAGACATTTAATGGCGATTTAACAATTTCCATCCACTATCGATTTCATGCTTTTGCTTCAATTTTTTATCTGACTCTCCACAGGGCAAAATCAAAGCAGAAATAAACCAAGCTCTCAAGGATGAGAGGGGAATCATGCAACTTCCAAATCAAGAAGTTCTGCAAGTGGACCACAAACCAAATAAGTGCATATTGGAAGACTCTAAGAACAGCTTTCCTCTCTTCAAAATAAAAGAGGCTTGGCCGCCCAAAATAATTTCCCAAATAAAACCCCAAATCCCAAGCCTGCGAGTCATCGAATAAAAGCCAGAGAGTCGAATAAAATTATGAGAGTTGTGCCATGAATAAGGATCTATATAAAGAACCAATGAAGGTTTCACCCGGCCGGCACATTCCGCTGCCCTCACAAAGGCAGATGTGTCGTACCCAGTAGTGAAACCCTAAGGTCTCTAAATATATGAAAGGCTTATAAAGGACTCACCTGGCCGGTACATTCAGCTGCCCTCACAAAGGCAGATGTGTCGTGCCCGGTAGTGAGATCCCAAAAGCATAGATAGCCCCTCCCCCACTTAAAGGGGGAGCTACACCTCAAGCCTTTGACCAACCCTCATACCCTCTCTAGCTCCCAGTAGGTCTTTCAGAGAGGTATAAAGCTGATTAGAGTCAACAATATGCACAAAATAAAGGTGGTCCCAATGCGAACTACAAGATACGGAAAGAACCTGAGACCCAAGCAACTCTCGCAACCTGAAAGAGTCAAGGCAAGCAATAAGACTTGATATGACCTCAGGGGAACTCAGGTTAAGAATTGAAGCAAGAGTATGGAAATCCTAATTAATAAGATCGCCTCGCCATTACATGTATCAGCTCTATCTAACTTGAGGACAAGATAGACTCTAAGTTGAGGGGTGATAACCTTCTATTTTAGTCGATTATCTTAGTCATTTTCTTTAGTTTTCCATATCTTTCTAAAACTTAAACTATACATAATCCTAATTTTACCCTTTTTTGTAAATATACCATCAGACTAACTTTCCTTTCTATATATGCAGAAAAAGCACAAAAAAATCATAAAAGAATAACTCAACCTCAAGACCGCATGGATTCAAACGGTCCCAAGACCGCATGAAGCCAATCGGTCTCGAGACCGCATGGAGTCACATGGTCCCAAGACCGCATGAAGCGAACCGGTCCCGAGACCGCATGGAGTTCAACCGGTCCCGAGACCGCATGGAGTTCAAACGGTCCCGAGACCGCATGGAGTCAAACGGTCCCAAGACTGCATGAAGCCAATCGGTCTCGAGACCGCATGGAATCACACGGTCTCAAGACCGCATGAAGCCAACCGGTCCCGAGACCGCATGGAGTTCAAACGGTCCCAAGACCGCATGAAGCCAACCGGTCCCGAGACCGCATGGAGTTCAAACGGTCCCAAGACCGCATGAAGCCAACCGGTCCCGAGACCGCATGGAGTCAAACGGTCCCAAGACCGCATGAAGCCAACCGGTCCCGAGACCGCATGGAGTTCAAATGGTCCCAAGACCGCATGAAGCCAACCGGTCCCGAGACCGCATGGAGTCAAACGGTCCCAAGTAGCGCCTGAAGCCAACCGGTCCCAAGACCGCATGAATCCAAACAGTCTCAAGGTCCAAACGGTCCTGAGATCCAAATGGTCTTGAGGTCCAAATGGTCTCCAAACCGTTTGGACTTCACTTAAGGCCTATAAATAAGACCCTAAGGGTTCTTCACCAGGCATCAAGTTTCATACGCCCAAAGGCTGTCTCAATCATTCCAGAGCTCTTGCTACTTCCATCCTCCGCCCTGGGGCTGCCGGTCTGAGACCCATACTCCATCTTAAAGCTGCTTTCTCCTTCTTCGCCAAAGAAGGTGGGAAGGGGAGATCTCATCATCGTGCAACCTTTGAAGACTGGTGGATCGTTGATCTCTCTCCAAGGGGTTGATCTTCCAATCTCCTTCATGGGGATGATGCTCTCTCTCTCTCTTCTTGCCTCCTTTGTCCTAGTCATGAGCGAGTAGTCTCTCTCACTAGGGTGCGGGGAGTATCCCCGCTACCTATGTTTTCATATCATGCAAATGTAATCCATATCTTGTAATATAGAGTTCTTATCTTTTTCAGTTCGACATCAAACGATTAATGAATGCATGTTGCTTGATCTCCAACTTGTGTTATCCTTTATCTTTTAGTATGAATTGTCTACGTTTGTACTATTAGATTCGAAACTCGTTTGTATGTTGGTTCTTGGTGCATGTATCCACCATGCGTCTGTTTCGGTATCTAGAAGTGTATCTCAAGAAGTGGAGTAAACTCACTACCATCCGTTGCACTTTCATACTATGAAATGGAATCAGTTGACGTATGGAAGTGCAACCTTGGTAAGTCGAGGAACACACTTTGCGAGGGGAATGATGCAAAGTAATGTGACCATTTGTTTGGGAATGGCTGGAGTTGTAACATTCCCGCACTTCTCATAGTTAGTTCTCCGAAAGGAAGCTAAGTCTACAAGGATACTAACTGAGACTCTTTTGCAAGTTATGTTTTTGCCTTGCATGTGTTGATCCATGTGTAGTGGCGGTGAAAAACCGATCACACCCTAGTGATCTTTTATCATAAGTTTAACTCATAGATTCATTTGCTTTCTTTACTTTACTTGCATTTAGCTTAAAAACAATCAAATCAACCTTTTGATTTAAATACCAACTACTAAAGAGATTAAGTGAAATTATTACGTTTTCCATCTTGTTGGCAACAACAAGACCGTTGTCTCGAGGATTCGACCCTTAACTATACTACGATAAGACTTCCACATATCTTAGCATACGTGGGTGGAGTTCTCTATCTAGTATAAGCAAGGCTAAACTTAAAGACTTACAATCTTTAGGATTTTTAGTGGTGCACGTAATTCCACGCGAGTGGAAGCTCCATCATATATATATATATATATATATATATATATATATATATATATATATATATATATATATACACACACACACATATCAACACACCACATACTCATAATATCATAATATTTTCATATACACATTATATTAACAATCCATAAACATAATCCATAAATATACAATATTGGTTATGGCCATACCAATTTAATCCTTTGGAGACACAAAGGATTATTTAACCATCTAAGGTTCACTACATCATATGCATCATCAACCTGTGAACATGCATTGTTGCATCACATCAATGGCTCCATGGCTGCTACATGGATCTTCATGGTTTTTTCATCATGCTAAGTCCTCCAAAACTTATGATACTCATATCTAATATTTACTTAATATGTAGAAACCTCGAGTTGCATTTGAGGGGAGAAAAAAGGAATAGAAACCATTACATATGGAATAAAATATGAGGTTCAACATATAAGTTGAAAACTTGTCAACCAAAAGGATCTCTTCACATCCACATCATGCACACACAAAGGGGTCTTCAACCATAACCATGCACATATCCACCAAACAATATATATTTTGACGAAAAAGTGTAGGAATTATATACATATCATATATTATACATACATATTAAAATTTGAGTTTTTTCCCATGTAGTACAATCCTTGTGAATAAATCTTTGACATCCATACATACTAGGGAGTATGCATGGGAAATGCCCTTATGTGGGGATCCCACTACTCGATCAATTGAAGGAAGTAGAGGGGATGCCAACCTTTGTAGGATATCTAGACAACGCCCCTAAAATGGTCTATATAATTTTACTTTCATGCAATAGGAAAAATCACATTTTTCTATAGTCCGCCCCTTCCAATTTAAAATGATCTAGATGTAGATATATATGTAATTAAAATGAATATGCATGTTGTATTTATCACTTACATAACATATAAGGACACAAATAGTATAAAGGAAATCTGACCATATCAATCATAAATCTCGATATATCATAGATTGACATGGCTCTAATACCACTATAGGGTATAATGGAGGAGACATGCATAGTGGAAGCAATAAGAATAATAATGGATGATCTCATGAGTAGATCTCATAAAATTGATATATTGGGAAGGAAGGGAATGATATATATACTTGTCACGTAGTGGATTTGTTGAAATTTCTCACAAAGAAAAGTAGTAAAGAAGATATCTCCCAAAGGATTTGTTTGACACCATCACCTCTATGTAGTCCACACAAAATATGGGAGCTCCACGTCATGCTCAAGAGCTGGCAAGAAGGAGTTGCCTTCTCATTGGCAACGTGATAGAGTTTCACAGTCTCACCTTCTCTCTCTCTCCTTGTGGGTAATGACAACTAGTCTAAAAAGTGTAACCAAAACCCTAGCCATCATTCCCCTATTTATAGGAGATGTAGGGAAGCATGATTTCTAATTTACCCTAGGAAACTAAAAGACAAAAACCATCTTTTAACAGTGGGTCAATTGACTAGGTTAGTCTAGAAAATTGAATGAATGGGTCAAGCTACTTTATAGTGGCCCATTGGAACTTCCAGTCAGGTGACTAGACAGCCCAGTCGATTGATTGGAATGGGTCAAAAAATTTTGGATCAATCCACAGATTAGGTCAAGTCAGGTGAATGGACCAAGTAGTTGATTGTTTAGCTCATCTAGTCTATGTGAACGATGGTCTAGATAGTCGACCATTTGGGAGGATCTTAGCTTGGTCAATTAACTATACCTTCCAGCCAATTGATTAATCTATCTAGTCGGGTGACTCAGCTTTCTAGTCAACCGACTAGGATCTAGTCAGTTCATCAATGATTCAATTGATTTCCTAAACCTTTTAGTAACCAATTTATCATGTGTCCATTATTATACTCCTCTTCTCTATGTGTCCAATGTGTATGACCCTATAAGATCCATATTATGTTGGTAGTGATATCTATGATCATATTATTATTTCATAGATAATGCTTGGTAGAAAGACTCCATTGCCACTCACGTAATTGGAGAAGTTGGAGAACAACTTCAACTTATTTGAGTAGTTTTACAACGATCTTATAGTCCATTGAATATGAGGCATATAAATATCATCCTATTTTGTTCAATATGTGTTCCTTTATCTAGAGTATACTATTTGAGATATATATGAGCGCAACATCATATGTTTTCTAGAGTATACTACTTGAGATACATATGAACACAACATAATATGTTGACTCACTGAGCATGCTCATGCATTTCATGGCCTCACTCATCAAGTAGACATGATATCACTCTAATAGGAGGGACAAATTTAATCTACATCACTCACAATAGTCGACACATGTCACAATATATCCAACCACTACATGTATGACAACCATTTTCAAGTTCATATTGGGTAGTGTTAAAGTACCATGAACGACATGTGACCATTATAGTGAATCCAGGTATGAGGACAACAATCCCCATTATCACATGATATGTGTTTCTAACTGCCATTTATGGCTTCCATGTATCATACTCAAGTAGGGACTAACCAGTACACTTTCTCATAAGAAGTACCTATGTATTTGACTTGATATCCAATATCATGACCAATGGGATGTAGTCATCTACCAATGCACATACTACTCTTAATGTATTATCGTTGTCCTAATTTCCATAATAATTTGACTAGGGGCCTGAACAAGAATAGAAACTCTTAGCATACACATGATCTCATGTTCAGGACCACAACCCAAAATCACATGTCATTGATGTTGGTATGTATGCCAAGAGAGCCAATCATACGATGACTATAATGGGGAATTAGATACCTGATTTGAAAATGATAAAGGTAATTTCGTGTATTATGTTTGTCTCAATCATGATATGATAACACATACATGATGTTACTCGACGACATATGTCTTCAGGTTTAGGACTTGTACAATGAGATCATATGTATGATAGGAGTACACATTCTTGTTATGTCCCTAGTCAAATATTACTATAGAAGAAAAATAAACAACAATAATATATAAGACAAGAGTGTGTGTTGGTTGATGATAGAATATCATCAGACATGATATGTGATATCAAACCAAACATATAGGTACTTGTTAGAGAACAATGTACCAGACAGACCCACCTTAAGAGTGATACATGTAGATCATAGAATGGTAGTCAGAATCATCTCTCATAGTGATAGTGGTGATTTTGGTTCTTAGACCTGAAGTCACTACACTCATCACATGTGGTTCGATGTATTTTGACATCATCTAACATGACCATGAATAAGGGTTGCCATAAAGGTGATGCTCATATGCATTGTGACACATGGGGATTGACTATGAGTGATGTAGATGAGATTTATCCCTCCTACCAGAGATTAATATCCAAACCACTTGATAAGAGAAACTAAGAAACATATGCCCATGCTCATGTGAATCAATATATGATATGTGAGATCGCATGCATCTCAGACAATTTGTTCTAGTTCAAGAAACATGGATTGAAAGTTGTAGAGGATGACGATTCCATGCCTCTTCAATCTAGATATCAATAACAAAGGAACTATACGATCACTGTAACATTGATCATAGATTGTAGGTTGAAGTTGTTCTCCAACTTTCAAAATACTTAGATAGCAATGATGTGTTTCTTGATACCGCTCATTGCTTGTGATGTCATAAGTTGGTTATGGACATTCACTGTCAACATAAATTTGAGACCTATGAGCTCACATGCATAGGATGCACTTGGAATAGGAGTTTAGTCATGAATAAAGTTTAACTGGACTAATAAAGTGTTTAGTATTGAATTTAAATGACAACAACTGAGAATTGACTGATTGGATTATGAACCCACCGGTTCAAGTGTTGAACCCGTCGATATAAGTGTTAGGTTAATTTGAACTATATTGGCTGAATATTACCTAAGATGGGGAATGAACTGACCAGTTCAACTTGTGAACTACCTGGTTCAATAATTAATTTGGTTGGATCAAGATTAATGTTGACGTCATGTTGTGTATTAATTGAATATTGATTGCCAATATAATTACAATTGGAAACATAGTGAAACGACGGATTCATCATTCACATGTTCCAAAAAAATTATGATATTATGTCTCTTTGACTCCCGCTTAGACTAGAAATCTTAACCCTAACCCTCATATATATAGAGGGGTAGTCGAGGATTTCTAGAGACAACAATCTCTCTAACAAGTTGTTGTTCTCTCTAGTTGTGGTAACTAGAGAGACTGAGCAAGTCCTACCCGTAAAAGGGAGGGATATCAAGGGAGAGAAAACACGGGAGAGCAAATCAACCCTAGTAGGTTGATGTTGGAAGGGACAACTCCTTGTTGGCTCAAATACCACAATGTGGAGTTCTTGATGGTCTGTGTGGACTACTCTAGAGGTGAGGATGTCGTTTCCGCCCGCTAGGAGGACAACAACCACCGCCATCCATGGTGTTGCACCAGGAGGATACCATCTCTGGTTGTTCAAGTGCTACTTGAAGAAGAAGCACGTTGTAGCAAGAGTTGTCGCTGGACTTGCCCCAGGACCAGGTATAACTCTTGCGACCTTCCTTCCTAGATACATTGTTGTTGACATGATCTCACTGGTTAGGGAATCAATCATTAATTTTTTATTTCTATTGTCTTATATGTCGCCAAGATTTCCCAACAATTGAATCATTCGTTCTTAGGATAATATTATATTTATTCATTATATCATGTTAAAGACAACAAAATAATTATAATTGGCTCTATGAATACTAAAATCAATTACAAAGGGGGCATTTCTATCATCATATGATTATATCTTAGGGCATACTACCATTAAATTTGACCAAGATAAATATTTATTTCTATCTTGACATCATTGTACCTCAACTATAAGTCAAGGGTGTGATTTTCTCAATGTCATATATAATTTCTGGCATTGTAACTTATTTATAAATCAAGGGTGTGTGTTCCTTAAAAATCATCTATAATTTCTAGAAAAAGGGATCACCATGTTCAAGCTCATTTATTTTCTCAGACAATCAATGAACAATTTGATAAGGTATTTTTCTCTTAGACTTGATGATCAAGGGAGGCACACATAGAATGAAATAAAATTAAATCAAAGTTTTTGAGGAAGTTCTTGAAGGTGTACCTCACTTACTTCATCATTTGTGGTTTCCATGAGAGTAACATTGCACTCATCTATCAGACTTGAGATTGAACTACTTACAACTTGTTAAGAGAACTTCCAAGTAGCACTATGGGGTAACTCCTTGCCCTTATTTCCCTTTTTTATCTCTCTTTATGTTTCATCTTCTTATAACTCTCTTGTCTCTTATTTTTTGGTGATTATTCTTATTAATCTTTGGGCATTCATTCCTAAAATACCCCTTTTCTCCACACTCATAGAACTAGAAGAGGAACAACTAGACCCGCCTTTGAATGGCTTACCCTTAGTATACAAAGATTCATTTTCACTGAGGGAGGAGTCTTCACTTGATGAAGATGGATGTGCCTTGAATGGATCATCCTTCTTCTTCTTGGAGGAATCCTCCTTCTCTTCTTCATCCATTGAGTTTAACCTACTTCATAGGTTTTAAGGTTTCCTATGATGTCTTCCATAAGAATACTTGAGAGGTTTGTGAACTCCTCTAAGGATGTAAACTTCTTTTCCCACTGATAAGGGAGAAACAAAAAAAATTAGCGCATTGATTTTTGGACTAAATTTGTCATCCAAGATCCATAAAGCCATTGACAAGAGTGTATATCATTGTGTACATTTTGGTTATAATCTCATTCGTTCCCATTTAGGAGAGCTCAACTTTGGAGTGAGAATGTTGATATGTTTTCACTTGCTACACACCTTAATGAGTAACAAAGAGTTTCTTCAATATTTATTCTAACATCTCACGAGAAGAAATCCAGTTGATGTCATATGGAAGGGTTAAGTAGATGATGCTAATAGATTTAGCATTGAATTGTTGCTTCTTTATGATTTCTTCACTTCATGTGGTCAATCAACCTCTATGATATCTAACCTTTGGGTACTACCTTGTATTCGTCTCACAAGAGATACACCAAGTGACCCTCCTTTTTAGATCAAGGACAGCTATCTTCTCTTATCATGGATAAGGGAGCCACTAATATCACTAGGAAATTACCTTTCCTTACCTAGGTCCACTCACCCTTCTCCTTCCTTATCCAAAAACAGCTTCAAATCATATTCTTTTACTAGATGTGGATTGGAAGGATGATGGGGATGTTTACAAATAACAAGTAGGACTAGCCCTCATACAAGTACCCTAATCACTCTAGATTGTAGCCAGGTATCAAGCTCAAGGAGTGATTAGGGGATGTAGAGGAACTTTTTCCCAACTATACTATATGACCTTAGAAAGTAATCTTGGCCAAGTAGGTCCTCTTTATAGTTGAGGGTGTGTACCATCCAAAATGCTCAATTAGGACGAATTCCACTATTTTGGGGGGATTTATGGGATGTATAACATATATAATCCCACTTTTTTATCTTCCACAAACAACTATATTGCATTTAAAAGAAATCTATGTCGGTAGACCGACAACTGATTTTCTTGGGACAATTCTCAATAGATTTCATTAGCCATCATAGCATAGAGAGGTCATACGGTTGAGTTCGACCCTTGAGATCTCGATCGGTGGCCCTCACAAGGATTTTTTCTTTTTTCTCAATGACAGAGTTACACCAAAACAAACTCAGACAACGAACAAATCTGAATTACCCATGACAATGGTTGTGCGTTGTATTTCCTCAGGGGAAACTCGACGGATGGTACTTGTTGATTTATAAACCCAAATCTACCCAACTCCAACTAGAATATGTTCTAATTAATTCTATCACATATTCGAACTTAATTACAAGTCAAAGAATCATTACATATGATTTACATCAATGAACCATAGAGAATTATAGCTATACTTCGACTTTAAAGTTTGTCTTATAATACTTAAGTTTCTCCAATTAAGGATTTTTTAATTCGACCAATTTGAGTGTGATATAATTTTGAAATGATCTCAATAAATTCTGGACATGTGAATGAAATGGTGAAGTTGTCATAAAAATATGGTTAATGTAAATAGTGGAGGCAAGAAAACTAAATACTATTGCCAAAAATGTATACATCTATTCCTCTAAGAAAATTATAAGTTTGTCAGTGGGATGATACAAAGTGATCACTAATTTTTTTATAGAATACTAATATTTGATTGGTGGAAGGAAAAATTGCCTCTAAAGTATATTTGTTTATAACAAATACTTTTGAGATCAAAATCACGAACAAACCTAGGATCTATTTGAGTAACGTGTAAAGAAGGTTCATACTCATAATTTATGAAATTATTTGTTATATACTATTTAAAATAACCAAAATAGTGTATGGACAAAAAATAAATAATAAATAAAAAAAAACAAATATCATATTCTGCTATTTTTTAGTATAAAAAACATTTGATTCACTTTTGGCTGGTACCTTATTGTGGAGTATACAAGGAGTTATACTTTTTACAATAATACCTTTTTCGACAATTATCTGGTAGTTATAATTTGATTTGATGGGGTTGTGTTGGTACGCTTCATGTCATACCCCAATGTACCGATATTTTTTATAATCCCTATTTTCAACATCATGTCAGTAAACTACAATGAGGTCACTCTTCCTTTAGGTTTTCCTTAGAATTATGAGAAAAGGGGTGATTTATTGTGATTTCATTATAAATTCAAATTAAGGTTTAACAAAAAATATGGCAAATTGGAGGGGGGATTTAGAGAAAGAAACAATATTTTGTGTGATCGATTCATGTTTCAGCATAATACACTTTCTAGATGATAGTGAGGATGATAAGGCCGAGTAGAGTCTAGTAGGATAGTTCTTTTCTTTTCAGAACTTTATCTTTCATGCAATGTATGGAACTATGGTTTTACATGGTAATGAGAATATATCAATGCTTTATGTTAAAAATATGAAAATCCCTAAGGTGGGTAGCCTAGAGAAATTTCGAGGACGAAATTTTATTAAGGTGGGTAGTAATGTAACATCCCTAATTTTTATGAGTAAAATAAAACCTTTTATGTAGTTTTCTTTAAATAATATTTTGTTAATGGCCTTAATGCAATTTGTCTAAAATAGTTTTTCCTATAGGATTTCAATGCAAATAGAAATAAGAAAAGGCTCAAAACAAGTTTTTCCTCTATATTAATGCATTGTAAATATTCGTGTAATCTTGGTAATATGCCTCCCTTTTTCGTTTATCAAATAAATCTAAAAGTAATGGGAGGGAAAGAGAAAGAGAAAGAGAAAGATAAAGAAGCAAGAATTCGAAATTCAAATCACTTGGGTAATGAGTATGCTTTTCCTTTTTATAGATTTCAAGATAAATCCTTTAATATTCATTTTTCTCTCTCCTCCAAATAAAGTGCACAAGAAGGCCATAAAGAGGTGTGGAATGATTTTGAAAGAGACAAATATCATTTATCTCGTAATTTGGAGCAAGAACTCACAAAAGAAACCTTTATATTAATTATTTAATTAGTTTGTAATCTTAAATTAAGATAAGGAACAAAAATAGAAAACGTGGACCAAACGTTGAGAAAACCTAAATATAATTGGCTAGGAATGTTCTAGATCCTTTGATTGGTCAATGGTCCAAATTTGGGCTCATTTGGAGTTTTTTATTGACCCTCCAATTAAATTAGGGAAGGTTGGATTATAGTTTGAATAGGATTTGTATTTAATGTCTTTGATTTTTCCCTAAAGTCGGATTTATATCTTCGTCATGCGTTACTTCTGTTTTATTCCTCGCACGGGTGCACGACAACCATTGGATCAAGATCCAATGGTATGCCAGTTATCTTCTTCCTCCGTTTCTCTCGCGAATGAAGTCGAGTAACAGGTTGTGTGTTCTCTGACCCCGCTCTCCCTCATCATTCCACCTTTCTCCAAGATTTCTTGACCAATAGTTTCGTGAGACTCTCCCGAACCCAACGATCCATTACTCTCTCTTCATCTCTCTCTTTTGACGAAACGCCCAAAAGGGCAGGTTTCCCCCTCGTTGACATAAAGTTTCAAGAGGCTCGGGTAGCCCCTCTTTCCTTTTTAATCAGCCCAGGAGCATCAAATACCTTCACTAGGTACTCCTCCACCTTCAATTTCCCCTTCCGTATCCCCGATTACCCAGACCTACTCAGCCTCCATCTCCGGCAACCTCGAGTTTGCCCGGCCTCGTCGGTCCACCTCGGCTTGATAGTGAGCGCGGTAAGCATCCTCGGCACCTAAGCTACGTTTTGGCTTTCTCAGTTTGCCTTGACATCGCCCCAATCGGCTGGTCCTATAGCAACCTGCAACCTCGTGCTTGGCCTTGGTTTGGTTTCTTGCCGCCAACCTTGCCCAGTGGTCCCTTGAGCCACCTATTGCCTCCTGGGACTCCGACGCACCTCCAGGAGTGCTTTTATGGCTTTGGCGGGTGATTCCTCACTGGATTCCGGTACTTGGCCGCCGCCCCTGTTCCGAGCCGCCGACCTCTGTTTCTCGCCGTATGGCCCTTCTCGGATGCTTTTGCCTCATTCAACTTTTCCCTCATTCACATCTCGCCTCCGTGAATCCGTCTTCAGGGTTTTGTTCCCTTCCTCTTACTCTCCTCGATAGATCGGCATCGCCGTCTTGCCATTATACAGGTCCATGACGAGAGCAACTACTTGAAGCTCCAGTTCATCTCACGGCCAGAATTTTAGCCTGATGGCTTCATCTGGGTACTAAGAGTTCACTAGTAGCCTTGGTTTCCGTGCGAACTTCCCCCATTTTATAGCAGATCAAGGAGCTTTCAGCTCCAGACCATGGCTCGAGCCATAGATTGCAAAGGAGCAGCTCGGGAATGTTTCAGGTCGCAATATGACCAAGAGGGTCATTCTTTTCTAATCGATGCATTTCACCTACAAGGGCATTTTCGAGTTTTCACATATTCTCAGCGCTTTGACCTACCAATCCACCTGGGCAAGACCCGCGCCTAAATGGCGGGTTCTCATTGGCCCATGTGGCCTATTTCTAATTTCTGATTGGCCCATTTTTGTTAATTTGTAGTAAATCGCTCGATGCTCAGAAAAATGAGCAAAAATATGTTTTGGAAAGGATTTTTCGAGAGGAATCCGAATATGTGGTTTTTAGAGTCTGATTCTAAATCGACATCACTTGATTTTGTAGAAATGAATCTAGGGTTTAATATTATGAATAATATATATATATTTGATGTGACATATCTTATGAACATGGAAATTAGGGTTCTTTAGACCCATAGAGTGGTTAGGACTCACTCAACCTAGGAAGAGAGAGAATTCACTCTCCAAGTGAAAAAGTAAGTGGTCCATACAATTGAACATAGTTAAATTGGTTGATTTATTTATGCATATATGAATTTTGCAATGAATGCCATGTTTATGTTATTTACTGTTCCTAATTGCTAAAGTCAGTAAAGTTAAGATGAATTGAATTACATATTATGTTTGATATCATATCCATGTATCTTAATGATAAAGTTACAAATGAAGTTAAATGTAAAGATAAGAGCTTTAAGAGAAAGAAGAGAATATTAATGTGAAGCTTATATAAGTACCTCATAAGAGAAGAGGCACTTCGGTGCATAAGAGAAGAGGTACTTCGGTGCATAAGAGAAGAGGCACATTTGTGAAATCCGAGGTTACTTATATAGGTTAAGATTAAAGAAATTGATCTAAAAGAAAATGAATGTCTTTTCAATGTCCAATGTTTAATGTTAATGCTTATTTTCAATTTTCAAGTTTTCTTATATTATAACATGTTCAATCCACTTACCATTTGTTTGATGCATGGCTGGGGGCGTGATGCCCACAGGTTGGAAGCTAGCTAAGGAGGGAGGTCCACCTAAGAAGGAAACCCTAGCTCAAGGACCTTCAAGGAGAAGAGTTTTGGTGGGGTGCCAACCATACCCAATTTATATATCTTTTTCCTTTTGCCATATGTATGCACATGTAAACTTTGTTAAGGTTTGAGAATGAGAAATTGTAATCTTGATCCTGTGATGGTTTATTTAAACTCTATTTTGTGCAATGAATATCATGGTTGTGATAGTCCCTCCCCGAAATGCCAAGTACCCCACATTATGGATAATGTTGGGGATTAGGCTGTGCTTCCGCTGGTTATGTATGTAACCCTAGGGAGGGGCGTTACAATAATGGTATCAGATCCAAAATATGGTTGGCCACCAGGCTTTTCTCATGATCTCATGTAGTTTATGTCTTTTTCACAGTGATGGCCCCTAAGAAGAAAGGTGAGAACAGAAAGGTAGCCATGGATGGAGATGAAGGTGAATCTGTCAGCATGGGAGAACAACGAGGATCTCCACATCATGAAACCCCCATGGTTCCCTTTGATGTCCTTGTTAGATCCCTAGCCACTGCCATGGGAAGAGGAGAAGGACAAATGAACAACCCTAGGGTCAACCCCGAGCTTTCCCTAGTTGACTTTTTGAAGATCAAGACTGACTCCTTTGTTGGGGAAGAAGAGGTGGACGTGGTGGGAAAAGTTGAGAGCTGGATGCAGCACATGGAACATTGCTTCCGTGACTTAGACCTCCCCAACCACTCCAAGGTCCGTTTTGGGACGCATATGTTGAAGGGTGCTTCTAGGACTTGGTGGGAGAACCTACTAGGTTCTTGTGAAGCTGATGCTCCTCCATTCACATGGGAGGAATTTTCTGAAGCCTTCAAAAACCACTATATATCTGAGGCCATGATCGAGAAGAAGGAGGAAGAATTTCGGAATCTACGTCAACATGGTGACATGACGGTCACCCAATATGCGATGAAGTTTCGTATCCTGCAAAAGTACGGCTACGACTATGATGAAAGTCGCAAGACCAAGAAGTTCATTTGAGGTCTCAAGCCAGACCTTAGCTTTGCCTTGGAAGGACGTGGGCATCGTACACTCCAGAGTGCCCTAGATGCTGCCCTAGAGTTAGAGGATCATCCAAGAAGAGCTTGGAAGAAGGAGAGTCATCACAACAACCACAACTCCAATCACCACAACGATAAGAAAAGGAAGGCGCTGACTGAAGTTGTTCCAGACCAACATGCAAACCAGGATGGGAAGACCCAATGTGCTAAGTGCTCCAAATATCACCTAGGTGAATGTAGGTTTGGAACAGGTGTTTTCTATGCTTGTGGCGAGAAAGGCCACATTAGACCTAACTGCCCCAAGTTCCAGAAGAAAGAGCCTAATGTCAACCAAGCACCTAAAGAGAAGAGACATGCCAGAATCTTTGCTATGGTAGATGATAGTTAGGATGATAAGGCCGAGTAGAGTCTAGTAGGATAGTTCTTTTCTTTTCAGAACTTTATCTTTCATGCAATGTATGGAACTATGGTTTTACATGGTAATGAGAATATATCAATGCTTTATGTTAAAAATATGAAAATCCCTAAGGTGGGTAGCCTAGAGAAATTTCGAGGACGAAATTTTATTAAGGTGGGTAGTAATGTAACATCCCTAATTTTTATGAGTAAAATAAAACCTTTTATGTAGTTTTCTTTAAATAATATTTTGTTAATGGCCTTAATGCAATTTGTCTAAAATAGATTTTCCTATAGGATTTCAATGCAAATAGAAATAAGAAAAGGCTCGAAACAAGTTTTTCCTCTATATTAATGCATTGTAAATATTCGTGTAATCTTGGTAATATGCCTCTCTTTTTCTTTTATCAAATAAATCTAAAAGTAATGGGAGGGAAAGAGAAAGAGAAATAGAAAGATAAAGATAAAGAAGAAAGAAATTCGAAATTCAAATCACTTGGGTAATGAGTATGCTTTTCCTTTTTATAGATTTCAAGATAAATCCTTTAATATTCATTTTTCTCTCTCCTCTAAATAAAGTACACAAGAAGGCCATAAAGAGGTGTGGAATGATTTTGAAAGAGACAAATATCATTTATCTCATAATTTGGAGCAAGAACTCACAAAAGAAACCTTTATATTAATTATTTAATTAGTTTGTAATATTAAATTAAGATAAGGAACAAAAATAAAAAATGTGGACCAAACGTTGAGAAAACCTAAATATAATTGGCTAGGAATGTTCTAGATCCTTTGATTGGTCAATGGTCCAAATTTGGACTCATTTGGAGTTTGTTTGACCCTCCAATTAAATTAGGGAAGGTTGGATTATAATTTGAATAGGATTTGTATTTAATGTCTTTGATTTTTCCCTAAAGTCGGATTTATATCTTCGTCATGCGTTACTTCTGTTTTATTCCTCACACGGGTGCACGGCAACCATTGGATCAAGATCCAATGGTATGCCAGTTATCTTCTTCCTCCGTTTCTCTCACGAATGAAGTCGAGTCACAGGCTGTGTGTTCTCTGACCCTGCTCTCCCTCATCATTCCACCTTTCTCCAAGATTTCTTGACCAACAGTTTCGTGAGACTCTCCCGAACCCAACAATCCATTACTCTCTCTTCATCTCTCTCTTTTGACGAAACGCCCAAAAGGGCAGGTTTCCCCCTCGTTGCCATAAAGTTGCAAGAGGCTCGGGTAGCCCCTCTTTCCTTTTTAATCAGCCCAGGAGCATCGAATACCTTCACTGGGTACTCCTCCACCTTCAATTTCCCCTTCCGTATCCCCGATTACCCAGACCTACTCAGCCTCCATCTCCGGCAACCTCGAGTTTGCCCGGCCTCGTCGGTCCACCTCGGCTCGATAGTGAGCGCGGTAAGCATCCTTGGCACCTAAGCTACGTTTTGGCTTTCTCAGTTTGCCTTGACATCGCCCCAATCGGCGGGTCCTATAGCAACCTGCAACCTCGTGCTTGGAATTGGTTTGGTTTCTTGCCGCCAACCTTGCCCAATGGTCCCTCGAGCCACCTATCACCTCCTGGGACTCCGACACACCTCCAGGAGTGCTTTTATGGCTTTGGCGGGTGATTCCTCACTGGATTCCGGTACTTGGCCGCCGCCCCTGTTCCGAGCCGCCGACCTCTATTTCTCACCGCATGGCCCTTCTCGGATGCTTTTGCCTCATTCAACTTTTCCCTCATTCACATCTCGCCTCCGTGAATCCGTCTTCAGGGTTTTGTTCCCTTCATCTCGCTCTCCTCGATAGATCGGCATCGCCGTCTTGCCATTATACAGGTCCATGACGAGAGCAACTACTTGAAGCTCCAGTTCATCTCACGGCCAGAATTTTAGCCTGATGGCTTCGTCTGGGTACTAAGAGTTCACTAGTAGCCTTGGTTTCCCCGCGAACTTCCCCCATTTTACAGCAGATCAAGGAGCTTTCAGCTCCAGACCATGGCTCGAGCCACAGATCGCAAAGGAGCAGCTCGGGAATGTTTCAGGTCGCAATATGACCAAGAGGGTCATTCTTTTCTAATCGATGCATTTCACCTACAAGGGCATTTTTGAGTTTTCACATATTCTCAGCGCTTTGACCTACCAATCCACCTGGGCGAGACCCGCGCCTAAATGGCGGGTTCTCATTGGCCCATGTGGCCTATTTCTAATTTCTGATTGGCCCATTTTTGTTAATTCGTAGTAAATCGCTCGATGCTCAGAAAAATGAGAAAAAATATGTTTTGGAAAGGATTTTTCAAGAGGAATCCGAATATGTGGTTTTTAGAGTCTGATTATAAATTGACATCACTTGATTTTGTAGAAATGAATCTATGGTTTAATATTATGAATAATATATATATTTGATGTGACATATATTATGAACAGGGAAATTAGGGTTCTTTAGACCCATAGAGTGGTTAGGACTCACTCAACCTAGGAAGAGAGAGAATTCACTCTCCAAGTGAAAAAGTAAGTGGTCCATACAATTGAACATAGTTAAATTGGTTGATTTATTTATGCATATATGAATTTTGCAATGAATGCCATGTTTATGTTATTTACTGTTCCTAATTGCTAAAGTCAGTAAAGTTAAGATGAATTGAATTACATATTATGTTTGATATCATCTCCATGTATCTTAATGATAAAGTTACAAATGAAGTTAAATGTAAAGATAAGAGCTTTAAGAGAAAGAAGAGAATATTAATGTGAAGCTTATATAAGTACCTCATAAGAGAAGAGGCACTTCAGCGCATAAGAGAAGAGGCACTTCGGTGCATAAGAGAAGAGGCACATTTGTAAAATCCGAGGTTACTTATATAGGTTAAGATTAAAGAAATTGATCTAAAAGAAAATGAATGTCTTTTCAATGTCCAATGTTTACTGTTAATGCTTATTTTCAATTTTCAAGTTTTCTTATATTATAACATGTTCAATCCACTTACCATTTGTTTGATGCATGGCTGGGGGCGTGATGCCCACAGGTTGGAAGCTAGCTAAGGAGGGAGGTCCACCTAAGAAGGAAACCCTAGCTCAAGGACCTTCAAGGAGAAGAGTTTTGGTGGGGTGCCAACCATACCTAGTTTATAAATCTTTTTCCTTTTGCCATATGTATGCACATGTAAACTTTGTTAAGGTTTGAGAATGAGAAATTGTAATCTTGATCTTGTGATGGTTTATTTAAACTCTATTTTGTGCAATGAATATCATGGTTGTGATAGTCCCTCCCCGAAATGCCAAGTACCCCACATTATGGATAATGTTGGGGATTAGGCTGTGCTTCCGCTGGTTATGTATGTAACCCTAGGGAGGGGCGTTACAGGTTCATCATACAACACCATTAGATTAGTCAGTAGGACAGAGGTAACACTAAACTTTGTTAGAGACATATTCCCTTCTAGCCAACCTAATCCTAGGGTGAGAACAGACAACCAACCCTGGTCCAAAGACAATATAAACCTAGGTTGGGGTTGGGCATTGAGGGGTTAGGACGATATCTTTTGGGTGGTGTCGAGACAATTCAGGAAGGTGGTTACACAGAAGGACATAATCACCTTTATCGATCTTTGATCTTCTGGAGATGAGATTGAGGAGGAAGCCAAGTTTGAGGATCCAGGTGCAATCTGAAACACCCCAACATAAGAACACTGAGAGTATATAGAGAAATGAATAAAGTTCTCATATGGAATGTGAGAGGAGTGGAAAATGCAAGGACAGAAGATAGACTTAAGAGATTAGAAAAGGAGAGGGGTTTTTTCTTATTTGGTATTTTAGAATCATTTGTGGACTCAGATAGAGTTCAAAAATGTCTAGTCAAATTGGGTATGACATGCTTCACAATCAATGAATATTCAAAAGGTAAAATCTAGGTTTTCTCACTTGCAACCTTAAATCTCTTGGTGGTAGGATCCCAGATCAACATATAACTATAGACCTAATGGTAGATTCACAACCAAAATGGCTTACTGTAGAAATTTATTCCTCATATTCAAGAATGGAGCACACAAACCTTTGGGAAGAATTAATCCATATCAATTAAGTGGGATTGGATTGGGACCACAAGAGACTTCAATGTTTATAGTATAGAGGAAGAGAGAATTGGAGGGAAAGTCCATGTCCCAGATCTACAAGGGAATTTAATGAATGGGTCACCACAATGGGCCTAGAAGAAGTAACCTTTAAAGATTGTGAATTCAGATGGGTAGATAAGCAAGAAGATATGGCCATTAAGTGGAGGAGATTGGATGAAGATTCCTTTCTCTCCCATCAACAACCAGATCATTGTCTTCCTCCCCCGTTTCTTTTGCAAGTATGAAACTAGAACCATAATGATTCCTTTCTCTCCCATCTATGAATATTTTAGCAAGATTTCTTTGCCTCTGATATTATCTCTCTCTCTAGTTTCTAGAGAGCCATCACTCACCTTTCCTTCCGGTCTCTGATAGAAATGCCCAATTACGGCTCTCACCACCCGATTCACAGACGCCACCACAACATCCCTTTTCCTATATAAAGGAACTGTGATCACCACCAACCCTCACACCTTCCTCCTCCACTTCCAATTGATCTTCTAGTGCCCTGATCCACTAGTGTCTATTTGCTTTTGTTCTTCGCGACCTTCTCCACTCTGCGGCCCTTTCTCTATCACCAAATGAGCATTGATGCACTAGTAAGCATCCTTGACACCCTACCGATGTTTCCTGATCACTTTTCTTCCTTGGGTTTGCCTCAGTCTCCATACCCTATAGAAAAGATTGGGTCTTCACCGATGGTTGCCACCTTGCCCCCAGTGGTGCTCTGACCATGTTGGCATCGCAATGACTTCACAAATGTTTTCTGAATCTTGTTTGATTCTTTCTGGACTTAGTACCATGTTTTAGATTTTGACTTGTTTCCCCTATTTATCTCTTTCTCTAACGTTCCCCAGGGACATGGTGATCCTTCCCTTCTCAAGTTGGTTTCTTTGAATTCATTGGGTTCCTACAATCTCCCTCGCATGGTTTGGAATCTCTGTTTCTTAATGTTTCTTTGGATGTTCTTCATCATGGTGCTCCATGGACCTACCTGGGCAATTTCTTGAGCTCTTGTGCACACCAGAGCCAATGTTTGGACTCTCCGGATTCATCTGGATGCAGAAAAGCTTCTGATGATAACTCTTTCTCATAAAGGCCAATGCTTTCCCAACATTAAATTGATATCAGGAGCAACAAATTTGCCCCCACCAACAACAAAACAATGGAAAAGATTGGCATGGGTAAGTATACCCTGATGCCCACACTGATTTAATCAATGAATTTTATTCCCAAGGGTAATACTAGTATTTGGCATGCCTTGATTCATCAAATGAGCGGTTTGGATTTGATAGTTGAATGATGCTTTTTCCCTCACTAGTTCAATTTTATATAACATGCATCAATGGTTTTCTAGTATTTCCACGATTAATTACATCAATTTTATTTTTCATTTAAATTGATGTCATACATATCATTTCTTGACTTCTGATTGATCCATAGTGTAAATTTCATATAAATAGCATATTACATTAGAAAATTATGGGAAAATATGTGTTGAAAAGATTTTTGAATTCTGTATTGTTCTAATTTATTTTTAGACCACCTTTTCTACATCCAAACTCTTCAATAATTCAATGATAAAATTAGGGTTTAATGATCATGCCTCTCTATATATCAGGTTATTAATCAAACTACATGTGATTGAGGGTTGAATCAAACCAAAGGACTTGACATAAGGTGGTTTGCCCTAGGTAAGGTGTTCATGCTTCTTAGTAAAATAAATATTGATTGATTGGATGTTTACCTTTATGATTATGCAAAATAGTATGCCTCATGAAAATTATGAATTCCTTCTCAATTGACATCATGAATAGATACCATTGCATGATTGGTTGGTTACTTATGGTGTATTGTAAAACCCTAACTATGACTATCATTTATAACTAATGGACTATCCTCAAGAAGGAAAAAATCATTATGGTTCAAGAAGGGAGAAATCTTGTTATGATTTAAGGGGAGAAATTGCATTATGGCATTATGAGGGAGCAATTCCTTTGATGATCAAGATTAAAGACATTAATGATTAAGTCAAGTTCTAAGATAATGAACAAAGTTAAGGAATTGGCTAGGTTTTAATGTGCACCTTGATCATGGACCTCAAGAGGTCATTATGGATTTTCCTAGCATTATGGGCTTTCCTAGTAATCATGAGCTCCCATGTGGCATTAATAGAGGAAACATATATTCACTTATCTAATTCATCATGTTTAAAAGGATTCAAAGAATATGTAAGTCAATCCATATTCAAGTTTATGTCAAGTTTATTTCATGTCAAGTTTACTTCATGTCAAGTGTATTATTACTTTCTATTTTATAACGTGCCAAGTACCACTTATTTAGGTTGATGTATGTTTTGTGTAGTTGGGGACGTGATGTCTACAATATTTAGAGCAAGTAAAGAATAGAAGGACCATCAAGGACTAGGATATATTGAAACTCTTCTCGGTTGGGTTCCATTGACCAAGATGATCCTATCTTGCAGATATCTTTCACATCATGCCTTAGTTATGTTAGCCAAGTTCGGATCAACAATTTAAGATTTCAAGATGAACAAGTTGTAGTTTTGTATCCATGAACTATGTATGAATCAATATAAGTTAATGTGTGGTGTTTCACTTACTCTAGTTTGTATGAGTATCATTTTTTGAAACCCCCCACTAGAGAACCATGCTTCCTATCAGTAATGTGTATATTTCAAAAGTGGAATGTTATAGAAATCCACAGTTTATGACTAACTTTCTACCCATACATATAAAAAATTCTAGCCTTAGAATTGTTTTTAGGAATATCCTTGCTAGACTTTCAAATGTCCTTCCTAGACTGGTCACAAGTGAACAAGTGAATTTCACTAAGGAGAGGAACATATTAGACAACACACGACTAGCCCAAGAGATAATGCATAATCTTATCTAAGGAACTTCCCTAGCTGAGAACTTGGTATACAAAGAAGATATGTCTAAGACATTTGACTGGGTTGAATGTTCCATTGCATAGGATGTTATGAAAGTCTCAGGTTCCCATATGGTGTCTTAGCTTGCCTAATGATAATTGTGAGTGAACCATGGTTCTTCATTTCTATAAAGAGTGAGACCCAATAGGGGATCCACTCTTCACTGAATTGAAGAAATAGCCCATCCAATCCCAAACGTACCCAAAAGGGTAATAAGGAAAGGAGGAATTTCATTCATTTCTCAAATGGCACATATTATAGAGCATGATAATGAATAAGCAGTGGAACAAAACTATTACAAGGTTACAATAGGAATCATTATACAATTGCTCATCACCAAAAAGGTGATATTACAAAAACTTGAACTAACTACAAAAAACATCCAGTAGCAGAGAGTAACCTAGCCAATCCAAGCTATCCTTAGGTACAATTCTCTTTATATGATCTTCAAGCAACCTTGATCTTTAATACACCTAAACCTGGGTGGAAGGGAACATCACCCAGAACATAGAAAACAACATAGAGGTCAGCAAAGAGTTGAGTATGTACATATATTAAACACTTTGGGCATTATATAGGATTATGAGAGCAAAAAGAGATGTTCCCACAAGAAGGGGCTAATAGCAATTAGGTAAATTCAAAAGAAGTGTAACAAGAGAAATGAGGGATTTAAAATTCAGATTACAAGCATGATAATAAAAGTGTCTTGCCATAACAATCATCCACAAATTCATATTAAAATGATAAACATTTGCATGCATAACCATGTAGACTAAATATACCTAAAATATGGCCATAACACCATAGGATCATGGCCTAAAAATAAATAAGGGTGGAAACGCACACCTCGGGCGGAATACGCACGCCCTATATAAGTATGGTTGTACATAAGTACCACTATTCTAGATAATCTAGTCAAACACGCAACATGCTATAATAGAGTGGCTAGACTATCATTTTAGTCAATATCAAACAAAAGACAACAAGGCAAGAGGGGCCTAAAGACCCATATAACATATCAAATTAATAATCACAGCAGTAAAAGAGATTTATATCAAGAATTAGAAATGTCCATGAATATTAGATTCCTAAGAGAAACAATAGTTCAAGAGATGCCTCATTAAAAGAAATTAGGTTTTAGTCAAATAATGCCCAAAATAAAATAGAGGATGTACATACCTGATCTTCACAGCTAAAGCTTAACTCAATCTATATACTTGGTCAACAAGGTCGAGTATTCATCCTAAGAACACAATATGTGTGTTAGTCAACCTAAGTCAACATGTGTATTTATTCATAGTATAGTCACATATTTAGATCTTACCCTAATTTTTGATCACATGTTGGTATAAGGGTTTGAAGATTATTAAGTGAACATATGACCCATTAGATGTCTATCTTAGTCTTAAAATCCATATCTAGTATGAATATGCTTATGTTACATAAAGCTGTAAAGAACAATATGGATTCATACGAATAGTTGTACCAATGTACATGACTACTCAAAGTGTATCATTATAACCATGCTTTGTATTAGTATCAGTATGTCTCTTTCTAAACATACTACCTTAAATGAAACATTTAGCTACTAAAGTACACAATTTCATCAATTGCTATGTACCAAAAGCATGTACTAACATGTAGATTTGGATTATTAGTGTTAAGGATTCAAGTGGTTAATACATATGTTATAGTTAACATTTACTAGTTACCTTTAGTTTAATAAATCAACATTTATTAAAAGATTCCATAATACTAGAGATTGTAAGAAGACATGGACTGAGTTACATACTTTTGGTTATTAAGTATCCACGTAGTCTATAATCGGTTCACGAATTGTTACTTGTGTACTTATGGTATCGATATCATTAGTTATATAAACATTGTAGCTAATAATATTAGTTAATCAATCATACTCTAGCTGAAGGTGATTCGAAACTGAAATGATAAGAGGCTGGGTACTCACGTCGAGATTCACTTATGTACACGATCTATCTCAAGGTCCTCGTCGGCTTGGATTCATACAGTATATTGAAGATCACTATGGCAAGATGAGCCTGCATCAATGTGTGTCAAGGGTCATACATATATTCACCTGTATGCCACACAACTTGCTGAAACCTTGAGATTGTGTTTGCAACTGCAGCCACACTTTGCAATGCGAGTAGGAGGGATTCCTACTCTTCATGTTTGTTGAAACCTTGGCAACAGTCGATGATATATGGTGAACTTGTGATGATCTCAGTGGCTAGAGATCTGAGCGGTGATGGGTTCCTATGTAGGCGGGATGGTGAGAGAGGTAGAGTGTAGGGAAGCAAGACGCTATGTTGTAGATTGTTGAGTTTGAGACAATGGGTAGTAGGCAACGTGGTGAACAGAATCGAGGCTAATAGAGCAGGTGGTGAGTGCAGAACTACTGTGGAGGATTCTCTATCTATCCAGGATGGCACAAGGGTTGAAGGGAATCTGTATATTATGGAGGTGGGAACCATGACAGCTAATCTCCATAAGGCGTCGTCGAGTCTTACATCCATCATTGTGGATGGTAACCTGCAGATGCCAACACTAAGCTTGAAGAGCAAGGTTGTAAGAGTTTTCCAAGGGAACTGAAGACGAATGAGGTGAATTGATGGAAAGGGCAGCTGCGTGAGGGATCTTAGGTTGGTTGCAGGCCATCAAGTGCCAAAAAAAGGCCCCATGTCGGAGGACCTGACTGCAGGTCATTGGTGAAGTCGGCAGACCAAGGAAGGTAGGTCACAGGAGGAGAAGATGGAGAGTTGCTTGTCTGCTGATGGGGGCACTGGAAGACACCACAACTACAGCTGCACCGAGGGTGGTAGACCATATTGTCTTCTCACATTTAGGGAGGAGGATGACGTCCTTGGCGGATTCCTTAATAGATTGTGTTACTAGTGCTTATTTCGGTGACAGAGAAAGAAGAGGAAAAGGTGGTATCGGTTGTGCATCTGAAGACCTTTGCAGCAGCCGGCAAGTGCAGGTGATCTGGTTCTCACGTGATTGGTGCAAGGAAAGGAGGGAGAATGGGAGGCGGCAGCACTACCTACGATGAAGGGTTCTGTCTGACGTGGTGTTGCCGTCAAGGTTTGGGGGGAAGGAAAGATGGGGCGGCTAGGGTCTTGTGTGCTACCAGAAGAGAAAGGAATGGAAGAGAGGAAAAGGGGTAGCGGAGAGGAGGTGAGGAATTGGGGGAGAAGAAGAAGGGAAAGGGAGGAGAAGGAGAAATGGCCCTACCGGCTGCCTGCGATCCATAGAGAACGTGTTGATCACGTAAGAGGAGGGAGCGGGTCTCCCGGACAAAGAGAACCGGTGGCATGGAATGTAATTATCATGAATACAAGGGTGTATACTAAGTTAAGAATTCAAATTAGTAAATGGTTGTACAATTGATGTTCAATTAATACCAAAATTGATAAGTAGATCAATTAACATGTGAGAAATCTAATGGTGCCATCAATTTCCATTTTGAAGATGTTTAATGGTAGATTTCATTCTTTGTATATCATGCATACATTTAATGTACTCACTAATTTTAATACTTATTACACATTAATTTGATTCATTTCATCTTATACTCCCAAGAATATGTTAGGGTGTCAAATTAGAGTCGAGCACGATATTTGGTGTATTTGTTCCTTAAGTCTTGTTATTGAGTGTATTATGGTTATTTTATCATATATAAAAGGTATTAATGAATTTGTGATAATGAATGGCTCTGATTATTTCTAATGCATTGTGAACTAGGTAGATCAGGTATTCGTTGTAAATATAATCGATTAGGTCCTAGAAAAAGGGAGGCTACAACTATGTGTCTAGATTTGAGTATGTTACAACACTCCACCCGTTAAAGAGGATTTCATCCTTGAAATCCATCCACTGCTATACTTGAGTGCTAGTTTGTTCTACATATCCTCATCATCCACATCATCATGGTCACCATCTTCTCATCTACTCATCATCATCATCATCATCATCATCATCATAATCACCATCATCATTATCATCACCATCATCATCATTATCATCATCATTATCATCATCATCATCATAAACATCATTAACATCTTATTATCTAAAAGGGTCACATGGGAAAAGCTCAGAAATTCCACCATACTGAGTATGTTCACCCTAGCCTATACTATATAGTCATCCTTACCATTTAATTATTAGTGGTATGGGGTATAAAATATTAATTTGAGCTTTGAAGTGAAATTTTACTTTTACCTACATCTGATTAAATACATCCGTTAAGGATAACTCAAGATAAAATCTTAAAATCCATATTAATAGTCGAGGTAAAAAAAATTCCCTTTTTATGGTATGATTAGCAAGGCTCATCTGGAATTCTCAGTTTGGTAGCCTCTACATATGTTTGACATTAATACTAGGAGTTTTCCAGGTTTTACTTATTGTAACCGCTATTAATCATGGTCCTTCCTTAAGTTAGTTTGATTCCTAATGAATAAACTGTCTGAAACTCCACCCCATAAAAGGTTTAAGCTATAACTTAGTGCATAACCTAGGGGAAAAAGGTGGATCCACTAGGTATGATATATATATATATATATATATATATATATATATATATATATATATGAAACTAACTATGTCAGTCTTAGGCCTAGGGTATTAGGGTTGAACATGCCAACCAAGGGTACTTCACTAAAGAGATTCTCTACTACTCAACTTTCTTGTGGTGGAGACTTGGTTCCAAAAACCATCGATAAAATTTGAAAACTTTTCTTTTGTAAATATAAATTAATAATGAAAATAAGTTTGACGATGCAAAACTTGCGGTGAAAAATTCAAAATTGGCGACAAAATCAACTAGAGAACCAAGTCAACCACCTATCACAAAACCACACACATACTATTATTTATCGTCACATCCTTTTACTTAAAGGGTCTAATCCTTCAGACACCACATAGGGCATTTGACTACACCTCAACTATGTTTTTACATGGGAGGGAGAAGGGTTTCCTATTACACATGGTCAAATTCATCAAACCTTAACGAGGTAAGACATCTGCCATTCCCCATGTCACTCTTAAGCATAATTGACACAACCTCATCACAAAACCTAAGGGATTCATAAGGTCATCCAACCATTATGGGAAGAAAATTGAGATTTTCCCAATACTAGTTGGTTTACATTTATAGTGCCCTCTGAAGATAATGTAACCCTATGCAACCAAGCTACTCATCTTCAATCATTAAATAAACAAATCACACTATGGGATATGAGAGAGATGATTACTCATGGGTATCTACTAATACTTGTAGCTTTCTTAGTAAACTATAATTATGAGGCATGACGAGCTCAATGAAAATGGTATCCAATTCTTACATGGATTTAGGTAGATCTATGTGTGACATACTCCATATTGGACGCAAGACATTCCTAAGTATAATATAGCTAATTAGTTCAATCACCTACTATCCATGTAATCATCAACATGTTTCCACCCATGTCATTGTTATATATATATATATATAGAGAGAGAGAGAGAGAGAGAGATCATCGATACATGTTTTTGTACATACCAAGTCCTCCTAGTGGGCATATCTGAGACATGCTAGACAAACAACTAGAATAGGGCCCATAAGGGAATTAGGGTTAAGCCTATATACTAGTGTTCGAGACCACCTACATCTTAACACTAAACTATATTTCCATACTGTGGGGAAAATTAAGTTCAATATCCAGAAGAGTCGACCCCTATTTAGGGAAATTTCTTTATCCATATGGGGTGTTCGATGAACTACGATTCTAAAAATCAATGTCTCAACCAATTAGTGGTTTGGGGAGTGAAAGTGACCAATTTAATCATGGGTTAAACCCTAATTGGCATTCCACTACTAGAAATTAGGTGTATCAACAACCTCTAAGAGTCACCTATTTAATTAAGGGTCAGCCTAGGATAACTTGAAATAGTCAAGTTACCGACTGCTTAGGCTCTGATACCATTTTGTAAAGAGTGAGACCCAATAGGGGATCCACTCTTCATTGAGTTGAAGAAATAGCCCATCCAATCCCAAACATACCCAAAAGGGTAATAAGGAAAGGAGGAATTTCATTCATTTCTCAAATGGCACATATTACAGAGCATGATAATGAATAAGTAGCGGAACAAAACTATTACAAGGTTACAATAGGTATCATTATACAATCGCTCATCACCAAAAAGGTGATATTACAAAAACTTGAACTAACTACAAAAAAACCCAATAGCAGAGAGTAACCTAGCCAATCCAAGCTATCCTTAGGTACAATTCTCTTTATATGATCTTCGAGCAACCTTGATCTTTACTACACCTAAACCTGGGTGGAAGGGAACATCACCCAGAACATAGAAAACAACATAGAGGTCAGTAAAGAGTTGAGTATGTACATATATTAAACACTTTGGGCATTATATAGGGTTATGAGAGCAAAAAGAGATGTTCCCACAAGAAGGGGCTAATAGCAATTAGGTAAATTCCAAAGAAGTGTAACAAGAGAAATGAGGGATTTAAAATTCAGATTACAAGCATGATAATAAAAGTGTCTTGCCATAACAATCATCCACATATTCATATTAAAATGATAAACATTTGCATGCATAACCATGTAAACTAAATATACCTACAATAGGGCCATAACACCATAGGATCATGGCCTAAAAATAAACAAGGGTGGAAACGCACACCCCGGGCGGAATACGCACGCCCTATATAAGTATGGTTGTACATAAGTACCACTATTCTAGATAATCTAGTCAAACACGCAGCATGCTATAATAGAGTGGTAAGACTATCATTTTAGTCAATATCAAACAAAAGACAACAAGGCAAGAGGGGCCTAAAGACCCATATAACATGTCCAATTAATAATCACAGTAGTAAAAGAGATTTATATCAGGAATTAGAAATGTCCATGAATATTAGATTTCCAAGAGAAACAATAGTTCAAGAGATGCCTCATTAAAAGAAATTAGGTTTTAGTCAAATAATGCCCAAAATAAAATATAGGATGTACATACCTGATCTTCACAGCTAAAGCTTAACTCAATCTATATACTTGGTCCACAAGGTCGAGTATTCATCCTAAGAACACAATATGTGTGTTAGTCAACCTAAGTCAACATGTGTATTTATTCGTAGTATAGTCACATATTTAGATCTTACCCTAATTTTTTATCACATGTTGGTATAAGGGTTTGAAGATTATTAAGTGAACATATGACCCATTAGATGTCTATCTTAGTCTTAAAATCCATATCTAGTATGAATATGCTTATGTTACATAAAGCTGTGAAGAACAATATGGATTCATACAAATAGTTGTACCAATGTACATGACTACTCAAAGTGTATCATTATAACCATGCTTTGTATTAGTATCAGTATGTCTCTTTCTAAGCATACTACCTTAAATGAAACATTTAGCTACTAAAGTACACAATTTCATCAATTGTTATGTACCAAAAGCATGTACTAACATGTAGATTTGGATTATTAGTGTTAAGGATTCAAGTGGTTAATACATATGCTATAGTTAACATTTACTAGTTACCTTTAGTTTAATAAATCAACATTTATTAAAAGATTCCATAATACTAGAGATTGTAAGAAGACATGGACTGAGTTACATACTTTTGGTTATTAAGTATCCACGTAGTCTATAATAGGTTCACGAATTGTTACTTGTGTACTTATGGTACCGATATCATTAGTTATATAAACATTGTAGCTAATAATATTAGTTAATCAATCATACTCTAGCTGAAGGTGATTCGAAAATGAAATGATAATAGGTTGGGTACTCATGTCGAGATTCACTTATGTACACGATCTATCTCAAGGTCCTCGTCGGCTTGGCTTCATACAATATATTGAAGATCACCATGGAAAGATGAGCCCGCATCAATGTGTGTCAAGGGTCATACATATATTCACATGTATGCCACACAACTTGCTGAAACCTTGAGATTGTGTTTGCAACTGCAGCCACACTTTGCAATTTGAGTAGGAGGGATCCCTACTCTTCATGTTCGTTGAAACCTTGGAAACAGTCGATGATACATGGTGAACTTGTGATGATCTCAGTGGCTAGAGATCTGAGCGGTGATGGGTTCCTATGTAGGCGGGATGGTGAGAGAGGTAGAGTGTAGGGAAGCAAGCCGCTATGTTGCAAATTGTAGAGTTTGAGACAATGGGTAGTAGGCAACGTGGTGAACAGAATCAAGGCTAATAGAGTAGGTGGTGAGTGCAGAACTACTGTGGAGGATTCTCTATCTATCCAGGATGGCACAAGGTTTGAAGGGAATATGTATATTGTGGAGGTGGGAACCATGACAGCTAATCTCCATAAGCCGTCATCGAGTCTTGCATCCATCATTGCGGATGGTAACCTGCAGATGCCAACACTAAGCTTGAAGAGCAAGGTTGTAAGAGTTTTCCAAGGGAACTGAAGACGAATGAGGTGAGTTGATGGAAAGGGCAGCTGCGTGAGGGATCTTAGGTTGGTTGCAGGCCATCAAGTGCCAAAAAAAAGGCCCCATGCTGGAGGACCTGACTGCAGGTCATTGGTGAAGTCGGCGGACCAAGGAAGGTAGGTCACAAGAGGAGAAGATGGAGAGTTGCTTGTCTGCCGATGGGGGCACTGGAAGACACCACAACTACAGCTGCACCAAGTGTGGTAGACCATATTGTCTCCTCGCATTCAGGGAGGAGGATGTCATCCTTGGCAGATTCCTTAATAGATTGTGTTACTAGTGCTTGTTTCGGTGACAGAGAAAGAAGAGGAAAAGGTGGTATCGGGTGTGCATCTGAAGACCTTTGCAGCAGCCTGCAAGTGTAGGTCTGGTTCTCACGTGATTGGTGCAAGGAAAGGAGGGAGAATGGGAGGCGGCAGCACTGCCTACGATGCAGGGCTCTGCCTGGCGTGGTGTTGCCGTCAAGGGATGGGGGAAGGAAAGATGGGGCGGCTAGGGTCTTGTGCGCTACCCGAAGAGAAAGGAATGGAAGAGAGGAAAAGGGGTAGCGGAGAGGAGGTGAAGAATCGGGGGAGAAGAAGAAGGGAAAGGGAGGAGAAGGAGAAATGGCCCTACCGGCTGCCTGTGATCCGTAGAGAACACGTTGATCGCGTAAGAGGAGGGAGCGGGTCTCCCAGACAAAGAGAATTGGTGGCATGGAATGTAATTAGCATGAATACAAGGGTGTATACTAAGTTAAGAATTCAAATTAGTAAATGGTTGTGCAATTGATGTTCAATTAATACCAAAATTGATAAGTAGATCAATTAACATGTGAGAAATCTAATGGTGCCATCAATTTCACATTTTGAAGATGTTTAATGGTAGATTTCATTATTTGTATATCATACATACATTTAATGTACTCACTAATTTTAATACTTATTACACATTAATTTGATTCATTTCATCTTATACTCCCAAGAATATGTTAGGATGTCAAATGAGAGTCAAGCACGATATTTGGTGTATTTGTTCCTTAAGTCTTGTTATTGAGTGTATTATGGTTATTTTATCATATATAAAGGGTATTAATGAATTTGTGATAATGAATGGCTCTGATTATTTCTAATGCATTGCGAACTAGGTAGATTAGGTATTCATTGTAAATATAATCGATTAGGGCCTAGAAAAGGGGAGGCTACAACTATGTGTCTAGATTTGAGTATGTTACAATTTCCATAAATGGGAGGACTGGAGGTTTATTCCTAACGACTAGGGACTTAGACAAGGAGATATGTTAACCTCAATTCTCTTCATCCTAACCCAAGAATTCCTGGGTAGACATGTGAAAAGAGACATGAATTTAGGTGAACTTGAGATATTTATAACCAGGGGCATTGGGCGTGCACCACCATAGCTTATGTTTGTAGACGACCTGATCTTCTTCATCAACCTAAAGGAAAACACTATAAGAGGTATCCAAGATCTCATCAGGGCCTATGAAGAAACATCAAGACAAAGGGTGAATAGAGGGAAGTCAACCATCATACTCGGGAGTTCAAATGAGGATAGGGCTCAATTCCTATCCAAGTCATGGGGATGTCCTTCTGGTTCAGAACCAATACAATACCTAGGAGTGCCCCTTATCCCTGGCAGGATCCAAATCAGAAACTATGTAAACCTAGTAAAAAGGATTATTGGGAGACTCACCTCATGGGATGGTAAGCTACTATCCGTCCCCGAAAAGATGACGTTGATATGATCGAATATTTCGTCATCCCCATCTACAGCCTAACATCATGTGCAACCCCATTATCTATTGTTAGGTGGAGTGAGAGAAAGATGGTCGAGTTCCTATGGGATTCATACGAGGGACATGCTTGTGACATTGGGTAAGATGGGATAAGATCTCCAGGCCTTTAAATGAAGATGGACTAGGAATGTATATGATTAGGGATAGATTCAATGCCCTTCTTATGAAGGCATCACAGAACATCCTTGTTTAAGAATCCATCTGGGTCTCCTTCTATCGAAAAAATATGGGAGAAATCATTGGAGCCTATTCCAGGAACATCCTTGGTTCCTCAAGAGTAATAGAAGAGCCTCTATTTATTGGAAAAGATTATGGGACATTTTCCCTCTAGTTATGTCCAACACACAATGTGATGTGAAGGAAGGGGATTTACCATTTCGGAACGCCTAGTGGGTGGACTTACACATGACCCAATGGAAGACAAAAGGGGTAGCAATAAAACCTAAACTTACTATTAAAAGCCTTACCCTTTGGGAAGGAGGGTGGAATCCTGAGAGCATTGCCACCTTATTGAACAGAGAGAGGGATGCGTATCATTGAACACTATAGAGATGGAGATATCAAAGGGACGAACACACCTATTTGGTGTCCAATAGAGGATGGATCTTTCACTATATAATCAACAACTAAGATCCTACGAGATAATAACCATGGTGCCATCTTGACCCACCTGACCCAATCGAAGTGGATATGGCATTGTGCCTTATCGGCTTAGATTTCCACCCCTAGTTGAAAAATCCTTAGTAGGTTGACCCCCTCCCTGGAGATACCACAAACACTTCAACCTTATCTCTTCCCTTTTGTAGAACCTTGGTTGTGAATGCAGATACATTTACAAAGAGGCCAACGTGCTATCACGCCGACTAGCCGAATATGGCACATGCCTTCTTGAGCAATATAAATTAAGCCAATTGGCTGATATGCCAAAGCTGGTTAGAGGTGTATATAGACATGAATCTTGGGGAGTGGCTTAAGAAAGGACAGGCCTTCCGCAAGCAATACCAAGGAGAGTAGATTCGCGACCACACAGATACAGAGGGTGTAGATGAGACAATGATTCTACTTTTGTAGAGCATGGATACCGCTTAGCGGAGTGGTTGCTAGTTTTTTCCTTTTTGTTTGGATCGAACAACAATGTACTTTTATCTCCTTTTTGGCCTATTGGGGAGCGGAATTAATGGGATTCCCCCACGTATTACGAAAAAAGTACTGAAATGATCCAAGGTCAAACCCGTGGACGTAACCGTTATTTCCTAGTTTCCCCATCGTATATCCTTTTGTTTTTCTCTACATAATAATATGGAAAATGCTAGCAGAACCCAGTATTGCATACTGCAGTGTCCTTGCCAAATCCAATATGGCATAATGGTCTCATCCATGCGAGTAACCATACGCCCTGAATTATCAAGGAGATCCTATTTTGATTCTTCGAATCATGACACATTCAGACGTAAAGCCCGAAAAGCCAAATTAGCATGGCATAATCGTTTTGGTGATCCCTTGTTGTCAAGATGGTGTTGTATTCCAGGATGAGAGGAGCTCAACTTACATATGATATTGGTTACATTCGAAAGTATACCAAAATTAACCGGTACGATCATGTGCTCAACAGTTCAATTTGAAGTAACAGTGGTCGATTTGGAAGCAAAGAACAACAATAAAGAGTTCAGCACTCAGGAGCGAGTCACTATGTCGTCGATCCAAGTCTCCGCAGCGCATCGTTGGCCGCGGGGAGCGAGTCGTCGATCCGGAGGGCCGACTCGTATGCGGACTTGGCGTCCTCCCACAACTCCTTGTACTCATAGCACTCCCCGAGCAAACACCAGGCCTTGGCGTTGGCAGGGCTGAGCCCGGTGGCCTCCAGCAGGTCGGCGACGGCTGAGTCGACCCGTCTGCGGCGGTTAACCGCCATGTGGAGCTCAGCGCGCTTTATCAGGGCTTCACCTCGCTCACGCGGCGCCAGCGATTTGGCCGCTGGCGGGGAGAGCGCGGCGTCGAGGGACCGGAGAGCCGAGATGCGGTGGCCCTGGATCTCGAGCGCGAGGCCCTTCAGGATGTGCGCGGCGGCGTCGCGAGGGTCGAGGGCGATGGCGCGATCGGCTTCCTCTCGGGCGGCGCGGGCCAGGGTGGGGTTGGGGTTGGGAGAAGCACGGGCGCGGGCTAGGAGTTGGGCTCCCTGGATAAAGTGGTGCCGCGACTGTACAGTAGCGCGGCCCCGGCGACGGAGGCGTGCGAAGGCGGCTCTCGGGAAGCGGGAGAGGGCGAGGCCGAGGGTGACCGTCAGGATGAGAATTAGGGCCTGCACGACCACTTCGGAGGACAGGTTCGGGAAGGCTTCCATTAGCGCCGCCATCCCCTATGCGTTCCGCTGCTAAGCTGTACAGTGTCCCTTCTCTCTCACCAGTCCGTTAACGGCCGCTGCCTGCAGTGGGCGGACGGCTGGCGCTCGGTGTTGGAAAGGCAGAGTGAGTATGGACTGTGTGGTCAAATAGATTGAATATTACGTCGCAATTTATACTGGAAATCGACAAAACTTGGATCTCCTTTTTTTTATTTAGGAATTTGGGGGATTTCTATTCGTCATATTCTTCTTTGGGCTAAGAAAAAGTTTTTACATGGCGTCCGTTCTCTCAAAATTAGAATACGACCAATTGTAACTCTAGACCGCTATGACTCAAGGAGTCAAGGGGCCCAAAAAGATGGGTGGGGACCATGCTATCAAAAATCGCCACCCGGAAAAAACGAAGGAGCTCCGTCAAAATCAGAAAAACCAAGCTTCGATAAGGCGTCAAACTCTCTAAAGACTCACCCCAGTATTTGTATCTCTACAAGGTTTAATCCAAAATAGTTTAGTTAAGTGTAATGATATTGAAGACCTCTCGTATCCTCTTGAAGTATGCCATCTCAACCTGATCCAACCAGTAAACCCCTCTAACTGACGCAGGCATCCTGGATAGGTTGACAAACCTATAGGTTTCAGCTAGGCCTGCTCCATATTCCGCTAGTTTGAGTGTCTGATTGTTGACTTCTCTATGTACAAGGTGGCAACCCCACCCACAATTCCTAAGCACCCATTTTATATTGTTCACTTCTCATTTATACCTCCATGGGGGTTCTTGAGCCTCGTTTAGAACTCTAACCAAGGTATGATTGTCACATTCCATCCATAGTCTATCGATTCTATTAGCGCATCCAAACTCCAAACCTATCTCTAACGCCTTAACGCATGTGTTGAGGGAGTCATAACATTGTGTTGGTCCAATATAGCCTAGGATAATGTTACCTAATGAGTCTCTGATCCCCCTCCCAAGGCCCGACCTGATGCATGTAGCTCATGTGTTCTCCATTTTATAGCTCCAATGTTAAGCTTTGTCTCCAGTGTATCAGGGGGTGTCCATTTGATTTCCTTATGTTTGAACCTCACCACTTTTAGCTCTTGATTAACCCCAACCATAATCCATTTGTTGGCTCTCCCAATTGATGTTCCTAGTTCTCTACAGATAATGTCTCTGAGCGTGATCCTACTTATGAAACAAATCTTGCTCTAGATTCTATCCGCAAACATCCTAATTCCTTCAAATCTGCTGGAGCATCTCGCGGTCCAAATGCACCAAAGGGTAATAAGAGGAAGTGTGTCCCTAATGAAGCTCAACCATGTGTTCTGAGAGGCCATGCTTAGACTTTTGTATAGGGAGGATATTGTGTCCTGATTACCGTAAAAGGGATCTACGTCCATGTCCATGTCAATGATGGCTCCAACTTTCCTCCAAACTAATCTTGCTATTTCTCCAAATTTGGGACGGTGGTCTATGGTTTCTATGTTGCCGACTCGACAACATTCACACCTGGAGACTATAAGGATATTGCAACTTTTAATGCGGTCATTTGTTGGGATCACTTTCTTGATTAATTTCCATGCAAAGATATTAACCTTAAGTGGAAGATGTGTGTTCCAGATCCATCTATATCCTAGGTGGTTTAAGTCAGAGACTCCACTGATCGTTCTTCTTAGAGTTGGCCCTGCTGATGCGACTGAGAAGATGCCATCCTCCCTCTAAGTCTAGATAGGCTGGTATGGGATATCAGAGTTTAAGGTTATCTTATCCATAAGGGTTCTAACTCCCTCTTTTGAAATCAACTCTCTAAGCCTAGGTGTGTCCCATGAACCGTCCTGAAGTTGTGTTTCTCTAAGCTTAAGATTTGGGTCAATCTCTACATTCCAAATTCCATGTTCTCATACTATTGTTAATGCCCCCATTCCGCCCTCTAGAAAGGTATCTCGCCTCGTCCTATTTCCCATATAGTGTTTCTCATAATTAGTGGGAAGCAATCCCAGAATCTCTTCCAATAGACTGATGATTTGCACCATCTTCTGATATACCAAGGGTGTTATGTGTCTTGGTCATAGTTTGTCCGCTTATACTTATTCCTATAAAATTGGGCCCATAAAGATTCCCCTTTTAGGATCCCCAAGTTGCTTTCATTAGGAAACTTCTATACTTGCTTCTCATGTTTGGTATTCCCACTCCTCCTTCCTCCATGGGTTTGGATACCTTTTCTCAACTAACCCAATGTCTCCTCTTATTACCATCCCGAGCTTCCCATAGGAAGTTTGCCATTTTCCTCTCAATATTTTGGATGGTTGTCATAGGCATCTCACAAGCTCCTAAGATATGTATGGGGATTGAGGCCAATACTGATTTAATTAGTGTTAATCTCCCAAGAAAAGATAGCAATTTTCTGGCCCATGAGGCCATCCTATTGCTGATCTTGTTGACTATCTTATCATAGTATCTATTGAGCATCCTTCCTGGAACTAGGGGGACCCCAAGGTATGTGATGGGTTCTTTGGTGCACTCACAACTCCATTCAGATGAGATCTCATTATGCCTAGCCTCTGTTTTGGAGCCTAGCATAATAGCCAACTTTCTCTTATTAATGGTATGTCTAGAAGCCTCTTCAAATCTCTTTAATATGTCCCATAGGGACGTGGTTGTCTGGCCCTCCACGTTAACAAAAAAGATGAAGTCATCTGCAAACATAAGATGTGATGGTGCTATGCCCCCTAGTTTTGTATCTATTGATAAGACCTTCCTCTGTTGTTTTCTTGATGTGTCTATTCAACGCTTCATGTTCTTGTCTTAAGAGAAAGGGTGAAAGTGGGTCTGCTTTTCTCAGACCCCTGTGGGTCGTAAAGAATCCAAAAGTTTGGTCATTCATGAGAATAGTGAACCATGCCCCTTTGAAGATATTCATGATTTCATGAGACACCCTAACTTTGAATCCTATCTGTTGGAGTATCGCCTCAATAAAAGTCCATCCATCCTATCAAAAGCTTTGGACATGTCTATTTTAAGAGCTAAATTCTCTTTATGTTCTCCCCCTCTAAAACAATCTATCATGACTTCACTGACCAATCTAATGTTGTCCCTTGTATTCCTATCCTTTACAAATGATGCTTGGTCTGGTGAAATGATCTTAGTTAGGAGCGTGGTAATCCTCGCTAGGATGATCTTGGAGACTAACCTAAGGGATACATTTCCTACACTGATCGTCCTGAAGTCAGACAGCTTTTGTGGGTTGTCAATTTTGGGGATAAGAAATAGATGCACACACCTGATGCCCCTGTGAATCTCCCCACTCGCTAGGCAGTGTTGTACAAATTTGATTAGGTCATCCTTAACATATTCCTAGGCTTCTTTGTAAAAAGCCATTGTGAACCCATCTGGTCTAGGTGCGCTATCATCATCCATGCTCATAAGGACTTTGTGAATTTCTTCTGTCTTGATTATCTCCTGAATCATCCTATTGTCTGCATCGCTAACAGATCTGGGTAAGATGTTTGTGAAGTTTTGTACCTCCCTATAATCTATAGCTATGAATAGCTTCGTGTAGTATGTGACTGATTCATGTCCTACTTCTTCTATCCTTGTTGCCCATGTCTCATCCTCTCTCTGGATCTTGTCTATTATAGAGTGCTTCCTACAAGCTTTGACGAGGGTATGGAAGAATTTTGTATTATTCTCCCCATCTTTAAGCCATTTTATGCTAGATTTTTTCCTCTAGTTTATCTGTTCCCACTTAAGCCATTCTTTAAGTTTTTTTTTCAGCCACAAAGATTTCATTGACCACCAATGGATCATCTAATGCATCCCCTAGTGTCTGTAGTGTATTAACCTTCCTATGTAGGGCTTTAATATTATCTAAATTTTTCTCTACCTTAGACTTGTTCCAGGTTTTAAGGAATTTCTTAATGAGTTTTCTATTTTTTGAAGTGCCTATAGGATGGATCTCCCCATGAGTCTAGGGTCCAATTGTCCTGAATGATTTAAAGATATCCTTATGTCTAAGCCACATCTTGTGGAAGTAAAAGCTGGATGGGGAACCCTAGAAGTCTCTATGGGAAACACAGAATAGGAGTGGGCAATGGTATGATGCTCTGGTACGAACTAGGTGCTCTTTAGGTATCATGCCAATGGAGGTTAGTAAAACCTCTGTCTAGCCTACCCTAGACATTGGGTAGACCCTCTTGTTTGTCCACCAAAGTGAACCGGTTGCATAATATATGTATCTCTTTCACACCCATACTCTGCACCTAGGAATTAAAATCTCTTATGTCTCTATTGCTTGGTTTGTTGACCCCCACTCTCCCATCCATGTATCAATATATGTTGAAGTCTCCCACTATGATACAAGGTGATGTCTCTAGTGTCCCTTGTTGATTTTGTAACTCTAGCCAAAGATCTACTCTATCAGTTCTATTGCATGATGCATATATGAAGGTAATCCTGATATTGTTACCTAGAATATTATAGCATATAGAGATTTGTTATTTAGACATTGATACTAGGGTTGTATTAGTGTTGGAGTTTGCAAACGCCCATATCTTACCCCCTTCCACCCCATTTTCAACTAGCAAATCCATATTTTTATTCGGTAGGACCTCACTAGCTAGCCCGCTCATGGTCTATGAAAGGTTAAATGATCCCTAAGACGAAGAGACCCTTTTCATGTGCTAAGGTTTTTAATCGTTCTGTTGTCCTATTATTATCTATCGCTCGCAAGTTCCATACAATGAACTTATCCTTTGTAAGATGGACCGCCTAGAAACACTAGCCTATGTAAGATATCAAGGTTCCCCCAGATCCACTACCTCAAGATCCTCATCTGATCCATCCAGAATAACTATTCCCCCCCCTTTTGAACCTCTATGGAAGTGACCCCAAAACTCCCTGATGCCGGCTAAAAGATATTGTCTACCCTATGAGATGACCATGAGGAGCCCATGTACATATCATCCCTGGATAGACCTAAGCCTAACCTGGTTACTCTAGAAGATCCCCCTTTGAAAGTATCACTGACCCTCTCCGATAGATCCTCACCAAAACCATGATCACACCACCCATGTTTCGCTTTGTTTGATTCAAAGCTTTCTCTCTTCGACCCTAGTGCAACAGGGAGAGAGACGGTCGAAAAAAAACTACAAGCGAGTGAAAAAAAAGGATATGACATGCATGCCATGATTATATTTGCTTGGGATGTTGTTTCCTTCTCCCATGCTTTCTGTGTCCTTCCTTATGATTATTGCTAGTATGTCTCTGAACCTCCTACATTTGATCTACTGTTTAGAGCTTGTGACTTCCTCTGATGTTTTCTGTAGCCTACTGGTTGTTTCACCCTACCTGTCGGATGTATGTATAATTGCACTATCCGCCTTGCGGTTGGTACATGGTAGCTTTCCCTCTTAGTTGTCCTCCATCATACTTTTGCTCATTTTTTCTCCGTGTCCGTTGGGTATCCGTCCACCTTTTCTCTTGGCATTCCTAATGTATCATTGCATTTGTCCCTCACCGTAGTTCATCGGTGGAGCATTGACTGAGAAGCAAGGTTGTCTTAGTTACTAACACTGAGGAGCTGAAGGGATTACCTGTGGGTTCGTGCTCTGCTCCTCTCCATGTTCCAATTGAGGAGAACTATCTTTGGATCATTGTCATTGTATTTGTTGTCTTGTCTTCTACTCTATACGATGTTGCAGACCCTCTCTATTGTATGTTGGTAGACAAAATGTTGGGGCTGGTAGTGCACCCTTCCTGAGTAGAAGTTTGACCAAATCTCCCTCATCGCTCTTTCCATCCCCCATTCCCAGGTTTAGGGTTGAATCTCTTGGAGACCTAAGAATCTTGCTGTTTGGTATATTGTGATCTTTATTTCTTCCATGTATACAACTAGGATGACTTCATTGGGTGGCTTTGCTACTTTGATCTTGACTAGAATGAGGATGTATGAGACATCTATTGTGCTCTGCCTCCAGTTGGAGCATCCCACCAGTTCCCCCCACAAATCTGCAATCTTGTCAATGTTATCAATGCTACAAAAGTGAATAAGGATACCTTCGACCAACAGCCATCTCCAATTTGGTGTTCCCTCCTCCTATATGAAGTCCCATGGTCTACTAACCAGTTTGATACCTCTGGATTTAAAGGGTGAGAGGATAGGCATGAAGCGAGGTGGATGAACAATAATTGCTTCCTAGGATCTAGTTTTGAGGATGTAATCGGCCAAAGGATATACATCCCACAATGCCCCTTCCACTTTTGACCAGTTAATGTCCCTGTACCAAGATAGGATTGAGGTGGATTTCATATATGGCGCCACCTCTACCCAGAGATGAGCTAGGTTGTCAACTAAGATTGCTCGAGTGAAAGTCTCTGTCACTAGTTGTGGTGACAGTGTAGGGGGTTGTTGTGGGATGGTTCTATGTCTTGGCAAATGTCCCAAGGCTAGGAAGAATCTGTGGTCAAATGGTGGGGGTGGTGGTGGAGGTACTTGGTCGATGTTGGGATTTGGAAGGTTTCTATAGACACCCCCTTCTATCCTCCTCTTTTTGGATGGATAGCTTGTTGTCATGTACTCGCGACTACCTCATGCAAAATAAAGCCATCCTATAGGGCATTCTCCCTTCCATTGACCGCTCTCAAGGAACGCGTGGTAATATTCCCACGATGGCCCAGGTCCATTCTTCATCCGCTCTAGGTATGACTTGTCTCCCATTGGTGAGAGTTGTTGATATTTTTTCTTACTCACCTTCATTTTCCAGTCGTCTTTGTCCTGCCCAGATGTATCTTCGACATGTTGATCTTCGACTTGGTGGAGGTCCTTCCTTCCCGTCTTGTCCCCAGTTGTATCTTCCTCTTCAGGGTTTCTAGTATCTTCAGTTGTGGCTTCCTTGTTGATTGTCGCCAAGCTTGGTGTCGACTTGCTCCTCGTGACTTTGCTCCAATATGGTTATGCAACAGCGTGGTCTCTGCTTCGAAGTGTTCCTCCACTGATCAACCCCTTCTTGACTTGGCAGACCAGACCAACCTCGAACGGAAGGAGGTTGCTTGGAGAGACATGAGTCTGAGCACAATGATTAGTAGATGGTGGTTGAATCAGGTGGGAAATCATCGCTGGATTTGGTCGTTCCGGTTTTAGGGTTTCTCCTCAAAACCCTAGATCTATGGAGTTTAGGGTTATCTATTGGATCTAGTGCAAGGGAGAGAAAGGGGAGGACTAGGGTGTTGTTATTGGTGCAGTTATCCTTGGGGTGTTGGTAGCAACCCAACTTGGCAAGGCATGGGGGGTACCAACACGGGGTGCCCTAATTCCTATAGAGATGATGGAGCCCAGTTCTAGAGAGAGAGAGAAATTTCACTTGCCCTTCACATATGGTTTGATCCTAAATCTGGTGAGAGGGGGATTCTTACGCATATGTGAGCGTCGATGTGAGTTCTATAGATTTTTGTTACTCCATTCTCATGGAGGGACGCTTCTTATGTGGTATCTTTAGATTGCATCACTCACTCAAAATAAGGATGGTTTATGAGTCCTCTAAAGTCAAAAGTAATATTCACTCTTGCATTTATGTGAAGCATTACTTGGTAACAATATAATGAGGATCATATCTTATCATGATTTGGCTCAAGATAAGAGTTGTAGTTATAATAAGAATGTGAGTAATAGAGTTTTTGATTTGTAATACTCTAGATTTGCTTATAACTCATCCCTTTAAGTTGTCCTGAGGTGGAAGGGTGTATTTGACTTTCAAAAGGTTTACCTTAGATCATGGGATGGTTCTCTGAGCATATCTTTGCAAAGGGAGGTCGTGTAACTAAAGAAGTGAATCAAAAGGACATCAGAAGAGTGACTGCAAAGGCATAGTCAAAGATACTTCTTTCACTCAATTTGATAATTAGATTTGAAAAGGTAAGTTGGTTTAATCAAGTTAGTGACACTCTAAGCCACCTTACAGACAAAACTCAACAATGTGCAATGTAATGATTTTCCTTTAGACCCTAACATGCTCATACATATGCAAATGGAAGTGATGTCATCATCATGGTGTGAAACTAATTCAACACCAAATTTCACTACATGATTTATTTGTATACCACTTGTGGTACCCATAGAATGCTCCTCCTAAATAGTCATCTAACTACAATTGGCCTTTTAGCCTTGGAGAACAATCTACTATCTTCATTTGCAACATTGTATAATTTACTTGAAGTGAATTATTGATAACTTCTAGCTTGATGATCAAATCTTAATTTACTACTCATAAAATATAAATAAAATGGATAAATGTTGAATTAGACTTAGTTAGATCACATACATTCATTTCTTATCATATCTCAATTCAACCAATGATTTCCTTCTCTTGTTTCATCTTTAGATCTTCATAATGATAGTACTTCATATACTACTATAATTTTTTAGAGAGAATATGTCTATTGTTTCTTCAATTATATTACTAAGATCATAAGAATTAAAAGTGAAGACTTGCATATAGGTGAGATTTCTAACTTCAGCCCAAGAATTGGAAAAATAGAAGGTTTTAAGGTTGAGACACCTTAATATGTAGTCTTATATTAAAGGCATGTAATTAAGGGGAGGGCGTCACAACTTGTGCCCGTATGCCTTCTTTTTCATTGTAATAATTTAGTTTTATATTTTTTTTCTTTTAAGGTATGTAGTAAACTCTAATTATATTATGAGTTATTTGTTCATTTCAAAATTTAGTGTTTAATTTATCACTTTGACCCCCAAAGTGAAAGTATAGAGTTTCATGTTAATTTCATATATCCATCGACATCAAAATTAACTACATTAGTCATGAATGACCTGCTTAAGGACATTAGATGACCAAAACTTATATTCAAAACACTTATAAGCCCTAGTATCTAGTATTACACATCTCATTCATCAATAATAACAAAAGAACATAAAATTTTGGTTGAAAGCCCTAGTTTACTGCATAAATAAACTAAACGGTCCAAATCATATAGCATATCCAAAATTTAGTATATACTAACTTTGAGAAGTAATGCACGACTATATAACCCAACACAATGATTGTATCATTTGAGATTCATCATTTACAAAAAGAACCATTTTTGGGTCATAGAATCCCATATTTTGGAAACTCATGCACAAGTGCTTCGTGTCCATATATCTCTTTATTTCTCAATAGAAATTCAAATAATTATTAGAGATACACCTAAAGTTACATTATTTTTATATAAATTCATAATTTTTTTTTCAGTCAATATTATTAAATTTCAACTCAAGCAACTAAGATATGCAAAAACTACCAAATTTTGGCATAAGTTGGCTAAAGTTTCATATTTCAAGAAAAACAATTTCTTTATAGTAAAATTGAATTCTAAATGTTAGATGAGTTTAAACAATGGAAAATGTCTATATGAAAAACATAGAACTGGAACTTCACCTATAATTTCCAAAGCGGTTTAGAAGAAGCATAGATTGAGGGGGAGAAATTCACATTGTTCACATTCTAAATCCCCTTAATACAGAAGGAAAAGGTATAACTTCAATATCCTTTTCAATATGTTTAAGGAATGGTTTGTCATTGTCAAAAAGGGGGAGAATGTTGACCTAGAGGTTATACATTATCCATATTTTGATAATGACTTAACCATTCCATTCATATGTATCTAATATGTGTATTGAAGATTGATTTCAGGTGTTAGATACATGAAAAGGATCAAAAATCAAAAGCCCTAATTTGCTCAAGTTCAAGTCAAAATCTATACAAGTGTGTATTTTTGGAAATCTATGTAAACAACCTTAGAATATTTTTGTAATCACTTGTATTGGTGAATTGGCTTGTAACTAAGATGAGAAAATTATTTGGGACACTAAACACCAAGTTTTAATCACTTTAGATGCACTTTAGAAACCTTGAATTTTCCCATTTATGGTTCAGTTGTATCAATTTAGTTCAATGAGATAACATGGTTGAATATCTAATTTGTTCATCACTCACATAATGAGCAAGAAAGTGAAATCCAAGCCTGAACAAAAAACTAGATTCACAAGTCTTAGAAATTAGATTTCACTACAAAAATTATTGTTGTCATCTCAATCTATGTTAAAGAAGAAAGAGTTGTGAAAAAGAGAAAAATACTATGACTTCTTATGTTTGAAAAGAGTATAAAGTGTATAACATATAAAATTGAGATAATGAAGTAGTCAAAAAATCTAAAAAATTGGTGAAGAGTCCAAGTTCAATGTTGGACTGGGTGATAACTCTCAAAATCACTTCCAAACTATTAATCCTCCTTCAAACTCAAGCTATCACATCTTTAAAGGTCATTTGAGGTGCTTGTCACTGTAATCAGTTCATATAGATACTTTGATTGCTTGGGTACATTGAATATTTTCCAAATGTTTCTTGTTCATCATATCACCCCCATTTTCAAGATAACCTACCAACTATGTCACAAAAGACCTTGATTGCAATTCTAATCACAAAGCTTGGCTTTCCATCGTTATTCCATGATTTGATGTTAACACTAATGTATCCCTAAACCTTTCACACATACCAAACATGATTGTTTCATCATTATTCCATCATTTACCATACAAGACACAAGAAATATCCCCTAAACCCTAGTTTGGTAGAATCTTTAGGTAGTCACTAATCAAACACCATAGATGGTAAGCTTGACTATGAGGGACAACCTCACAATGCTCATCAATCACTGAATGATGTGCACTAGAGAAATACATGTTCATCTTAAGCAATTTACAAAGGGTCTTATTGAAAGAACTCATGTACTTGTCATCCAAAGATGATTATTTTGGGTAATCCATTAATTCCATAGTAAGTGAAAAAAAATCTTTGCAATATGTAAAGAATTAAATGTATTGTTGGAAAGCAAAGTATATCATGTTAGAGAATTTGTATACTACAACAAAGAGGCAATTGTGTCTCCATGCAGGTAAACCAAACACAAAACCCATGCATATGTCATACCAAGGGTGATGTAGAATAATAAGAGGTGATAATGAAAGACTCAAATGTGAAAGCAATGGACCACCCAACGAATGTGTTATCTCCAAAGAGGGAGGAGAAGTGGAGGCCATGGGGTTTGGGGGTACCAAGCAAGGGGAGGGAGTGGGATAAGATCAAAATGATTGTGTCATGAATGACAATACGTCGGTGCTTCACCAAAACCTTACTAAACAACTTACATATGCTTTAACTAGGTTACTACCTAAATATATATGAACGAGACCAATTCAATATTAAACATGTCAAACTAGAATTCAATATTTACAAATAAATCTCATTGTTAAGTTGAAGAATCATATTAATGACTACTAGGTCTAGGGTCTTATGATACGATACATGTCAGACAATACATACTTGTTCAACATAATCACATGAAAGTGTTTTAATGCTAACTCCTATCGGTCCACATGTTACATCATTTTGAATTTAATATACTTCTACCTCAAGTGGAAGGCATAATATTTTGAGGAATCCTTTGCGACAAGGGTCATAAAAACCTGATTATTCTTTATTCACATTTGTATTTTAGAATTATAAAATAGTCATAGAAGTATCACAAAATTTGGCAAATATTAAAGAAAAAAAACTTATGTTTATTTAATTATTTATTATTATAAGGAATTCTCCTTTCGAGTAATTATCCTTTGTTGCAATATTTTTATAATACATGTTAAGGAAATACAAAATATGGTTATAAGGCAAATGTATACAGACTAAGGTTGTACATTTGCTAGTCCTAGACTAACTTCAATTTTGGTTTCATCCTAGATCCTACACTTTTCCTAACTCCAATGTTTCATCCTATCTGGTTCAAAAGTCGTGATGATTGATTTAGGATAATTGGACCAAAGAACATTAAACAATATCTTGTATGAGTGAAACAAAAAAAAATGTTTATGTTAACATTACTATTTTAAAGGGTTGTGGGGAGTGGACTACAAAATGATTAATGCTAAAAATTAGAGGTAGTGTATGACTTGTCAGATATAATATTACTTGAGTACTGGAAGTAAATACTTGCTAAACTATGACATGACTTGAAGTAACATAGACATATACATAATTAAAGTTGTATTTTGTAATATTGTATGAAAAGATATTCAAAATGTTATATAAAAAATTATAGTAGTATGGAATTAATGTTAGAAAAAAGTAAAGGATATATTACCTACCAAGGTGAGCTTGTGACTAGAAGTGTGTCGATTAGAAATAAGGAGGTTAAATATGGTAGCTCATGACATCAAAATGTACAAATATTTTAGTTTAACTACACATATGCAACTTATCACAACAAAAATGTAGCAAAATAAAACGACTAATAAACCTTCTTTCATATTTTGTAACTAGAAATAATTTAGTGGTTATGACTACTGTTACAAAATGTTTCTTATTTGAGTTAGTCCTTGGTCCAAGAAATTTCCCTTGCTAGTTTCAGCTTGGTTAGGTTTGGATCAATGTACAACCATAATATATACCCCCTTATGAGGCTCTATCAACTAAGGGATAGGTAGACAGACATGCATCTATATCAAAGTATAGGTTTCTAGGCATAATTCTCTTGATATACATAGGGGCAAGCAGTGGTGTTGGTATAGGTGAAGGGTGTTTCACCTCCCACTATCCCCATCCAACCACTAAACAAGCTCTTTTTATAATTATATACGGATGACCACAGATAGACACCTAGACTTATATTCTAGGTCTAGTGGAATGCAAGGATAAAGGGGAAGGTGGAGAAATAATATAAGTCTATTATAGTGAATTTAGGAGTTTTCCCACCAAAAATCCAAAAATCACCCCTTTCTCTATGCCTTAGGTGAGCCATTCGTCAAAAAACCATCACAAGAGGTAGGTGATGCAACCCCACTTTAGGGCTTTATCTTGTGTATTACTGTACTTCAATTACATATATACATGTTAGATTACATGTCATTTCCCTCAATATGTATATTTCTATCAAATGCACTTATGGGCATTCTCTTGCGTGTTTTTCATGTACTTGGACCACACTTGGATGGACAAAAGAGAAGGAGGGTGATCCTAGGGTTCCTCCACAATTAGAGGGGTCCAAGGAAGGTCCAAGATCTTCCCCAACCTACCCCAATGGACAAGAATCAAGTAAAGCAAAGATGACCATTGAAATCTAAGTTGAAGCTCAAGGTGAAATTGAAGACCCTAGTGCAGTCGTGGTGCTAATGAACAACTGTGCGTTCCAATTAAAAATTATATAGAGAAAAGTAGTTTGAGAGTTGAAGAAAAAGCTCAGTATAACGACCATGTAGAACGACACAACCATGCTATAAAGGAATGATAATGGTCTTGCTACCGATCACGATTGTGTTGCCAAGCATCAACATGGGCATTCACACTATAACAGGCAACATTTCTTCAGTCCAGAGAGGCCATGTGGGACACCACGACCATGCTTCCAGTGACCACCACATCCCTGCCACTAGCCAATTCAAAACCCAAAAATCAAACTGTCATTTTACCCTTTTCACCTCAACCTTTCTACTCCACCACAACTGTTCTATTCTCTACTCACCATGGTGGTGGTGTTCAGCACGGCCGTGCTACTTGTAAACCCACCCAATTTTTTATAGTCCATTACCCATTTTACCCCCACTTGACCTAGTTCTTCCCAACCACCTATATATACATGGGTCACAACTAGAGCATGAGGTTAGCTACCTTATACCATCTCTTGGCTCCCCATTTTTTCACCTTATCCATTCCATCACCTTCCCACCTCATTTCACCTCCATGTCACCATTTCCACCACAAAACCCCTAATTTTCTAGGGTTTTGACTAGTTTCCACCATCATTCCATGCCATTCTACCTTGGAGGAGAAAGGAGCAGGTCCTTGCAACTACTGGAGAGGGATTTTTTTTCATCTTCATCGAGCTTAATGGATACTTCTACCTCTTTATTCTCTCTTTTTTTAGTTTCTTGTTCTATGAGTAGCTAGGCCCCTTAGGTGGGATGTTTGGGGTCAAAAATGTTACGTTGATACCATGTTGGGGGAAAGTGATATGTAAGATTTGGATTTAATTTGATAATGATTATGTTATATTTCTATCTCATTTCTAATAAATTGCTTTGTGGTTTGTGCTTTAAATCACCTAGGGTTCTAGGAAAATTTCTTATATGTGGTACATTTTGGGAATTGCTCCTAGGTCTAATTAATGGATCCCTGATTAGCTTTTCACCTTCCTACATGCTAATCAATTCTCCTACACCTAAGTGAGAGATCTAAGTAGCTAGTATAAAATCATTTAGTGTAATTATCTTGGAGCCTTCAAGGCTAGAATGTAGGTGATGTGAGGTCTAAAACCTCATTTCCACCTTCCATTACTACCCTCAACCCCTAATTACCTGAAGAGTTTCTATCCTAGAAACCTAGGCTTGACTAGATCCTAAGTGTGTTTGAGCCTTGAGGAGAGCATCTAATCAAATTCAATTAATTTAGGTGTGTAAACCTCAAGGGTGAGGAAAGACACACCAAGCTTTCTAGTGCCATTGTTTGGGAGAAAGGTGCTCGACCTAGCTAATTAGGTTTTCTTTGATCTTTTCCTACTGCCCTCATCATTGCTATTATTTATTCTTTGTATTCTTTATGCATATTGGTTATCTAATTTGTCCTCTTTTGTTTGGTTGTGCCTTGTGCATGTGACAAGAAACCCATGGAAGACAAGATGGAATGTCAAAATGCACCTCACAAGCCATTCCATATATATAATTCATGCATATCAACTACAAATAGCCAATTGCTGATTGAGTTGATCAAATGCCAAGGGAGAAATTATCCATCCCTCTAGGTCTTCTTGGGATCTTTCCCACCTTCTACGTCTCAGAGAATGAGAACCCCTACAAGAACTTGGACTCCTTTCTTGAAATATGCTCTACCTTCAGGACGTCGACAATTAGTGATGACTCAATCAGGTTGACCTTGTTCTCTCTCAAAGACAAAGCAAAAGATTGGTATGATTTGAGAAGGGACACCATGATTTGTGAAGAGATGAAGAATGCATTATTAAGGAAATACTAATCCATTGCATGGTTGATAAAAATGCGGCGTGCCATAGTGAGTTTCAATCAAATGGGTAATGAATAGTTCCATGATGCTTAGGAGAGATTTCAGAAGATGTTGAGAGAGTGCCACACCATGAGATCCCTTTTTTGTAGCTAGTTTAGTCCTTTTACCCCGGTCTATCTCCAATGGGTCAAGCTATAGTGAATTCTTCTTATAGAGGAGCTTTTATGGCTAAGCCACCTGAGGAGACATGACCTTTGTTTGAGCATTTGGAAGAAAGTTCAAGGATTCGAGCTTGTAGAAGGATAAATGATGGTAACCACCCCTTTAGTGTGACATCTCCAACTCATAGTGATTCAAGCCCACAAATGATGAAGATTCTTGGAGAAATGGCAAGCTTTATGAAGAATCAAGTGTGAAATGTTCCTTGTCACTTAGTTGATTCTTTTTGTCCTTTGGTGAAGAAGTGAAGACACCTCATCCTTATAGTTACCCGGAACAACAAATCCCAAGATATAGCTCAAGGTTTGAGTATGAAGTTTTCTCTAGGTTGAAAATCTTTAATGAAGTGCAAAAGAATGTGATAAAGCTTGAGAAAAATGTGGAGAAACTCTCTTCAATTCTTGCTCTACAAGCGGAAGAAAAGCTATCCTCTCAACCCATAATGAACTTCAATGAAGAAAGTGGACCAATCCATTCCTCTCAAGTTTTCTATAGTCCACCTCCAAGGAAAATGCATCCCATATATCACTTTTAAGGCCATCCTAGCCCTTATACACCTCCACCACCTCCATCACCACAACAATCTCACCATTTCACTTACCAACCTCAAGTTTCTCCTCCACCTCAATTCCAATACCATGTGGCACCTCCACTTCCTCCACAGCCACAACTTGGTCCCCCTATCCACCATGGGCAAGGAAATGTTGTGATAGTTCTAAGGAGTGGAAGATCTCTTGAGCAACACACAAGTCAATGAAATGTTGATAAAATAAGGAAAATGTAGCCAAGTGATGATACTATTATTGAGATTGCTGAAGATGATACCCTGACACCTCATTTTGAGCATGTGATACCATGTGTTCCACCTCACACTCTATTTGTAGGTTCTACCATCCCGAGTGTTCCACCTCATATCATGCCACTAGAAGGACATGTTGCAAAAGCAAGTGAGCCACCATTCCCTGAAGAATTGGATGAGCCCCTGAAAGTAAAAAGGAGGCAAAAGTGCAATTTGACATTCTAGAGATTGTTTGGTAATGAAGGTGAATATGCCTTTGTTGGATGCTATCAAGCAAACCCCATCTTGTTCCAAGTTTCTCAAGGAACTGTATATTGTCAACAAGAAGTCAACGAGTAGCATACCTAAGAAAATCAAGTTGACTAAACAAGTGATCTCTATCATACAACACTCACTTCCTATGAAGAGGAAAGACCCATGAGCCCCACTATACCTATCTACATATAGGAACATTAGATAGACCAATCCCTACTTTATTTGGGATCTATTATGAATCTGATGCCATATAGTGTCTATGTGGAGCTGGGGTTAGGCAATTTGAAACTGGCTCATTGCACTCTCCAATTGGTAGATCTCTCCATCGAAGTTCCTAGAGGAAGAGTGGATGGTATTTTGGTGATGATATATATGGAAAGGGAAGCATTGTTCCTGACAAATTTCATTGTTCTTGACATGGAACCAGAGGATACGAAGATTCCATTATCTTTGGAAGGCCATTATTATCTACAAATGATGTTAAGATACATGCGTCTAGTGGCACAATGGCAGTCTCTTTCATGGACATGAAGATGAAGGTCAATATGTTCAAGACCCCAAACTGGTAAGACTGAGATGAGATGTTCAACATGGTCACATAAAAAGTCCACCTGATTACTTGAAAGAAGGAGATCTTGATGGAAGACCTCATGATAGCTTTTGTGGTCAATGGGACAAGGAATATATGTTGAATGCAAATGAGGGATGCTTATATTTCAAGAGTAGACATATGGTGATGCCAAATGGTTGAGTGATTGAAGAATTTACAAGAAGCCTGATTAAAGGAATGAAACTTAGCACTAGTGGGAGGCAACACACCTAGGTTTAGGGAATTCTTCACCCAACCTTCCATTTTTAATCATTTTGGTTGTCTTTACACTTTTACAAGAAAACACAACACATATTTTTAATATTTTTTAATCTTGTTTTTAGATGTGCAGGTGAAAAGAGTGATGAAATCAAGGAAATCATTTGTAATGTGGAAAAGAATTCATGACAATCCACTTTTGATCAAAGATTTGATGTTTTGATGAAGTTCAATGTGAAAACACTTGCAACAATGTCCACCACAGGTGTGGTACCATGGAACGACTGTGGTGAGACACTCAAAGTCATAGGAAAGTCTCAAGAAAGTCAATAAAACAATCAAAGACCTAGAATAGATGTGATGTGCAACACGACTAGTGGCATTACAAACACAATGACTATGTGGTGCTGCACGGACGTGGAGCCAACAATCCAACATGGTTTTTTGGTGCAACATGGCCGTGCTTCCTATGGGAAATGACTTAAACCCCAATTTATAGAGTTCTTTTTCATGTTTTTCATTCATTCTCTGTGAACAACATGCCCATGCTCGCATTCATGCCACTGTGTGGTGGCTTCCTACAACTCCAAGCTCTTATTTCTCCCCCCTTTTACCACCGAATATGCCCCCAATCATTCCCACATCATTTCCCCTACCTCCACCTATCATTTCCATCATTTTTCGATCACCAAATCACCTACTTTCTCCACTCTGCCCTAACAACTCATAAATTTGAAAAAACCTAATTTCCTTCACTTTCTTCACCAAAACTCGTCCACAATGAAGAAAATAGAAAGAGGGTCATGGAAGACCAAGGAAGTTCTATCCTACCAGTGTCAACCCCAAAATAGATCTTCTTCAACCCTAGAGGCATCTCTCACCCCTCCACTGCCATCATCTGCTTTCATCTCTCATGGTGAAGAATCATATTTTTTTATGGATGAGCTAGATGTGTAGATAGATCCCATTGCGGAAGAGGTCTCTACTCAACCATGATGTGAAACACTGTCGTCTACACGAGCAACACCATTGCATGTACCAGTCCATCCCTCAATTTCTTTAGGAGCACTACCACCGCCTATGACAACATGACCTTCAACTTTGGCCTGAAGGTTGACTCTTTCATCCGCACCATAGTCGCAAGCCTGAAGGAATCTACTACTTGATGATGAGTAAGAACAAATGCATGATGCACTATATGAGGAGGTGCAAGATGAGCAGGGTGAGGAGGCCCCATGTGCGAGAAATAGTCAGGCTAAGAAGCTGAGACATCCAGAGTGCCCAACGCATAGGGTGATTGCCACCTGCTGTGCCTTCCAAGAGACAATGGAGGCTTTAGGCATCTGGTCATATTTTTAGGAATTCATGAGTGAATTGGGTTTGTTTCATATGCTAACGACTGTTGAGGAAACTTATATTGAGCCTAGACAACAATTTTTTGCCACCTTAGAGAAAGTCTCACAGGATGCCCTCAGTGTCAGAGTGGGTTATTAGACTTACCTCATCACTGCCTCTTTTCTCAATCAAATTTTCACTCCCACCCCTGATGAAACAACCCCACTTGATCAAGGGAAGATGGATTGGGATAATTTAAGATACTGAACAATGCAAGAGAGGCTCATCGGGCATAGAAACTTTGTAGCGGGGAAATAAAAAACCAACATGATCCATAACCCTACTTGAGATATGTGCAGAAGGTCTTAGTGAATATTATTTTTGCCCAGTATGAATACTAAGGGAGTTTCACTAAGAAAAATTTGTTTGTGCTAGGATGAATGTCATAAGGGAAGCAGGATAACCTAGGGGTGCTTATTATTGATCACATGAGGACCATTCTGTCCAAGAGAAAAATCCTTTTGTAATGGGAGGAATTGTGACTTCTATTGCCAGAGCCCTAGATCATGATATGTCTGGATATACCAAGGTTGAAGGGGGGAAGCTAGTAGACCTGTAGTATTTGATTTGTTCATTCATGATTGTAGTTGTTGATAGGAAGATCATATACCTAGTCAACCCCATATATGCACAGATATCACTTGAGCTGCCTTACCATGGTACCCCTCTCCTAGAGGAGTATGGCATGTCTCCAAGATTCTTGGATACCTTGAGGAGATAGGAGGAAGAGCATCCCAGGGACACATGGAAGAAAAACCCCATAGATATTCTTGAGGGACTAGGAGAGTCACAAGTAGTAGATCATAGGAGAGCAGTGAAGGAGAGAGAGGCCCATAGGGTGTAGAGACGACAGATCCATAACAACCCATAGTGAATGCCTATGACACATTGACGATACATGCGCAGTTGGAGTTAGAGGGTATTCAGAGGATTTAGGTCGACATCTTGAGGGAAAAAGAGGTTTTTTAGAGAACACAAGATGAATTATGGTTAAATCATTAGCAGATACACCACGAGATCAACATATGTATTTCTTTCAGCATGCCCAGGTCCAGAGGATCCCCCAGTGGGGGAAGATCGGTGGGGTGCACTATCTAGTTACTAGGAGACCAACCCACCTCCACAGGCAGAGTACTGAGGCATCTACTACCAATATCCTCCACCACGGGGAGGAGCACCATCAAAGCCACCACAGGGGCCATGATCGTCTACCCTATCACTCCTAGTCTTCAGTGTCATGTTGAAGACAATATGCTTCAAAAGTTTGGGGTGGTAGGGTGGTACACCCTCATTTCACTCTTTTCACATTTCATCCTGCCATTTACTTTTGTTTTTTTTCTCCTGCTATCTAGATAAATTTTTCTTAGTTTTCATACTTGTATATCATGTAGTTCATTTCCTTGCATTTTTTGTGCAATTTTCAAAAAATTTTCTCTTTTTGTCATGCATTGCACATCATGTAGTTTTTAGTAATTTTTGCATGTTTGTATCTAGGATATATATATATATATATTTTTGTTCCATAAGGAAGGATTAGATGTGACTGAAGGTGATTTGGCACCATTTTATCCAATTTTTCCCAAATTTAGAATGTCTTGCCCAAAAGAATGTTTTGACCTAATCCGCACTTTTGGAATTGAAAATGTTGACCTTTGACAAATGCATGTGGATTATCATAGTTTATTGCTAAATGGCCTCAGTTCTTAACTTTTTACATGTGAATCACATATCTCATGCTTGAGAATTGCTTGGTTGATTATGATTGAAGCACACCACAAATGCTTAGGGTTTGTATAATCTCATGATAAAAATGTGGGTTTCATATTGTTCATTTATGTGGTGTGTCATTGTTTGATGAAATTGATGGAGTAACCTTGAAACAGGAGATCTCATGTTGAAATCCACACTAGTAACCCCTATTTTACTCACTTTTCTTCTATATCTTCTTACCTCTTCACCTCATAAAAGGATTCCAAAAAGCACATAGTCAACCTTGGCCACCTCCAAAAATTTGGGGTGTCCATATCTATCCCCCCGATTCATTCTCACCACCATGTGTCCTATCTACACTGAGGGAAAAGAAAAGGAAAAGGAAAAGAAATGCAATAAGAAAATAAAAAGATGCTCCTATGTAATAGCATCTAAATAAAGAAAAGATGAGTGATCCTATGTAATAGCATTCCAACCCCTTATAATAACCCTTTCTCCTATTTGGCTGCCCATTGAGATAGGAGACATAAAACCTAGCTCATTTTGCCTTTTTTCGCATCCACGTGGGTCACTTAGTGTGGATTGACATATGATATTGAATGCATGAAGGTAAAATAGCATCCGTACTCATTTTTTATTATCACCACCATGAAACGGTTTACCCGGAGTTATATGATAAACATATTGATTGATTGTGTATTCTATGATCTATATGTGAAGTTTGCATGCTCAATGCTTTACTCATGACTAGTTTGTGAAAGAGGAGAGGAGAGAGGTAGAATACATGTACTTAGTCATCATTGAGCTCATTTAGTCAATATACATCTTCTGCAATGCATTTGTCATATCTTGTTGTTGAAAAATTGAAGAGAGATTGAGTTGGAGCATACTTTAGGACAAGTATGTTTTAAGTTTTAGGTGGTGATGCAACCCTATTATAGGGCTTCATCTTGTATCTTATTGAACTTTAATCACAATTATACCTATTATATTGCATGTTATTATAGGGAAATATGGCAAAAATATAGGCAGAATTTTTTTTTATTGCCATATTCCCTAGAAACCAGTAGATCGTGTCAACAATTATATAATGGAAAGTATGGTTTCGAGGATATACCTGGTCCTAGAGAAAGTCTAGTGACATACTCCTCATCATTGTAGATGCACAACTGTTGTCTAGTTTCTCTTGGACGGTGTCTGTGCATCTCTTAGTCTTCACCAAAAACATCAGACTGTAACAACGTCTATAGCGGCTCCTACGGTCTCACCACAGAATGCAGGCTGATGTTGTCCTCCAAGAAGAAGACAATGGCCTCCTGCCTCTAAAGTAGTCGACACAGACCACCAAGAATTTCATGTTGTTCTACTAGAGCCAACGGGAAGGAGTTTTCCCCTTCTATCAACGTACTAGTCACCTACATGCTCTCCCACAATTGATTCTCACTTGTTCTCTGCCTTGCTATCCCTCCCTTTATCAGGTAGGACTTGCTTGGGCTCTCTATTGGTTACTACAACTAGAGAGGACAACAATTGTCAGAGCAACTGTAATGACCCCGCCTCCCGGTAACCCCAATTAAAGGAGACCCGAAGGTCGGAATCGTTAATCAATTACAGGATCAAAGGTTCAACAAATAATCAATGATAATTATGAAATTCTACTACTAAACTGAATATTGGCAGGAAAAAAATTTAAAACTTTATTTACCTTTTGAAACTTTGGGAAACTACCTATCCCTTACTGGAATTGCTCTATCTAATCCTCCTTGCACTTTACTTCTTATTTTGCAAGGTGACAATTTACTGTTTGTTCTTTTAGAGTTTGTACCTAAAATGCCAACAAACAAATACGCGATCATCATAAAGCTGGTATGTGGGGGATTACAAAAATTTGTACAACTATATTAACAATGTAAACAACCAATTATCATTTAACATTCAATTTACATTTTAAGCGGTACTACTCAATCCCTTCCTATACCCTTCCTCTGTGCTATCCCTACAGTGGACATGGATACTACCTCTCTCACATGGTAGATCTTCATTAAACCCCACATGATCCTACTGAATAGGTAGATCAATATCTAGGGTTGATTCGCATGGCACTACTCATAGGTAGTCCAATCTCTAACTCAATGTGACTTGATGGACCTACCCCATTGGTAGCCATTTACTAAGTCATTTAGTGACCTGATGGGCCTACCCCATTGGTAGCCTTTTACTAGGTCAACCCATTAAGCTACAGAGGGGACTGGGATCTGAGCTAGTAGGCATAATTCTTAGGTGGTAGTCATATTCACACTAGAATTTGCATGAATTGAAACATCCAACAGTTTAATTCAAGTCACGATGGAAACTGCGACAAAATCCCAGAAAACTAATTCGGGTAGTCATAAGCGTAACCACATACCTGTTATGCAGGCTTGAATGTAGAAAAACTCAATCAACCAGGAATCAAGCAAGTACACACACAATTTGTTCCTGAAAAAGGCATTCAATTTCTATATTATTAATCATGTCATCATGACTCATTAATTCTAATCGTTTCCTAGGTTATTTGCCCTTTTTAGGGTTTTATTTCCTTTTTATTACTTTTACCTTAATTTTATCAAATATCCATCAAACCCTAATTATCTTGTCCTATTTTCCATTGAGGTCCTAAAGATCAGGTTTGGACCATATAAACCCTAATTTTCAAATTGCTATATCTTTTTCTTTTTCTCTAATTTAGGATTTATAAATATATTAATCAACATATTGAATTAAAAACCCTAAACATGTAATTATATCATCAAAATAGGTTAAAAAACCATCTTAATCATTAATCAGGTTAAACATATTCGAATTAACCTAATTGCAAGACTAAACATATCCTTTATCAATCATTAGGGTTCCTAATCACAAATTAATACATTTTCCTCCCAAAATATACTCTTTTACAAAAATGTACAGACTTAAATGTCCAAACTATTTTTGACATATTCCTCATCTTTTTCTGATCATTTTTCATGTATTGACTTTTCTCATATGAGCTTCCTAGCTCAAGATACGATTTTTATAAGAAAAAACCCTTTTTATAGTTTAATTGCTATTTTTAGAAAAACGACGGGCGTCGGATCCGTGGTCCGCTGGTCCACTCAGGATCCAGCGACCAGGATCGCACGTGCCATAAGCGATCAAAAAGAAGCAAAGGACTAAACTGTCCTTACCAGCAAAAAGAGGCACGGAGGGCACGTTGGTAATTCTCCAGTTCTTCTCTTCTTCTACCTCTCGTCTCTGTTGTTGTAGCAACGCCGGTCAACCGCAAGGTTGACTCTGGGCTTCAAGGCACCTTTGCTCGCGCCGATGGTCTAGAGAGCTCCGCCACCCCCCTTCGAACTTGATGACGCTCCCAATTGCTCACCGAGGACACACCAAGGTCGTCCACCACCCGCCGGACTCCGACGATGATCTTTGAGCAGTTGAGAGTGCAGGTCGACACGAATCGAGCAATTGAATGCACGTTCACGATCCTTGCGCTGTTCCACAACATTTGGGATAGACGAAAGAGATGTCAGTGCCTCAGATCATCCTCCCCTATTTATAGGGTCGAGGCAGGGTACCTGCTGGTTTGGGCGTTTCCCAAAACCAGGACCAAAGCGCATCAAACCGGGGATGTTTCCCTACGGTTTCATCTCCTAGATCCAGTGGAAATCTCAGTCAGTTGGCAAAACCAAAGGATTATGAGAAAATCAAGAGGGAAAGTCCCTCTGGTGTCTCGCAGAAACACAGTCCCAGTGGGACTCAAGCGAAGGGTGCCCAACGCTGGATCATGATCCAATGGATCAGATTATTTGCAGTCAAAGCAAAGGGAGGCCTTATTCTGTTAATTCAGAATTAATTCCCAAAACCAATATAACTTGCAAAATTGATTCCTCCTAAACCATAACTCCTTTATTTCTCAAATTTTAAGGAAAGTTTTGTCTTGTCATTATCTAACTTTATACGAAATTTGGGAAACAGATTGCAATGTATGAGAAGGATTACTTCTCTCCCAAGTTGCTCATTAATTTATTCAAAATTTATTTATATTCTTTTTTCCTTTGTGATTAACTTGTTGTTTTGGGTCCCTTGGACCTTAAGAAATCATAAAGGCACGAATTCCCATATTGGGGAGTATTGGTTTGCCTTTATCTTCTTTTAATTGTCAATTTCTCATATTTCTCTTTTATTAATCAATTTCTTTTCCTTTTTAATTCCCTTTTCTTTTCAATTGGGCTTAATGACTAACAAAGCCCACAATCATTCAATCAAAGCCATTTCACACGAAATCTATCACAATTCAAAGAAAAGGATATCATTTATTCATTAAAAGGGAAATACACCTTACATTATATTTTCAAGAAAATGGGGTTGTAACAGCAACTGATTCTCAATTGTATATCTTGGGAAGCCCCCAGTACCCCTCTATTTATACGAGAGGCCAGGGTCAAGGTTCTCAATCGGTGTGGGAGTAGAAGGGTCCAGAATCATGAATGTTCTAGAGCCTATGAACTGCAAGATGGTCATCTCACAAAGTGAAATGGTCGTCTCATATGCGAGACGATCATTTCATGCAGTTTCCTATTCTACAATTGAATTCACAATTTGTTTCCAATGAATGTATGAAAATAATCCTTGTACCAATCGAATTGAATTAGTGAATCAATTCAACTTTTTCCCATGATCTGAGTAAATCATCAGAACCTTGGGCTAGCCTATCCGAGCAGATTGGTTCACTAAGTGAACCAATACTTTCACTGGCCTGAGCCAATCGATCACCATGTGAGTCGATTGGTTGGTGTCCCGAGTCATGCAAAAATCTGCCAATTCAATTTTCAATCAACATGACACTCCAATAAGTCAGTCTAACACTTAAACTTGATGATTTTGAGTCCATCCAGTTGATCTATTATTTAATTGAATACCTAAACACCTTTAGTAATCATATTAAACATCATTCATGAATATACTCCTTTAATCCAAGTGTATCCTATGTGTCTGACCCTATAGGTACAGAATTACATTGGCAGTGAATGTCCATAACCAATTATTACATCATAAGAAAAGAGCGCTGCCTAGTCACACATCATTGCTACCCAAGTAATTCAGAGAGTTGGAGAACAAATTCAACCTACATTCTATGATTAGTGTTACAGTGATCGTATAGTCCCTTTGTCTTTGATATCTAGAGTGAACTCGAGGCATTGAATTGTCATCCTCTCATCGTTCAATGCATGTTTCTTGAGCTAGAACAGACTATCTGAGATGCACATGAGTTTACATATCATATACTGAATCACATGAGTACAATTGTACATTTCTTAGTCTTTCTTACCAAGAGGCCATGAATATAAAACTCCTATAGGAGGGACAAATCCCATCTACATCACTCACAATCAGTCCCCTTGTGTCAAAGCTACCCAATCATCACCTTTATGGCAACCCATATTTCAAGATTCCATTTGATGATATAAAAGTATACCCAACAACATGTGATGAATGTAGTGACTTTAGGTCTAAGAACCACAATCACCACTATCAGTATGAGAGATGATTCTAACTACCATTCCATGGTTTCCATGTATCACTCTCATGGTGGGTCTATCCGATAAATTGTTCTCTAACATGTATCTATGTGAGTGACTTGATATCATATATCATGACTCATGAGACTCTGCTACCAGTCAACACACACTCTAGTCTTATGCATTACTTTTGTCTTTTTTTTAATTTCCTTAGTAATATCTTACTTGGGACATAACAAGATTATATTACTCTTAGCATCCGTATGATCTCATTCTTCAAGTCACGTACTTGAAGACATACATCATCGAGTAACATCATTATTTATACATATAGTATGTATGTGTCATCATCTCATGATGAGACAAACATAATAGATAGGACTACCTTTATTATTATCAAATCATATATTTAACGCCACACTCCAATCATTATATGATTGGTTCTCTGGGCATACAAACCAACATAATCCAACTTGCACTTAGATCCAATCACCCACGAATCATATTCCAAGTGATCATAACATGTCCATCATGTTTCTCCTTCACAAGCACTTTTATAGTGGGTTTAGCAATGTTTGCTTAAAGTTGATATTTTGCAATTTTCCCATCCCTTCACTGTATGACATATCGTATGAGATGGAAGTGTCATAGTATGCTATCTGAGATTCCCAACCTATCTAGTAGCTCCATTGTTGTCATAGTATTTCTATTGTGTCATCAATGGTTGGAACCTCACACAAGTTCACCCATATGAACTTCTTGATTCATAAAATATTCTTTTTTGTTCTCATAACACAGAGATACTCAACTTCTATTGTAGATTTGAATAACCTTCATTAGCTCAGGACCCTTTATTTCTTACATTTCTCATTTAATGTCAAACATAAATTTAGATTGTGATCATTAATTTGTCAGTTTGGAAGCTTGTATCAGTGTAAATCTTTACACCCAACTCTTCCTTATTACTATAATCAAGGAACAAATCCTTTTAGTGCTTCACAAGAATACAAGGATGCTCTTTATGGTGTTCTAGTGTCTCACTAAAATATGACATATACCCTCTCGTCATGTCTAATACATACAAGATTGCTAGGTAGGTATATATGTCCTCTCATCATGTCCAATACATATGAGGTGACTTGATATCCTCTCATCATGTACAATACATATGAGGTGACTTGATATCCTCTCATCATGTCCAATACATATGAGATAACTGGATACATATGAGATAACGGGATAAATACATAACATTGCATTCAAGATAGATCCAATTGCGAATGCATATGTCATCTATTCCATGTGTTCCCATTCTTCATAAGAATTGGGACACTAGTCACCTGAGAGACTAACTCCATGGAACATGGACAAGTTCTCTCTCATTGAGTCATGCATGATGGACCCTTCCACTTTCTAATATATTTCTCTTACTTAGGTCAAGAATCTTTCTAGATCTATCTCTATAGTTCTCAATCCCTATCAAATAGGATGTCTTGACTAAACCCTTCATATAGAAGGTACTTTCCTTGCCAAGTTTTAACATATGTAGGATTATGGACATTATTCCCCATCATCATGTAGAATATCAATATGCTCCCACTAAATCTTTTGTAATCATAGATTTCATCTTCATTCTGACTCAATTCAAGCCCTTCGACTGTCTTGTCAAATAGAAGGTTCTAGCTCTGATATGCCTGTTTCAATCCATAGATTGACCTTTGTAGCTACAGACTTTATTAGAATTATTGGATTTATAAAACCTTTAGGTTGTATCACATACACATCCTCATTATTATTCAAGCTAAGGAATGCAGTTTTACCATCCATATGCCAAATCTCATAGTCCCACTAAGATGCAACAATAAGCATGTTCCATATGGATTTAACCATGGTAACTTGTGAAAGACTTCATCATGTTCAAAACCTTGAACTAGTTTGAAACTTTTTGCAACCAATTTACCTTTCCATGTTAATATTCTTACAAAGACCCAAATGCACCCTATGAGTTTTACCCCTTCAGTTGGATCCAACAAGGTCATACCTTGTTGGTGTACATGGCGTCCATCCTGGATCTCATGGGCTCAAGCCATTTCTCAAGTTTTGGTCCCTCAATAGTTTCTATGTAGGTTGTTGACTCATCATCTATGATCAACTTACCACCTCTCTGAGCTATAAGATATCATCATCCTTCAAACTCAAGGAATTTTCTACTAGAACTATGAGTTATGTGTGTTACATAAGGAACTTGAGATTCCACAATAGCTTGTGATTCTCCTTGTTCCTACTGTACCTCTTTTAGGTTCAATGTTTTCTTGTTTGTCTCGAACATTATGAGTTCTTATTTTACTCCCGTTGATTCCTTTGGAGCTTAGTTCCACTTTAGGAATACAACCATCCTGATCAACAAACAACTTTGTCGTATGATTAGGATAAGAGTAGTATTTAATAAAATAACAATTTGTGATTTGTGGACAAAGCCTTTTAAGAAATTGTTTTCTTATATAAGTATTCATCCCTAATCATTATAAAAGACACATAAGGAAACCTCTCATACCATATCTCATATGGTGTCTTTTAAACCAATTTTAGACGGTTCATTATTTAGTGTTAAGCATGTCCCCAAAAGAAAATTGGAAGATCAACTAGATTTTAATTGATAATTACACCATGACTTAACAGGGTGTGATACCTTCTATCTGATACACTTTCATGATACACTATCACTGTGTTTTAGGTGGAGTTCATCATGGTACTTTATCACGATCTCCCCGTAAAGGTCCTAAAACTCTTGGTTTAAAATATCTCAATACCGGTCACATCAAAGTTTCTTAATACTTTTTACCAAGTTAGTTACGTACTTCATTTTTAATATGCTTGAACACTTCAAGAGATTCACACCTATATTTCATTAAATACAAACTTCCATATCTAATGATAGCATAAGTAAATATAATGAGGTACTAGTAACTCCTTAAGCATTTATTCCAAAAGGTCTATATGCATCAGTATGTATGAGCCCTAATAGAATACTCATTCTCTGACTACATCTAGTGAAAATACTTTTGTCATATTGCACAACAAATAAGACTTGCATGTCTCTATTAGTTCAATAACCAAAAGAGTCTACATAACCATCATATGGATTCTAGAAATGCATTTCTGATTTATGCACTCTAGATGACAATGCTCTAGGCATTCATTGTTTGAGTCATCAGGTCATTCAGTACATGTGTCATACACAATTTTCTCTAAATCTATCCAATATAGTTTATAAGACATAGGGCATTGCCATATCACACAAGATATATCGTGTTTTCATAAATTACAGGTACATAGTAGCAATTTAATAATTCTATTATGTTCCCATGAATGACAACTTCCAACTATAGAGGTAATAGCCCTTACTCCATACAGTTCTAGATATTTCTTCTTAGGTCATGAAGTAACGATCTTTATCTCCATCTTCTTCCAGAGATCCTCTATAAAGAGGATAGTTCTTTCCAATGTCCAGATAGGTGACAATGGTGGCAGTTTCTTTATTTAATCCATTAATTGAAAAGGACAAATTCCATTTTCTACTTACCCTTCTCCAAAAATTGAGTGCTGATGACATGGACTTTGGCTTAGCCTCATAACACTTCTTGGCCTTGCCTTTGCCCTTGCACTCATTTTCGTTGATCACCATCTCAGATTTGTCCCACTTCTTCTGTGCTTTGGCATCAACATGCCAATCATTTAATAATCTAACTATATGATTCATGCAACAAATTGTACAATCATATCCATGATCAACTCTTGACCTAAGAGAAATTATAGTCACTCCAGATGCCAATGATATTGGACAATGAGGCTCTACTGGACCTCCCTTTGTTAGTTTGCACTCAAATAGCGCTTTGGAGACATTATACCTTGTTTTCTTTACATGATTGTTAAGATGTGTTACCATCTTGAGAATGTCCATGTTTTCATGTTGTTCATGCAACTCATAGTTTATACAACAGAGCATAAGGTACTCAACATCTACGACATCATTGGCATGCTTCCAATAAGCATCTATTTAGCCTTTAGGTGCATTTGGAGTGGGTTCCTTTGGCTTTGATCTATCAAGGACATAGAGCTTTCACTCATAGATGAGAACATTTCTCAAAGTCATTAACTAATTGTTGAACTTTATCCCATTTTGCCCTCCTTAAGGACTGATCGCAATTTGAACGTGTTTGTGTTTTACATTAGTTTCTATAAAGGAATATTGCAGCTTTTTTAAAACATTTTTTATTTGGTTTTATTTGATAAATTTGACTATATTAGTTAGGTTTTTAATTACCTATCACTCCCACTATTTTGTTCAAATTGATAATCCTCATGTATCAATTTGGAATATTGCAACGCAAAATATTGTAGTGGGCCAAGATCCAAGATAATTCAACTATGGCCTGACCAACGCTGCAATACATAGTCAATCATCAAGGTAGACAACTTTTTCCAATTGCATCATATGCAATTTTGGATAGATGATATGTGCAACTCCTTGCCATAATCATCTACATGCCTCTGGACCTAGATGCTCTAAGAATTTCCAGTTAAGACTAATCCAATAGCCAACATGATAGATACACACCCTGCAAAGGCAAAACCTACAAATCTACTGTCACACTTCCATGAGATAGACATCGCACCACGTGAGGGCGTAGATTACGCTTGGTCGATCTAGATTTTCATGTGTGTTTCCAATGGAATGCATCTTTGACTTAATATTTTATTTGAGGGGTTTGTATTTATAAATACATATGCTTTATCCAATATATAGTAAGTATCATATAGATGTTATATCCCACAATAAAAACATGCAATAAACAAAAAATGATGGTTATGGTCAACCTAATGTAATTCCTTGGAGCCACAAGGAATTACCACCACCTAGGTCTACATCACATGTAGAAAACTATTGTTAATGAAGATCCATGCTTGTCAATCTGAATTGTTTAGTTCAACCTTTAAACTGATTGGCTTGCCTCCTGGTCGGTCGTTTGGTCATCTCACCGGTCGTCTGGTTCTTCTGTCCACCATCTGCTGGCTCCTCAAGTTGATCATTTAGGTCCACCAGGAGATTGGTTCGGCTTGCCCTTCTCATCCTCCTCAGTCCTCTAACTGGTTGACCCATCTCCGAGATGGTCGGTTGGCATCGTGAGAACATCTTTCTTCTTCGTCATGATAGGAAAGTAAACTATCCTACTATAATATGATCATAGAGAAACCTCAAGTTACATTTGAGGGGAGCAAGGGTAGTAAAGGATAAACTTTACATTGGGGAGATAAGATAGAGGCTCGACATGAAAACCAAGATAAAATAGGTTTAACCAACCATACAACCATGTATAGATAATAGGGGTTATTGGCCATAACCATGCTATACATCCACCATCAAAACTCACTTTTAGGATGATGTGTGCAAATTGCACATATATATATCATATATATTAGTTTGGGATTACCATGGTATTTGATTGGACAAGAAATTATTCACATTGCATGCAATAATTAAATGATAAAACCAAAATCCAATCATATCAATTATCCCAAAGTATAGTACATTGACGTGGCTCTGATACCATTGTAGGGAAATAGTGCACATATATAGGCAGTGGAAACAAAAATTTTTATTGCCATATTCTCCAGAAACTAGCAGATCATGTCAACAACTATATAATGGAAATGATGGTTTCAAATATATACTTGGTCCTGGAGCAATTCCAACAACATACTCCTCATCGTTGTAGATGTGCAACTATCATCTAGTTTCTCTTGGATGGTGTATGTGCATCTCTTGGTCTTCACCATGGGCAACAGACTGGGAAAACATCCATAGGGGCTCCTGTTGTCTCGCCATGTACCGTATGTTGATGTTATCCTCCAAGCAATAGACAACGACCTCCCACCTCTAGCATAGTCCTTGCGGACCACTGGGAATTCCACATTGCAATATTAGAGCCAATGGGAAGGAGTTGTCCTCTTCTGTTAGCGTACTAGTCGCTGACATGCTCTCCCACAACTGATCCTCAGTTGTTCTCTCTCTTGATATCCCTCTGTGTATCGGGTAGGACTTTCTTGGTCTATCTATTGGTTACCACAACCAGAGAGGACAACAATTGTTAGAGAAATTGATTCTCAATTGTGTGTTTTGGGAAGCCCCCAATACCCCTCTATTTATAGAGAGGCCAAGGTTCCCAATCAATATGGGAGTAGAAGGGTCCAGAATCATGAATGTTCTAGAACCTACGAACCGTGAGATGGTTATCTCACAAAGAGAAACGGTCATCTCATGTGAGAGATGGTCGTCTCTCTCAGTGAGATGGTCATTTCATGTAGTTTCTTATTATGAAATTGAATTCACAATTCGTTTCCAATTAATGTCCAACATTAATCCTTGTACCGATTGAATTGAAGAAATGAAAGAATTCAACCTTTTCTCATGATTTGAGAAAATCACCAGAACCTTTGGCTGGCCTGTCCGAGCTGAGTGGTTCACTAAGTGAACTGGTCATCTCACTAGCCTGAGCCAATCGGTTCACCCTATAAGCTGATCAGTTGGTTTCCTGAGTCATGCAGAAATTGGCCAATTCAATTTTCAATCAACCTGACACTCCAGTCAATCAGTCCAACACTTAAACTTGACGATTATGAGTCCAATAAGTATCTATTGTATAACTGAATACCTAAACACCTTTAGTAATCATATTAAACATCATTCATGAATATACTCCTTTAATCCAAGTGTATCCTATGTGTGTGACCCTATAGGTCCAAAATTACATTGGTAGTGAATGTTCATAAACAATTATGACATCACAAGCAAAGAGAGGTGCCTAGTCACACATCATTGCTACCCAAGTAATTAGGAAATTTAAAGAACAACTTCAACCTACAATCTGTAATTAGTGTTACAGTGATCGTATATTCCTTTTTTCTCTGATATCCGGATTGAACTCAAGGCATGGAATCATCATCCTCTCAATGTTCAATCCATGTTTCTTGAGCTAGAGAAGATTGTATGAGATGCATGTGAGTTCACATATCATATATTGAATCACATAAGTATGACTGTACATTTTTCAGTCTTTCTTATCAAGAGGCCCAAGATATTAAACTCCTATGGAGGGACAAATTTCATCTACACCGCTCACAGTTAGTCCCCATGTGTCAAAGATACCCAATCATCACCTTTATGGAAACTTGTATTTCAAAATTTTATTTGATGATGTGAAAGTATACCCAACGACATTAGATGAATGTAGTGACTTCAGGCCTAATAACCACAATCACCACTATCATTATGAGAGATGATTCTGACTACCATTCCATGGTCTCCATGTATCACTCCCATGGTGGGTCTGTTTGATACACTGTTCTCTAACATGTAACTGTGTGAGTGACTTGATATCATATATCGTGACTAATGAGACTCTGTCATTAGTCAACACACACTCTAGTCTTAAATATTACTGTTGTCTACTTTTTTTTGCTTCCTTAGTAATATTCGACTAGTGAAATAACAAGTATGTATATACTCTTAGCATCCATATGATCTCATTCTTCAAGTCATGTACTTGAAGACATACATCATTGAGTAACATCATTCTTTAGACATCTAGTATGTATGTGTCATCATCTCATGACCGAGACATACATAATAGACAAAATTACCTTTATGATTATTATTATCAAATAAAGTATATAATGCCACAATTCTATCATCATATGATTGGCTCTCTGGGCATACATACCAAGAATTATTTCCCTCAATATGTATATTTCTATCAAATGCACTTATGGACATTCGTTGCATGTTTTTCATGTACTTGGACATGATTGGATGGATGGAGAGAAGGAGGGTGATCCTAGGTTTCCTCCACCATTGGAGGGGTCCAAGGAAGGTCCAAGAGCTTACCCAACCTACACGAGTGGCCAAGACTCAATTAAAGTAAAGACAACCATTGAAATCCTTAGTTGAAGCTCAAAGTGAAATTCAAAACCCCAACATGGCCATGGTGCCAAGGAACAGTCGTCCTGGTCCAGTTAAAAATCACAGAGGGAACAATAGTTCAAGAGTTGAAGAAAAGGTCAGTAGAATGATCGTCTAGGACAACATGACCGTGCTACAAAGGACCCAGAATAGTCGTGCTGCCTAGCAGGGTCGTGTTTCCAAGCATGGGCATTCTCAGCAGAGCATGTAACATTTCCTCAGTCCAGAAGGGCTGTGTGGGCCACCAGGGCCGTACTGGCAGTGACCACCACGACCGTGCCACTAGCCAATTCAAAACCCAAAAATCAACATGTCATTTCACCATTTTCACCTCAGCTGTTCCGCTCCAACATGACTGTTCTATTCACTACCCACAACAGTTGTGCTACTAAGCACGACCATGCCACTTATAAACCTACCCAATTTTCTACAATGCATTACCCATTTTACCCCCACTTGACCTAGTGCTTCCCCAACACCTATATATACATGGGTGGTAGCTGGAGCATGAGGGTAGCTACCTTCTACCACATTTTAGCTCCCCATTTTTGCAACTTATCAATTCCATCACCTTCCCACCTCATTTCACCTCTATTTCACTATTTCCACCATCAAAAGCCTAGTTTTCTAGGGTTTTGACTACTTCCCACCATCACTCCATGCAATTCCACCTTAGAGAAGGAAGGAGCACAACCTTGAAAATGTTGGAGAGGGATCTTTCTTCATCTAAATGAGCACCATGGCTACTTATACCTCTTTCTTCTATCTTTTTGTAGTTTCTTGTTCTATGAGTAGCTAGGACCCTTAGGTGGGCTGTTTGGGATCAAAAATGTTACTTTGATTCCATGTTGGGGGGAAAATGATATAAATATTGTAATTTTGTTTTCTAATGTTTATGTTCTATTTATATCTCATTTCCCATAAATTGCTTTGTTCTTGAAATCACCTAGAATTCTTGGAAATGTGCTTATATGTGGTTCATTTTGGGAATTGCTCCTAGGTCCAATCAATGGATCCCTAGTTAGCTTTTCACCTTCCTACATGCTAATCAATTCTCCTACACCTAAGTGAGAGATCTTAGTAGCTAGTATAGAAGCATTTAGTGTAATTAGCTGGATCCTTCACAAGGCTAGAATGTAGGTGATGTGAGGTCTACAAACTCATTTCCACCTCCCATTACTATGCTCGACCCCTAATTACCCTAAGAATTTCTATCCTAGTAACCTAGTCTTGACTAGATCCTAATTGAATTCCACCTAAACCCTAACCCAATTGAGCCTCGTAAGGGTGGGTAGGAGGTGATAGGGACTAGTTTCCCTATACACATCCTATCCTATCCATGGCCAGTTAGTAGTTTGGGGAAATTCATTGGTATCTAGCTTGTTGTGTGGTTTGGTAATCTGAATGAAACAATAATGTTTACCTGTTATCACCCCAACCCAATTGACACGTGCATCCCCCAAACAACCCACACTTCTCTTACTTGCATTGAAACCCTAACTTGCCTTCTCGTTTACCTCATGGTTGCTTAGCTAGTCTCTTTACATTCCTAGATAATTGTGCTTTATATTGACTTGTTCTTGATAGATTAGGTCTTTTATTGCCTTATAGTCTTAATTTCTAGCCTACTGTTGTGTAGATATCTTCTTGCTTGCCTTAGTATAGTTTGCTCTTTTCTTGCCTTTTCTTGCTTAGCTTGTCATTTCTTATTCATTAGAACTAATTATCTAGGGTAATTTAGTTTTTGATTATTGTTCCTATTTAATTGATTGTTCAACCTTAGTGTAATCCAACACAATCAACCTCAAACCCTTCAACCCTGGACTTCATAGTAGGAACCTAACCAGAACTAATCTAGCTCTAGTGTCCCCTTTTCTCCCTATAGATCAACCCTATTCTTGTCAGTTGCCCATACTATAACATGACCCCATGCGCTTGCGGGTTAGTGTGTTAGTCTAAGTGGGTGTGTTAGTTTAGGCCCCTTTATAAATTCAAAAGATCCCAAGTGTGTTCAAGCCTTAAGGAAAGGATCTAATCAAATTCAATTGATTTAGGTGTGTAAACCTCAAGGATGAGGAAAGACGTGCCAAGGTAAGGAAGGAGAAAAAGCAATAATAATAACATTATACATCATAATTAGAGTATAGTGCATAATTTTTTCCCAACATGGTATCATGGTTAGATATTCCCCCTAAATAACCCACAAAGAAGACTTAGCTACTCATGATCAAATAAATAACAAAAGACATGGGAGAAGAAGATAGAAAATCTATAAATGTTGGTGGAGAAGCTTCAATCTTCATCTCCACCAACTCCAAGCCTATTCTCCTCCTCCAAGTGGATGGAATGGCATGAAAAATGCAAGAAATGTGGTCACTAAGGTTTTAAGGTGGAAGAAGAAGTAAATTAAGTAACTTGGTTAAGTGGGAGTGGGTGGCATGTATGATTGAAAGGATCAACTGGCATCATACTCCCAACCGCCACTAGTGTATACATAGTAGCATAGGGGATCTAGCGTTAAGTGGTGGTAAATTAGTAAATTAATAGTAGGAAGCATTAGGTTTAGGTGGGTAAATCCTGGTGGTCACCAGGGCCGTGATGGGTAGGGTTAGGAACCACCATGGTGGTGGGAAATAGTCATGGTGGTAGAGGTAGGATGATTAGATAAAATTGGGATTTTGGAAATGAGGTGGCATGACCATGGTGGGCACCAAAACCATGGTGACTTGAGGGTAGAACAACCATGGAGGGTTCCATGATTGTGGTTTAGGAGGAAGGAGGGGGTCATTCACTTCATAATGGTCATCTTAGACTACTGATGCCACAACCATGTTGGGAACCCTGGTCTTGTTGGGATCTAAGCACCATGGTTGCGTTGATGACCATGGCTGTGGTGGTTGACTTGCTTTGAACCTCATCAAGTCTTGTGATTTTCACTTTAACATTACAATAATGGCGGGATACCACAACAATTTTGAGGGCTCTGCATGCACTTGAGTCTTATAAGTGATTTACTATGTTTCTCTTTGATTCAACTTGATCCTTGGTTACTTGAGGGTAGGTTGTAGTAGCTTCAGGGATCACATTAGGCTCCTCCATTTCTGGGGAAGTCTAAAGGTCAAACTACTTCTCTACCTTCCATCAGTGAGTTCCAAAATCCTAATAATACATATAATAGAATGCATAAGTGCATTTGTCATAAAGTGATAATTATTGGGAAATATAATGCATTCCAAACATCTTGATGTAAATAAGGAGAAAAATATGGAGACCCAAACTAGGGCTCAATCACTACCCAAAGCTTTAAACATACACATCGTCAAGTATGTTCCAATGAAATCTCTCTTTTCAATTCAACTCTTTACGAAGTGATAAAGACACTCACCTACATAGCCATTTGACGAGATAAGTTCAAATTTGCATATATACATGTGATTCATCTCTATTCTTTTCATTAATAGTTTGAATCACAAATAAAAATAAATCAAATAGACTTCAAATATAAGTTTCCATTAATCATGCAAGTGACATGGCATAAGTGAAGATATTGGTGAGGTAAGTGAGGTAAGTTTGCATGAATTGTCTAAAGAAGCTATTATTGACATGCTTGTTACTACCTGTTCTTCTTTTGCTAAATGTAAATCTAAAAGAAAATGGTTAGGAAAAATTATTGATGATCTTTATGCTAATCTTAATATTTTAGAATTGAATGAGAAAACCAAGCTTGAGAGTATTGACAATTTATAAGGGAAATACCTTGATCTTGAACTCCACTACAATGGGATTGAAGTTGAGAACGGTATCTACCTTAAGAATATTGAAAATCTTAAGGAAGAGAACAGAAAATTTCCTAAAAGAACTTGAATTGCTTAAAACTAAAAATGTTGAATTTAAGTTGCTTATTGATGCTCGTAGAGAAGAGAGAGATGTCTATCTCAAAGAGATTCAACTGCTAAAATTTGAAAATGCTAGGTTGCTTAATCAAGTAAATGATCTATCCTCTAGACCTTTGTTGCCTAGTGTTAATGTTGCTTGTATCTCTCTTGAAAAGGATTCATATCTTACTAAAGCTTTATGTCTTGAGGCTGATCTTGTACATGCTATGGATGAAATATCTAGTTTATCTTTTACTATTGTTTCTTTGAATGATGATAACCATAGATTGAGAGCATCCCTGTAGAAATTCCTCAAAGGGAAAAACTCCCTAAATGAAATCCTTGATCATTCTACTAAATAAAGTGGTACTAGTAGTTTGGGATTTCTAGGGGGGGCCTAAAAGGGCAAGAGTAAGGCCAAAGGTAAGAAAAAGAGCAAGGAGATCTCTTTCTTTATAGGAGAATCTTTGGGCACTAAGAATCCTATGGTTTGTTTTTATTGCAAATGTTATGATCATTATTCCACTTATTGTCCTTACAAGCCTAAGGGGATCAACCCAAAGATGAAATGGGTCCCCAAGCTAGCTCCAGATCCCAAAGTTTGAGTTGGGAACCAACTTTCTTCTTTATTACCGGGAAAAGATAGATGGATTGTTGATAGTGGTTGCACAAAGCATATGACCGATGACATAAGCTATTTCAACAATTTCACAAAGAAGAAAGGAGGATCTGTCACCTTTGAGGATAACAAGAAAGGTAAAGTCAAAGGTGAGGGTGATGTAGGTGAATCCTTATGCATCAAGAATGTACTTTTTGTGGATGGCCGACATCATAATTTAATAAGTGTTAGTCAACTTTGTGATAATGGTTACCTTGTACTATTTACTTCTCTTGAATTCTTGATTCTAGATTCCCTCACTTACCAAGTTATATATAAGGGAACTAGAAGTGGTAATCTTTATGTTATTATTCTTAACTCTATTAAGCCTGTGGTTGGTAGATGCCTTGTATCCAATTCGAATGATATTTCTCTTTGGCACCGCCGGCTTGGTCATGTAAATATGCATCAATTAAAGAAGTTGAGCAAAAAGGACTTAGTCAAGGGACTTCTTAAATTGGATTTTAAAAAGGATGAGGAATTCCAACCTTGTATACAAGGAAAGCAAACCAAGTCATCCTTAAAATCAAAAGGAGTCCTTAGCACCAAGAGAGCTCTTGAGCTTCTTCATATTGATCTATTTGGACCAATGAGTATGCAATTACTTTGTGGTTCCAAGTATTGCCTTGTTATTGTCAATGATTTCTCTAGATATACTTGGAGCTTCTTTCTCATTTCAAAGAGTGATATGCTTGATGTTTTCTCTAGTTTTTGCAGATGAGTTGAGAATGAAGCTTCTTGCCGGATTATGTAACATACCGAATTTTGGACTTTTTACCTTTTTGGTCCTCTTTCCCATCTTTTTCTTTCATTTATATCCTCTTTGGACTTTCTGTTTAATTTGTGAAGAATATGATGGTTTAATCAACATTTGTTCACCTTTTATTCCAATATTTAGGTTTATGCACAAATACCTCATTGAAAGCTTAGTAATGGGTGTAATATGTAAAATGTCCACTTAAGTGATAAAAAGAATAAGATAAATTCGTCCTAGAACTTTCTAGTGCTTTTTAGAATATGAAAAAGAAAGAAAATCCTGAAATATAAATAAAGGAGATGATAAATGCAATAATTGGGGATAATATGGAATATTTTGGATAAAACAAGATAATGAGGAATATATTGTCCCAAAAATCATAAGTGGAAACCCATGAAGATAATTTGGATGTCAATTTATTTTTATTGACTTAAAATAAACTTAATGGCCAAGTATCATCTAATTTGGATAATAAATAAATATATAAAAGCCTTTATTACAAGATAATGGGAAATAAGCCAATAAGGTGAAATAAAATATCTAGAGTCTTAAAATTGGACAAATAACACCAAATTCATAATCTATGTATCCAAATTAGTCTATGTGTGAATTTGTATTTAATTTGGCCAATGTTTAATATTTTATTTTATTCTGGAGAGAGAAAACGACTCAAAGACCAAAAATATTAATTATATGTTGGAAAAAATTAATAAATGCCAAAATCGTGTTCCAACCATTTATTATTACTTATAGGACAAGTTTTATATTTTTATAAAGTTTCTAGACACCTCTAATAAATTAAAAGGATAAATAAGTGGTAAAATGTAAATGAATTAAATAAAATAGTAAAAGTCTTAAAAAAATAAAATAATGTGAAATTCGTGTTCTACATGTCAAAATATATCTTTGTATGAATTTTGAATCAATTTGGAAAATATTTGATGAGAAGATAAATTTAGGAGAGAGAAAGTATGCAAAACTTTCAACTCAATATTTAAAACAACAAGCAACTTCAAAAAATGAAAATAATGACAAATTCGTGTCCAACATACTTTATATGACTTGTGGGTCAAGTTTTGTAATTTTCGGATAATCATAGAGTCATATATAAAGGAGGAAAGAGAAAATATATTTTGAATTATTTAGCACATTAAATATTCTCAAAAGGCAAAAATAATTCCATATTTGGATTCTACGCGTCAAAATCAATCAGAATATTAAATTTGGTAATTTTTGGATAACGTTTGGGCCTCCAAATGAGGAGAGAGAAAAACATTTACATGTATATGCCCTTTTAATCGATTTTGAATAGGAATAACAGTTGGCAACTGTTATATCGTGTTGATCATCAACCGTTGGATCGCAATCTAAGGATCCACGGATCTTATACCTCCTTGGATCGTTTTGGGCAATAGGTCCTTTGTTTCCAAAATTTCGAATCCACTTTTATCGAGATTTACTCGATGGAATTCAGTGATTTTTGGTTCTACAAGTTCCTTGCATAAATACACACTGATTTATCCCAAAGTTTTTGAGTTTTGGCGAATATTCCAGAAACGCACAATGCTTGCACCGCGCCTCTCTACCTTCACCTAGCTAAACCCTAACATGGGGTCCCTTACCTATATATATCTATGCCCCTAGGACCGCCATCACCTTAGCAACTCACCCGTGCCTTCGATTTTGGGTTTCGTGGACATTTGGACCTGCAACTGGCCGCCGTAGACCCCTAGCTTACGACGCCTTCCTCTTTCTCCATGGTGCACCTTCTACTCGATTCGAGGTATGGTTGAATCTATTTTTTCCTTGGCTTTCCGTTGCATATCTTTGCGTCGAGTTCCGTTGATAATCGCGTTTTTGCCCAAATCTACCATGGCCTCAGCCTACTACTCATGCAGCCATGGCACGGGCGGGAGGAAGGGGATGATCCCCGGTATTTTACCATTTTGCCCTCTCACTCAAAGTGGCTTTTCCTACGTGGCACTTCCCCATTGACTGATCTTTGAAAAATCGTATCTTTTTATTCGATTGTCCAAATTTGAAAATGAAATATGTTTTGAAATCGGGAGAACGAGATCTATCTAATAAAAATATTTTCATGGTTTGATTCTGATGTTTTCGAATATGTGTTTTTAAGGATAATTTAATTAACTAATAAATTGGAAAATAGCCTAAAAAAGCCAGTATCTCGAAAATATACAAACCTATATGTTATTTTGATCAGAATAATGTAAATAAGACAGTAGTGAGGTTTTTAGAGTCTAATTCGATTGTTTATGGAAAAGTTGATGGTTTTGAGGTTTTAATCCTTTAATGAATATACATATATCTAATACATAAATATGATGATCATATTAGGGAAAGTGGATCTGATCTCATGTAAAAGTTATGAAAAGTAATTCTAGAATTCTAAAGATTAAAGGTATGTGCGATGTATGTGCATTTAACCTCTCAGTTGGGAATTATTTGATCCTTAACCTATGCTTTCCACAATGAGGCTTATTTGCACCTTATATTCTACTCTCTTGAATATATTGCTATACTTGCCTCATAATCATTTTGGATTATTGTTCTTGGGTCTTAGTACCCCTTTTCCATGTTCTATTTGGATGATGCTATTACTTGCCATTGTTTTCAACATGTTGATTTTATTAGACTAACTAACTAGTGTAGTGGTACTTGTATATACAACCACCCATAGTTGGGGAATGTGTTATTTCTCCCCTAGGGAATGTGTTACTCTCTCCCACACACAAAATGTGTGTAGGTGACTGGGAATGTCTTATTATCCCCTCACCCTTTGGTTGAAGGTCCGATAGGTGCCTCAACCCTACTTAGTTAAGGTAGTCAATATTAATCATACATGCAATCCTTTTGTGATATGTTTTTTATGGCAAGCATCTATTAAAATATTCTTTTATATATATGGCCTCATACTCTTGATGTCTCATCTTATGATGAACCCTAGCCTGCTTTTACATACTTTTCTTATCTTGCTGTCTTAGAATAGTTTAGTGACACATACTTTTATTTTCCTTCCCTCTTGCTGGGTGCTTTCCCAACCACCCAGATGTGGAACAAGGTGATGGATAAGGCATGAAGATCTTAGCATTGACATGGATTAGCTGATGGATATGTTGCTTGAAGATAAAAGTGGAGTAGCCTAGACTTCCCTCTACTTAGATCATGTTTTTGTATAAAGCATGTACACCCATATTGGGAGAATTTTTATGTACACTTTATTTAAATTGAATATAGTCAAAATTTTATCTTCCGCTGCTATCTAAATTGGATTTTGTTTACCATTGTTATTAGTAGAGAGGTGGATTGATTTCACTCTTTACAACATGGTATTAGAGCCCATGGTAATCAGAAATCTAACTATTTCAGTTTGTCTCCCTAATTAGAACCCTAGACTTGCATAGTTTTCTCTAAGTGAAATGGTTAACCTAGATTTGATCTACCTTGATGAAAGGTTGACTTAGGAACCAATAGTTCCACATTAGAGCCTTGATGAATAAAACTCTAATATGTTCATAATTAAAAATATGCATAACTTGATGTAGTTTAGGTTTTGCCTTTAGGCAACTATTAGGGCATGAAGTTGAAGCAAGGGTATCTAGAAAGGATCAGGGTTTCGGGGGCTGGAAATATTTTCCTATGCACCACTAACTTGGTATACGAGGACTCTCGTGCCCATATGATATAGGTATGGCCTGAGCTAATACGAATTGTCCGAAATAGTTTGCTTTTAGGCAATAGTGACCTTAGACTTCTGTGTTGTATATCTTTGGGAACCCTAAGTTGACTTGTTTGAGGATGAATACCAAGATAGTTTCCTTACGTCCCTTAGAACCACATTCTTGAATAATTTATCTATAGAACCTAGACCTTGGAGTTTGGGTGTTTGGGAAGATATCAGAGTGCGCAATGGAAACATGATGGATTTTGAGAATGGTTTAGTTAGACTTATCCTTTAACCCTTATATATGTAGTTCGGCTTGATGGGTCGAACCCTTTAAGGGGTGGAGTATGGTTAAGTGATGATGTTTGAGTGGTTAGATTTCATGGACGAAATCCTCTTTAGGGGGATGGAACCCTATAACATCTTAAAATCTATCTAATCAATCTTTAGAAACCCTAACTCCATGGATAGGAGGTTAGTATGCATGGATCTTCATTTTTGATCAAACAAGATATAATCCTAACCCTAACATGCTTGTTTACATATTAATGAACATATAATTATCATCTAAGGAATAAATCATATGCTTGAACCCTAATGAATATCCAATGCACATAATATGAATATCAATGCTAATTGTCAATAAGTAAGATGTTAATAATGTCATGAACCAATAAACCCTAATGATATGATGAGTAAGGTTATAATTCGTAATTAATGCATGCTAAGGATGAATAAGTGAAATATAATGGTCATGTGACCTAAACCCTAAGTTGTAATAATCTAACCCTAATATATACATCATTAATGCCTTTAATTAAACATTAATGATGTTAAGAGCCATAATTAGTTAACATACTTTGATACACATAAATGATATATATGATCCACTAATCACATATTAATTAAAACATCAATATGAATGCATGTTACCTTGTTAACTAATATGCATGTTATTAGTCACTTAATGCGAATCAAATCATTAATATGACATATGTTCCACCTTGATCATTAAAATTCATATAATGGATTCAATATGAATATGAGATGACTGGAATTCACATAAATGTGAAAAATCAATAATATAAACGAATAAATATGAATAATGATTAATGATGACATTACTGTGAGCAATAAAGATAATGTGACATTGTGACAACGTTAATATGAATATAAGTAACTAATGTGACATTAATTGAAATAATTGTATGCTTAACGACAAATTGGATAGAATGTCTTATATTCATGTAAAATAATTTGTTATAATGAATAAAGTGATGATATGAGGATAAGGAAGTATAAATCCGAATTATTAAGGACAATGATCAAATATAATAATGAATGTTGAGATAATTGAGTAACCTCTAATTGTGCATAATAATGAAATATAATTCTTTTTGGAAACTAAGTGAATGTGACATGACATAATTAATATAATGTTGATAATGTGATATCATAAAGAGTATAATTTTAAGGAGCCAAAAATATAAATGATGTTAAATCTCCTAAAAAGAATATCTTAATAGAGAAATCCTAGGTGGTCCTTGAGAACCTCACCTAGGAGAAGTTGCTTGTGAAGTTTCTAAACCCTTAGGTGTAGTTGAAGTATAAGTTTTGGTGGAAGTTTTATGGTTGGAGGAACAACTTGAAGTTTTGTGATGTGAGGTTGCACACTCACCCTCCCCTAATTGCTAGTGATTTCGGGGATGAAATCCTCTTTAAGGGGTGGAGTGCTGTAACATACCGAATTTTGGACTTTTTACCTTTTTGGTCATCTTTTCCATCTTTTCCTTTCATTTATATCCTCTTCGGCCTTTCTATTTAATTTGTGAAGAATATGATGGTTTAATGAACATTTGTTCACCTTTTATTCCAATATTTGGGTTTATGCACAAATACCTCAGTGAAAGCTTAGTAATGGGTGTAATATGTAAAATGTCCACTTAAGTGATAAAAAGAATAAGATAAATTCGTCCTAGAACTTTCTAGTGCTTTTTAGAATATGAAAAAGAAAGAAAATCCTGAAATATAAATAAAGGAGATGATAAATGCAATAATTGGGGATAATATGGAATATTTTGGATAAAAGAAGATAATGAGGAATATATTGTCCCAAAAATCATATGTGGAAACCCATGAAGATAATTTGGATGTCAATTTCGTTTTATTGACTTAAAATAAACTTAATGGCCAAGTATCATCTATTGGATAATAAATAAATATATAAAAGCCTTTATTACAAGATAATGTGAAATAAGCCAATAAGGTGAAATAAAATATCTAATGTCATCAAATTGAAAAAATAACTCCAAAATCGTAATCTATTATCAAAATTAGTCTATGTGTGAATTTGTATTTAATTTGGCCAATGTTTAATATTTTATTTTATTCTGGAGAGAGAAAACGACTTAAATACCAAAAATATTAATTATACGTTGGGAAAAAATTTAATAAATTCCAAAATCGTGTTCTACACATTTAGTATTACTCATAGGACAAGTTTTATATTTTTAGACAGTTTCTAGATATCTCTAATAAATTAAAAGGATAAATAAGTGGTAAAATGTAAATGAATTAAATAAAATAATAAAGTCTTCAAAAAAATAAAATAATGCCAAATTCGTGTTCTACATGTCAAAATATATCTTTGTATGAATTTTGAATCACTTTAGAAAATATTTGATGAGAAGATAAATTTAGGAGAGAGAAAGTATGCAAAACTTTCAACTCATTATTTAAAATAACAAGCAACTTCAAAAAAATGAAAATAATGACAAATTCGTGTCCAACATACTTTATATGACTTGTGGGTCAAGTTTTGTAATTTTTGAATAATCATAGAGTCATATACAAAGGAGGAAAGAGAAAATATATTTTGAATTATTTAACACAATAAATATTCTCAAAAGGCAAAACTAATTCCATATTTGGATTCTACGCGTCAAAATCAGTCATAATATAAAATTTGGTAATTTTTGGATAACGTTTGGGCCTCCAAATGAGGAGAGAGAAAACCATTTAAATGTATATGCCCTTTTAATCGATTTTGAATAGGAATAACATTTGGCAACTGTTATATCATGTTGATCATCGACCGTTGGATCACGATCTAAGGATCTGCAGATCTTCTTCCTCCTCAGATCGTTTTGGGCAACAGATCCTTTGTTTCCAAAATTTCAAATCCACTTTTATCGAGATTTACTCGATGGAATTCAGTGATTTTTGGTTCTACAAGTTCTTTGCGCAAATCCACACTGATTTATCTCAAAGGTTTCAAGTTTTGGTGAATATTTGAGAAACACCCAATGCTTGCGCCGCCCCTCTCTACCTCCACCTAGCTAAACCCTAACTTGGGCTCCTTTGCCTATATATATCTATGCCCCTAGGACCGCCATCACCTTAGCAACTCACCCGTGCCTTCGATTTTGGGTTTTGTGGACATTTGGACCTGCAACTGGCCGCCGTAGACCCCTATCTTACGGCGCCTTCCTCTTCCTCCACGGTGCACCTTCTACTCGATTCGAGGTATGGTTGAATCCATTTTTTCCTTGGATTTTCGTTGCATATCTTTGCGTCGAGTTACGTTGATAATCGCGTTTTTGCCCAAAATCTACCATGGCCTCAGCCTACTACTCACTCAGCCATGGCATGGGTGGGAGGAAGGGGATGATCCCTGGTAATTTACCTTTTTTCCCTCTCACCCGAAGTGGCTTTGCCTACGTGGCACTTCCCCATTGGTTGATCTTTGAAAAATCATATCTTTTTATTCGGTTGTCCAAATTTGAAAATGAAATATGTTTTGAAATCGGGAGAACGAGATCTATCTAATAAAAATGTTTTCATGGTTTGATTATGATGTTTTCGAATATGTGTTTTTAGGGATGATTTAATTAACTAATAAATATGGAAAATAGCCTAAAAAGGCAGTATCTCGAAAATATACAAACCTATATGTTATTTTGATCAAAATAACGTAAATAAGACAGTAGTGAGGTTTTTAGAGTCTAATTCGATCGTTTTTGGAAAATTCGATGGTTTTGAGGTTTTAATCCTTTAATGAATATACATATATCTAATACATAAATATGATGATCATATTAGGGAAAGTGGATCTGATCTCATGTAAAAGTTATGAAAAGTGATTCTAGGATTCTAAAGATTAAAGGTATGTGCTATGTATGTGCATTTAACCTTTCAGTTGGGATTTATTTGATCCTTAACCTATGCTTTCCATAATGAGGCTTATTTGCACCTTATATTCTACTCTCTTGAATCTATTGATATACTTGCCTCATAATCATTTTGGATTATTGTTCTTGGGTCTTAGTACCCCTTTGCCATGTTATATTTGGATGATGCTATTACTTGTCATTGTTTTCAGCATGTTGATTTTATTAGACTAACTAACTAGTGTAGTGGTACTTGTATGTACAACCACCCATAGTTGGAGAATGTGTTATTTCTCCCCTGGGGAATTTGTTACTCTCCCCCACACACAAAATGTGTGTAGGTGACTGGGAATGTCTTATTCTCCCCTCACCCTTTGGTGGAAGGTCCAGTAGGTGCCTCAACCCTACTTAGTTAAGGTATTCAATATTAATCATACATGCAATCCTTTTGTGATATGTTATTTATGGCAAGCATCTATTGAAATATTCTTTTATATATATGGCCTCATACTCTTGATGTCTCATCTTATGATGAACCCTAGCCTGATTTTACATACTTTTCTTATCTTGATGTCTTAGAATAGTTTAGTGACACATACTTTTATTTTCCTTCCCTCTTGCTGGGTGCTTTCCCAACCACCCAGATGTGGAACAAGGTGATGGATAAGGCATGAAGATCTTAGCATTGACATGGATTAGCTAACGAATATGTTGCTTGGAGACAAAAGTGGAGTAGTCTAGACTTCCCTCTACTTAGATCCTCTTTTTGTATAAAGCATGTACACCCATATTGGGAGAATTTTTATGTACGCTTTATTTAAATTGAATATAGTCAAAATTTTATCTTCCATTGTTATCTAAATTGGATTTTTTTATCATTGTTATTAGTAGAGAGGTGGATTTATCCCACTCTTTACAGATTATTTCCATCTGTAGTGACCATGGGGGAGAATTTGAAAATGACATTTTTGAGCATTTTTGTCAAGAATCGAGTTATGCACACAACTTTTCTTCCCCTCGAACACCTCTAAAAAATGGGGTTGTAGAAAGGAAGAGTAGGTCTCTACAGGAGATGGCTAGGACCATACTTCTTGAGTATGATACTCCTAAGAATTTTTGGGCTAAAGTTGTCATTACCTCTTGTTTTGTGCAAAACCATGTTTTCACACATCCTTTGCTTAAGAAAACCCCCTATGAGTTATGGCATGGTGGAAGCCCTCTATTGAGTATTTCCATGTTTTTGGATGTCCTTGTTTTGTTCTAAACACAAAAGATTCTCTTGACAAGTTTGATCCGAAATCATATAAGGCTTTCTTTCTTGTCTATAACACTACTAGCAAGACATGTAGAGTTTATAATGTTGATCTTGCTAAGGTAGAAGAATCTATTAATGTAAAGTTTATTGAGACTAACCCCTCTATTCCCATAAATATTGTTTCAAATGATGATGTTGCAGATGAAGTAATTCCTATCCTTAAAGAACTCAACATCACCCAAAAGGGAAAAGAGGTGGCTGCTCAAAAAGAAGAAAAAGATGATGGAAAGAAGGATCCAACTCCCCAATTTGCAAAGAATCATCCTAAGGAGATGATTTTAGGTGATCCATTTGAGAGAGTGAAGACACGAGCTGCATTCAACAAAGAACAAGCCAACAGTGCCTTCATCTTTCAACTAGAGCCTAAAGATGTCAAGGAATCTCTTGGAGATGAAGAATGGATCCTAGCTATGCAAGAGGAACTGGAACAATTTGAGAAGAACAAAGTTTGGACCCTTGTGCCAAGACCAAGTGATAGAAAGATCATTGGCACCAAATGGGTCTACCGCAGCAAGCTAGATGAAAGCGGCAAAGTGGTAAGGAATAAAACAAGGTTAGTGGATCAAGGCTAAAATCAACAAGAAGGTATTGCCTTTAATGAAACATATGCACTTGTATCTAGACTTGAGTCCATTTGTATGTTTCTTGCTTTTTCTAGTCATAAAAACTTTCTTTCGCATCAAATGAATGTTAAAAGTGTGTTTTTGAATGGTACTTTTGAGGAGGGAGTGTATGTTGCACAACCTCCCGACTTTAAACATGATAATCTACCTAACCATGTTTATTTGTTACAAAAAGCTCTCTATGGACTCAAACAAGAACTAAGGGCTTGGTATGAGAAATTAAAGAACTTTTTTAGATCATGGTTATATCATGGGCAAAGTGGATTCTACCTTATTTCTAAAACACACTTCTAACAATTTTCTTATCATTCAAATATATGCTTATGATATCATTTTTGGCGAAACTAACCTTGATCTTTGCAAAGAATTTAGTGATCTTATGCAGAGTGAATTCAAAATGAGTATTATGGGTAAAATCACATTCTTCCTCGGCTTTCAAATCAAACAAACAAAAGATGGGAACTTTATCAGCCAAGACAAGTACACCAATGAACTACTTAAGCTCTTTGGGATGGAGAATACCAAGCCGATGGACACACCCATGTCAAACACCGCCAAACTTGATAAAGATGAAGAAGGTGGAAAGGTAGATGAGAAGCTCTATAGAGGTATGATTGGAAGTTTACTTTACTTAACTACCTCTACACCTAACATAATGTTTAGTGTTGTCTTGTATGCTAGATTTCAATCAAATCCTAAGAAATCTCATCTTATATCTGTTAAGAGGATTCTAAGGTACTTAGTCAAAACCCAAAATTTTGGACTATGGTATCCCAAGTCAAGGGACTTTACTCTTACTGCCTATAGTGATGCCAATTATGCAGGCTGCTTGATTGATAGAAAGTACACAAGTGGCACTTGCTTTTTCCTAGGACCATGCTTGGCGTCTTGGTTCTCCAAGAAATAGAGAACCGTGGCATTATCAACCACCGAGGTTGAGTACATTGCAGCCGGGAGTTGTTGTGCCCAGGTCCTATATATGAAGCAAATGCTCCAAGACTTTAACATTCATTTTGATGCTTCTCCTATCTATTGTGATAATACTAGTGCAATTAACTTATATTACAATCCTATATTGCATAGTAGAGCTAAACATATAGAGGTTCGCCATCACTTTATTCATAATCACATTGCCAAGAAGGATATTTATATCATGCATGTGGACACAGAAAATCAGTTGGCGGACATTTTCACTAAACCTCTAGCTAGAGAGCAATTTAATTTTATTAGATCAAAATTGCTTATAACTTCTTTGAATTAATCTGATATGCCTTCTAACTAGTAGTCATCCATCCTATACGTTTTGCATCTATCTTGATCATCTTTGCTTGCTAATATGTGTAAAATTGGTTTTTCATGTTCATATTGCCTTATTTTTCTCTTGTTTTTGATTTTTTTTGCAAACACTTGTTTTATCACAACATAGTACCCAATGATGAGTGATATGTGCCTAAGTATGTTCAATATACATAATGGACTTGAAAAATAAATTTAATTAGCATTCATATGGCTAGAAATTAAGTTTGATGGTTTTAGGCTAGGTTGACCATCGGTTGAGTTTCCCCAGGACAAACTCGACCGATCCATGGCCGAGAGCTTTTAAAAAAAAGGACCAATCAATCGAGTTTCCACCTCACACAACTCAATCGATCAGCAGGATGAAGTCAACTTAAGTTGGATTCATCCGAGTGTTCTCCCTCTCAACTAGAGAATAGTTGACCGATTCCACTCCTCCTAGCCCTAAGCTCTCAACCCATGTCCTTCCCTTCCCTAACCTAGCCCTTATCTGACCTAGGGTGACCTTTCTAGACCTCCCCCCTAACTTACCTTGGTGTGTGAACGTTTTTGGTGGAGTGGTTTGTGCGTTTGATATCTTCTTCCTCTCCATTTTGCCTCCATGGCTTCAAATAGAAGGAAGAGAGCCGCCCCTAGAAATGCACCATCCTCCTCCTCATCTTCCCGCTCGATTCCCTTCAATGAGACCCTTTTTGTCTCAATTGAGACTATAAATTGGTATATGGACCTTCTTCCTAGGAGTCCTTTTCCTTTTAGAGACCTTTTTGAGCCTAGCCCTAGGTGTCAAGCCATCATCGATCAAGTGGCGAGGTTGCTCCAAGTTCACCACCTTTCTACCCTAGCTGTCGAGCGTGACTAGTTTTTCAATTCCCTTACAAGCACAAAAGTAGTTCACGAATTCTACACAAATTTGCATGGGAATTATGACTCCCTTGTACCCCCTCTAAATACTCAAGTTATCCTTACTTCTATGATCGCTGGGAAGATATTCCAAATCTAGAAGGATATCTTGAATGTCTACTTTTCAGGAGCCAATGAGAATGGTACCTGTCGTAAGGATTATGGTGAGTATTTTGACCTGTTGGGCCCCAAAGATTTCAACAAGCAAAATGAGATCAATCTTCCTGATATCCATTGCTATATGAAGAAACCTGGCATTACTATAAGAAGAAGAGAACCCTACCCTCCTCCTCCTTAGATCTCAAGAAGCGTATATTAGCCCTAGTAGTCAACTGCAACATCCACCCAAAGAAAAATCAAACGAATATTGCAGAGAACACTGCGGTGATAATGTACTTTATCTTAGAGAATGTCAGAGTCAAGTGGTCTAGATATATCCTCCACCACATGACTTGTTTTGACTCTGGAAAGAACACCCGTGGCACCCATCCTCCTTATCTTGCCCTGATATGTGGTCTTTTCCAATTTGCCACTGAGAAATCACTCTTCTCTAACTTCCACTATAGACCTTCCAGGTTGGGAGTGTGTATCAGTGAGACCACTATTCAAAAATCCATGCCTGTCTTTTCCTCCACCACATCTAGTGCTTCACCCTATGTCCCTACCTCAGCTGCACTTGCCTCTACCTCAACCTGAGCTCCTCCACCTCCTCAGTCTACCCAATCTAGTTGTGCCTCATTATGTGTGTCCAATGAAGCCCTCACATGATACACCAACAGGCATACAACCTCCAGGTCCAGGAGCATCTGCACCAGGATTTATGTTCAATCATGACAAACATGAACTTATCCCGTTCTCACCCATACCCCACTTACCAACCATATCCCGGTAGTGATTATGCATCCTATGCATACAATCACTTCTACCTTGCCCCTCCAAATGCACCTAAGCCTTCTGCTACTCCTCCCACATCTTCTGCTATTGGTGGGCCTACTCTAGTCATCATGCCGCTACCTACTGGCCCCTTGGCCACTCTGCTTTCCAGTCGTGGTGATTCTTCTCCCTCCTTCCCTCAGGCCAATGAGCTCTATGCTCTTGGTATGACTTGGGATGAGCAAAATGCTTGTTGGCCCAGTCATCGCTTCAGACCCTCTATGGATGAAGAGATGCCAGACTAGGCTGATGACAAGACTGCTGATGCTGATGAGGATGCCAGTGATGGTGAGGATGATGGTGATGTCTCTAATGGCTTCACTGGTGACTCCGGTGATGAAGGTGTTGCTGCTGCACCTTCAGATGGAGATGATGACTATGAGCCTGATGTCAAGGATGATGATGATGTTGTGGATTATGTAGATATAGATGACCTAGATGTCTATATGTTCTTAGTTTTTAGTCTAGTTTGCTGATCATATATATCTTTCTATGCTATTTTGTTTCAGAAACATCTGGGCACATGATCTGAGGTGTACTATTTTATCTTTAGCATTCATCGCTTCTCGCTTGTAGTTGTTTTTATGAGAACATGCATCATGAGTTGTAATCTATCTTATGTGCACTCTTACTCTTTAATCTGTTATATCCTATGAGTTGGTTCCATGCTTTTTACCATATTTTGATTATGACCTAGCTTGTGTGTTTCTCTTGTCTCTATTTGATATATGTTATGAGATTGCATGTTTGGATATCTACTTGGTTGTATTTGGAGAAGACCTGCTTATATGCTATTCTACCCCCCTCTTCCTTTTTGATAATGTCAAAAGGGGGAGATATAATTTTAATGTCTTGAAATTCAATCATATTTCTATTCATTGTCATATTGCCATTGTTGCTTATGTGATCCTTTTCTTGTTCATTATATGCTTTATCATGTGACTTGCTAAAGGACCATATAGTACATGCATGTTTTATTGCTTTGTGTAGATAGACTAACCATGTAGGTTAAAATATGCATAGATTTAGGGGGAGCAATCCACATTGCTCAAATCTTGAATCCCCCTAATTCATGAGGCAAAGGTATAAATTCAATATCCTTTTCAATATGTTTGAGGAATGGTTTGTCATTGCCAAAAAGGGGGAGAATGTTGACTTAGAGGTTATACATTTTCCATATTTTATAATGACTCAACTATTCCATTAATATGTATCTAATATGTGTATTCAAGATTGATCTCATGTGTTCGGTACATGAAAAGGATCAATTTACACAATCCCTAGCTTGTCAAAGTTCAAGTCAAATGCAATGCAAGTGTGCTAATAAGAAAATCCCTTCAAATGACCTTAGAAGAATTTAGTAATCACTTGTATTGATGATATGACTTGTAACTAAGATGATAAAAATATATGGGACACTCATTACCAAGTTTTAATCACTTTTTAGCCAAATTAGAAAATTGATCACAAGATGTTGATCGATCGAGTTTCAATCTCGACCGATCCCATGGATTGATTTTCTGATGATATGCATCAATTGAGTTGTGCATTCATAGAACTCGATCGAACAGGTTACTGACCAAATACAATTTTGGCTAATCAGTCAAGTTTCTCAGGATAAAATCTCAACTGATAGTTTGAAAATTGAGTTTGTCTTTTAGCCAATCTGTCGAGCTACCTTTATTGAAACTCGACCGAATGCACTGTATGAAAAAATGTAGAAAAAGTGATTATAACCATTGGTGACTTATTTGGATGAAAATAGATCTGTTGCCTTGAGAAAAAATGGCTATATTTTGGCCCTAAGTGTTCCCCAACTCAAGGGAGCACCCCCAGATATAAATTGGACCCCTTAGAGTTCATTCCAAGTTTGCTCATTCACTACATTCAAGGTCCTTGATATAGTTGAGTGTGCTACTACTCCTTAAGCCCATTTCTCTATCTAGTTTACACATCATTTCATGATTTGTGAGTGAGTTAGGATTATTGTAAGAGAGCTCCAACTTTGTGAATGTAAAGCTCTCAATCTTCCACTACTTCCCTATCCCCTTCTCTCATGAAGAAAAGATGAAGCAAGCTCCATCGAGTGAAGAAGGAGTTGTAGTTGGTCCTCTTCAAGGTTGATGAAGAGGTGGTGATCTTCTCCAAGTGAAGGAGAAGGCAAAGGCTGAAGATCTAAGAGGAGAAGCAAAGTCCTTCAAGGCGAAAGACTTGAGCTTGAGTGGGTAAGACCTTGGTGAAGGATGAAGACTCAACCTAAGTGGGTAAGTTCCTTGTTAAGGTGGAGATCTCCTTGTAGTTGGATGGGTAAGTCCTTTGGTGGTCTATTGCTGTAAATCTCTGTGGTGATATAATAGAGAAAAGCACTTACAAAGTCCTAGATACTAACCTCTCTAGGTAGTGGACTGACTCACTTCTAGTTTGAAGTGTGGAACTACTCTACATCCCTTTGTCAAGTACTTTCTATCAATCTCTCTCATCCTTGCTATGCTTGTTTAGATAGGACTTCAAATTGCCATTAAGCTGTTGCTCCAATTTGATATAATTTGATGGTCTAATCTATTTTGTGAGAATTTGTGTAGCTCTATTAACCCCCTCTAGAGCCCTTAGATCCAACAATAAATACTAGAAATTAAACAACATTTAGTTACAAGCCATATAGTGACACATAATTCTCTACATTCGTAGGTCTCTCTATTTTGATTAAATTCTTGGAGATAAATACTTGGAATTCACATATTTGGATACTTTGATCCAAAGGTAAATAATTTCTATTATATTTGTAAATCTTATTCTCTTTTGAAAACATGCATTGTAGATAAGTTTTGTTATTCTAAAATTTGATTTAAACTTTAGCCTTCCTACATGAAAGGGCACCAACAAATAAATTTTGAAAATAGTAGCACACTCTTTAAACATCAAAAAAGGGAAGGTTTTTGCCCATTAGCTTAGTGGAATTACACTTCCACACCTTTATGTAGAGTTAAAGGACATAGGTTCCCTCAATATACTAGGAATTATAGTTGGTGTGTTGTCATCCTCCTTAGGAGAGAACACATGACTTCCCCAACAAACAAACATTAAAATGTCCTATCTATTTGAAAAAAATGAATTACTAGTCTCAAAGTTGGATATTGAATCTTATTGAATTTGAAAATCCATTGTTGCTACCATTTGCTACTTGCCTACATTATTTATGTATTTGCATTTGGTCATTAAAAATCCTTGATAGATAGGTTCATACTTTTGCTTTCCAATCATCAATTTGTACCAGTCATTTGACTGACCTATGTTTGGCTTCTTGGGGTCCATGTGTGGTTTCATTCCTCTCTAGGAAATCATGGACAAGTGGTACAAAGAAGACCTAGAAGCATTGTGCAAGAGCTGTCCCCAGTTGAAGGGTAGATAGGAATCAATGCCTATTATTAGTTTTGCAATCCTATGTAAAGCTTCCACGATTGATGTAAAGCATGATTGTAAAAATATTTGTTTATATTTTTTTGATGTAGTTATGTAAATATTTGATCATAAAGATCAGGGCTTTACATAATCTTAGGGTTGGATGGATCTAATAAGTATATGTTGGTTTTAGACTGCAGGTCCAAGGTTGTGGAGTTTAGGTATGATAGTATCTCTTAGACTTTCCAAGGATTAGGAAGATCCTTCCAATGTGTATGGTGCCATATCTATAAAAGAGAGTTTGATGAAGTAGGCTTGTGAAGCTTTTCTTATGCATGTATTTGATAAAAATTTGAGGATTTTGAGCATGGAGGACATTTTTGTAGTGGAACAGTTTGTGGACATGTTCCCTAAAGAGTTTCTAGGTGTCCCACCCCCTAGAGAGGTTAATTTCAAGATCAATCTAGTGCCTAGTATGAAATCCATATCATAAACACCTTATAGGATCGTTTCAAAAGAGATGGAGTTTGAGGCTATTGTAGGAATTACTGGATAATGGGTTTATCCGACTGAGGACTTCCCCTTGGGGTGCTCTCATGTTTTTACAAGAAGAAGGATGGGTCTATGAGGTTGTGAAAAAGACTATCGACAGTTGAACAAGGTCGAGGATATATTATGTATTTGACTAGTTGAGGGTTACTATAATTTTCTCAAAGATAGATGTAAGATCAGGGTACCATCAACTAAGAATTACAACTAGTAAAATATCAAAGACATCTTTTAGAACAAGGTATGTTCACTATGAGTTCATGGTTATGTCATTTGGGATAACGAATGCACTAGAATCATTCATGAATCATATGAAAAAAGTGTTCAAGCAATAACTTGACCTTTTTTTGGTGGTAATCATGGATGATATCTTGATCCACTCTAGATACAATGAGCAATATCTACGTCTTTCATTTGAGTTGTTGAGGAAGCATAGGTTGTATGCTATGTTTAGTAAGTGCACACCATAGTTGGCTGAGGTGTATTTTATTGGTCATGTCATCTCAAGGAAGGGGATTTGTGTAGATCGAAAATAAGCCAGAGTTTGTTTTGGAGTGAGAGCATCCCATGACATCGAAAAAGGTTTGGATTTTCCCATAGATAGTTGGTTACTATAACATTTATCATGAATTTTAGTGGAATTTCTTTATTGTTAGCCAAGCTAACTAGGAAGAATGTGTCATTCATGTGGGAGGAGAAGCGTTAGTGATGTTTTTGAGAATAAGTTGGTTTCTACAACAATGTTAATTTTTTTCAGATCTTGAGATTAGTCTGTATCATCGTTAGTGATGCCTCAAAGAAATTTTTAGAATGTATGTTAATGCAGGATCAAAACATGACCTCCTTTTCTTCTAGATAGCTGAAGGAGCATGATGAGAGCTACCCATCTCATGATCTAGATCTAGAAGTTATAGTATTATATTTAAAGCTTTGGAGACTCTATCTGTATGGGGAGAAGTGCTAGATCTTCATAGACCATAAAACCCTTAAGTGTATCTTTTTGTAGTAGGAGTTGAACATGAGGCAAAGGAGGCGGCTGGAGATGATAAATGACTATGAATTAATGAGTGACTATCAACCTAGATAGGAGAACATAATGCTTGATGCATTAAAAAGAAAACCACCTTTGCCCTTTTGTAGTGACAAAACATAGTGGCATTCAATGTCTAATACCAAGAAGGGCATGTTAGATTCTCTTTGAAAGATGATACTACAATATAGAATATCATATAAGACTTTGGTGACAAGAAGTATGATGTGCTTCATGAGTCATATGACGGGATCGTGTCTTTTCACAATAGGATAGTGGTACTTGATGGTATAGGTTTTGAGGGACATGATGTTGGAGGATGTACATACCTAGATGTAAAAGATGCATCTTGGAAGTACCGAGACCAAAACTTGAAGAACCTAGGAATGAGGCATAGTGTGGTTGAGTTGTTGGCAAAGTGTTTAGTTAATCAATAAGTCAAGGAAGAGAACTACAACTTTATAAGGATGTTTTTCCCTTGCAAATTTATGAGCAATAGTGGGATCATGTCACTATGGAGTTTGTGGTTGGTCTTTCTAGGATAGATAAGGGTCATGATTCCATTCAGGTAATCATTGACTATTTTATGAAGGCAACCCACTTCATATATATCAAGGCTACCTACATTGTAGACAAGTTGTCTAAGACCTTTGTAGATGACATCATTTTTTAAATGACATATCGAAAAGGATAGTGTCAGAAAGAGGGCTTCAATTTATGAGTAGGTTTTAGGAGCGTCTACATATAGATTGCAGATACACTTGCAGTTCAACAAAACCTTTCACGTTTCCATATATTGTCAGTTAGAGATAACATCTAGATCTTAGAAGATCTTTTGAGGGCACATGTTCTATAGTTTTTTTGGCAGATGGAATATTCACATGAGTCTATTTGAGTCCACCTACAATAACATAATAGGAATGTAGACATGGAACCACATGAGGCTCTGTGTGAAAGGCATATAATATATCCTCTTTATTAGTTCAGAGTGGGTGAATATCATCTTTTGGGCCATGAGTTAGTATAACAGATGACTAATCACCCTCAGGACCGAATGTGGTCCCTAAAAGGTTGGACTTTATATTTATAACCTAAAAATCTTGGGGCATCCACAACATTATACGGGGTCAGAGTAGGGAGATGGGGTTGAGCACAAGGACGTGGGGACATTTAGTCACCTAAAATTTGGCTCATAATTGGCTAAGAAATATGAATGGTAGATATATATGCATAAACCTAAATCTAAATGAAAAATAAAATGAAAGAAAATAGATCCTGCCAAAATCCTAATAATTGAGATAAGGAGTCTTGCTATGAAACCACCAATTAGGCGGTCTATGCACCTAGTTCTCATGCATAGACAACCCTCAAACACCCTAAAAAAAACTTACATCCCATCCGAACATATACTATGGTGGATACTCCTGTGGTGTTTGTCCAACTCACTCTCATGAAGTGTGACTAAACCCCATGAACAAGCCAAATACCTTCCTTGAGAGTCATGGATGAACACCCTAACTTTTTTTTACCACTCAGGTCCAAACAGTAGGAGCATTGGGAGTGGTAAAGGATCTGCCAATAATCCTGACCCAACAAACCCAACTTGAGTTGTATGAATTGAGGTTGGTTTCCCTATGTCAGGTTAGGCTTCTCTGACCTTGCATTTTGGGCACATCCTCTTTGGACCTTTCCCTCTCATATTTCAGTCTAAACAACCTCCCTTGACCATTCTTACCACTAATCTTTTGCAGTTAGTAAAAATAGAAGTTCATGCAAGAATGAGATCAACCAATCCAACCATTGTAACAAAAAAGGGAAGATAGAATGATAACATGGTAGATCTGAATAGTAACTACTTTCTTAGGGTCAAAGTACATAAACATGGCTAAAATGGGATAAATAGCCAAGAAGGAGGTCAACTAGCCATGGAAAAGAATAGTAGGCACTGAATAAAGATATAAATACATCATTTGTACAGAAACAATGGAGAACAATAAAAGAAAAGGAATAAGAGGAGATTATCCCATAGAGGAGAGGTGTATCTTGGTCCTTAGCATCTGGATGGGTTGGATCTCATACTTTTTGTCATCCTCTTTAAACTTCTAGGGTTTTTGAACTCATGTCTCTTCGATTTAGTCCTGATTAAAGGCTTGTGTGGATGAGTGGTGAAGAACCACACATAGGTTCGATGAACCAAGCATGGTTCATGTAGTGGCTGGATGGGCGAAGATGGAAACTGATGGAAATGAGTGGAGGATGGAGGTGGTCAATGGAAAAGTGATGCAGACCAATGGAGATAGACACAAACTAATGAGAATTGATGTACAGTTAGATCAATAAGCCCTCTCTAGCCTTGGAACTCTAAGATGGAGGTATGGTACCAAAAAATGTAGAACCCTCTACATGGAGGCCAAGGAGGTCATAGTTGTAGTGGTAGGTAATATATCACTAAGTGGGAGAAAGTCCACCCTAGTTTGGATGAATCGAGGCTAATTTCTCATGATGTATGGATAAGTGAAGTGGTGAAATTGGAATGGGTCAAGGAAACATGGATGGGTTCATGGAATCATTCTACCAAGAACTTGTTTCCATCGGTCTGTGGATTCCTCAATTATTAAACTACATTGAAATGAATTACTCAGCTGAGCATCCTCAAGATACCCACCAAGGTATGAATCTAAATAGATATGACCTAAGATGTTGACAAAGGATGAAATGGAGGGAAGAGGATACAAATATTCCAAAGGATATATTATTCAACCTCCATCTTAAATTTGGGATTGGATGCCTTGGAGAGTTTCCATTGTTAATATGGACCATTCAATCATTATCTAAAAAGTGGACATCCCTAGGTGAATCTAGCTACTAAGCCTTAACTTTAAGCTCATCCTAAACTAAGGAGGAAGGTCCATCATCATGTTCTACAATGATGTCACCCATGATGCACTTTCCCATATATCATCACCCTACAATGGGGGTAAAGTTGAATTAGAATCATGCAAAGTTGAGCTCATCACCATAATCTATGGGGTCACTTATCCCTAGAATTTTATCTTCATTATTTTAATCATATAATAGGTTGTTTTATCCCAATGTAGATGCAATGTCAGTAGCAAAATGACATGACTCAAATTTTGTTGTTTCACTTTAAGTTGGTACAATAAACAAGGTGGACCAATCAAGCATATTCTCATCACTCTATAGGTGATCTAGATGAAGCTAAATGGTCCTAGTCACACATGAAGATCTTCATCATATGCCTTGGAATAAAGGTATTGTAGCTCCTCCACTAGTTATGCATTTGGGTCAACTGGATATAATGAAGGGAATCCATGAGTAGGGTGAGTCTTCACTAAAAAATCCAACTAAATCAAATAGGTGGTTCGAATAGTATGGTAAGATGGGTTCCTCATCAATTCTATTGGGGTGGGTGTGACAATTGCAATCTACATGGGTGTACACTAGAACCTACATGTTTTTCAGGACTGAGCTAACAATATATTATTATCTTCTTCTTTTCCTAATAGTGTCACTTCTGGGTTTCTAGAGTTGGTATGAAATTTTTTCAAGATCTGTCATTTGTGTCACATACAATTAATGAGGCTTTGACATATTTATTTGTTATGTGTTGAGAAATTTTAGTTTAGTAGCTTGAAGTCTGTTATTGGTGTGGACCTCAATCTCTGTCACCTCTTTCATCTGGCGATCCTTCCTTTAAAGGATTACTTTAAGTGGATATGTTGTCTCTTGGAGGTGGGATGACAAGGTGGAAATAAGCATATCACTACTTTCTCTTCCAAGGGCTACTGCTCTATTCAGCTCTTGGTTATGCAATTACAAGAGCTAGTCAGAGTTTACTTATAGGGCCATAGTTATGGTGTACTCTTGTCTGAGAAAGTAGTTGTATAATGTAGATTCAATGTCCTCATGTGTATATTTTTATTGAAAACATGATGATGGTGGGGGAGAATATAGGTTGACTAGCTGAAGTGCATGGATTATATTTATTTGCCAATAGTGTGGACTATGGAAAAATTTAGGAGGGTAAGTACAATATGATTTCCCTTTTTAAGTCAAGACCCATGGCTACATAAAAAAAATAGAAAAAGAAAAGGAAAGGTATTTTGGTGTGTATGGACATGTATGCATGGCAAAGAAATAAAAAAATTGCATGAATATACATGCCTTGTTTAACCAAAACAAAATATTTGGGTATTAAACGTGGAAAACCACATCCCTGACACCAGGCCAAAAGTTGATCACCCTCAGGATCGAACATGATCCCTAAAGAGTCAGACTTTAAATTTATAAGATGAAACCCTTGGCAGTCAACAATGTTATACAAGGTCAAAGCAATGAGACACGGTCGAACACAAGGATGTGGGAATGTTTAGTCACCTAAGATTTGTCTCTTACTTATATAAGCAAAATAGATGTTAGATATATACATAAAACTAAAGATAAATTAGAAACAAAATAAAATAAAATAAAGAAATAAGATTTCATGAAAACCTACTAATCAAAAGAAGGAGTTTCTATCTATGAAACTACAAATTAGGTGGTATGCACCACATTTTCGGGTGTAGAAAATCCTTAAACACCCTAGAAAGAAACTAACATCCCAACCCAACATATACTATGATTGTTACTCATGTGGGGGTCATCCCACTATCTCTCACAATGCGTGATTAAAACCCCATAAATAGCCCGATACCTATGACAAGGATGATGGAAGAACACTATAACACATGGGTGCACAACCTAAGGCTCTAACAGAGTTATAAGAATGATGATTGGCCCCATAAATCACCATATCCTTAACTGCGTGCTTTGTCCTTACTTGCAAACCAAAAACAACTTCTCGACTGGTCACCCATCCTAGTACTACTCTAAGCTGAGTTAACTATGGATTTCTTTAGTGATGGGCTTCTTGAAAAGGAGGTGCACCTTGGTGATATGGGTAGTACAATCATTCCTTTTAGTATCATTTTATCTGAGGCTTCATATCCTAGGACATTGCAATCTCGCCCACTTAGACTCTTGACGTACTCATCAAGACTCAACTATATGGACTCATAGTATTTTCCCATTTCAAAGAAGACCCAGAATGGCCCATGGACACCCATCTCCGAATCATGGCTACCAACGCAAGGGTGGATACATCATCGCAGACAACTCTTTCCAACATTCCTTGACCACATGGCTCAAGACTGTCATGTCACATGCCCATGTGGGCCCCATCTACTAGAGGGTTATATCTCTGATATCATCTGTAACACCTGGGCCCACTGCCCAAATCTCTAGTAGAGTTTCAAGAATGATGTTTGTCCCCACAGACCACCACCAACCTTAATTGTGAACTTTGTCCTCACTCATGCGCAAGATGAGATCAACTTCCTGATTGGTCACCCATCCTAGTACTACTTCAAGATAAGCATGCTTAACTATGGAGTTCTTTAGTGATGGTGGCTCCTTGGAAAGGTTGTGCACCTTGGTGATATGGGTAGTCCCATCATTCCTTTTAAGATCATTTTATCTAAGGCCTCATGTCATGGTATGTTACAAACACCCCTAACCATTCTATATTACCTCTAAGGTCCAAATCAGGAAGGAACATTAGGACTGGAAAATGATGTTCTGTGAATCCTAACACAGTGATCCCAACCCAGGTTGGATGAACTGGGGTTAATTTTGCTATGTCAATTTTGACTTTTTTGACCTTCGATTCTATGAAGATCTTTTTGTGGACCTCATCCTCTTGGATTTCAATGTAAACTACCTCCTCTACCCATTCTTACCTCTAATCTCTTGATATCAATAAAAATGGAAGTTCATGCCAGAAACAGTTCTACCAATCCAACAATCATAACCAAAAAGAGAAGATAGAACAATAACATTCTAAATCTGAATATAAACTACTTGCTTATGTTCAAAGTACATAAACATGTTCAAAACGGGATGCATAGCTAAAAAGGATCTCAACTATCCATAGAAAATTATAGTAGGCACCAAACAAATATGGGAATACATCATTTGTACAGAAACAAAGGAGAACGATAGAAGGAAAGAGGAAGAGGAAAGGGAAGGATTATTCAATGGAGGAGAAGTGTCTCTTGTTCTTTAGCCTCGATGGGTTGGTTCTTGTCCTTTGTGTTATCCTCTATGGACTTATATATTTCTTGAACTCATGTCTCCTTAATTCCATCCTTATCAGTGATTTGTGTGGATGAGTGGTGACAAACCCCACATCGATTCGATGAAGCAGGCCTGGTTCATCTGGTGGCTGGATGAGCAAAGGTGGAAACCGATGGGAATGAGTGGAGGATGGAGGTGGTCAATGGAAAGTGATGTCAACCGATGGAAATAGACATAAAGTAATGAAAATGGATGAAGGGAGATATGGTTATCCCTCTTTGGACTTAGAACTCTAAGATAGAGAATTGGGGACTAGATAATGCAGACCACTTTGCACGGAGACCAAGGAGGGTGTATATGTATTGGTAGGTGATATATCAACAAGTGGAAGCAAATCTAACATAGTTTGGATGAACTGAGGTTAGTTTCTCATGATGATGGATAAGCGAGTGGTGAAATCAGACCAAGTTCATGAACTTAGAGATGGGTTCATGGCATCTGTATATCATCACTTATTTCCATGAAACACTAGATTTGTCAATTAGTATCCTCGTTGGACACCATCAGTGATGTCTATTAGTTGTCACCATCGAGGGTGCAACTGGAGGTGGCCATTTATGAATTCAATTGTGAAGGGTCTGGAAAACTGGGGGTGGGTTTTTGAACCCACCTATGGTTTCTTCCAACGACTAGATGGAGAAGATCATAGATTGAGGCCAGATTCATGAACCCACCCCATGTATGTCTCATTGGTAGATGATAGAGTTTATCATTTGATGTCATCAGTGGACACCATCGAAATACATCTTCAGTGGATGTCATCAACTGATGTCATTAGTGGTTGTCCATCAATGGACACAAAGGTCAATGAAGGATGAATGATGGTGTGTCTGGAAAATGGGTTTGGGCTCATCTAACATATGGGTGATTAAGAACCAAGGTCAGATCATGAATAAGGGCCAGGTTCATATGATATTAGGGTGGTGACAAACTTGGGTGGGGTTCATGAACTAGGGTGAGTTTATCTGATAGTTGGGTGGTGAAGAACTAGGGATGAGTTCATCTCATTGGTTATTAACTTGAGTTGATGTGATGGTAGATGAAGTGATCCATTGGTAGAAACCATTTACAAACATCAGTAGCCAATGTTTCATTAGTTGATGCCTCATTTCTTGACGTTCACTTATTGCCATTAGTTGAAGGAGATCGATGAAGTTATTTCACAATCAGAGGTTGAACCGAACAGAGGCCGATTTCTTACCATCGACACATGACAAAGTTATATCGATGAAGATGGTTGCTATTGGTGCTTCTTGGGCTGAAATCAGAACAATTTTCCATGAACCAGGGAAGATTTTGTTAGGCTAGATTGGTGAATTGGTCTCAATCTTTGTAGTTTTCATCCTAGGAATTGGGGGATTTGATGTCTCCTTAGTTTGGTGTCTACAAGTCCCAGATAGAGATGGCAATGAGTCAACTTTTTGTCAACCTGACCCAAACCTGAGTCAACCCAAAAATTTCTTACCAAAACCCAACCTGACCTAGAAAACATAATTTGTCACCCAACCCAAACCCACTCAAATTTACTCAGGCTGAACCATGCCAACCCGACCCAACCCAAATTATAATTCTAGCCAGAAAATAAAGTCTAGAGACATAATAGATCACTAGACACAATCTCTTCAAAACAAAGTCATCCTTTGAAATGATGTAAACTATTATCGTATTGATTGACAAAGATAGTCTTATAAGACATTTTTGAAATTTTATATACACTAAACAAGACATTATGGACATTTGTCTTATTGTAGAGAAGTAACTATTAGTCTGTAACAAAACATAAAACAAGTACAAAGTTGTACATAAATAATTTCTTGACGAAACATATATATCTCACAATCCCAAATACAGTTGTAGTATATCATTCTTAATGGAAAAATGAAAGAAAATAGAAAAACAAACATTCCAAAGAGCAACTAATGTGGGTAGTTGTTAGTAGTTTTTGACAAATAGTCCAAAGATTTGCCATTTCAAAAATAAAAAAAACACAAAAGTCAACTACGACTGGCAGTAGACATTGCCCAAGCTTGAAGGTCGGCGTGAATGATATTCAGATGAGATATGGTTTGATGAAAGGAGGGAATTGAAAGGGGCATGCATAGAAGAGGGGGGAGGAGGCACAAAAGTAGGGAGAAGAGGGAGAATTCCACCAGCCCTCAAATTAGTACGTAAATATTTTCTTCTTCAGACACAGTGTATGTGTTTTTGTTGCTCTTGCCGATTCGTTCCATGCCGTGTTTCTGGGGAGTGAGCGTGTTTTGTAACCACACTCCAATTCTATCTGTCTTACAACCCTCTACCTTGATCTCTGGTCACCGCCCCTTGGTACTGGTGCCGACTGTCACTTGTGATGCAACTAGGGAGGTCGAGAAGGAGTGTGAAAGATCCCTAAAGGGATTTTTCTCATGACGCCCTGAATAAATCTCAGCCTAAAAAATGATATCTTTCCGACATCTTTGAGGTATATTCTTGCGAATGGCCAAAATTTACGTGGAGATATTTTCAGAAACTAAAAAAGTATGTTCCTGCTGGGGCGCATTACAAGATAGTGCATTCCAGCTGGGCGCGACAACACTGCTACAGTGTATCATTATTTTTTTATATATAATCTCCCACTATTAGACAAAGAAGTATTTGTAGCTCAATGGTATAACTGTTCTCTCTCTAATAAGAGGTTTTGGGTTTGAATCCATCTGTAGATTTTATTAGTTTGATTTTTACAGCGGGATAAAAAAAAGTCCAAATAGAGTTCCGATAGAAGCAAAAAGTATAAAAGATTCTATATATGTGGTTCAGATCGTTGTCAGGATGCCTTGAGAAAAGGGGCTTCAGGACCGAATCCGAATTGGGGAAGGAGAGACTACTAATCGAGATGCCACATGACCCCAAAGCTAATTTCTCGAGGTCCAGTCTAGATCTGAAACTGAAAGGGATTTTTCAGCACGTGCTGAACAAATCCCAGCCGTTCAACCCCCAAAATCCGCTTGGGGATATGTGTGCATGCACACATAGATCTCCAAGGGGGGTCTGTTGGGGGCTGAATGGCCGAGATTTTGTTCAGAACAGAGCTGAGGAAAACTCTCCTCAACAATGTATCTTTTGCCAATGAGGTCGGCCTAGAGGTACCCGAGAAAACCTCCCAATGGGCTCAAAGAACTCATCACCTTGACAGCTAAGAAGGCTCCAGGACTAGAATGTGGCAATGAGAAATAGAAAATAGGAAGTCAGAGGCTAGGGTTTCTCTAGCAAGTGGCACAAGTGTGAACAAACTAATGGGGGAGGGGAAAGTCAAATAATGCAGAAGACCCAGGAAATGGTTGCCCTGTCATTTTCATTTTTAGGTATGGGTGTGCCTGAGAAAATCAAGTTAATTACGACCCGTGCTTCATCCAAACATGGCAAGTTCCCAACGGGTGTACCTAGACCTACCCATACATCCAAGAAAACCCATTGTTTTGGGTCGGGTTGGGCTAAATTTACAATTCTAGTCTCAAAATTGTCTAGTTGAGTAACTATATTTTCAAAGAGGGGTAAATTTCAAAAGTTAAGTATCTAGAGTTATTTGGACTATCAAGGCTATTATAGGAACAAAATTGAAGTATATATTTAACATTAATGCCTAAATTTGGATGTTGTTAATGATAGATAAGATCGAAGCGATCAAACAATGCCTGAAGGCATTCTAGAACAGACAAAAGTCATTTTCTAACAACCAAGAGCATTGGAGTTCTAGGTTGGTAACTGTGATTATTTGGAGGTCTAATCGTAGAAAGGTGTTTTGAGGTTTGGAAAGAGGAGTAAGTTGGTCTCTAGGTTCATCATATCTTAAACTATCACATCTAGTATGGGATATGTAGAATACATGTTGGAGTTAGCACTAAAGTTAAACATATTGGACAACATTTTTCATGTTTTGATGTTGAGTAAGTGTCATCCATATACAAAACAAATTATCCAATTAGGAGGGGTATGGTTGTATGGTGATATATCTTATGTTGAGGCCCGATATTTATCTTATATATACATGTTTTGAAGATAAGTAAAAAGGATATAGTTATTGTGAAGGTGGTGTGGCATCATCATGGTATGGAGGAAGCCACATGGGAGTTAGAAATGAGATGTGTATGATGTATCCAGTCTTGTTTTCTTAGGACTTTGGGGGGGGGGAATCCTTGTCAGGGTTTATGTTTATAAGTCTCTTGACCTATATTATCATATAATCATCTACGATAATCATAATTGAATGCTTGATTAATTTTTGAACTCAATTTATTAAGTGAAACATTTAAACTGGTTAAAGTTGCACTTTGTGCTAATTTCAAGTTTTCTTGCAAGTTGTGGACTTCATTTCAAATTCACCATAATATGATAACATTATTTAAATTGTGTGAAAATTATGCAAGTTCATTTTTTTTTCATATTTAGGTTTTATATAATGACCTTCGGATTCTTTTGAACTTAGTTTGGTTAGGGTTCTTTCTAGGATTCCAAACCCTTATCCTAGCCTTGTGTTGATGCTTGGTTGGATGAGTCTCAATAGCGTATCATTGTGCCTTGATATCTTGATCCTTTCCTAGCCTCAAAAGGCATGTATATATAGGTTCCTTGTGTTTCTAGATATTTAGGGATTTGGTTTAGACATCCATGTTGATCCATTTTCTATATGATTAGATGGGAGACTAGTAGCTCGTCAGATTCTAGCCAGACAAGTTAATTTCAGAATAAAAAAAATATGTTTGAATAATTGAACCCTAATCAACTAGTAGAATTCACATTCATGAATGTGTACCACATATCCCATTCTTGAGCACTTCATCTCACTAGTAAATGTATAGTGCGTGTTCAATTTCAATAAATTTCAGTAGTTATGGATGGAAACTCTCAATGGATGGGGGAGTTGAGCTTAGATTGGACCAAGGGTTGATGCTTCATAGGATAATCCTTGATATATATATATATATATATATATATATATATATATATATATATATATATATATATATATATATATATATATATATATAGGTGGATAACCCTTGATGGACGTGGTGTAATTTGAGGTTTGATGGGTAGGTGGAGGTAGGGTTGGTAGGGGGAAGAGAGTTGAACCTTGATTGGTTTCCCCCATTTTACTTTGATAGGTTTAGCCTTGTGCCTCGCTAGACTTGGGGAGGTTGACCTTTGATAGGTCATCTTATATAGATGTATACTAAATGGTCACCTTCACACCATTTGAAACTAAGAGCCTCAATGGATCTACCTAGTTTCAACCTCAATAACTTTGATTAGTTGGGGTTGTTTTAGACTTTTCACCCTCTAGCCTATATATATCCGTCACCACTGACCCCTCCACACACTTGGAAATTTTGAGACTTTCTATAACGTTTAGATTTTAGATCCTCCTATACAAATTTGTACCTTAATATCCTCTCTTAGATGTTGATAGCTTGAAGTTGAAGTTTGTTTTGTGTTTGGATCTTGAAGATAATAGCTTATTTGGTGAATCTAGGGTTTGATAGCTCGTTTCTAACCTCCAACATGTAATATATTCATATGATATCTCTTTTCTACTGATTCCTATATCTTATTATTTTTTTGACCAAGTTCCATGGTTGAACATGCTTCATCTAGCTAAAGAACTCTCTTTTCTTCTCTTTTTCCCTTCTTTGCTCTAGATCTTACTAGAAGGTGCTTCTTTGAAGATTTTGTGGGTTGTTTGGGCATGTATAGGAGTCTATTTTGTGGAGTTATTACTTTTACACATTTTCACCATCATATAAGGTGAGTGATATAACTTTTGATAGCTTCTTGGCCTACAGTGTTGTATGCAAACCCTAATTTTGCCAAATTCTTGCTTGATATGCCATAATATGGACTTTTATGGATCATTTTTTCGGTTTCTATTATCTAATCTTCTCATGGAGAAACATGATGGTACTAACTTCCCCTTTGATATGCCAAATTCGTGCATCTATGCCCTAAAAATATGTTTTACATGGTATTTGCATACCATGTTGGTGGAAACAAAAGGCACAATATTCCTTACTATTTGTATGTCTTTCTAAAGTGAAACTTGGATAATTTCATAACTTCTATTATGTGAAATTTTGTTGTAATTATAGTTGGTACCTAAAAGTAGCTCATTTGTGCTTAGAATGGTTTTTTAATTCATAGTCTTGTTCTAAGTACAATTTCCTCATACTTATGAGTTTTAGTCTAAAATTTTTCATTGGATTTTAGTTGCTTCCATGTGAATACATATGAATTTTGTATTTTGATGTAAAATTCGTATGTGGGTTTGTCCTGATTGTGGCCTAAATTGATGAATTGAGCCATGGTATGACCAGAATTAGTAAATTGCACCATGATTGGGCAACTTAATATCCATTATGATATGTTTTACATATTTTAGAGTTGTGAGTATTTGAACCATGACATAATAACATCGTTATACCTTTTTGAATAATTTGTTTGAACCATGAAAGTGAGTAATTGATCTAACAAAGTCAAGTCTAAACCTTATCATGTGGTGCCCTAAGATCATAGGAGCTATCCCAATGCTTAGGAGTTGGAATAATGAAACAAGTTTCCTTGTATAATCTTTGATATGAGAACATGAGTGGGTTCATATACTTCTGATCATATGCAAATGACCGGAGAATGTTTCCTTCAACTTTCAATAAGGAAATGTGATAATGGGAATAATTTGGTGATTGCAACATGTTTCTTTAGCACCTTGTGAGATAGGTGTCATGGCATGAGTACCTAGGATGGACCTAGTTTGTTTGTGGATGAACTTTTAACTAATCTACGGGTTGGTTTTTCCTTTATTCATGCCACTCTTCATTGATTCTCACACTAAACAAAGTGTGGTGGGGTCTTATGGAGTCTGATATATGTAAAACCATACATGGTAGCCAGGAGGGACTTCTAATTCGCTAGCTAGTGGTTTGACTTGTACATCTCAAAACACTCCATAACTTAATATTAAAATAATTAATACAACCATGTAGTATATCTTCTTAGGGTTACGTGGTGATTCACATTGCAATGGTTTTATTTCTCTTTTGAACATGCAAAAAGACATTACTTGTTATTTTTTACTATAGTTATTGTTATCTCATACTATGTAAAAATCATTTTGTTTTGTATTTCTACTTTTGCTACTCTGTTAATGTTGAACTTGTAAGCATAAGATGTTATCAATTGTTATATCATATCACTAGGACAAATGTCTCATCCTCATGGTTACCACATCTTTTAGGTGATCAGTAGTGTAACCATGGCTTTGTTGGATAAGATCCTTTCTATGGTGATCAGAAATATATCAGAGGTTGGTGAAGATATTTTATGGTGTGTCTTATAGTAGTTCATGTACTCTTATGTCTAGGCACGGTGGATTTTATTGTATGCATCTATGACTCATGTTTTTTCTTGTATTCCTGGTAAAGATGCACATGTTGTAACTATGACAACTATATATATTTTACATGTTGTGACATTTGTCACTAAACAATATCTTGTAAAATTAATTAATTAAAATGAATAAACTTGGGTATTTATATGCAATCTTATGGATATGAATTCATAATTTTGTATATATTGTTTATCATAATTTGTTTGTCGGTGATGTTGATTAGTGTAATCTAGTGTTTTTGATAACCTCATCATGGTAGTGATTTCATCATGGTGCGTGTGCATCACATAAATGGAGTACCCACAGGATGTAGGGTTTTGAACTGTGAGGTTCCTATTCAAGATAGGGCTTTGAGCATAAAAGATATCATTCAGTTTAAGGTCTTGGTCTAGTACCCTAATGTATGATGATACCTACATGAGATTGTGATCTATTTCAAGTGAACCAAGGTCATTTTTTTGGTTTTATAATTCAATGATATAAGACATTTTGCCTAATCAAAACCAACTGGTTGAATTAGAGGAGCATGGACCATGGTCTAGGATTCAAGATCTAAGAAATATGTCCTTGCCTCAAGGGTGACCAAATATTTTATCCTTATTCTATAAGTAGATTCTTTAGGTCTCACAATGATATCTAGGATCTATAAAGTTTGTTTAAAAAACTTATATTGTACTCACATTTTTTTGAGTTTCCATGTTGTTTACAAATGTTTGAATTTTTATGGAATATTTTCTAGAAATGAGGGACATGTTGGAAAATTTTGCAAAAAATGTAGGAGAATGACAAGAGTATAAGCACGATACTCCTAATCTTAAATTCACTATAGAAAAATGTGAAAAAAACTTTATTTTGAGCGATGATGGCGGTGATGGCAAGATTAGAGGAAGAGGGCTCATGGAACTAGTGTTTTTAAACTTGACATCATTGATGGAGGGAAAAATTCTATGAGACCTACAACATGTGGCTCTATTAGCTTGTCTATAAGTGTGGAGTGTGGTATATATGGTGTGTTATAGTGTCTTTTGGTGATTTTCATAGTTTGGTTAGCATTGTGGAGGTATCATCTTCCATTTTAGACTTTGATCCACTAGTTTCAACTTTTTTTTAGCAAATTTGAGTTTTTGTTTTCTTGGCATTCTTCATGTTATGGAGGTTGAAGATTGATAGTCATGTGTTTTGATTTGTGATATCTCCATTTTTATTTTTTTCATTTCCATGAGCGCCTACTAGTCGATTTCACTAATTTAACTTGCATTTTGGAGATGATGTCATTACACCTATCTAAGTGAATGTACATGGCATATCCCAACAATAATCATATTTGGAACTATGTGGGTATCACTCAGAAGGATCATGTTGTTGAGGAGGAGAAGTTTATGGATGAGAATGAGCGAGATGTGGATTATTCCTAGTGATCCCTAGATTTTTTTCATTTATTTTAATTCCCATCATACTAGGAATCTATATCTTTTTTTACTTTGGGAAGCCATCGTGCAGGTGTGGAAATGATTCACAGAGAACTTATTGGTAGTTATTTCATGATTGACCGAAATCCAATGTAGCTGAACTTTCACCATCAAGGACTTCATGCATGTGATCAAAGATATATTTCAAATCTTATACATGTATTATTCTCTTTGCCTTTAGACTCTAGATTGGGATTTGGTTTCTTTTTTTTTTCTTTTAATAAAAATTTTGATGCTTCATTTGTGCTTCACCTTATCTTTTAGGGAATTTGGGTACGATCACCTTTTCTAAGATCTCAGAAAGAGGATAGTGACGTTTGTTCATGCTTTTGGTTTTAATGGGGTCGAGAAGAGACGAATGACTTGGGAGATGTTTGCATATGCAAGAACATAGTAGGAACAAATTTGTCCCACCGATTGAACCTTTTCATCTGGATATTAACACATTTCACTTCTCCTTCATTGTTTGTACACCGCCTCGATTGTGTTTATTTTTTTTTCATGTCTTTTATAGGTATCTCCTTCATGATCTTGACAAAGAGGCAATCCTAGGGATATGATCTAATTTATCATCTTCTAGGAGTGGACATATTTTAATAAGGTATGGCCTATGATCTTGAGGTAAAGTACACCTAGTTCTACCAAGTTTTCTTTAATTATGGGGAAGTGAGAGGTATAAACAACCATCAATTTGGTGCTTGGCGTATAATAGATTTTCCACTCATCCCTATTATTGGTTTTATCTTCTTCAATGTAGGAAACGATGGTGAGATTGGTTGGTTCTAATTTTGGATGGATCTTGTCTTATCATTTGACTTAGGTGGAGGTGTGTATGCCCAACTACCAACATGTTTGAAGCGATGCTGTGAGACCCCTAACCTTGCTTAAATGATTGAACATGCTTAATTACCATATTTTAATTCTTAGAACCCTAATATGACCTTGTGATATGTTTGGTTATCATGTGAAAAGCTTAAGTTTCAAATTTGGTTCATTTTGGAAACTATTTGTGCAAGTTATGCAATTCTATGCACATTTTGGACTTTCATGCAATTTACCCAATTGAGAGGTTTTCTTTACAATTTATCACTTGCATTATGGTACTTGAATGTTCTCTTATCATTCTTGATCTTTTTGAACCATGGGGTGCTCAATTGTACCTTGGTTTGGAGGTTTTCTTCAAGGGTATTTTAGGGTTTACCCCTTTATGGATGAGCTACCTTTAAGAGCTATCAACCAATGGTTTATTTTCTTGGCTTGCAAATTCAACAAACGGTGCCTAAGCAGGTCTCCATGAATGGTGGGGCAACTGCTTGTGTGGTTTCTTGTATATCCTTACTAGTTTAAGACCATGAACACATGGGGAGCTACTTATACACCTCATGCTTCTTCTCTACCTTATCCTCTAAGATTTACATACCTATCCTTAAGAATCCAAACGAAAGTTTTGCTCTCTACCACTTCCCTACTTCTAATATCATCGTCCTTCCTCTATTTGACCATGGAGCTACTATCCAAGGAAGAAGAAGGCATGGATCTTCTTGGTAGAAGCATCTAGGGTTACAATTTGCTTCCTTTAGGGTTTCTAAAGCTCCTTCTTGGCGATCTTGACCTAAAAAAGTAAGTATCCCCTTCTTTCCTCCATTTATTTCTCTATTCGTCTTCCTCCTACCTTTCTCCAGGTCAGAACCTTGCTGTTCCATGGTATAAGTTGCTCTAGAACTCAAGAATCTACCTTTCTTGCTTCTTCTTCTAGGGTTTTGCTTCTTTGTGGAGAAAAGTGCCTACTTGGCCGAATTCAGATCTATATCTTGGGTTTTTTTGCCTTCTTTGCTCGAGTTTCTTGCTTCTAGAAGTATGTTCTTCTTAGTATAGGCGAGTTTTATAACCCTCTTTACTTATATTATTTACTATAATATTTTTAGCTCATGTTCTTGCTTAAACATGGTGATTTAAGCATTAAGAAGCTAAGCTTGTTTGGGATTTCGATTTTTATGGTGTTTCCTATTTTGTTTCCAATTCTAGACAAACATGTAATCATGTGCACGTTCTTCTTAAGGAATTATATGACTTAGTACAAGTTGGTATCAGAGAGGTTCATTGAGTCTATAGGGACACTAGGACTTAGGACTAGGATGATGTCTAAGTTAGGAACATGACATAAAAATATGGTGCATACTACCTAATCTCAGTACTTGGATGCCCTGGCCAAGTATTCAATTATTGAAGAAAAGACAAGTATGGAACTCTTAGATTGTTATCTTTTTTATTACTCTGATCAAGTAGTCATTTTGAAACAATCAAAAGATTATAATGAATAAGCAATCATGGTGCAGATATCTCAATCTTACCCTAAAGAAGATGAGAATTACATCATAACCTATCAAAACTTGAATATTTGGTAACTATAAGATAAAGATATAGCACCATAAAACCTAAATTTGAATACAGATAAGCTAAAGAGGAATTCTTGAAGTTGTAATTCAAGAAGATAATAAAGTAAAAGACAGATAAGTCTGCGGTAATAAGTGATTCAAGATATGAAATTCACATAAGAAGGAGAGAGCTCATGTGATAAGTATAATATGAGAAGATGAATGAGAACATGACAGAGGAATCAAGTGGAACCTGAGTTAATATCTGACCAACCTATGCACATAAGAAGTGCTAATGTGAAATCTTCATGACATATGAAAGAAATTAAGGGAGATGATCCCTGTCTAATAAAGAAAATGTGGAATATGATGATCTATTCCTTGATAAGTGATTGAGAAGCATTATAACATGAAACAAAATGCATATGTATGATGAAAATTTAATGGGAAAAGAGAAATGAGATGTGATAATCTTAATAATTCCTATGCTAATGGAAAGGAACCCAAGCTGTAAGAGGTAAGATGATACATAAAAAGTGTAACATTCATGGGAAAAATAGAATTGCTTACCTTTTTCTAGTGACCCATAGACATTGTTGCTTTGATGTGGGAAGTGTGTTTCCCTTTATGTTCTTTCTTTTTGAGGTGTAGCCTCCAAGTGGATCTTATGCCACTTGGTACATGTGGATTCACTGTAATCCTGCGATGGATATGTTGATATATGATGTGTGGCTGCCTTAGACTATAGTTCTAAAACATTTATGTTTTGTAATGAGCATGCTTTTTTATCCTTATAAGAGTTATTGGGATTCCTCCTATATCTTCTTAGCTAGTTATGATGTTGTGGAAGTGGATGAAATCAAGTTATGAGTTCTTTATAGCACATGTAGTGGATACCAAGGTAATCCTAGTATCCATAGTGTATCAGTTATATATGAGTTAAAGATGTGTATTAGGTGAGATGTCCAGTGTTCCTCTCCAATAGAGAGAGAGTTTATGTTGATCCTCCAAGTGTTGTTTGAGAGAAGAAGAGTAATTATATGATGTTGTGTATGGTCTGCTGATAGTTGGGCGAGACCACTATCAATGATAGATAGTTTGTTGACCAACAAACATGTGCTACCGTGTTCCTTTAAGATAAACCTAGGATCAGATATCAATGGATAAGAGATAGAGTAGATGACATAAGATACATAACCATGATGAGTTTAGGGTTATGTCATTTAGACTAACCAATGCAACAAAAAAAATTATAAATAGGAGGAACAAAGTAATTAGGTTATGTCTCATAAGTTGTGACAAACTTTCAATGATGACATCTTAAAGTATTTCTAAGATAGTTAGTAGCATGGTTAACATCTTTACTAAACCTTGAGAATGTTGAAGCAACCATACTTAAGTATGAAAATTTCAGCAAGAGTGAGTTGGGGGTGAACTAGAGTACCCTCTTGGAGTTATGGTACATCTGCTAAGTGGATTGTGTGAATCCTAGTAAGACAAAGATAGTGTCATTGCCCTACCCCTAACAAGGTAAATCAAGAAGTTATATTTGATCATGGTTGTAGACAAGTGTATCATTCTTCAACTAGACAGATGGCCAGTCCATCATTGAGATGATTGAAGAATCTTCTAAGACCATATACCTTATAGATTTTGACAATTAGGGGATACCCATTTGATTGATTGAGTTGCTAATTTCAACAACCATCAAAGGATCATAGAGATGAAACTTTGTAAAGTTACATATGATAAGAGAGACATTATGTTTCATGTTTTATAAGAGCCATCAAGTATGACCTATAAATGATGTGTGGTATAATAGAAAAAATAGTTCAGGATGACAGTTAGAGTACCAAGTTGAAAGGTACTACCAGACCAGTATAGGTGGCACAACAATTCTTATGTTGAACCAAGGTGACACATGTAATAGTTGAGGGAGAATACTATGTCTTCTATAAGAATTATGTGACATCATAATGTGATGAAATTAACCATGTGGAAGATTGAGGATGAGGTGGATGAGAAGTATCCATCTTTGTTTACCTCTAATTTTGGGGGTGAAATCCATGTTAGGGGTTTATGGTTATGAGACCTCTAACCTTAATTAAATGGTTGAACATTATTAATTACCATAATTGAATTCTTAGAAACCTAATATAACCTTGTGATATGTTTTGGTATCATGTGACAAGCTTAAGTTTCAAATTTGGTCCAATTTGGACATTGTTTCTGCAAGTTATGCAATTTTATGCACATTTTGGAAGTTTTTGCAATTTACCCAATTGAGAGGTTTTTTTTTCAATTTGTCACTTTCATTATGGTCCTTGAATGTTCTATTATCATTCTTGAGCTTTTTGAGCCATGGTGTTCTCAATTGTACCTTGGTTTGGAGGTGTTTTCTTCACAGGTATTTTAGGGTTTACCCCTTTATGGATGAGCTACCTTTAGGAGCTATCAAATAATGGTTTATTTGCTTGGCTTGGAAATTCAATAAACGGTTCCTAAGAAGGTCCCCATGAACTTTGGGGTAGCTGCATATGTGGTTGCTTGTATATCCTTAATAGTTTAAGGCCATGGACACATGGGGAGCTACTTGTACACCTCATGCTTCTTCTCTACCTTATCCTCCAAGCTTTACATACCTATCCTTAAGAACCCAAAATTTTTTTTTGCTCTCTCCCACTTACCTCCTGTTAATAGCATCATCCTTCCTCTATTTGACTGTGGAGCTTATGTCCAAGGAAGAGGAAGGTGTGGATCTTCTTGGTAGAAGCATATAGGGTTACAATTTGCTTCCATAGGGTTTCTAAAGCTCCTTCTTGGTGATCTTGACCTAAAGAAGTAAGTATCCCCTTCTTTACTCCGTTTATTTCTATGTTCTTCTTCCTCCTACCTTTCTCTAGGTCGGAACCTTGTTGTTCCATGGTACAAGTTATTCTAGAACTTAAGAATCTACCTTTATTGCTTCTTCTTCTAGGATTTTACTTCTTTGTGGAGAAAGGTGCCTACTTGGCCAAATTCATCTCTATCTTGGGTTGTCTTGCCTTCTTTGCTTGATTTACTTGCTTCTAAAAGTCTGTTCTTCTTAGTAGAGGCAAAATTTATAACCCTCTTTACCTATATTATTTATTATATGCTTTTTAGCTCATGTTCCTACTTAAAAATGGTTATTTAAGCATTAAGAAGCTAAGCTTGTTTGGGATTTCAATTTTTATGGCGTTTCGTATTTTGTTTCCAGTTCTAGATGAACTTGTATTCATATGAAAGTTCTTCCTAAGGAATTAGATGACTTAGTTCAGGTTGGTATCATTACCTATGGTGCTAAGCACCTATCAACTGATGGTCCACATTAGGGTTTCTAGGTTGTTTTCTTCTCTACACACATGACCAAATGGTGTAGTCTTCATGACAACTGAAGATTGTGACCAAGGGTGATGAATGATGGTGTGAACTGATATCCATACCTTAGGTTAGCATTAGGCTCTCTTGGAATCTCAATGAGCAATAGTTTGATTCTCTAATGATGCTATCAATCAATGATGACATTAGCTTAATATCCGATGGTGTTAAATGAATATAGTATTGATCCTATCAACTGATGGTGACCTAAGATGTCACAATCAACGGGGTATATTAGGTCACCACAACTAATGGTGAGTCAAGGATTTAAATGTAGCTTCAATTAAGCCATAAACCAGTGGTTTCTTAGTTCAATTGATCTAATGGTTAGACTTATACTCCAATGGATGGTTTTGAAATATGAACCTGATCCAATGGTTAGGATATAACACTTCTTTATCCAATAGTTTTGAATAATGGACATAATCCAATAGTTGATAATGGATGATTCAAAATCCAATGGTTTGTATCAAAACCTATAAGTATTACATGTGAGTTCTAATAAACAGAATATAATGGTTTCCCTCATGTGATCATTTTAAAGAGCTTGATTGTTGACACGATGACTTGCTTAAAATATACAACTGATGATGGGTTTTAACCCCACAACCTATTGTTCCCCTTTATGTTGTTAAATAAGGGATGTTTAGAGTTTAATGGTGACTCTTTCTAGGTCACAAATAAATGGATTTACATATGGTTTTTCAAGGTGTTTACTTATATAAATAACCAATGGTCTTACCTTTTTTACACCCAATGGTTCTAGATGATGTTGTGGTATGGTGATATGGGTTGAATGATGACGGAACCAATGGGGGGTTGACTTTAATAAGGTATTCTTAACTTTGCTCTCATATGAATAGAATGGATAATAACCATATTGTGTTGATATGTAATACTAATGTGATATAGCTTGTTACACTTAATTCTAATGAACTTAGGTGATGGTGATTAACTATGATCAGCCTTCCTTAGTGGAATAATAGAACAATGGAGTCCCTCTTATTGTTGTGTAACTCTAGTATACTATAACCTAATTGTTACACCTCAAGTTATGTGTGGATCCATACTTGGGAATGGTATGGAATGTGATGATGATGATGTGCCTTTATGCATCCAAGATTATATGGGGATGCTATGGGTTAAGATTTGCGAATGAATGCTGAACTATAACTTTAATGTAACCTATATTTCTAAAACTAACCCTAATGTAAGAAGAGAATGGTGGTTAATCATGTTATCCTTTTTAGAATGATTAATATAATGATGGAATATCCTTCCTAATGATTGATTGAAACTCTAATGTGTTTAATTGGTGGTCATCATAGTTTCATGATCTATGCTTTCTTATGCTAAACTTGTATACTATAAGTATAATGATGGCCAATTATATAGCTTCCTTATATGTTGTTATAATCAAGGAATGCTCTTAATTACTAAGGTAGTCCTACAATGTTATCATGTGAACATCTTTTAGTTCTTTGATGCAAATTATGTTGAGCTTGTGTATCACATGTGTGGTGGTGTTTGTTGAACCTTGTTATAAGGCATATAAAGATAATGATGAACTTGCAGGAAGTGATATGATGGTCTTAATGACCTTTGGGCATGGTTGATCCCTAAATGAGGTGTAATCCTCTTATGTTGACAAGGGTTGATACCTTGTGATATTGTGCTAAGGATTTATATCATGTGATAGTATGATGACAAGTATAGTCTCATGAATGGAAAGACAATAGTATCATGTCATGATGATTTGATGTTAAGTATAATCTCTTGATTGGAAAGTGAATACTACCATGTGTTGTTTAGATGAGAAATTGTGTCTCATATGTTTTATATCTTTTGAAGCTGTTATATAGCAATGTTTTCTAGATATGAATTAGGGTTTGTATGCCCACTTGTTTGATGTAGCCTTAATTCACCAAATTGGAGATAACTAATCAAGTGAAACTCTAATCATGTAGTGCCCTAAGAACCATCTTTAGTGTTAGAACTTGCTGGATGGTGAAACAAGTATTCCTAAGGGAAACTTGGAGTGCATACTGTTGAGTATGTGGGGATGGCAAGTTGACGATATATCCTTGTCATCCACAATTGCAGGTTATGGAGGATGACTGTGGTCATGCCTCAGATATTGTGAAATGTGAAAGACAACAGTATAACTACAAGTGCCTCTTATAGAACGGCCATGCATGAGCCTGTTCTCTAGTGTTTTTACCTGTAGCAAGGGAGGACTAGTTGTTAGCAACTTAACTATATGTTGTTGTAGTGGTACCATTGACTGATATGTCACTACATTTTTACGCGTACTAACCAAGGGGTGAGATCTTAGGATACCGACACTCCTAGATCTTGTATGGAACTGAATAGCCCTTCACAGGGGTCAGTTGGACTTTGGGTGGTAGGATTCAAATTCCCCATGGTGTAATAAAAGATGTAAGACAACCGTGTAACATATCTGTTTAGGGTTATACAAAATTCTTCATATTGGATGATAACCCTTGTTTGCTTTCTTTTCACTGAGATCATGTATAGTAAAATAAGAGATGATAGATATTCTTATGTTGTAGTTATGCTCATGTTGTAATCATGCTTATGTTGTTAGATATACTGATACTGATAGTTAAGATGATGTTGCTAGATATGTTTAATATTGCTAGCCATGCCTATGTAATTAGAAATTAATCAATTTCTAATCATGCCTATGTAATTAATTGTGCTATGATGTTAGTTCTACTTATGATATAGATCTGTTCCCTTTATTTGACATGCAAATATTGATGGCCATGTTATGTTACTAGACATATTCATGATGTCAGGGATGCTTATGCTACTAGATTGCTTGTGTTGTTAGCAAGTCATATGATGATAGTCAGATTAATTATGATGATTGTTATTAAATACAATTTGATGAAATTTGAGTAGATATCTACCCAAAGAAATGGATTTATCTGTTACCTGTATATACATTGATAACCATACTTGTTGCTAAGATTATTTGCTTAATATGTTTAGCATAATTGAACTGTTCAATCTGTTCAACTGATTATTAAATACTCCAACTTCCCAATTATCTACTGTTTAATCTGATGTAATCAGTATCTATTGGAGAGAGTTATATCTCTCGTTGGGATTGGGTCTCACCTCGTGGGTCACCACATCTTTTTAGGTGATCGACAATAGCAGAAGTAGGTGATCGACAACAGCGGTAGCAAAACCATGACAATGAGGAGAATATGAAGTGATGAACCCTAGAGATGGTTGTTTAGTTATTTAATATGTCCTAGAATTGTCCCTGTACTCTCAGGTTTGAGTGAAAAGTGGTATACAATGTTTTGATTGAATCAAGCTTTTGATAGCATGTTGATGCTTGTATATGTGGAATATGTGAATAGTATTCCTTTGTAAAGTTTATGTTGTAGCCGAGGCTACAGAGCAGTGATCAAGCCTTAAACATGGGTCCAAAAATGGAGGCATATCTAGGTCATAAGACTTTAATTATTTATAATACCCGAATGTTTAAGACTCCTACAACTAGCACAAGGTCAGAGTAGTTCAGGGTCGAACATAGGGACTAGGAGAATAGCGCTTCGGAACCCAAGTTTTACTTGTCTAAGCATGTAAGAGAGTTAAGGAATTAAGGTTTGTTGTAATGAAAAAGAATCACAAAGAATTAAACTAAAACCTGATTAAACTAAAACCTATGTCCAAGGGGAGTTACTAGAAAGATTAAGGCTTTGGATATTTTGGGTTTTAGCAGTTTTTATGGTAGTTTTTGCATATAGGAAACTGAGGAGACATAACTATCATCAGAGTATAGCACAAAAAAAGAAAACTTAATCATAACAAGCAGGAGCAGCCTACATCCAGCGTCTTCTTCTCTCAAAGAAAATGCCAACAAACCATGCGCTGGGTTCCTCTTCTCAAAGGTACCAGGCGTGGGCTCGTGCGGAAAGATAAACCAGGCACGACTCTGGTTCTGAGTACTCTCGTACACTTGAATCAGACCAAGCTCAAGAAGTTTATGAAATCCTTCTCTCATAGGAGTTAAAACAAGAAACACGATTCAATAGCTAGTCAAAAGCATGAATCAGAAAGAAGAAACTAGAATTCAAATGCCAGAAAGAAATCCTCCAATGAAATAAAGCCATACTTAGAATGATATGAGATAAACTCCAAAGGTTCCAATAATCATAAAGAAGCATAACGGTTTAGGTACAATGCTATAATTAAATGAAAGCAAATGTTGTAAAGGGAAGATAAGTATCAATCTCCTTGATTTAGGAAACCAAAGTACACAACAATTGACGCCTAAGATGATGCTAACCCGGTACCGGGTAGAGGCCATATCGGGGTACGACCATGTCGGGTCACTGACCGTGTCGGGTCATGGACCATGACGGGTAAGGGTCGTATCGGGACAGGACCTCCGCATGATACAACCATGTCGGGTTGCTGGATGTTTCGGGTTGCAATCATGATGGGTAGAGAGCGTATCGGGTTGGGATACATATCAGGTTAACATTATCTTAAGGATCTTGGGTTCTTCATGTCGGGTATAGGTGGGCAAGCCATCTCGGGTTGAAGCCCAGATAGGAACTCGACATGCTTGAAGTGGCCTTGAGGATCATATCATGCTATTTGCTTCTAGTGGTGAAAAACCACTAGAGGGGGGGTGAATAGGGTTTTGTAGAAATTTAATAATAATTCAACCAAAGCAAGCAACCACAAAAAGATTGGACAAGGGGACAAGGATTTAGAGTGGTTCCAACCTTAGCAAATACTAAGGCAGTCAATCCACTACCCGATTGGTTACCCAACCAGGATTTTAAAAGTACTTAAATTTTATTACCTCGCAAGGATGTTACATAAAATTACAAATACTTTCACTAAACCCTTCGGACAGCCTTCACCTAGAAGTAGTCTCACCAACCTCATAGCAGCCTTCCTTGAAGTAACCTCAAGCTCCCCCTTGAAGTAGCCTTCCTCTTGAAGTAGCTTCCCGTTGAGACAACCTTCTTGAAGTAGTCCAAAGTCCACCTTATCTACTGAGAAGACCCTTCTCCACCTGAGAAGTCAAACCCTCTCCAATCCGCAACCTCCAACCCTAGGAGTAGCAAGGAGAGTACAAAAGATATAAAGGAACAAGAAGGAAAAATAGAAATTACAATACCGTTGTAGCACAAGGCTTGATTTCCTATATCAAGCGTTTTGATCTCCTAACCAATGTGTATGGAAGTGTAGGTGTAGTGGGTAGGAGATGCTAGCCTATAGGACACAAATTTAGAGCAATGGAAATGTATAGCCAATGTTAGAATTGCTCAATTGCTCACAAGAATGAATTTCCAATTGCAAGTATGAATGTTCAAGTGTAGCACAAGTGTGTTTTAGGTGTCCTATTGCTTGTCCTATTTATAGGAATGGCCTATGGATGCTTAAGGACGTTCTAGACACTTTCTAGGGGGTTCTTAGTGCTTAACTAGACGTTAGGTACATATTAGTTGCTTTAGAAACGACTAGTTAATTAACTCTGAAAATTGCAGATAGAACACTTCTCGGTCGAAGATTTGTCGATCGAGAGTCCTTCTCGGTCGAGGTCTTGTCGACCGAGGGACTTCCTGGAGCAAGAGTTTACAATGTTCACTTTTAACTCCCAACTACCTTGTCTGTTGTGTCTAACGGCTACCTGGGTCTTTCTCGATCGAAGAATTTGTCGACCGAGAGTGTCTCGGTCGAGAAGTTTGTTGACCGAGAATGACCCTGTTTCAACATTTTAAACTAAGTACTAAGTATGTGTATGAGTGTGTAGATGTGACACTATTTTAGGGGATGACCTATCTAAGTGTTGTGATTGGCTAGGGAAGATCTAACACTTGATTTACATGATGTCTAAGTACTTGTACATTATATACTTGTACAAGTTTTTACATTTGATTACATTCATGAAATTAAAGAAATTTAGCATATAGATCTTCCAAATATTTGTCATCCACTTTATTCCTGCAAAACTCAAGTAGCATGTTAGATCCATAAGAATGAAATTTTTTTCATCATCGAAACAAAGGGATTATAATAATGTTCAATTTAGCCAACAATCTCCCCCTTTTTGAAGATGACAAACATTTCCTAAATATAAAATAAGGAAATATAAATCATATGAGTTTCATACCTGAAGTTTACCTTTTGTAGCCATTCTCTTATTTTGCAAGTGTGTATTGGCCCAAGTTTTATGAAACTCATTTTGCTTTATGTTTTTGGTTCATATTATTTCTCCCCCTTTGTCATTTCAAAAAGATATCCAAAATAAACAATTAATATGACTTTTTATTTCTCCCCCTTAATTTCATGCTATGCTCCCCCTTAAAGAGATATTCAATTTAAAATCAAGGGATTAATGTTTTGTAAGCTTCTTAATATTATAATCAAAATAGTTTTTGTGAGCTCCCCCTTAATCTTGTAATTAAGATAATTTAAGGATTCTAAGGTCACAAAAAAATATTAGATCATAAAAAGTTATGAACTAAAAATTTTGTTTTCAATATACTAAGATTAAGTGCAGTAAAATGATGTACAAATAAGCATTTTGTCAAGCTTATTTTGGGTCGACCTTGACTTCGACCATAGCGCCCCTTGGTCAAATTTGATTTCAACCAAGAGGCAATTTCCTGCATATTTACAGTTTAAACACTCATATGTGAAGTATAATGTCTGCAGGTAACTTGATTAAATGAATATCAATTTGAAGCACTTTGAGTGATACCTGTTATGAAGACGTTTTATCAATAACTTAATATGGGCATCACAATGAAGTCTTTGTCCTTGATTTTCCTAGAATGTATGCTTTACATTCATTGTGAATGATGTCTCATAAGCTTTGCTATGGGTACATAAATATCAAATCCCATTTCTTCTTGTACCCTTATTTTCAGATTAATCATAAGATTCTTTAGAAACATATATCCTTGAAAGCAAGATTAATGTCTTAAATTCAAGATTGTGCAAATAAATAGATAAAACATTAATATTCTTTGTTCTAAGAGACACTATTTGGCTTGTCATAGAATCATCATTCATTTATTACAAGCCATGCACACAATAATCATTATCTATTATGTCAAGATGCATTTATGCCATAGAGTTTTAGTGTTATGCAAAATAGCATTTTCAATGATAACATCATATTTATTTGTAATTAATTGAATTACAATGATCATTTGAAAACAATGTTCATTTATGGTTTGTATATATAGATCAAAGATTATTTTAGACAAACCAATGAAACACAATGATCACGGCACAATGATTATGATAGAACAGTAGAAGTATATCCACAATACAATAATCAAGATAGAAACATATACATACAATGATTATGATCATTTATTTCAATACACATGGTTTCTATATAGATTGACCATGAATACTTCAAAATACCATGTGGTTTATGATAAAATAGTAATTTCCTTGATTAAACTAACATAGTTCATAATTTTTCAGTTTTAAGCCAAACCATGTAGAGGATAAACCAAAGTAATCTCATTTATTGTTCATGGATTTTCAAATTTAAGACAAACCATGTAAATGAACATGCTTAACAATCTTTGTCAATCAATGAAGAAAGTTTGTTCAATATCAGTTTTCATATATCACTTTTGTAATATGTTTAAGAATTTCATATTCTTATGGTTATACCTTCTTTCAACAATTCATGATTCAAAAGATCAATATGTTTTTACATTAAGATGGTCTCTAAGATTCACTCTTAATTAGCATATTAAATCAATCATTAATAACAAATTGATAGCAAACTAGATTAATTAAAACATGTTCAACAGAACTTGGTTCGGTCGAACTTTTTGTCGACCGAATTTATCTCGGTCGACATTTTTCTCGACTGAGAATGCTGCTATTTATACATGTTTTATCAGATTTGTTGCAAACTTCAAAACAGTAACCTACTCGGTCGACTAATTCTCGACCGACAGTGTTCTCGGTCGAGCAGTTTCTCGACCGGGAATGTTTCTGTACTATTTTTCAGTATTTGTTTACAAGTAAATCATAGGTCATTTTCAATTCAATTATGCAATTTGAAAACTCAATTTAGTTGAGATAAAACATATGAATATCAAAGTAACATTTAGATCAAATCTCAACTAATCATATTCAATTCTTTATGTTTTGAGGACCCTAATTAAGACAAATTTTCAAAGATGTGTCTCGGCAGATTTGTTTAAAATGTATATATTCAAGTTAGAAATTTTAATTACTTGAATCAATTTGTTATCTCATTATGTTAAGTTGAGATAGACATATAGATATATAACTTAGAGTCTTTGGTCATATATCAACTTAATTTTGTTCATTTAGTTTGGGGGTTTTGGAACCCATACCAACTCAACATCCTTTTTCTTGTAAGGACATGAGAAAGAATAATGTCCAAGACGCAAACAATAATGGCAACATATAGAATCAACCTCATATCTCTTTCTATGATTTTGTTCTAGGTTGTTCTTGGGTATATATGTATATTTGCCTCTAGATACATACATAGATTGATTCTCTAGCACTTGTGTCTTTCTCCAACTAGGTTTTTGGTAAGAGTTTCCTTTAGGCTTATAACCTAGTCCTCTCCTTCCAATTTGACGATAAGAATCATTTAAGATTTTATCAAGGATATCATTGTTACTCAAACTACTAACTTCTTGTTGCAGCTTAACAATCTCATCCATTCTCTTCTTGATATCTAACTTTGCTTGATCTAGATTAGATAACAAAGAATCTCTTTCTTTCACAATAACATCATAATCTAGATGTGTACACAACACAGGTTGTTTTTTTAAGATCATTTACTTGAGTTTGCACGTTTAACTTTTCTAGGGAAAGAAGATTGCAATTTGCTTCTACAGATTTCAGCTTAATATCATGATCTTGAATAACCATTATGAGATCTTCATTTTCAGATGTGAGAGCAAGAAGTTTAGCATGTAACTCATCATTTACTTTATTAGATTTCTTTAATTTCTTCTTGCACTCAATATACTTATTATGTGTCTCTTCAAGACTAGCAATTAGCTCTTCTTTAGGTAAATAAAAAAGGCTTACCTCTTCTTCTTCTTCTTCACTTATTGTAGCAATAAGGCATTCTTTATGCACATCTTCCTTCTTTGACCTCCATGGACAGCTAGGTGTAGTGTGCCTTGTTCCTAAGCACCAATTGCAACTTGTTGAAGATTGGTCCATGCTTTTCCTTTGCTTGCGATTGTAGACACCACCACCCTTCATTCTTCAAGACTCGATTAGAGATCCTTGAAGCCTGCTCTGATACCAATTGAAAAACCACTAGAGGGGGGGTGAATAGGGTTTTGTAGAAATTTAATAATAATTCAACCAAAGCAAGAAACCACAAAAAGATTGGACAAGGGGACAAGGATTTAGAGTGGTTCCAACCTTAGCAAATAGTAAGGCAGTCAATCCACAACCCGGTTGCTTACCCAAATGGGATTTTGAAAGTACTTAAATTTTATTACCTCGCAAGGATGTTACATAAAATTACAAATACTTTCACTAAACCCTTCAGACAGCCTTCACCTAGAAGTAGTCTCACCAACCTCGAAGCAGCCTTCCTTGAAGTAACCTCAAGCTCCCCCTTGAAGTAGCCTTCCTCTTGAAGTAGCTTCCCGTTGAGACAACCTTCTTGAAGTAGTCCAAAGTCCACCTTCTCCACCTGAGAAGTCAAACCCTCTCCAATCCGCAGCCTCCAACCCTAGGAGTAGAAAGGAGAGTACAAAAGATAGAAAGGAACAAGAAGGAAAAATAGAAATTACAATACCGTTGTAGCACAAGGCTTGATTTCCTATATCAAGCATTTTGATCTCCTAACCAATGTGTATTGAAGTGTAGGTGTAGTGGGTAGGATATGCTAACCTATAGGACACGAATTTAGAGCAATGGAAATGTATAACCAATGTTGGAATTGCTCAATTGCTCACAAGAATGAATTGCCAATTACAAGTATGAATGTTCAACTGTAGCACAAGTGTGTTTTAGGTGTCCTATGGCTTGTCCTATTTATAGGAATGGCCTATGGATGCTTAAGGACGTTCTAGACACTTTCTAGGGGGTTCTTAGTGCTTAACTAGCCGTTAGGTACACATTAGTTGCTTTAGCAATGGCTAGTTAATTAACTCTGAAAATTGCAGACAAAACACTTCTCGGTCGAAGATTTGTCGACCGAGAGTCCTTCTCGGTCGATGTCTTATCGACCGAGGGACTTCCTGGAGCAAGAGTTTACAACGTTCACTTTTAACTCCCAACTACCTTGTCTGTTGTGTCTAATAGCTACCTGGGTCTTTCTCAGTCGAAGAATTTGTCGACCGAGAGTGTCTCGGTCGAGAAGTTTGTCGATCGAGAATGACCCTGTTTCAACATTTTAAACTAAGTATTAAGTGTGTGTATGAGTGTGCAGATGTGACACTATTTTAGGGGATGACCTATCTAAGTGTTGTGATTGGATAGGGAAGATCTAACACTTGATTTACATGATGTCTAAGTACTTGTACATTATATACTTGTATAAGTTTTTACATTTGATTACATTCATGAAATTAAAGCAATTTAGTATATAGATCTTCCAAATATTTGTCATCCACTTTATTCCTGCAACACTCAAGTAGCATGTTAGATCCACAAGAATGAAATGTTTGTCATGATGGGAGTTGTAGCTTTTATTGGTCTACATGTCTTTCATCTGTGGCTTCATTCTTGAGGCATGAAAAGGTTCGATATGGCTACCGCCTGTTAAACATGTTGGGCTGAGAGAGTGTCAAGAAGTGAGCATATCATGTACAACTATGGTGGGTTGGGGCCTTGTCGGGCTACAGAGCCGAGGGGTGGCCATGTCTGGTAATGACCTTGTTAGTTTGTGAACAGTGACGAGTTAGGCACCATATCAGGTAAAGGGCCGCAGCGAGCTGAGACTCCTGCATGACACGCCCGCATCGGTTTGCTATCATAGCTGGTAGAAACCATGATGGGTAAGAGGGGCGTGTCGGCCTTTAATGTTGGCGAGCTACTGGGCTAGAACATGGACTTCGTTGTTGATGGGCCTGATGGTCCCATTGGTGCTTCTTTTCTTGTGGAAAAATAGGAAAATCCCTACAAAAGATGGCAAATATTGTCAGGGGCATAGTGGGCATGATTCTTCATAATAAATGGAATAAAATGAAGAGGAAGTTAAGTTTGGAGGCTATTTTGACAATAAAATATAAGTTCTAGCAGCCATAAAGTGGATGTTATCAACCCCCCCCAAACTTAGCAATTTGATTGTCCTCAATCAATATGTACTGATTTTAAAACCTTTGTTTGTGGTACTTTTAACTGCCAAGCATAGTCTCCGGACAAAGGTTAAGTAGATTTTGGAATGTCCCGAGGAAAATTACATCTGACTACGAACAATGGACTTTTTCTTCACCTTGATCAGACAAAAATTTCTTCCCAGCTTTTGTGAGACGTTGGTGCATGATGTTTGAAGTTAGCTTTCACACTGAACTTTTTGAATCATGGGGGTAAAAAGTGGGGTTTTCAGGAAGACTTAAGGCTTTTGGGTTTTTCTTGCTTCTCATTGGTCCATCTAGGTATGGGTCCGTTAACTGGAAAGCGGTCCCTACAGCCCAAGCCAGTTGGATTTAGAGTAGTTATTTCACATCCTACGTATCATTGCCCTGGATCTACCATGCCTAAAGATGGGTACCTTTGAGAAGACAAGTATTTGTGTGTTTTTTTTGGCACAACTCTCATGCTTTTATTCACTCTCATAGGGCTTTTTCACTTTTGGTGTTTTGTTGGGTAGGGAAAGTGGAACTTTGCTATTTGGGTAGCTCTTTCCTTCTCATGTACATCTCTTTGTTGGGAGAAAATTTTCATTCAAAGTTGGCATAATTATAGTCTTTGTCGTTTTGAGACTATGTTTTCAAAAGAGCATAGCATAAATGTACACAACCTTAAGCGCGGAGAGAACAAACTGGGAGTTGTACCAAGTTTTTAGGAGAGAATAATTTCTACAAGTATAGACTGCAAATGGGGTATGCGTATATATTGCTTTTTGTAAAGAATTTATATACACAGTGTACATGGAGTATGAAAGAAAATGGAGAAGGAGAGTTTATAGAGTACCTCTCTCACTGATGCTATAACAAACCCCCCTCCGAAACTAATCACACACTCTGTCTCAAAGTGGTGAGAGTAATAGGGAAGATTAGTTATAGGTCAGTGAGGGTTCTGTAGATGTTTCCTTCTTCAGCTGATAAGAGCTCCATGACATATTCTCCTCGTTGCCTATAGTAGTCGCGATCATTGAGCTTCTCTGGTCCCTTCCTCAGTGCTGCTGCACAGGATATCCAGTGGAGCATGTATACTCTGTAGTCATTTAATGGAGGGACTTGTTGTGGACTGTGGTGGTAGAAATGGAGATCGTGCCAGGTTGCCGCTGGATCTTCAAGATATGGCTTTTCATGGACACCACCTCAGTGTAGTATTTTCTTGCTAGTCGTTCGATAGGTGTTTCTGACGTGATAGCATACTCTGTCGACTAGTCACTGTTGGCGTCTGAGCTATTGTAGAAGATACCAATGTGAGCATGGGTGTATAGTATGATAAGTGTCCAGTGATTGCCATGCAACATAGGAAGGAAAATTATGCATGACATACACTCCTAGATTTATTACTAAAATAGCTGGAGTGCTCCTATTTCATCGGCTAGGCATAGATCATTGAACAACATCAGATGGGCGATGTAGAGATGTCCAATCTTCTCTTGCAAGATAGGGATGTAAGCTAATGCCACCGTCATAGCTAGACATCCACCAAAGTTAATTAGGTCTCATAGGTCATCAATGGAGACCACTACAATATCCTTCTAATAGATAACTTCTACAGTGTTAGAATCAACAAGATGTATGAGTATTTGATTGACCTATTCCTGAGATAGAGAGTTGTAGGTTGAAAAGTCAAAGTTGTTGATGACGGAGTCTAAGACTGTAGGCGAAACAAAAGTGTTGTCATTGGCGAATAGGATTTGCAGGTTCTCTAGCTACTTTCCTGACCTACTGTTATAGATGTCAGGAGAGTCCAAGGCCTCTTTTCTTAGAGGACTACTGGGTAGAGAGGAGTGAGAATCAGAATCAGTCTCCAGTAGATCTTCAGGGAGTTCTGGATCTAGGAAATAACGCTTATCCTTTATCAGAAGCAGTGCATAGATGCTCCTAAGGTGATAGAAGTTTGTGCCCTGGAGCTGCAACATATATCTAAAAATATTCAGAAGCTCCATGGTGCATAATATGATGAAAGTGCTATTTCCTCTTCTTGGGTCTTGTTGGACTGGGAAGTCCCTTATCACATAGAAATTCCAAATGTCGTTGTGGCATTGGATGCCTTGTTTGATGACCCGGTGAAGGTAGAGAGGTAGAAGCTTTAGGTCTCTATCTTCAGGACGAATGAAGACTTGATCTAGGTGGAGGACCTCCATAGCACAACAGTTGAATAGTGTGACATTGTGGGAGTGAAGGTCGGTCACACAGAGAAACCAATGCTTCCTATGCTTGTGTGGGGCCAATACCAGACCGGGTTGTGTTCTTCTATATATTTCAGCATGTCAACCACCGACTGTGCTTCATCCGCTCCTTCTAGCAGACGTCTGGCCAAGGCAGGAGTGCAATTGTAGATTTCCTGCCAGCCTGTCTTGAGAGAGATATTCTCAATCATTGTGCTTTCCAAGATTCTGAAGAGGATCTTTACTACAACGTCTTTTGAGCAGAATATCCCCTTGAGCACTCGACATTATATGGAGAAGTATCCATTGCTCCAGAGGATGACTTCTTCGTCGATATGTGGTCTCAAGACCATATTCAGAAGTTTTTGGTCACGGAACGTCAGATAACCGATGGCACATCTTTTGAAATTAGCCATCTTGAAGTCTGGTATCTCAAACAACATAGAGAATTGATCAGCCACTCAGTTCTTCACTCTAGAGGGTTGTGCTGCTAGCGAGCTATATAAGTCGCCCCCTTCTCCTTCTCATGAGTCACCTGCTAGGCTGTCAGACAGATCTTCTATTGCTTTGTTTGGCCCTAGCGGTTGTAGAGGGATAGCCGTGTCAGCTGTTATTAGCTTGCTCCCTATCAGATTCATCCACTCTGAGATTCGGGTAGACATCAACATTAAGGTCAAAACCCTCAGAGATCTCCGAGATTTGAAACTGGCCCCATTCCAAGCTGCTTGCTTCGGTGACATCGTGGGATTTAGCCATCAGTATTGTCGCGACGTCGCCTTCAGGGTGGGAAGCACTGTTGATGCCGCGGGTGTTCCCCTACTCTGTAGGAGCCCCGCCAGTGGGTTTCTTGGTCGCTTCCTCTTTGAGCATTGTTGAAGGTTTGGAGGTCTCGCTAGCATTAGAGGAGGACAACGAGGATGAGGAAGAAGGTAATGATGAGGACGATGAAGATGAGGACGGTGGTGGCGATGGTGACCTCCGAGATCGTCGTGAGCAGCGATGAGCATTCCTCTCATCGAGCCTTTGGTCGATGACATCTAAGCACTGGAACGTGGTCTACATTGTTTGATTCATTGCCTCTAGTTGGCCGGGGAGACTAACTAGACTCAACAATTGGTGCTCCTATTCTCCTAGACATTACTAGAAAGCCTAAAACTTGTGGGTTAGGGAGAAGAAAGTAGCACTCTGATTTGTTGTTACCTCCCACAAGCTATCGAACTCATACCCGAAAGTGTGTCTAAGAGAGGTGGGGACCATCAATTGACTACAACTCTTAGTGTGGCTCCTCTTCTTGGCGGCACAGCCCATGGAATGTGCATCGTCTGTTGGGGCTGAGTCCACCAATACGATGTGTGTGGGCGTGGCCTCTGTGCATGGCGTAGGCACCTTTGTTATTGTAGCTGCTGCCTCTGTGTGGGGCCGTGGAGAGGGTGGTGGGGTAGGTGGGTGCTGGTCAGCCACATAAGTCGTAGCTTCATCCTCCAGGATGACCACCTTTGCCATGGTTGGTGGTGTAGGGGTCTGTTGAACAGACCTGAGCTCGATGTCCATGAGCTCAATAAAGGCCTCCTCTCTATCGCGAGAGGCGTCTGGCCACACAAATGATTTGGCTATGACTGCTTCCGTTACTGGCAGTGTTGAAGATGGCAACACCACAACAACTGCCTCTGTTGCAATGACAGTTGTGGCTGCCCTAGTTGTGCTGATGGCCTTGACTGTGGGGATGACAGTCGATACCGGTTTTGTAGTTGCGGTAGTTGTTGTTGTGGTAGCAGATATTGGGGTAGTGACTATTGGCTCGACGGCGGTGGCGACTGGAGAGTCGTCAAGAATGACCACTGGTGACTTGTCCCACCAATCCGCCTTAGATGTAAGCCCCTTCCTCATGACATCTTCTCTTGGATGGCCAACTATGCGGCGTAGGCTGCGTTGACGATTAGAGCTTCGACCTCTGCTGTCGTGAATAGTAGCTTTTCTATATTGTAGTTGACACATCCTGGGAGCGGTAGCAGGATATCAGTTCTTGTGAACCTGTAGAAGAGTTGGCGATCCTCCTTCTTTATGATGTTGGACCTGGTGAGGAATGTGATGTCAATTTTGCCATCACCCGTGGTCTACAATAGGCTCAGCGGCTCTTTTGGATACCCGAGCCCAATCACGATTAGGTTGACGATTCCTCCCATATTATATTCCTTGGTGGAATCCTTGATTAGGTGAAGGCGGTTGAGTAGGAAGCACCCCAGGTTGATCGGATTGCTAGCCATGATATACCAGATCAGATGCAACTCTTCCATGTACATATTGCTTATTTTGTACTTGTTGAAGAGCAAGATGGAAACAATCTTGTGAATAATCCTCCAGAAGTAAGAGTGGACCGCAACCACTTTTCTCTCGGGCTTGAAGGAAGATTTGACCGTCAGTTCTTTCCACAACTTGACTGGGTCGAAGCCATCACTATTGCTGATGAAGACTCCATTGTTGAGCAACTCTTGCTCAACTAAACTGGTGGAGAAGATTTCATTGAGCAGCCTCTCTGTGATTTCGTGCTCTTATTTGTAGAGGCGCCCTTGCAGTCGGTCCCCTCCATCGTTGTGACATCCCCAGATTTTCTAAAACTTAATCTGATGTGTGACGTCCAAAATGAGACCTCACCTCAATGAGAATCCCAATTTAAACACCCCACACTAGGCTAAGAAGAAGAAAATCAAGGGAGTCAAAAGGAAAACAACAGTAGCACATGCACATGAACAATAATAAAACCATACAACATATGTTCACCATTCAACATATAATTACAACATGAATTGTTACAACATTTGAGATTACATATTGAACAACAAACTTCTACATATACATGTACTACCACTAAACAATAGGATCTTAAGACGACAGGTCCACCTATACATCAGCTCGTTACACAACTCTCAACTATCCTGGTTCTTCAAGATCACATGTCCACAACCTAAACAAATGATTACATGTGGTACACTTCGGCACAATATTCAATAATATTGTACTGAGTATGCCTACGTGTCTTTTATATACCTCTCATCATATCTTGTCAATAAGATAAAACTAATACTTGGCAGTTATAAAGAAATATAAGAAAAAGCATATACTTGCACAAAGATGTTTATTAACAAAAGAGAACACATATTTTAAGCATATTTTCCATTATATCATTCATGCATTTACTACCTGAGAGTTGAATGCATTAAGGCCTTTATGATCTACTACCAACGAGTTGGATCATTTCCCAATGTGATCTACTACCAAAGAGTTGGATCACTTCCAAGTACTTTACTACCAAAGAGTTGAAGTACTTATTTTCCAGCACTTTACTACCAAAGAGTTGAAGTGCTTAGATATAATGGAACATATATATTATGTTTCATGTGTTCATAGAGATAAGTATGGAAAATCATGCAACATATCATACAAGAACAATCATTTCATCCAATATCATATGCCAAGTATTTTACTACACATATAACACAAGCATATTGTATAATAATCCAAGTTAGAGGTAATGGTGTACCTTGATCAAGGACAAACCTAATCATCATATTCCTCATGTCAACTCTAACCTCTTGGTCAAACCCTGATTAAGACAAGATCATATATCACCATTAGGTTCTCATCATCTTAACCCTAGTTATGTCCATTTTAGGGTTTGCTTACTCATTAGGATATGCACATCATTATTTGTCTCCTCTTCATGTGTTTATCTCTTTGATCTTACTTTCTAATTATGTTACAGATTAGGGTTCATCATATGAACATTAGATTCCTTAGTATTTTATGCACATATTAACCCTAGGTTACATCATTAACCTAAATTAGGGTTTCATGACATGTATTAAGGTTCATCTCCATATAACATTAATTCTATTTGTCATCATGATCTCATAATTAAAACTGAGGTTCCATATGCTGATATCAGCTACTCTGTAAACTTTCATCAATTATTGAGCATGTATGTATTTATTGCATATTAATTAGGGTTATTAGCCCTATTTAGCCATATTAAGCAAATTACATGATTTCGTGCACTCAACATCATCATATCTGACCCTATATGGATTATAAATACCATTTATGAGTTACTGGAACATTCTCATAATTTTAGGCTATCGTTTGATATTTATTATCTATGAAACAAGTATTACACATATTACATGATATCACTGATATTTTTGCTTCAAAAACCTAATTTTATGCTTCCATCTTATTCTACAAATTTTTATGAACATTTTGGTATATTATATCTATTTTTCTTATAAACGTACTAATTACTATGAATTGTCTAAGATTTGTAAATTTGTGAGATATTTACCTTTTTCGGGCCTATAGTCTGTCGACACGTGGCCATTCTAAGATCTTGGCTTGTGTTGGGATTTGTCGGCCAGTTCAGAGGATCTTGGACCCAGTTCCATACTACAGACCCGATCCTTCTCTTCCTCTTGCTCTCGCTTTCTAACGTGATCTGCAACATGACTCTGTTCTTCTGAAAAATAGGAGTCGCCACACAGACAGGTCTCCGACGAGCAAGAGAAGGCACAAGGATGCACCTAATCACACGATACAGACGACCTCACCTTCGGTGACTTTGGATGGAACTCCACGACCACTTTTCTCCCTACTTACTGCTCCAGCTCTCCATCTAGGTGGGTGCGCCACCGTCATCTCTGTCGTGGCAGAGCAAAAGGGGGAAAAGCACCCCTCTCACTCCTACTTGACCCTGAAACTTCCAAAAGCTTCACAGGGCCTCTTCAAACATCCCAAAAACATCCAAACACCCTGAGGAGTGTCTGAAAGCCTACTCCGACTCCCACCCTCTTCTTCGGTGAAGTTGAGCATGTCCACCATGGAAATCATAATGGCAGTCCATGAAACTTCCTGGAACTGGTTGCTTTCATTTCCTTCTTCCTTCTTGCTCTATTATCTTCCTCCGGTCTAATCTATAATCAACAATTCCTTCTCCTCTCACAACCTGTAGAGTGTGGTGGAGAGGCATAGGAAATGGGGAGCTCGTCCTCTCTGGTCTCTGCTCTATATTCTTCAAATGAGGGGTAAATTTTCTCCTCTAGTAGAACCGAAGACAACTGTATGTCTACACTTCCCTCTCATCCCATGATCAATGATCATGGGGGGGGGGGCGTGGATGCTCACCCATGACACTGTTCCAAAGCTCCTCCTGATCTGGAGTTGGGAGATGATCTTGATGCCATCCAAAGTGCATCTAACGGCTGTACAAGGCCCTTCATAAGACCAGATCCACAACTCACTTTCTTCTCAAGGCCACAGCCACTGGATCTGATATCCAAGGCCGTAAAGCCTCTATGAATCCCACCCACAATTAATGGGCCGCGTGACACCACATATAATCAACAACTTAGGCTAATCATCACCAAAAATGCACATTATTTCACAAATTTCAAACCTTCATAACTTCCTATAGGAACATCTAATTGCCACCAAATTTTAACCATAGCTTCCCTACCTATTGAGATACATTCTACTCAAAATTGGTGAAAAAACTCAACTATTTGATCATGCAATTAAATACCTCAAAAGGCATAAAATTAAGGATCTTAATCATAATATCAACATCAATCAACACTCAACTTTACCAAAAGCACTTGGAACTTTCAAGATAACTCAACATACATTAATTAAATTATGTCTTTGACATTTAGGGATTCTAAAAGTCCACTCCATCACATCCTACACACCTTAAAACAAATTCCGTCCTCAAAATTAAGCCAGAAATCCCGTCCTTCACAATTGTACTTCTTGCTTTCCTCTGTGGTGTTTGATACCCGACGGAGGGAGGAGATGAACTCCTTTATTAACTCGGTGTACGAGTTGGAGAAGCAGAAGTATAGATTCTAGAGTCCAGCAGCCTCGAAGACATTGTCCAATCTCTTGAAGATGCCGATTTGTCGGAAAGAAGATTGGTGGCAGAATCTGGTCAGGCGGTAGACTTTCACCGCCAACTCAGTGTAGCGTCACTGATGCTCCACGTCTCTTAGAACAAAACATCTCGGAGAGTAGGCAAGAGCTTCAAGCTCTGCCATTGTAGCTGGGGTTGCACCTGCCTCGATGTGGAGCTGCTTTTCAGCCAAAGAGGGCTCAGATATTACTGGGTTAGGGTGTTTCTACCCTGCAACTGCCACTGCTGTGGCTTCGGGGTTGATCCTTCGGCCTTGCTCATCAACTTGGACAACAATTTCTTTTGTGCGTGCCATTTTCTACAAAATGAAGAATAACACGTTTAAATCTCGAAAGGGGTTAACTGGCAAAATTTCCTCTTCCTGATACGTGGAAGCGTCATAGCTGAAACTTAGTAAGAAGGGATCGACCTGATACGTGGAAGCATCATAGCTGAAACTTAGTAAGAAGGGATCAGCCCGATACGACTTGGGAGATACTGTTAAAAATGGTATCGGGTTACATAAGAAAGCACAACGTCAGGTTAGAGAAAAACTTGATATTCCTTCTATGCGAAGTGAAAGTACACGATACCAAGGGAACCCGACACATTCTTTCACGATACTCATGAAAAATGGTATCAAGTACATAAGAAAGGGATGCTCTTATAAAACTGACAGCCCAAGAATGTGGTACAGCTACGTGACATAGGCAACACGCAGACTTGGTGTGAGTCGGTAGGCTCCCCCAAACTTATTCAACATGATATGGACACATGACATGGATGGAAACCTGACACACTCGGAGTGGTACTTAGGAAGACTGATACACATTTGAAGCTTTACCCGATACGAGCGGAAACCCGATACGTATGGGCGATAGACCCGCGCGATAGAGGTTGTGCGACACATGTTATTACCTTATCGGGAAGGGAGTGTGTGAATGCGGCACGGGAGGACGGGAAACTAAAAACCCAACATGGGAGTTAAGAATGGCTTTGAGCGATAAGAGAGCTTATATGATATGGGAGTGAAAGCTTGGTAACTTTGGTAACTCGACATGTATATAGCCATCCGTGAAGGGCGGTAAAATAGTAAAACGGGGACACATGTTATGCATGCATGAGAACCGCCTTCCAAAGTAAGGTAAAACTTGTGTAATCACGTAATATCGTGAGTCTTAGAAAGAGGTGGTGCGTTATCCATCATGCATGACCCAACACACTTTTGTGCGACATGTGTTTGTGAGATGCATCAACGCAACACGACGCAAGTGCAACTCAACACACGATACGCGATACGACTATCACAGGCTTGAACTGATAGGACTGCGTGATACGAGTGTGTGAAAGGGATTTCTCGATACCTCCTGGCCGACAGGGTTACACGACGTGCCATGCATGTGTGACATGCTTTGTGCTCAATAAACCATAAAAACTTATTAATGATGAAAACTCAAGTAAAAGGTGCTTTATTTGTAAAACATCATTGGCCTAAGTGTGAACCTTAGCCTCAGCTAGTATTACATATCAAGGTGATAAAACTAAGTCGGTGGCCCAGAAAATGCGAAAGTCAGTGCGTGTGGCGTGTGTACAAACTCAGGCCTTATTATAATAAAAGTGTTCAAAATGTTCTTTGTAGGAAAAGATAATAACCGTACTATTCTAAGAAAGTAAAAAACTTGGACTGCCTCCCAATGAGCGCTATGGTTTTTTTCATTATCTCGACATCTTCAGTCTTGCTTAGGCTTCATCAATGGGTGTGGCTTTGGCATCATTCTGGGGTAACTCAGATCACCTTGTGAAAGCTTCATCTTCATAGAATCTTTTCACCCAGTGTCCATTGATTGGGAAGACCTTTGTAGGATCATCCTCATCATACATCTCCATCATTCTTAATGGGTATATCTTTGCTACCATGAATAGTCCTGACCAGAGAGTCTGCAGTTTCCCTGGAAAAGTCAAATGGAAGATTTAAAAAGCAAAACCTTGTCACCTTCTTTGACATCTTTCTTCCTCAAGTGGGAGTCATGCCAGACTTTAGTCCTTTGTTTATAGATCCTCGCATTCTCATAGGTGTGAAGCCTAAGTTTTTCAATCTCTTGAAGCTGGAGGAACCTATTCTTGCTGGCTAGGGATGGATCCATATTTAGACGTTTGATGTCCCATGATGCTTTATGCTCTAGCTCGAAAGGCAAATGACATGCTTTCCTATAGATCAAATGATAATGTGTGGTGTCAATTGGTGTCTTGTATGTTGTTCTGTATGCCCAGAGAGCATCATCCAACTTGGTGGACCAATCCTTTCAGGATTTTCCAACTGTCTTTTCCAAAATCTATTTGATTTGCCTGTTCGAGACTTCAACCTAGCCAGATGTCTGGGGATGATATGGTGTAGCAACCTTATGTCAAACCCTATACCTTCACAAAAGTGATTCAAATTACTTTTCAGCAAAGTACAATCCACCGTCACTGATCACCATTCGGGAGACTCCATATCTTGGGAAGATTATCTTTGTAAAGAGCTTTATAATAGATTTGGCATCGCTAGTGGTAGTGGGTATGGCTTCTACCCATTTGGAGACATAGTTCACTGCAACTAGAATATACTGGAAACCGAATGACGAAGGAAAAGGTCCCATGTAGTCGATTCCCCATACGTTAAAGATTTCAACTTCAATCCACTTGGACATAGGCATCTCATTCCTGTGGGAAATATTTCTGGTTCTCTGGCACTCACTGTAGGCTTTAACATAGGCATAGGAATCTTTGAACAGAGTGGGCAAATAGAAACCAGACTGGAGAACATTGGCTGCAATTCTTTTAGCTCCCAAGTGTCCTCCATAGGGAGAGGAGTGACACTCATACAAAATCTATGGGGCTTCATCTTTAGGTATACATCTTCTGTAGAGGGTATCGGCGTAACATTTGAACAACATAGGGTCATCCCAGTAATAGTACTTCAAATCAGAGAAGAATTTCTTCTTCTGATTATAAGATATTTCTGGGGGCAATTGTTTACATGCAAGATAGTTGCAGATATCAGCATACCAGGGCCCTTCTGGATTAGCCATTTGGGCAACATAGATTGCTTCATCAGTGTAGCTCTCATTAACCGGCAACGGATGGTCATCCTCCACTCTGATCCTGGATAGGTGGTCGGTGACCATGTTGTCGGTACCCTTCTTGTCGATGATCTCATGATCAAAGTCTTATAAAATTAATGCCCAACACAGTAGCCTAGGCTTGACATCTTTCTTCTGCATCAGATATTTGATGGCCCCATGGTTCGTGTGAATTGTCACCCTAGAGCCCACAAGATAAGAATGAAACTTTTCAAATGCATAGATGATGGCTAGTATTTCTTTTTATATGGTGGTATAATTTATCTAAGCCTCATCTAACATCTTGGTGGCGTAATAGATTATGTGGTGCTTCTTGTCCTTCTTTTTCCCAAGGACTGCGTCTATAGCATAATCACTAGAGTCACACATCAACTCGAAGGAAAGGTTCTAGTTGGGTGACTAGATAATGGGTGTAAAGACTAGAGTATCCTTTAAGGTGGAGAATGCCATGACACATTCTTCTGTGAAATCAAACTTAGCATCCTTCATCAACATATTCGACAACAACTCTACAATCTTCAAAAAATCCTTGATAAACCTTCTATAATAGCCGACATGCCCTAGGAATCTTCTAAAACCTATCACAGATGTGGGTGGAGGGAGTTTTGCAATTGCTTCCACCTTGGATTGATCAACCTCGATGCCTTTGTTGGATACTTTATGTTTGACAATGATACCTTCTTGTACCATGAAATGGCACTTTTCCCATTTGAGGTTCAGACTTTGTTCTTCACATCTTTTCATCACCAAAGATAGATTGTTTAAGCAATCTTTAAAGGAGCCGCCATAGACACTGAATTCGTCCATGAAGACTTCCATCTAATCTTCTAAGAAATCGGCGAAGATAGCATTCATGCACCACTAAAAGGTTACAGGTGCGTTGCAGAGCCCAAAGGACATTCTTCTAAAGACATATGTTCCATAAATGCAAATGAAGGTTGTCTTTTCCTGAACGTTTGGATGAATGGGGATTTGAGAAAACCATGAGTACCCATCCAACCAGCAAAATTATGAATGATGGGCCAGGCTCTCAAGCATCTGATCGATGAACGGGAGAGGAAAGTGATCTTTACGGGTGGTGATGTTTAATTTTCTATAGTCTATACACATCTGCCAACCAGTAATAGTCTTAGTTGCAACCTCAACCCCATAGTCTCCCTTGACTAGCGTGATACCTCCCTTCTTAGGGACTACTTGAATAGGACTCACCCATGTACTATCACTGATAGAATAGATGATTCCTGCATCACAGAGCTTTATGACTTCTTTGCTAACCACCTCTCACAACTTCTCATTCCGTTTCCATTGCGGTTGGGCATAGGGTTTGGAATTCTCTTCGAGATGGATTATGTGCATACACACAGAAGGGATGATGCCCCTTAGGTCTCCAATTGAGTAACCTAAGGCCTTCCTGCATAATTTTAGCTCAACTAACAACTGTTCCTTTTGATCATCAGTTAACTCTGAATTGATAATAATTGGATTCATTCCTTATTCATCTAGGAATTTGTACTCTAAACCTTTTGGCAGAACTTTTAGTTCGAACAGGGTCTTCTTTTCTAGTTCTCCGGTGGGATTGCTTTGTAATGCAACATACATTACTGTTTCAACTGGGCCGTCTGCTTCATGTAGTTCTTCTACATCTAGAAATTCTAGGATTTATTTCACCTTTGGGTCATCGATCACCTGTGCATTGCCAGCTAAGGCACACATTAGTGGGTCCACCATAGCTTTCTCCTCCCTTACCTCATCACAAAATTGCCGGTAGCTTTCAACAAAGTAAGAAGACTCAAAGAATGAGGGGGCTTTCATGCAGTCACAGATGTTGAAGTCAATATGATCTTGCCCAACTCTGACCATTATCATCCCCACCTCCATGTCGATGAGCACTCTACCAGTCACTAGGAAGGGTCTCCTGAAAATCATTAGGCAGCTAGGATCCTCCAAGGTGTCAATCAGAACAATGTCGCATGGTATAAAGAATCACCCAACCCTAATGGGCACATCTTCTACTACTCTAACAGGTCTTTTAAAGGTGTGGTCTGCTAGATGGATCCTCATATTCATACTTACTATGTTAGTAAGCCCCAATCGTTTTGCAAGCGACAATAGCATTAGATTAATGATCGCTCCTAGATCTGCTAGACTTTTTCGGGTCATGTTGTCTCTGACCTGGAAGAGAATAATAAAGGCGCCAGGATCTCTCTTCTTGGAAGGCATGCTTGCCTTAACGAAAGAGCTGGACATCTATGCTAACTTCACAGTCTCTACATCTTCTCCTCTTTTCTTTCTTGAAATTAGGTCCTTGAGAAACTTTGCATAGGTAGGCATTTCCTTGATGGCATCCAAGAAAGGGATTTCGAGGTGTAGCTTCTTCACGGCAGCCATGAACTTCTTATATCTTTTCTTTAATTGAGCTTTCACTAGCTTGTGCGGGAAAGGTATGTGGGGTGTGTACCTATTCAGACACTCTTCGGAAGTCGCATCGTCACCTCCTTTCTCTATCACTTTCTTTTTCTTTGTAGGTACTTTTGCTGGCTCCTCAGGGGTTGCATCTTTGACTGGTACTGCTGCTCTCTTTTCGTCAGCTGAGTGTATCACAGTTCTTGACCTTAGGATGGTCATTTTTGCAGTTTCATTTCCTCACAGGTTTGCCTCAGTGCTAGACGGGAATCACCCTACTTGATGGTTGATGCTCTGAGCCAGGCTTGCCAATTGCTGATCTATTTGCTTGTTGTGCTACAGGAGCTCCTTGATCTGAGCTGAGAAACCTCCTATCTACTGTTGCATTAAACTAAACAACATTGTGCTATCCACGAAACTCTTGTGTAGTCTCTCATTCAGATCCTTTTGTTTCTTAGCAAAGGAAATTAACTTGGTCATCATTGACGACCACTGTTGTTGACCTTGTTGGGCGTTCAAGTAGCTTCTTTGTTGCTAGAAACCTATCTAGCATTGTTGATTCTGCTGTCCCCCTAAATAAGTTCTGCCTTCCAGCTAGTGAGAGTTCTCTGTCGTGTTGGTGTTTCCATATGAGAATCCAGGATGGTCGAGACGTCGATACTGGACATAACTTACATTCTCCGTACTTTCATCATCAAGCTCGCTCTGCATGGCTGTGTGTCGGCAAAAGTTAGAAAGATGGTCCAACTCTCTACACGTGACACAACTTCTGACCGCTTCTTGTTAGACCTTGCTTTTATAGCTCTATTCCTTAAAGGTTTGAACGTCAGTCACTATTTTGTCTAACTTGTCTACCAGTGCTTCCATCACCTTTGATTCTCCAGGGGTAGAGTGACTTGTTGACTCTATTATACTCATTGTCCTGCTGATTTGTAGCCATATTATCTATAATCTCCCTAGCTCTTTGGGCATTGAGCCCCAAGAAATTGCTGCCTGCTGCAGCATTCAAGGATTTCCTTTCTCCAATGCACAACCCATTGTAGAAGGTGGTGATTAGCTTGGGCTCAGAAAAACTGTAGTGCGGGCACTCTCACTGATAGCCTTGAAATCTTTCCTAGGTTTCATGGAAGTTCTCTGAAACCTTATGCGAGAATCTGGTTATCTTGTTTTGGCATTTTATCATTCTCTCTATAGGGAAGAATTTAGCAATAAAAGTGTTGGCCAGATGTTCTCAGTCAGGGAGGCTCCCATCATGGAGACTTGAGTACCATTCCAGAGCTTTGGCCTTTAAGGAGAAAGGAAAGCACTGGGTGTAGATATAAGATATTGGGACCTTGTTAATCTTGAAAGTCTTATAGGTCCTCTTGAATGTCATGAGATTATTGAAAGGATTCTCTTCACTAGTGCTTCCTCTGAAACGGTTGTGTTGCAGCAGCTGGAGAAAATCTGACTTCGGCTCAAAGTTAGGCACATTGAGCAGTTTCTCCACCACTGGGTTCCTTTCCTCATTTTCCCTAACTTGACAAAAGAATGTAGAGACTGAGCTTCGGGTGCTTCCTCAGCCATTACTGGTCAAAAATAGGAGGTTTTGAAGAGATGAAAAGGTACCTCAAAAGAAGAGATGTAAAAGTATGAGTGTGTTGTAGAAACTATGTGCAATAAGTATCTGTAATATTATATGCATATGTACAAGGTTTTTGACAAAGTGCAAGTAAAACTTGAGTTCATAAAATGGTATTCGTTGCCAAGTCCCCAGCAACGGAACCAAAAAGTTGATCAAGCCTTAAATGTGGGTCCAAAAATGGAGGCATATCTAGGTCATCAGACTTTAATAATTTATAATATCCGAAGGTTTAAGACTCCTGCAACTAGCACAAGGTCGGAGTAGTTTGGGGTCAAACACATGGACTAGGAGAATAGCACTTCAGAACCCAAGTTTTACTTGTCTAAGAACGTCAGAGAGTTGAGGGATTAAGGTTTATTGTAGCGAAAAACAATCACAAAGAATTAAACTAAAACTTATCTCCAAGGGGAGTTACCAGAAAGATTAAGGCTTTGGGTATTTTGGGTTTTAGCAGTTTTTATGGTAGTTTTTGTATATAGGAAACTGAGGAGACAGAACTATCATTGGAGTATAGCACAAAGAAAGAAAACTTAATCGTAACAAGCAGAAGTGGCCTACATACAACGTCTTCTTCTCTCAAAGAAAGCACCAACAAACCATGCACTGGGTTCCTCTTCTCAAAGGTACCAGGCGTGGGCTCGCATGGATAGATAAATTGGGTGCAGCTCTGGTTCTGGGTACTCTTGTACACCTAAAGTAGACCAAGCTCTAGAATTTCACAACATCCTTCTCTTGAAGGAGTCAAAACAAGAAACAACATTTGATAGCTAGTTAAAAGTGTGAATCAGAAAGAAGAAACTAGAACTCAGATGCCAGAAAGAAATCATCCAACGAAATAAAGCCATACACAGAATGATATGAGATAAACTCCACAGGTTCCAATAATCATAAAGAAGCATAATGTTTTAGTTACAATGTTGTAATTAAATTAAAGAAAATATTGTAAAGGGAAGATAAGTATCAATCTCCTTGATTTAGGAAACTAAAGTACACAACAATTGATGCCTAAGATGATGCTAAACTGGTACTGGGTAGAGGCCATATTGGGATATGACCATGTCAGGTCACTGACTGTGTCAGGTTATGGACCATGATGGGTAAGGGTCGTATCAGGATAGGACCTCCACATGATACGGCCATGTCAGGTTGCTGGCCGTGTCGGGCTGCAACCATGACAGGTAGATACCATATCGGGTTAGGATACATATCAGGTTAACATTATCTTAAGGATCTCGTGTTCTTTGTGTCGGGTATAGGTGGGAAAGCCATCTCGGGTTGAATCCCAGATAGGAACCCAACATGCTTGAAGTGGCCTTGAGGATCATATCATGCTATTTTTTTCTACCAGAATGGTCTCTAAGTGAACTCCTCCCATCCCTCTAGTGATGGGAGTGTTCTCACCTAGCTATCGCCTGATAGACTTCTGGGGACTCGACACACTAGCTCCTTTGCTCTAGGGACTAGCTCTTGTAGGGTCCATCCCATCCAATCGTAGGCTTGTAGTTGCTATTTATGGCAGCAAGTTGATGGGAGTTGTAGCTTTTATTAGTCCATGTGTCTTTCATCCGTGGTTTCATTCTTGAGGCTTCAGAAGGGCCGATACGACTATCACTCGTTAAACGTGTCGAGCTGGAAGAGTGTCGGGCAGCGAGCGTATCGTGTACAGCTATGGCAGGTTGGGGCCTTGTTGGGTTGCGGTGCCAAGGGGTGGCCATGTCGGTCATTATGCATGATGCATAGCTTTCATTCGTCATTGTTCAAGTAGGTTGAGGTAGAAAAAGAGATATTTGACCCATTTCATCTCAGGATTTTTGACTTTTTGTAGTATGCAGAGAGATGAGATCTCGACCTCAGTGGTTGGACTACCTTTATACTATATATTAGTGAGTAAGGTGTGGCACATGTGGAAGCTCTGATAGATGTTTAATACACCCACATAGCCATTAGAAGGTGCTCGTGTTAGTTTCCATTTAAGATGATGATCTTCTTGAGGATGTTATCATATTCTTGTTTGCATCTTCTACAACTCCATTCCGTTGGGATGAATTATTGACATTTGGTGATGTTTGATCCTTGGGGATCTCATATACTCCTTTATGAAATTGGTAATGGAATTCTAACTACTGTCATAGATGACCTTGTGTAGTATTTCTTACCGTCTTATGATGTTGTTTTTGAGTAACTTAATCATCTTTTGAGCCAAGATGTTGGTGATGGAGATGGCTTCCACCCATTTACAGTAGTCAATCGTGACAAGATATACAGTCATCTTGAATATCAATCCATAAGGAAAGTGTGGCCACAACATTGAAGAATACATTGTGTTCTCACTTCATGAAGTTAAAAGAGAATTTCTTAAAATATCAATTGGGAGAGAAGATATACTCCTGATTTGACAGGAGATTGGATTTTAATGGTACACTCTCTAACTATTTTTGACTTATGAGATCACAAGGAGAGAATAGTAATAGACTTAGAGGTAGTGTGCCCCATGCTACTTTGAAATTTGGTATCTTGAGATGCATTCTTTCTATTCAACTACATTATTAGTGGAACTAAACTCTAGCCATGTTTCTATGATGTTTGTTCTCCATGTGGATCTTGAATGAACATTCTGATGGTGACTCCTTTGCAATTGAAGGATTTGTTAAAGAAGACTTTCTAGAAATATGGGTTAGAAGGGATGATGATGTCACATTAGTTGATCATGCTGATGTCTTTTTTAGGTATTTCAAACACATGCATTTGTTCTTCTGGCTGTGGGAAGTTTTCTATATGACCTACTATTGCTTGTTCTTATACAACCTTCATCAGTAGATAAGCAATGTCAAATTCAGACAACAATACTTGCCATTTTACACACCGCCTAATGAGGGTGGGTCATTTACCCAAGTAGCAGAGTGGCTCATGTCTTGTGATGAGTTGTAGCATATACATCATCAAGTAGTGATGTAACTTCCTTATAACACCAGAGTCAGGTTATAATTCTCAGTATTGGTGAATGTCCCTTGGTTTTGATTAAATTATTTACTAGATTCCATTCTCCCCGTATGTTGTTCATTGGATCAAGACACCCCATCTAGGTTTACAAATCATTAATAAAATAGTGTTGGGATGTCTCATCATGTTAAGCTCCATAACTACGCCCCTAGTGAGATAGTCTTTCATCCTCTAGATTGCCTTGTTGCAATGATAGTTCCACCCGAATTCGAAGCTTTTCTTTACTAGTATAAAAATGTGCTAACATATGAGAGTGAGCTTGGTGATGAAGTGACTGATGTGTTGTAGGTGACTGAGCAAGCCTCCAATTTCCTTTTATGTCTGTGTGAAAGAATCTCCATGATAGAATGATCCTAACCATGGTCAATTTCAATTCTTTTTTAATAAACAATATATCCTAGGAGGTTACATGTGGCAACCAATTTTTCAGTCACTCAATCAATTCTCATATTCATATCAATTCTCCAACTAATGATGACCATTGAATAGCAATATATCCTAGGAGGTTACCATGACACCCAAAGTTGGTCACTCAATCAATGATCATAATCATATCAATTCTCTAGATAATTTTTTTCTTTTATCTCTCCTTAGAAATAATGATTTTATTTTAATGGAGAAGATATCCAATTTAATTCAAGATCATGTTTGGAATGATGGTTCTATTTTACCTCAATTGTGTTGTTTGTGAAAATGTATGAGAAAATGGAATACATGTCACTTAAGTTTGATCTCTTACATCCCTTCATTTTTAAATCAAAAGTTTATTTCTTGAAAATACAATTTCATGAACAAAAATTAGTTTCCTGTTTGAGATACATTCAAAAACTCTCAGAAAGCTAGAAACTCAAATAACAAAAAAGCCCAAGTTTCCTTCCTGAAGAAACTTGGGGATAGCCTCGTTCTTCTTGGGGTCCATGTGGTGCACCATGACATTCCACCAATACTCCAATCTATGAAAATAAACAATCTATGCGCCCTCACAAAATCCTATTTTCTATTTCCTACTCCAAATTTTAAGGAATCATATTTCTGAAATTTCCTCCTCAACATTGAACCCTCTGACCCACACAAAAAACTATGAATACTCCTAATATCTTGTTGATTTTGAAGTTTTTACCACCCATATTTTGATAATGGCTTCACCATTCCATTCATAGGTGTCTAACATTCCTATTGAGGTCATTTTAGAATGATAGACACACTCAAAAGATCAATCTTTTGAACACTAATTTGGAGAAAATTAAGTCTTACAAGCTAAAAAATTAAATTGGATAATAACTAGAAAGAATGGCATCTAGTGACATCAGTTGAGTTTCTCTTGGACAAACTTGGTCAAAGGTATGATTGCTACTACATTTTGTAAAGTGCATTATGGGTATTAGAGGGGGTAAATGCAAATATATATGTGAAGACCCCCACAAACAACTAAGATCCAATATTAACAAATCTAATGGATATTAGGCACCCTCAAATGTAAATAAGATCTATTAAAGTGCATTCCAAGTTTACCGTCTATGCTCCTATGCTATAGTTTAGAGAAGGTGCCTCTAGAGTCCATAATCACTTCTTGAACTTGATTATTTCTTACAATTATTCGAGTGAATTTGGATTCTTATAAGATAGTTAGTCCTACGTATTACATGTAAACTTGTAATCCTTGTTTAAATCTCTCTCTTCTAAGGTTGATGATTTTCCTAATAAAGGAATGCAAAGGTATCTGGACCAAGGTAAGGAGGGTGAGTCCCTAGTAACATTGTTGTCTCCCTTGCTTGAAAAAAGGAAGGTAGATAGCCCTTGATATGAAAAGGGTGGTCTCTCAATGTAACTCTTATAGTGGAATATAAGGTGGTACTTAAGGTTTCAAATCCTAGAGGTTGCCCTATATAGGTATTGGGTCTATCCTTGAGAAATAGAATCATTCTATGTCTTTTCTTTACTTGTGGTTGTTTCAAACTCTCCCTCCCTTACTTTCAATACTTGCTATATTTATCTTGGGATAGAAATCGAAGGTCTAATGAAATTGGTTTAATTTTTTGATATTTCAACTGATCCCCACCCTCTTGATCCACATATCAAACCATTGTATTGAAGAAAGGTTTTCTTCAAGAAGTTACTCCCATAAGAGAATATGGGAAACAAATTAGTTAACTTTGAAGGAGGCTTCTCGACCTGACCTTTGCTATTTCATGACTCTAATAGGTGAGGGAAAAATTACTTCATAAGGATATAGAAATTGGTAGGGGATTTCATTATTTAAAATAAGTGAGAGCATTCAATTGATAAGATGATTAGCTAAAACAATCACATCTAGCTTCTAATACTTAGGAACATTCATTTCAATCATGAAAGTGCAAGAAACATCAATCATATTCTTAGTTTTTCTCTTCATTTTTTTGTGGGCTATAAGCATAAGATGTATGGTGGATAATCCCCTTGGAAATATGAATCTCATAGAAAATAAGTTACACATAATCTAAGGAACTATCAATGAAACCAAATTTTAGAGAAGCGGAAAATTGGGTCTTTCTTTTATTCAAAAAGTGGACATATAAAATTATCCAGTGATCCTTTACCAAATAAATCCACGTGGAACAATACCAATCATTAATAACGTTTATATCATGCAACTATAAAATTACCAGTACAACATGGTTCCTAGATATTTTAGTGAAGTAAATAAAATAAATTGGGACTTCTGCTATTATGATGTAAGGGAAACACCAAAAGATGGTGGTTACCAAGTTCAAATGAGTGAACTTAAAATTTCCAAATGCAATACTAATAAATAAAAACTTAAAACTTTTTGGTACATGGATGACCAAGACGTAGGAACCATTGGTTAAGAGAGGTAAACTAGCCACAAGTGTAGTAGAAGGATAAGTTGACAATGTCTGCAAGCACTATAAACCATATCCACATTCATACCCCCACAAATCATCTCCTTCGTCCTAAGATCATGCATGAAGACATTATAGGTAAACAAAGAGCCACTATAGTTCGAACTCTTGGTAATATTACTAACAAACATCACATTCACAAATAAAACATATTTAACATTATTGGGAGTGTTGGTCAAATCGCCAAATCCAACAATAAGAGAAGGAAGTGGAGACATCAACTAATTTCATAGGAGGGTGATAATTAGACTTCTTCAAGAACTTAAAAAGTTTCTTTTTACCAATCATGTGGGATTTTACACTGGAATAAGTATCAAATCATCCTTCAAAGAAGAATAGGAAGACATAAAATAGGAAAAAGTCACATGCATTTTATGATTATTTGCTTGAGGAGAAACAATAGTAAAGAAAAATCTATGGAGTTGAGTGTTACCAAATAATTATTGGTTACACTAGAGGCAGATCTGGTTCTCCATTGAAATCATTAGTGGAGGCTTGATTATCCCAATGTGGATTTCAATGATTTCTCTAGAACGTATCCTCCATATTATTCGATATTTTACAAAAGTTGTGGTATCAAAACTGAGAAGAAAAAATCCCTCTATCAATCGTGTTGGGTCCTCTTCCTCATCTAAAAACAACAAGAGAAACATGCTCTTGTATATGGTATTAGTAGGCATAGATCTATACAACATAAGATAGACATCATCTAATGTGAGTAGAGTTTTAGATGTAAGAAATTGTTGGTGAGCAGCTTCATAATTGGTCAACAAAGAAGTAAGGAACTAACACAATTGCACCTAATATTATTGGATTTATAGTTTTATAAGATCAATTGTCAATAGGTGAAACAATTTGAATTAACCCTAAATCCCCGTAAATTTATCAAAATGAAAAGTAAAGGATGAGATTTCTTCCAATTTTTAGGCTTGCAGTTGTTGTTATTATAGGTCAAATACAAGGGATGCATTTCCCTTTCTTTAATAAATATGGGTTATAGACCCCATTCCTCCTTTGTTGTCTTGGTGAATTGATATTAGTAGAGGTATGTGCCTAATTGATGTTTACAATCCAAGATAACACTAGAAAATCACACTTGGACTACTTCTTTTATTCACCCTTATTTTTGTCAGATATCTCTTTTGATGTAGGTGGGGTGGATCTACAAGGTGGTTAAGATTGTCCATCGAGTGAACATATATTTTAAAAGAATGTGCACATAATATGTAGTTAGATCCATTAAACTTAAAATATGTAAGGGATTTAAAGTGTGTTTTAGAGACTTAATTAGCAGAAGATGAAGTCATTGTATGCAGTATCTAACAAAAAGAGATGAATTGAGCTCTTACAAGCTATTTCTACATGAGACATGTCATGTGAGAGATGAAGACATGAGTGTGCAGGTACTAGTATGTCGTGTTAGTTTCCATAGAGTCTATGTAGTGGTCCTAGAAAGGAACATGTCATGTCTCTAAATGACATGTCATTTCAATGATCAGACATTTGATGCAGTAAATGTTGAAGTGGAACATGACATATACGTGGTCAGGTAGTTGATTTAGCAGTTATTGAAATTACAACATGTCGTGTCTCTGATTGACAAGTTGTATCATAGATCAACACATCATGTCTAATTGAGAAATGTCATGTCTTGGTATAGAAGATCAGGATAAATAAGGTCAAAGCAACATGTCCTAGCATTGATAGACTTGTCATGTATCGTGTCACAATAAGCATAAAAAGGTAAAAATGACCAAAATAAAAACATTGAAGAAATCACTATAGATATCCTAGGGGGAAAGGATATTCAGAAATGTCCAATAATGTCAAAACAATATCAAAATATCCCTATAATATTTGGCCAGGATGACCACAAATACATGTCGTACAACTTTCCAGTAAAACAATTTTCATGACTTAACATTGTTAAAAATGTTGTAGGTTACACCAATAGATTGTTTTGAAGGAGAAGAGGACTAGTTTTGAGGTAAGGGAAGAATCCCTCTAGGAACTATACACATAAATGATGGTGGAGAACAACAACGGTGGAAGGTAAGTTGGAGAAGGGATGAATTGAAGGTGGCTATAGTGGCAACAAATTTTCTTTGTGTGATAGGAGGTTGCTATCCTTCATGCTCAGATAATATGCTAGAGAGTTTTGGAATTTCTTATTTAAAAGAGAGCATCTGTATCTCCTATAATTAGGAGGAGATACATGGAAGTATAAATAATCCCTAGTGGGCCTAATGGACTTTGTCCTGGATGACATAAGATCTAAGAAAACAATAAAAGGAAAAGAAAATACATAAAAAGACATAAACACAAAATATAGAATAAATATATATATATCTCAATGAAAAAATTATAGTTCATGAGCATAGTTTCTCTAAAATGATAATCAAGCACTATTATGTAATCTTAAGTATGGTTTTTTTTATTTGGGGGTCATATTTTGATTTATTGCATAATTATATTGACCATTTGGGCAAATCAATAAAATTTAAAATAGATGCTATTTAGTTTTTCATGACATTTTATTATATTTTAAAAATTATGAACATGGATCTTTAGATCAAAATAAAATTTCAAATGACCATATTCTTAGTCAAACCAAGAGTCCATCCAAGAAAGGTTTTGTTCTCACTTCACAATGGTTATTTTGATCGACTTTCAGCTGACAACATCCACATTTGTGATTGTTGTAGAAGTTTGTTTAACTTACATTTTGGAGTAAAAGAGAGCTTTATGTCTGTAGAACCTTGGTCAGAACACCATACATATTGGAAATAGAAAGTTCACAGTTACTATCACAACTGACAAAGAAAATATTATGAACATCACAGAAGGATGAACGGGGATGATTGAAGACCTACACCTCAAGCAGGATCGGTTTACTATCTCAGACCGATTGAGCACCACACTCTTATGGCTTGGGTCATTGATTTTTTCACAGAAACTCCTATAGAACTCCTCCCTCTCTTCAGAATGTTGGGAGACTCTGAATTTGAAGGATCGGACTCAACATAGTGACTATTTGTGGGAGTAGAATATCAATCTAAGCTAGTTACATTTGCAAACCCTATTGAGATTGAGTAAATGCTTGAACTATATCAAAATCTGTGCAGGTAGACACAACATCATCGAATATTACATCCCATACCATTAGGTATTGTTCTACTCCTTCTCACCCTGATATTTCTTGTTCCCAGTCACAGTCTGAAGTCATACCCTTTGTGGAATTTACTGATATCTTCTCACCGGATGCTACATCTTACGATTTAAATTTTCTTCCATGTTGGTTATTGATTTGTCAATCACATATTTTGATCCAGATCTAAACCCACATTCCTAAACAATTGTCATATGTTGGAAAAAACATCTATAGATACACGCCCTTTGCACCAGGTGCTACTGCCATGGACATCATGAGTTTCGATATTATTTTCCCCCTCTACTTTGTTTGCAGACTGCATGGTCAATTGTTTACACATGCCCACATATATGACCACCATTCCCTCCTCTGTGACATCCATATGTTGATCATGGAACATATTTTAATGAAAATCCTCATTTTTTGATAGATCACAACATGCATATTGTAACTATGCATCTTCCCAACATCCTTGATCGAACACCCTATCTTCATGAGACATTAACCCCTTCGCCTGACTTGACATCCCTAACACTAAACATGTTTTACCTCCTGCAACAACCTCTCTCATTTCTAACAAGTTCCACACCCAATCACTTCTAAACCTTTCACATTACCTTTGTCACCCTCACAACTAGACCGATACCCCCATCTTAATATACATACCACCCATAAACCTTCTCCATTATGTGATACCGTCCCCCCTACCAAACACGTCTGGAGTCAAACTACAAGAAAACTTTTCTCACCATGGCCCCTCTTATTCATCTGGAGAAGGAGTTCTGAATTGACTTACCTACTAAATCCATGCACCTCCTTTGTGTCTTCACTAGTGGTTACCATTTCAAACAACATTGACAAAAACATTGTCAAGATACTGAATGTCACAAGAGCTATTGCTCTTCTTCTCTTGTGACATACTATCCTCAAACACAATATCCTTTCCCCATCCCAACTTCTATATTTGGTTCCAGAAGGAACCAAGTTAGAACACCAATTTGGTAAAGTTATGACAATCCCTTGTGGCACTAGCTTTGTTCAAGATACCATATCCAAATGGTCTCCATAACAAGGATCTTCCCTTGTAGGGTCTGTGGGATCGAGATGTGATTCCATCACTGAACTTCCTCCCCACTTATGGGAGATAGATATCTTCCATGCTATAGCTCATGCTATAGGAGCTACTCTTCAATTCATCAATCGAGACACCTTGCATCCTACTAGCTATATAAAAGCTTTCTGTGTTTTTTCTATTAAAACAAGCCATCATGCTTCTTGCCTCCTTGAAAATCAGAGTGGGTGAAAAAGCTATACCATCAAACTAGTTGCAGAAAACCCCACACTCATTCATCTACCAACTTTTCAAATATCACACATCACCCACCTTCATGGTATTGTCCTATCAACAACGCTAACAACAAAGAATCATTCATTGCTTCTAGAAAACTGATGGATAGGAAGATGGTCTAGGAAAAAAATATCTCTATGAACCTTTCTCATGATATCTCCAACCCTAGTAGTCCAAACAAAAGACCTAGAATATCATCACCATCTATGGACAGTAACAACGATTCCTTTTTTTATGCCATTAAACCTTTCCCATTGCACAACAATCCAAACATTACACCAACATTGAAAGAGACATTGTGGAGAAAATTAAAATAGGCATTATAGAAGAAATATGATCCCCTCAGAGCCCCAAACACAAGAACAAAGGTAAGATACCTACAACAAGCTCAACATTCAGCTTGCTTATACAACACCAGAGGGACTTACAAAGAAAAACTACTTTGCTATGATGGAAGAAAGTAAAAACTCTGATCTCTCTATCGTTTCAAATCTCAAACAACGTCCATTCTTTTATGATTCCCCAGAACATTCTGATGCTAAGATACCCCTTGATGATATAGATGATATAGCTTCATGCCCTAGCATACATTATTTCTCAGAATTCACCAAATCTCTAGGCATCCCTTTTGACACGGATAATGCAACAAACTTAGCACTGGATCACATCAAAAATTTTATGGGTTGGAGAAACGAAAGACATATACATAACACAAATATAAACCTGCAATAGATCCACATTGGCCCTTAGATTCTCATCGATCTGATTATGTAATTAGCACTATGAACAACATGCATATATTCTCTTGGAATGTCTATGGAACATAAAATGTTAAGAGGAGAAAGTGTATTCAACATCTCATCTATAAGAATAATATCAATATTATCACCAAACAAGAAACAAAAACAGTACTTACCCCATCACACTAAAATCCATAAGGGGGAAAACATATAAATGTATGGTATCAAATACCACCAGTTGGATTTTAGGGTGGCATTCTCACATGCATCAATAAGAACATATTCAATATCACTCAACATCTATACCGTGATTTCAATATTACTTTACATATTACCAACATCAATGACTCAACAAATGGATTTTCATTGGTATATATGGAGAATCCAGTTCATATAAACATAGATACATCAATGAAATCATAGTCCTATTCAATAGTTACTTAGGAAACCCCTGGCTTATAGGATGAAACTTCAACCTTATCACTAGTGACTTAGAAAAATATAAATCTAATAGAACACCAGTTGTACTATCAAAATTCGACAAAAACCTCAGAGATAGTATCATTAAACATCAAATCATTAACATTATCCCATCAAATTCAAACTTCAGCAGCATTCAAAATAATTCATGGCCTAGAATAGACCATTTCATCTTCTCATACACATGGGAAGATCTATATCCACACATCTATGCCACTGTAGCGCCTAGACCAATATCAGACCATTTTCCCATCTATATTAACACCACCCACACTCAATGGGGTCATAAGCCTTTTCAAATTGAAAACTAATGGCTTTTTTACCCTACTTCCAACAAATTTGTACACAAAATTGGCCTAATTACCAGTAAACATATAGGGAGACATGATACCATATACATAACAACACCAAGAAGATCATACCATCTTTGAAAACGTGAAACAAAAACAAATATGGAAACATCATGCAAAAATTGTTTGACCTAGAACACTTTCATTTTCTTGCAGATAGCAATCTGACTCAGACCCAGCTATCACTAGCAATCAAATCAGATATTGAATGCATCCAAGATATTATTGGTAATACTTGTAAACAAAGAGTGAAGATCAAATGGGATATAGAAGGAAAATAAAATACAAAATACTTCCACAAATGATACAAAAATAATGCTAGAATTAATGTAATATCTAGTCTAAATATCAATAGGACTAGTACCTTGAACAAAAACCTCATAATTCACCATAACACTAGACACCGAGCAACCTTTCTGACATCCATTGATTGGAGTTTTCTATGCCAGAAAACAATTGGCTCTTCTCAAAATCTTTTAAATCCCTTCACCATAGATGAACTCAAGAATGCTATCTTCAGTCTTGGTAAGGACAAATCGCTAGGATCGAATGGACTTAACATTGAATTCTACCAAACCATGTGGGATCATATCAAACAAGACTTCATGCACTTCCTCAACATGATCCACTAAGACAAGCATATTCAACACTGTATCAAAGTACTTAATCACACAAGAATAGCCTTGATAAAAAAAGTTGAACAACCTGATAAAATCAAAAAATTCTGACCCATTGCTTGGTCAACACATCATACAAATCTTGGCTGAAATCGCCAACAACCAAATAAAACCATGTATAGAAAACATCATATACAGAAACCAAAATACATTCCTAAAACATAGGAACATACACGATGCATACATTATGGTGAATGAAACTATACACTCCTACTATAAGAACAAAACACCTCTTCTTACACTAAAATTGGATTTTGAAAAGTCTTTGAATATGTTAATCGACAATGACTCATACACACTATGTAGGGATACGGGTTCCCACCAATGTGGATAAATTGGATACATGCCTGCATTTCAACAAACACTTTCTCCACCATAATTAACGGTTGCCCATTTAGGCATTTTCACAATACCAAAGGACTCATACTAGGTGACCCTTTATCTACATATCTCTTCATTATGATCACATCATTATTAACAAATATGATCAAATCGATACTAGCAAGGGCCTCATTCAATCTCCCACTGAGTGTTTTTAAAACATTATCCAATATGTGAATGACACCATGATTCTGGTCAAACTAGAAGACAACACTATTCTTAATACCATTTGCATTACTGGTATCTTCTCATACATTTTGGGACTTAAGATTAACCTAGCCAAATCATCTATTATAGGTGTAATTACTCCACCGTATACTATCCATAGATACCAAACACTTCTCAAATGCAATGTTGAAAAATTTCCAATCATGTACCATGGTTTTCTTATCACACCTTACCCCATAACACACCATATATGGAAACACATTATTGACAATATCACCTATAAGTTATCATCCTGGACCAATAACTTCCTTTTCCTGACAAGTAGACTTACTCTTCTCAACAACTCCATTACTCTGAATACCACACATTATCTCAGTTGTATACCATTACCAGATAAATCTCTCAGAGCTATTGATTCGTTTAGAATTTTTTTTATTTAGAATCATTTCACCACAAACTTTGAGAAACAAAAGCTACACATGTACACTAAAAACAATTTGTGCACCAAACAAATTTAATGGATGGGGTATCATTAACCTCCACACACATGCTATCTGTTTTAGCAAAGATCATTGATGCACAAACATCACAAACATTTCGAAACCAATCATCATTCACAAATGCTATAAAAATATGAATCCCTAATGGAAAACAAAAAAAGCAACACATCACCACTATGGAAATTTATCAACAAATACATGAACACTAACACACATATGATCAACACACCACCACATGTATCCAAACATATCAACTTTTGGTCAAATCCATGGTATAATGACATGATGATACAATATACAGGACTAAATTTTCATATTCCTCAAAATCTAATGCATCTTAGCACTGCAAAATCTTTGATACTCCTACTAGTAATAGAAGAAATTCCCTCAAACTCCTACTTACCCAACACTTATCAAACAACACAATGAAAGATATTACACATGTTTTGGAGTACAACACAAATAACCACATTTCATGGAAATATAGAGACATTAGCACAAACATATCACATTGTTGGAAAATCAATTGTCCATTAAAAATAAGATCCTTATTTGGCTCATCATTCATAATAAAATATAGAAAAAACAAAATCTTTGAAAAAGAGGTTTATATGGACCATCTAGATGTTACATGTGTCACAACAAAAAAGAGACTACAAAACACATTTTCATCCATTGTTCCACCACCTCACACATTATAAACAATTTCTTTCATAGACATATTGATATCAAAAACAAGAATATTACTTTTCTGATCCACCACCTTACACCTATTAACTCAACTCATGAGTCCAATATACTGATGGGGGCTATCATATGGAATATTTGAATGGAAAGAAATTCCAGAAAACATAACAATATCTATTACACACCACAAAAACTGACTACAAAGATTGCTCAAACACACACTCTCTTTCTACATTGTAGGAAATCCAACAACAACAATCATGGAGAGGAGAGATGAGGACTCTGAAATGACAATATTTGGGAACAACATTACTGAAGGTAAGTGTTTCACTCTAGAGGATATTATGGCTGACGATTATGACTTTTGATCTTTCATCTACTAGATTTTTCCAGAGTTCTATAGATGTCTTTTGGATTTTAATTTAGATGAAGCCTATTGCTAAGGGGTGCCTCCTCAGGACTATAACAACTTTTTATTTTCATTAGTATCTCCATCCTTTTTTTACCCCATCCTTGTACTGCTACTCTTGAACACACACCTAGTGTCATTCTAGAGTGATCACCATGTACTTACACTATTTGCATATTGTTTTGTTTGAAACCAATTATATAATATATGAACTTTCCTATCAAAAAAAGAAAGAGCCTCCCATTCACTATTATGTTTACCAAACTATTCCATACTTCTCCCATCTCTCTACTAAGACAAGATTTATAAGTTTTCAAGTTTTTTTATCGGATTCTACTAAATTTCTTCAAAATATCTTTCTTGAAAAACTATTTTTCCTATTCATTTATACAGTAGGAACATGAAATTTCTAGACTTAGATGGATTTTAATGTCATTAACACAACCTTCTGTTTGTCTTTTAAAACTCAAAATTTTTGTATCGTGTTACAAATAAATTAAGGAAATGCAATTATGCCAAATCAATATTCTGTTGTATATTTTATATCAATAATACCTTAATATGATTTCTAATAAAATTAAAAAAGAATAAAAGAAATTCTATAAGTTTCCAAGTTGGTTGATGACATGAATAATCACTAATGAATTATCCCTATTTCATTGAGACCCAAATTTTGAAGGTCAAATAAATCCTTTTGAGTCAGATTTTGAGTCTAATGATGGATAATGGTTACATGATGATAAACACTAATTTATGAAGTGATAGTGTATTGATATGTGGTTTGGGGAATTAAATTAAGTAATTACTATAAAGTCAAGGAAAAGGGTAGTTATCATTTCAATTTTGGTTTCAACTTTTGCCTAAGCGAAGATAAGGCTCAAATAATCATAATCCTAATTTTTGGTAGCAATTGGATTCTTATAGAGGCATAGGTGATTTTTAAAGATAATGATGTATTTAGAAAATGGTGGATAAATCCAATTTAAATCAGATTTGGATTAAACATGGAAACGTAAGTCATGGGCTAGGCTCAGACTTTGGGGTGTGATCGGATATGACACTTGACCCGGATCGTTGATTGGGAATTAGAAGACTCCCATTCATCACCTACCTTGCACCGTGGGTCATGTGAGGACCGGTTCTGTGCCCAGTTCCGCTCTCTTTCCTCCCTCAACAGTTTCCCTTGAAACTAGTTATGTTGGCTTTGGGAAGTCGAGCAATAATCAACAAGCCCTAACGTGTCCATTGACTCCTCATGTGGACCTAATGCCTAAATCACATAAATTACATGAATCTAAAGCTAGCCATCAACACCTCTCCTTTACCCCCCTAGACCTATATTAGACCCGTAGTAGTCACTTCTAGACTCCCTCAACCCAAAATAGTTCAAAATTTCCCATGAGACCATCTATAAAACCACCAACACGTTCCACCTTATTCTTTGAACACCTTCACCTCGTCATAGCAACTCAAGGCAACCTGTACCATTGACTTGGCCTTAAGCACTGCATGGAGGTTGCATATGCATCATAGACCCTAGAAGGAATGCAGGAACCCTCGAGATTCCTCTCTTCTCATAGACTCATGTTGCTTTGAACTCCTCACCAGATATGAATCTCTCGTCCATCATAGACCCTTGTGAGTAGTGGAAACTCTTTGTATGACTCCCATAAATATTCTCAAATAGACAAATCACCTCTAATAGAGGTAATTATTCTCATTTCCTCTATGATCCCTATATTCCACCTTGAATCACCACATCACAAGCCAAAGGGCTCGTTGGCATAAAGGAGTCCTGATGAACTCATTCCAACCTTTGTTGTGGTTGTCAAGGCTAGAGGCTTGGAGTAAACCTTGGAATTGGCTCCTTGGCTTGTTTCTCACACGTGAGGCATGAGGAAGACAATCCTCACAAGGGAATTACTCCCTTTCCCTGATCTGTCTGACCAGGATAGGTCATTGTGTACAGGTAAGGGGTAATTACACCTAGTTTGAAATATCATCGAGACACACTCAACTTGGGTAATGTGGTGGGATGTATTTGGTACAAAAGTAATTATTTTTTAGAAATTATATTATATCAACCAAAGGTAAGAAAATTGACTATATATCAAATTGATTTGAAAAAATATGTACAATCTGAAGTAAGGGTTGTGAGACCCAATTCAGTCTCAGATTGAATAAGAATACTATGATGCATATATATGAAATGATGATTATATATGAACCCCAATTTTGAGAAATAATTATATTTATCTTGTATTAATATTTTGTTATGTTATAATTTAAACATGTACAATGATGGTGAAATTATATCATCACATAAAAGATCAGGGTTACTTATGATGTATATTTAGGCTTTTCCAATATTAAGGACCCATGAAAAGAAAGATTTAGGTTTTTCAAGTACAAATACCAACTAACCAGAATTCGACCTTGAAAAATCCCTAAGGCCAAGACTAGACCTTCCTATATTATGTTGATACAAAGGTGACACCTTGGTTTTATGGAACAATTTCATAATGATTGATTGGTCTAAGTCATGAGTGGATATGCATGTGCTTTCTTGGATTGTTATTACTTGGAAAAGAACCTTTCATGGTAAAATGTATGTGGTTATTTTATTAATAATAGATTATGTGGATTTCAAACAATTTCTTGATGGTTTCACAATGATTGTGCCTATATCTAAATTTTTTGGATGTTAATTTCAGTTCTAGTTTGACATTAATGCCCTATGTGTGTCACTAATAGCTACATTAATTTTTTGAACCCAGCATGTACTATCTTAAGAATAGTTTGAGGAGAATAATAATCCAAAAACTTAGGGAAAGTCATCAAGAAAATGACTAAAAATCAAATGATGACATTGTGGCTAAGTCCAATGTTATATAGTCATCATCAAATTCAATGATGCATACAAACCCTATATCCCATGGATGGAATGGAAGAATGGCTACACCTTAAGAGATAGAACAAACATGGGATAGAAAATTTCATAGAAAATGCAAAGTTTGACTATTGTTAATAATGTTTGAGATTCTTGATATATTGTTATCTATGTGTGCACACCTTTTATATCCACCCAGGTACTCAATATAGAAATAGGATGACTATATTTTGTTTGTTAGAATTTTGTGATAGCTTCATTATTTAAAGTATGGAAATATGAACATATATAAGATGGAATCAAAAGATTATTAGTTTAAGATATTTGGATCTTTAGTCAAATAGTATCATTGATTTCTATACAATCTTTGTCACATTTTTAACTCCTTAGAGGAGTAAGATCTTCCATCTAGTTATCAAACAAATTTTATGAATAAAATTATTGAATATTATTGGTTATTTTGAAAATTTCATCTTAGAAAATAGACTTATGATCCTTGTCTCCTTGTTCTACCCTTAGTGGGAACAATAGGGGAATGAGATCATTACATTTGGTATTAACACCCTAATATATCATTTCACTATAAAAAATCAATAATTTTAAGTTTTCCTTAGAGACAAAGGGAATTATTAGGGCATTTTATAAAGGCAATGTTGAATGGGAAGGGTCATAACACAACTTCTAACAAAATTTTCCACCACACCACTAGCTGGTTTATGAGGACTCTTGGATCACTGTGAATTCACCTTGACCAAAGCCTAATGTATTTACCTGAAAAAAAATACCATTAAGTTTCCTCATCTAATATCTCATCTATTTATTTACCCCATGCTTCTTCCTAAAACCTAAGGACCCAATAATAATTCTCTCTCATGAATTTCAGGTTTCTAACAATTATGGTTATGATTTTTTTCACCAATTATTAATAATACATGTAACAACAGATAAAGTCAACATGTTTTCTTATGATTCTTACATAAACATAAATTTAAACAAAGATATTTCATTCTATACAGTATGACCCACACCAAGATGACCCTGATCAAAGATGGTATCCCCCATAGTAAAATGAGAAAACATCTCCCCATAAGAAGATGGTCTCCCTAGACAAGAAGAAGAGGTCCCTGAATGGTGAGTCATCTAAGAAGAGTAAGAGGTCACAAGAGGCCTTTGATGAGGTTGGCTCAGAACTCAAATAGGCCTTTGACCCCTTTAATGGCCCATGCCCCATTGAAGACCCTGATCTTGATACCTGGGATAAGCTAGTCAAGACGCTCAAAATGATCTAGTTGGAACAACACATGATGATGACAGATAGTGCCATGGCCCTTTTGGGACATAGCTTGAGGCAAGAATGGTGCACCCATCCTCTTTTTCCTTTCCCCAGAGCTACGATCTTGGATATCAAACTAAACATTCATACATTTTAGGGAGAAGATAAGTCTGGATTCATGACCAAGGAGAATGCTTGGTTGTTGGTAGTGAAGAATGGTGTCTGCATCCTGAAGTGTAGCCAAACAAGAAGGTGATAGTTTTTCCCATCTACGTGAGGGAGAAACTAATATCTGGTGGGATAATTACATTGTTGCACAAGATCAAACCAAAGACCCAATGACATGGGAAGACTTTCGAGCCATCTTCACCTCTAGGTTTGTTCCCATCTCTACCTAGAAAGAGAAAGAGAAGCAATTCATGAATCTCGACTAGGGAGATATGAAGGTTGAAGACAACACCAAGAAGTTCAAACTCCTCAAGCATTTCACCCATATATTGGATGAGTAATGTCAATTGTATTACTTTGTCAATTGCTTGAAACTTCTTCTTCGACCACATTCCACGGCTAACGAGACCCCAAACTTCACTAATGCCCTAAAATTTTGCCTTAAAGATGGAAAGTATTGGCATTCCCTCAAGGAACCCACCTTTTGGGTATCTAGAGTTCACTGAAGGTGTCTCTAGAAAAAATAATGATAGAAGGAAGACACAAGGTCATAACCATGACCACGTATTTGGTAAAGGAGAATGTAAGCTTTGTAATGGAATTTGCAATGAGAAGGTCCACTGAGATGCAAAAACTATAGGAGGAGGTACCTAGACAAGTGTTTCTTTGATAAGCCTATTTTCATAGGTGCAAATGGTACAAACACTTTCAATCTAACCGCCCTCTCCTACCCCATAGAGGTTTGGCCCTATTGTAGCTAAACCAGTGGTTGCATCCCATCATGTAGTACCCTACCATGCTACTGACCATTAAGACGACATATTTTTCACTATTGACAGTGAAGAGGTCTAAGCCAATGCCAATATACTTATAGAAGGTATCGAACTTTACAATGTATAAATTCATTTTCTATACCTCATAAAATGATAAATTAGGACTTCAATTCCATGGATAACATTTTAAGAATGATTGATATAGTGGCCCACTCAGCCAAAGTTTTATTCAACTCTAGTTCCAAAAATATTTTCATTTCTTAAATTCTAGCAACTATGCTCAACTTAGATTTTAGGGACTTAGGTTATGTCTTAGATGTCACCATCCCGAGTGGGTGAATTTTCTCATCTTTACTAAAAAACACTGGGAATACCGGTTAAATATCATAACTTTGAACTCTAGTTGATTCCATTCTCCTTCATATGAATGACTTTTATGTCATAATGGGAATGGATTGACTCTTCAATACCTTGAAAAAAAAATAGACTATTGGGAAAAGAAAATAAGGGATGAGAGTCTTTGATACCCTCCTTTCACTATATGTGGTAGGAAAGATACTATCACCCATCATTACAATTTGACCTTAAAAGTAGAAAGAATGTTAGCGGAGGGTTGTCTAGAAATCCTAGCTATAGTAAATGATCCAAATTCTAAGGCACGTCCCCTTGAGGAAATAGAGGTAATCATAGACTATGTTGACATGTTCTTGGAAAATTTTCTAGGCATACCTATAGAAATAGAAGTTCAATTCTCCATTGAGCTAGCTCCCAGGATAAACCTAATTTCTGGGCCCCTTATAGAATGGAACCCCATTGAGTTTCTTGAGATGAACAAGAAACTCCACAAACTTCTAGATAAAGGCTTAATGTGTCCTAGCACCACCCCTTTAGAAGGAGGATATCCTCTTTGTGAAAAGAAAGATGGTTCACTTTGCATGTGCATCGACTATTGAAAATTGAACCAAGATACTATAAAGAAAGCATCCTCTACCTAGATTTGATGACCTCTTTGACCATTTAGAAATCACTATATTCTACTAAAATTTTGATCTACAATCCAAGTATCAATAGTTGCGAGTCAGCAAACATAATATCTCTAGAATCACTTTTCAAACCCAATACGGTAACTATAAGTTCTTAGTAATGCTTTTGGTTTATCTTATGTACCGTGTGTATTCATGAACCTTACAAACATTGTGTGCCAACCTTTCCCTGATACCTTCATTGTAGTCTTCATTGACAACATCCTAACATTCTCAGACAACACAATACAACACTGTTAGTGCTTATCTAGGGTCCTTGATATACTAAGAGAGCAAAATATTATGGGAAATTCTCAAAATATGAATTTTGGATCTACCAGGTCATGTTCCTCAAACATATCATTTTTGTAGGAAATATTGTGGTGGATCCATTCAAGGTAGATGGATTCTATGATTGAAAAGCTCCACCCACTAAAATTTGCAATTTCTTAGGATTAGCTAATTATTATCTATGATTGATTCCAAACTTCTTGAAGATTTCTTTTCCTTTCTCTAATATCACCCAAAAAGATGAGAAGTTTGTTAGGTCTGATGTTTGTGAAGCCATATTTCAAGAACTTAAGGAGAATCTCACCTCTTCTCCCACTTTGAACCTACACTTGGGCAACAATGATTTCATCATCTTCACTGACACATTAAAAATGATCTTAGGATGCATTCTATATTAAGTCCATCATGTTGTCATTTTTTCTTTGAGATATCTCAACACAATGAGTTGAACTACCTCACTCATGACTTGGAGCTCACAATAATCATCTATGCTATGAAGATATGGTGACACTGCCTCTATAGAGCTACTTGCAATATCTTCAATAACCACAAGAGTCTGAAGTACCTTTTAAACCAACCTTAACTGGATACCATGATGATGGATGGAAACATGAAGGACTATGCCTTCATAATAGATTACCACCACGATGAGGATAACTTGGTGGACGAAGCCTAGTTTGTAAGCATCTCAGTAGTGTTTTTGATTTAGACACCAGTGCAGAGGAGACTCAAAAGAGTTTTCCAGATATACCCTGAAACTCTGATTTGATAGTTTTTCCTAGGCAACATCTAGATCATTCATGACCTCTTTTCTAACTTAGTTGTAGCCTATTTGTCTAGACCTACCCTTGATAAGATGGTATCCCTTGTATCTAGGCCTCAAATCCACATCTCTGTGGATGTTTAAGGAGGGTTTCAACATAATAATGCATCTGGGTCTCCAAATATTGACTATTATAAATGCACATTCTGCATGAAGCTTATGGGTCTAAGTATATTGTACAACCCATTGCCACCAAGATGCTCAAATACTTGTGAAATTTTTTCTAGGGCCATGGTATGAAGTGAGACATGGCCTCGTTAGAGTCTAGTTATCTCACATGCCAGATAGATAAGGTAGAGCACCAATCACCGTGTGATTTACTACAATCCATCAAGTTCCCCAATTGCAGATGGGACTAGATCACCATTGATTTTATGGAAGGCCTTTCTAGGATCAATGAGGGATGCAAATTAGTGTGGGTTGTAGTGGATAGTCTGAATAAAGCGACACACTTCTTAGCATGCATGACTAGTGCCAAAGCTTCTATCCTAGATGAGCTCTACATTCATTATATTGTTTGCCTGCATGGAGTTACAAGTTGCATCATGTTTGATTATGATGCCAAGTTTATCTTAAAGTTGTGGAAGCAAGTCCAAGAAGAACTCGAAGCGAGATTGAAGTTCAATATTGCCTATCACCCTCAAACCAATGGGCCTCACGTCGCATGATCTAGAACCTAGAAGACTTGTTAAGGGCTTCTGTAGGGTGGGTCATGGGAACATTCTTCATATTTAGTCAAATTTGCCCCTAACAATAGCTATCAATCCAATATTAGAATGCCCCCTTGTGAACCTCTCTATGGAAGGTCATGTCAATCACCACTTGATAGGATTGTGTAGGTGAGAGGACCATCTTCAAGTTAGAGAAACTACAATTATACTCAGATAATTTCACCCCAATCAAACAAAGGACGTAGAAAGCCTCATATTGACAAAAGTTCTATGTATATGTAAAGTGAATGGATTTACACTTCTCTGTAGGATTTCATGTGGTTTTGAAGATTTGAGTCCTTCCTACCATAGATAAAAGTCAATGAGATTTGAGTCTCTGATATGTTAGTTTGGTGAGGTTCCTTATCATCTTTTCGTACAAACTCAATATAGTATGATGCAAGATGTGATCCATATATTTAATATGAAATGCTAATTGAATGATCTTGTTGATGTATGATTTCCTAGAATCTCTTTTCCAAAGTGGAAGCAAATCAAGAATACTCAGGGTATAACTTTATAACCCACTTACTACACACGACCATGTATTATCATTGTGGGAATCTAACTATCATGTGAAAAATTTAAGTTTGATTATTCTCGATCTGCTTCCATTTTGGGTGTTATATTGTAGGCGATCAACTTTTGGCATTCTTGCCAGGGACAAAGTGACGACAACTGTAAGAAATGGGTTCTACATAGACTTCGCCAATGCCTTAAGTATAGCAATAGACTTAACTACATATTATTTTTGTTCTGATAATGATATATATCTTGAAATCTCATTTAACATTTTTGGTTTCTAACCATGACCGATAAGATTTCTTTCAGGATCATAGTGTTGTAAGGAAATATGGCATCAGGTAAGGTAGATGTTACAACCCTGATTTTGGGTTCAATTGCTGAGAAATGTAATTTCTCATATTAAAGATAAATGAACAAATAATGAATGAATGCATGATTTTCATTTAAAATAGCCTTGTTGATTTGTTTGTGGGATTTATTGGCTGTTGGGCACAATAACAAGAAAGGATAAAAGAAATTCCACTATTATCGAGTAAATAAGAAAATAGAGAAAAAGGAAAAGTGTGGAAACCTCTAGAAGGCAAAAGAATGGAATCCAAGGATGGATTTCGTACCTTTAGGTTCCTTGGGTGCCAAGGAATCCAATATTGCAAATAAAGGGCAATAATAAAAGAAAAGATCCAATAAGTATTTCTTTATTAAGAAAGAAATTGAAAACATTGATGAAATGTGGAAAATATGTGAAAAGATGTATAATTGAGTTATTCTTGGTGGAATTTCGTATTTAAAGGATTTCTAATGATAAAAGGAATACCAATGAGGAAAATAAAAGAGAAATAAAGAGAAATCCTCAAAAAGGAGATATTCTAATAAGAAATAAACAAGATAATGTGAAAATAGTGCATTTAGATGCATCTAGAAGGATAATAAGTATCCTTGGAAATGAATTTCGAAATAGTAAAGTTTCTTGGGATCCAAGGAGTCCCAATAAGGAGGAAAGAAAGAGAAAATACTAAAATTGCAAAATAAAAGGATAACGGGGATACATGATTAATGAATTATGTGGTTTTGCAAAAAGGAAAGTATTTTCTAATAAAGGAAAATAGGATTTCGTGGCTAATGGGTTAAAAGGCAAGAATAATGACGATAAGAGAGAATTTTTGTATTACCAATTATCCATGAAATAAGGCTTAACAAAAGGATAATAAAGAGAGAGAAGGATTTCTTCTCCTTGAAGGAATAGGAGTCCTTATGGGAGTGGGACTTATCCCCTCTTAGAGGGCCACGTTAGGGCGTGTATAACTTCCCCTATAAAAGGGCTAGAACCCCTGGTTCGAAGTTAAAAGAGATCCCACGCTTATCTCTCTCTTCCTTCTTCCTTACGTGTAAACCCTGGTCAAGGGTATAGACCTATCCCGAGGACACCCAGGAGCAGTTTCGAGGTCTAGATGGAAGCAGGGCGCTCCCACGACAACCCAAGATCGATCGGTTGCTAACCCAGTGTCCTTATCTTCATGCCACTCAGGCCATGGCTCTGCAAGGGCGCTGCAATTACAGCAACAACCATGGACTGAACCTACTTGTAAACGGCCATAATGGCTAAGATCTAGGGGTGCCATGCATGCACCCAGGGTTCAGTGAGGAAGGGTGGCCATCTCCGACCACCGCAGACCTGGAGTGGAGGGGATAGAACCCCCGCAACCCAACCTGGACGGCAGACAGTGCAAGGGCGTCGTGAGGTTGAAGAAAGCTAGGCGTTGGACAAGTTTGCCCCTCTGCGGGCTGTAGAGCTTGCAACTTAAGAAAGGGCAGTTTCATCTTTGCGTTATGATTTGCAAACCAGCGACCAAGTGCATGGGGCCAAGGCGACGTGGCTGCTTCTAATTGGCCAAGTAAGTGATTTAATGCAAAATTCATAGATAAATATTGGTAGCTCCGATGAGAACGTACAAAATATGAAAATTGCTCAGAAAAACGAGGGGAATCTAATAAAAATATAATTGAAGCCTGATTCCTTTAAAGAACCCTATTTTGGTATGATTAAAGTTGGTATTAGCCTGTTAATGATAAAAACGAACATTAGGAAGAAAAAGGATGGACTTTGCATATAATTAGTTAATTTAGAGTTTCATATGCATGAATATACTTTAGTGGGCCTTGAAACCCTAATGTTGACTAATTCGACTATTAATGACTTTAATTGATTAATTTCATGATTAAAGTTGGAATATGATGAATCTAAGCTATTTTGAGCATTAAAGTTCCTAACTTGTGGACAAATACCCTGAATGTAGTAATTAGGGTTTTCTCATGAATAAAAAGGTGGAATTAATTGCAAATCGAGTTCATATGTGATTTGGATCATAATGAACTATGAATTAATGATAAATGTGAATAATGATCTTGTCATGGATTAAAAGGATAAAAATAGTAGCTTTAATAAAAAGAGGCTTAATGAGCTTAATTAATGGGAAATTATGCCTTTAATCCGGAATTGATAATTAGATGTGGAAATAATTAGGGTTTGTGATCAATTGTGTTAAATTAGGGTTTAAAATAATAAAAGATGAAGGGAAACCCTAATTGCAATAGAAAGCCTAAAAATGGACTAGAAACCCTAAGAAGCGAGTTAGATTTAATAGATCTTAATGACATGAGTAATAAAAGGAAATTGTATAATTGTTTCAGGATCTTATTGAATGCTTGCTTGCTAGTTGTTGTTTGGATTATTCCTGCATATGAATCTACATGTACAAGTATGTGGTTACGCTTATGACTACCCGAATTAGTTTTCCGGGATTTTATCGATGTTTCCATCGTGGCTTGAATTAAATTGTTGGATGTATTTAATTCATTCAAAGTATAATGTGAATATGACTATCACATAAGAGATATGCCTACTGGCTCAGATCCTAGTCCCCTCTGTAGCTTAATGAGTTGACCTAGTAAAAGGCTACCAATGGGGTAGGCCCATCAGGTCATTGAATGACTTAGTAAATGGCTACCAATGGAGTAGGTCCATCAAGTCACATTGAGTTAGAGATTGGACTACTTATGAGTAGTGCCATGCGACTCAACCCTAGATAGGTAGGATCATGTGGGGTCTAATAAGGATCTACCTAGAGAGAGGTAGTATCTCAGTCCGCGGTAGGGACAGCACGGAGATAGGGGATAGGAAAGGATTGAGTAGTATGGTTTAAAACGTAATCTTGGCTGTTAAATGATAATTGGCTGATTACTTTGTTACTATAGTTGCACGTTTATTGTTTCACCCACATACCAGCTTCTTGCTGACCGACGTTTTGTTTGTCGACGTTTTAGGTACAAATGAAAAGAACAAATAGTAAAGTGGCAGATGTGGAATTAAATGAGAAATAACGTACATAGGAGGATTAGTTAGTTTAGCGTCTTCATGGATAGAAGTTTAGAAATCCCAGTTGTTCCAAGGTAAGAAAAGTTTTATTTTATACCAGTTTTCAGTTTAGTTGGTAAAGTTTATTAATTGTTATTGATTATTTGTCGAACCTTTGATCCTATTAATTGAATAACGGCTCTAACCTTCGGGTCTCCCTTAATTGGGGGTTACCGGGAGGCGGGGTCGTTACAGTAGAGGAAAAAAAATTTTACTAGCCATATTCCCTAAAGATAGTAGATCGTGTCAACATATATGAGATGGGAAGGATGGTTGTGAGGTTATACTTAGTCTTGGAACAAGTCCAGTGACCCATAGTAGTGTGTACCATTCTTCAAGTTGCACCTAGATGTATTTTGTTGTCATCCTTCAGGTCTGGCACCATGAAAGGCAGTTGACATCATCCTCCTAGAAGTAGACAACAACCTCCTCGCCTCTACAGTTGTCCCCACAAACCATCGAGAACTCCTAACATTCTCGTGGGATGGACAAGAAGGATTTGTACCTTCTAGTCAATGTGCTACCGTCGACTTTATCTCCTAATTGTCTCTCCCTTGCCATTCCTCCCTTTGACGGGTAGAACTTGCTCAATTTCTCTTGTTTACCACAACCAAAGAATAATAAATTTCAGAGCTTATTGTTGTGTCTGGGAAGCCCCTACTACCCCTCTATTTATAGGAGGGCTAGGGTCAGGGTTCCCAATCCATATAGAAGTCAAAGAGATGGTTTTTCATGACTTTTCCGGAACCTCCGAATAGAGAATCAGTTGATTCAATCACCTCATGCATGTTTCCTATTCTGAATCACATTGGTATTCAATGCACAATCTATACAAATCATGACATCAACATCAATCCTTGATGTAATCAAATTGACCATTGAACTAGGTAATTCATCATATGAACTGGTTGTTTGGGGCCTTGAAATGATTAGTTCACTAAGTGAACTGGTTGGTTCATACCTTGGTTCAGGCATTGTTCAACCAATGTTATTTCTAATTGACCTGACACTCCAATCGATCGGTTCAACATTTGAACTGGTAAGTTCAGAGTCCAGTCAATCAATATTTAACCAGTTTTGTTTAAATTGAATACCTAAACACATTTAGTAATCAAGTTAAACATCATTCATGAATAAACTCCTATTCCAAGTGTATCCTTAGTGTGTAACCCTATAGGTCCCAAGTTACATTGGCAGTGAATGTCCCTACCAATTTATGACATCATAAGCAATGATTGGTATCTAGCAAGAAATCATTGCTACCCAAATAATTTGGAAAGTTGGAGAACAACTTCAACCCACAATGCAAGATTGGTGCTATAATGATTCTATACTTCCTCTGTCTCTGATATCTAGATTGAACTCAGTGCATGGAATTGTCATCCTCTTTAATGTTCATTCCATGTTCCTTGAACTAGAGCAGACTGTCTAAAATATATGTGAACTCAACATCATATATTGATTCATATGTGCATGGCAATGCTTTTTGCAATCTCTCTTATCAAGTGGCCAGGATATCAAACTCTTATAAGAGGGACAAATCCCATCTCCATCTCTTACAAACATCCTCATGTGTCACAGTGCACTCGAGCACCACCTTTATGGCAACCCTTATTTAGGATCAGGGTGGATGGTGCCAAAGCACACCGAACGACGTGTGATGAGTGTAGTGGTTTTAGGTCTAAGAACTAAAATCACCACCATCATTAGGAGAGATGATTCTGGCTACCATTCAATGGTTCCATTCATCACTCTCATGGTGGGTCTGTCTGATACATTGTTCTCTAACAAGTGTCTATGTGTTGGGTTTGATATCACATATAATGACTTAATGTGATTTTGTCATCAACCACCACACACTCTAGTTTTATGTGTTATTGTTGTCTATTAGCCTTCCACAATAACATACGACTAGGGACATAAAAAGAATATATATTCTCTAAACATCTATATGATCTCATTGTTTAGGTTCTTAATCCAAAGACATAAGTCATTGAGTAATATCATTCTTTAGACATTAATTATGTTACATCATTATCTCATAACTAAATAAAATGGAATAAATTGGAAGATTGTCTTTATTATTAATCTAATCATTTACAAGATATGCCATTGCAGTCATCGTATGATTGGCTCTCTAGGAATACATACTAATAGACTCCCAATTTCACTTAGAGCCAATCACCCATGAATTTAATCCCAAGTGATCAAACATGACCCTCATACTTCTGCTATGAAAGTTCTTTTGTCGATGGGTCAGCCACATTGCTTTCAGTTGGTACAATGCAAATCTTCACATACCTTTGTTGTATGATTTCTCGTATGATATGGAATTGCTTTTGTATGTGCTTGGAACGCTGATGCAATCTGGGTTCTTTACCTTGTGAAATAGCTCCATTGTTTTCATGATATAGCTCAACTACATCACTAATGCTTGGAACCACCCCAAGTTCAGAGATGAACTTCTTGATCCAACCAACATCCTTTGATGCATTGAATGTAGAAATATACTCGACCTCCATTGTAGAATATGCAAATGTCTCTTGCTTGGAACCCTTCTAGCTCACAATTTCATTGTTGAGGTAGAACACAAATCTCGATTGCAATTTGGAAGCTTGCCTCGGTGTAAACCTTTACCACCAAGTCTTCCTCTCCACTATAGACTAGGAACTGGTCCTTAGTTCTTCTCAAGTACTTAAGGAAGTTCTTCATGACTGTCCAACGAGCTTCACCGATGTGACTGATATCTTCTCATCATGCTCAAGGCATATGAGACACATGGGTGAGTGTATAACATTGTGTACATTATGGATCTAATTGGATATGCATATGGAATCTTAGTTATGTGTTCCCTTTCTTCATAAGAATCAGGACATTGAGCTCTAGAGATAGTAACACCATGACAAATGAGCAGGTTGCCTCTCTTTGAGTTCTTCATGCTAAAATCTTTTCAGCACTTTGTTAATGTATGTGCTTTGACTTAGTCCAAGAAGCCTTTTGGACCTATGTCTATAGATATTGATTCCTAAGATGTAGGATGTTTTTCCTAAGTCCTTCATACATAATGTATTTCCAAGCTATGTCCTTACCATCTATAAATAGGTATGCCATTCCTCATTAATAGTATGTCATTCACATATAATATGAGGGATTCAATCATGCTCCCACTAACCTTATTGTAAACACATGGTTCATCTTCATTTTGAGTGAAGCCAAACACTTTGACTATTTCATCAAATCAAAGATTCCAACTCCGAGATGCCTGCTTCAATCCATAGATTGACATTTGTATCTTACAGACTTCATTTGCATCCTTTGGATTTATAAAACCTTCAGGTTGTGTCATGTACACACCCTCAAGTAGATTCCCATTAAGGAATGTGGTTCTAACATTCATCTATCAAATTTCATAGTCATAATAAGTTGCAATGGCAAGCATGATCCAGATGAACTTATTGCAACTGATGAAAAGGTTTCATCATAGTCAACACCTTGAACCTGTCTAAAACTCTTTGCAACCAATCGACATTTGTAAGTTTGTACATTAACATCCATGTAAGTCTTCTTCTTGAAGACCCACTTGCATCTTATGGGTTTTACCCCTTCAGGTGGATCCACTAAGGTCCATACCTTGTTGGTATACATGGATTCCATCTTAGATCTCATGGCTTCAAGACATTTCTCATATTTTGGTTCCTTAACAGCTTCTAGGTAAGTTGTTGGCTCCTCATCAATGTCCAACTCATTTCCTTCTTGAGTCACAAGATAGCCAAATCTTTCTGGCTCAAGACGTCTCCTACAAGATCTATGAGGTTCCAGTGATACATGAGGAATTTGAGATTCCACAATAGTTTGTGACTCTCTATGTTCCTATTATACCACCTCAGGTGGAATGTTTTCTTGTTGGTATTGAACTTCTTCAAGTTATATCTTGCTCCCACTGATTCCTTTAGAAATGATTTCCTTTTCTTAGAATGTAGCATCCCTGGAAACAAACACTTAGTTGTCAATTGGGTTACACAAGTAGTATCCCTTGGTTTCCTTTGGATATCCAACAAAAATCATTTATCAGATCTAGGGTCAAACTCTTCAGGAAACATTTTCTTGACATAAGCTTCACAGCCCCTAATCCACATAAAAGACATTTTGGGATGCTTCCCATTCCATATCTCATATGGTGTCTTTTAAACCAATTTAGATGGTACAAGGTTTAGTATAAATGCTATAGATTTAAGAGCATAACCCGGAAGGAAGTTGAAAGATCGGGAAAACTCATCATTGATTGTACCATATCTAGTAATGTGTGATTCCTTCTTTCTGATACACCATTATGTTGTGGTGTTCCAGGTAGAGTCCATTGTGATACAATATCATAGTCTCATAGAAGGTCCTCAAACTCTTAGCTTAAGTATTATCCACCTCGATCAAAATGAAGTACCTTAATACTTTTGCCAAGTTGGTGTTGAACTTCATTCATGAAATCCTTGACCTTTTCAAGAGTTTATGATTTATGTTTCATCAGGTAAACATAACCATACCTAGTGAAGCCATCAGTGAAGGTAATGAAGTACCGATACCCATTGCTATCAATCATTCTAAATGGGTTACACACATCAGTATGTATGAGTCTTAACATATCACTAGCCCTCTCACTATTACTAGTGAAGGGAGTCTTTGTCATCTTTCCCAACAAACAATACTCACATGTCTCTGTTGATTTGAAATAAAAAGAGTCTAGATATCCATATTTATGGAGTCTAGAGATGTGATTCTCATTGATGTGCTCGAGAAAACAATGTCAAAGATACATTTGCTTTGAGTTGTTGAGTTTCAACCTTTTGGAATTTACATTATTAACATTTGTATTAAGATATAATAAATAAAGACTATAAGACATTGGGGCACTACCATAAAAGATCTCATCTATTGAAATAGAACATTAACCATCCTTTATATGAAATTTATATCCATTTTTGTCCATAAAAGATACATAAATAATGTTTGTATTTATGGCAGGTACAAAATAGTAGTTCTTTAACTCTTTTACAAGCCTCATGGGTAGATATAAATCATAGGTTCCAACTACAGTGGTAGAAACTCTTGATCCATTTGTGACACGTAGTTCAATCTTACCCTTTCATAATGGCTTACTTCTTTTCAAATCCTACATATTGGAGCATATGTGAGATCAACATCCAATATCAAGTACCCAAGATGAAGAAGTAGAAAACTTTATATCAGTAATATATATACCTGAAGTGAAGATCTCTATCCCCTCCTTCTTCTTCTTCCTCAGTTCCTCCAAATAGAGAGAGCAATTTCTCTTCTAGTGTTCAGGCTGGTGTTGGTGGTGACAATTACCTCTCTTGGTAACCCCTCCTTTTGGATTCAGTGCAGAAGACTTGGGCTTCTGGCTAGCTTTATAACTCCTTTTAGCTTTGCCTTTGCCCTTGGAATTTCCCTTCCTCTATTGATCATTGTCATAGACTTGGGCTTGTCTTTCTTGATTTGTGCTTCAGCTGTCCTCAAGCAATATTGACAATGGCTTGTCAAAATGGTTCATGTTGTAGTTCATGACAAACTGGCTATATGACTCTGGAAGTGACTATAAAGTCACATATGTGGCCAACTCTTGGCCCAATGGAAATTCCATTCTTGTAAGGTTCTCCACATTCCCAATAAGCTTGAGTACATGGGGACCTACTCGAACTCCTTCTTCCATGCTGCACTTGAACATCGCCTTGGAGACATCATATCTCTCTTTCTTTCCTGGTCTTGGTACATGTTATTATGATGTGTGACCATCTCAATAACATCCATGTTCTCATGTTATCTCTGCAACTCATAGTTCATTGAGCATAACATCAGGCACTTGACATATATGACCTCTTTATATTGCTTCTTGTAAGCATCCTTGTTAGCCTTAGGTACAGTGAGAGCAGGTTCATCTGTCTCTAGTGTTTCTAGGGCATTGAGCTTTCTCTTTTATGTGAGAACAATTCTCAACATCCTAAACCAGTCATGGAAATTATTCCCATTTAACTTGTCCTTATCAAGGACCGATCATATCACGGAACCATTTTTACCCCAATCGCAATCCCACTGCCTAGACAATGGTAAAAGGATTGAAGTTCCCATATCTTAGTGGCCCAAAAGGATCTTACACATTGGCATATACAATAAGAAATAATAATTCATAAAACAAGAGATTTAAAGAACAAACTAACCCAAATAGGAGATTTTTGCACATTTATCCTTTTCATCAGAGTTTATCAAGAGCAGAAGTGATCTAGTCAATTATCCATCAAGATCCATCTGGTTTGCCTAAAATCAAGTGAATCGAGATGCAATCAATGCAAATGCACCAGTACGCTTTGAAAAGAACAAATATTGAACAAATAAAAACATTTATAGAAAAATATAGTACTTGGCAGGACTTATATTCAAAATATAGTGTACTAGTGATTTTCAAACCAACATTTATTCGACAAGATGTTTATTTCGAACAATTGAATTTTACTACAAGTTCCCATTATGCTGATATCGAGAAGCATGCTTATATATTTTATGCAGTTCCATCACCCCAATGAGATGGGGGAGGTCATAAGGATCCTTCTCTCCATATGAGGTAGGAGGTCAATTGACATTTACAAGTTCGAGATCATTCAACATGTACAAGTTCCACCCTTTGAATGAGGAGGTTGCTTGTACTCAATATTGACAAGTATTACTGGCAGTCATAATGGGAAATATCATTTATGTTTTCAAGTTTGTTGCAAGCTATAATATGGAAAATTGGAAGACTAATCAGTAGGGAACAATAGCTCAAACAAATACATAGATAAGATTTTCAAGAGATACATACAAGCATCATTCAATACCACTAGTCAATTCAAGGAGGAATTAATTAAAAAAGTGTACATTTCACTGAAGATTTTCGAGTATAGATCTCAACAAGTAATAAGTCAAACCTTCAAGTCGGATCTGAAATCAACAATATTGGATCGAGGGTCAAGATCATGATGTTTTGAAGGTCATGTTTCAATGTTCAAGATTAGGGTTACTGATTCCTATTTAGCCTGGGGGTTAGGTCATTCACTTATGATCCACAATATTTCAAAATTTCCAACATTATTCAAGTGTCAAGATTATATCTAGTATGAATGACCTACCTAGGTATTTTAGGAACATATGCGTTAACCCTAATTTTATGATCATTATTCAAGTCATTATCAAGTCTCTAGATCATCATCATGATGAATTAGCATCATTTGTATTCAATATTAGATCAAGTCTTGATTGATAAAAAGTTGAGTCATGGGATAAGGTATCATCATTTTATTAGGTCAAATGATCAACTGTTTCACAATATTTAGATCAATCATTTTATTAAGATATCATCATCAAGATTAGCCATTATTTTAGGGTACATGATTCATTTTGAAGAGTAGATTAGTCGACAAGGTTATATTTAGATTAGTGTTTCAAGATAATCATCAGAGTCAAAAGATTAGGATTTCTATGGATTAAACACCACTATTGAATCATTAAACAAATTATATAATAAAGATATCTAATCTATGGATATTAGTAAAATTCATAAGGAATTAGGCTTAATGAGTATTTTTACACAAATCATTGGATTTTTCTGATAATAATTGACTATTTGTTCATAATTTTTGGAGCTAGGATGTATTTTCTATGATTTAATCAAGATCTAACCATTTAATTGATTATTTGTCAGAGGGGGAGGTAAAATACCTTAAAATAGAGAAAATGGATGGTTGTTTGATGATCTGTGGACGGTCGAGATGGAGTCACACAGGCGATGCCGTTTTTTGGTTCAGAAGAATCGGTTCAATCTTTGGTTTGTGGGCTCAATCTCTTGATTTCCTGGTTCAAGAGTGGTTCAATCAGGTTGTTGGACCGGGGAATCTCTGCCTTGGACCAGAGGTTTGGGGATATCTTTCCCCTTTGTCTAGTTCCCCTTGTGAGCCCAGAAACCAGGAGGAGGAAGGCTCACCGAAGCAAGGGAGGTCTGGAGGTAGGAGGCGTCAGCGTGACAGTGGAGGCGTCATCCAAGCTCTTCTAGATCTCACAAGTTAGACGAGGGTTTGGATTTGGGGAGAGGAGACAAGGAGAAGGAATGTCCAAAATGGGTTGTGTGGAGGATCTCTAAGAGCAGCAGGTGGTTAGAGGGAAAATAGAGGTGCTCAAGGGAAATTAAGGGCATAAGAAAAAGGGTTTATCACGAGGGTTGGAGTTTCCAACCTTGAGGGATCATTTTATAGGGTCGAGAGGTAGGTTTTAGGGCACACTAAGTCTTGGTTGTTGCCATGGCCTCCAGAGTGAGAAGAGGGAACAAGGGAATCATTTTTAAGGTGAAATTGATCTTTAATGGTGGTCAAATTTGGTATGGGTGAGCGTGAATTCATGAGACCAAGCTTTTCATTCACTCATATTTTTGAATCGGGGTCGTGGACGGGTGATGGCAAGTCTCGCTCCTTATTGACTCCTCCCCACTGATTGTGGGAGGTAGGAGATGACACAATGGCTATCAAATCAGGCTAGGATCCATGTGGGATAGATCTGAGGGCTGAAACTTGCCCCCGATCCTTTGACCCGGATTGCTAACTTGGAAAGGCCAATTAAAAGGCAAATAAAGGGATTTTTAGTATAAAACTTCAAGAATTCATAGAAAATTGTAGGAATGTCCAAATGAGATGCAATTTGGACCATAGGTTCTAAAAAATATGTAGAACATTTAGAAAAGTTTGAGAACCAGATGATGAAATTTGATGGACAATTTTATTTCTTTGGGTAAAGTGATACTTTGACCCAATTTATAATGTCATAATGTGTAAAAAGTTCACATTGGCCATCATATTTGGAATTTGAGTATCAATATTGGTCAAGTAGCCAAGAAAAACAAAATTGAGGGCACGAGTGAACATAATGAGGGAAAAAGAGTAATTAAAAATAGGGGGAAATCACTTTATTACATCCTTCCCTCCTTAAGAGGAATTTTGTCTCCAAAATTCAAAAAAATCCTCCAAAATTGAGGCTACAAAATCCAAGTCATATCCTCAAATATCGTATAATCTAAAACATGTCCTAAAAATTATCTCTTGATGAATAGTCTCTCATATACTTGCGTTGATGAAAATAGAGGTCAAGAGATCCCAACTCAGTTATTGAGTTCCCTTTCAAGTCATGTCTCCATACTATTTGGGAATTGGGATTGAGAATCAAGATTATAAATCATGAAATAAATTGGGTCATGTACTAACACGGTCATGATACAAGAGTTAAGATTCAAATATCCAAATTTCGGGTTCCAAAAATGCAAGTCTAGGGTTTTGATTCCTACCCAAACCATAGGTGTGATCATCCACCCATCAATAACAATCTAGCAATATTTCAAAATTTCAACATTGATTTCTTCATCAAGTATATTCAAGTTGGGTGACTGATTTAGACCTAAGTCATTTTTTTAGGAAGTCATTCTTATGCATATATTCATCACTACCATTTGCAAAAATCATTACTAAGTCAACATTTTCAAGATCTGAGTTTTTGGGAATATGCAAGTCACTAGTCATATCGTGTGTGATCTCAAGATCCACATAGGTGATTATAATCATGTTTCAAGATTGTGTACATCAATATCAAGAGTTGAAGTTTGGGCACCAAGATCATAGGTTGAAAGAATTCAAAGCTAGGGTTTCAATTCCTATTCAAAACTTAGGAAAGATCACTCATCTATATGAAATTCTGAGCAACAATATTCAAGCAATATTCGAGCAATATTTGTGATATACATCACCAATTTTTATTATCATGGTATCGAGGTTTGATGAATGATCTAGACTTAGGTACTTTGAGGAATTATGCCACAAGATATAGTCAACATTGGATTTAAAATTGAGTTTCAAGATCAAGTATCAATATCCTCATGGTTTTGACCTATTAAACCCTTAGGTCAAGTAAAAATCGAGTCAAAGGAGTTACCATTCAAACTATAAATGATCAACAAGGTGAAGATTTAGAGGTAGTCATAATAGTGATGTGACCCAAGTTAGGGGAGTCATGGATAAACTACCACCCTAATCTAGTAAATTAATCTACATTAGTCATGAGTTATCAAGAATATCTAAATAGAGAGTATCATTGATCAAATCATATTAAACAAGGTCATACGATCAAAAATTCAAGATTATGATAGGGCAATAATGTTAAGATATTATGAAGTCAGGGTCATATTTGCATTCCTTTCCTTTCATGATCAAGGTAATGATATAATTTGGAAAGCATGGATTTAGATTGGGCATTCGAAGAATCAGAGCTTAATAGTGCATGATTTAGGTCCATAATCATCATATCAAAATTGAGATTACAAAAAGGCATCAATAGTCACTAGGAAAATTGCTTTTTGCATCATAGTTTTACATCATGATTTTGTAAGTCCTAGGATTAGTCACTTGATGGCATAGTCATGAGGTGTATCAAATACAAAAATAGTTTGCTTAACTATGTTTGAGGTTTAATCAACATTAGGGAAACATGGACATTATTCAAATAGACACCTCGTCAACAAAGAGGTATCAGGTATAAGTCCTCTTTATTTCACCATATCATAATTTTCATCATTTACCTCAAACATAGGGAGAATGTAGTCTAGTTTTGGTGAAATCAAGTTTACATGATATTAGGGGTCATACATGAGTATTTTATTTCAAGATTTGTTGATCAAAATCGAGTTTTCAAATTAAGGTCAGATCATGGCATCATCATCTTATTTGAATTTTATGACTTCAAATAGATTTTAATTTTTCCCACGTATAAGCTACCCATAATCAAGAAATCATGTGGTAAACAGTCATGAGATAAAGACCACATGAGGAGATAAGAAGGCTGACTAATCATCTATTAGGTGTCTTAGGATAGTCCTTAAAGAAGAGATGAGATGATATAAGACTCTACAGGGTTTCAACAGAGAACCTTTAGGTCTAGTTCTGGATCAATTAAGCCAGGTAGAGTGAGGAACCTCAGCCACCGTGAATACGGATAGGAGGTGATTATGCCAGAACCCCAAGCCTAGACACCTCAATTTTCACCATTATGGACTTTAGGGTTTCCTGAGTTCAGGGACCTTGAGATGTTATTTACATAAAGTATATGGGAGTGTGTATGCTTTGATACCAACTGCCACAAAACTATTCTTACCCCAATCCCGATCCCACTACCTAAATAGTGGTAAAAGGATTCAAGCGCCCATCTCTGAGTGGCCCAAAAGGATCTCACACGTTGGCATATACAATAAGAAATAATAACTCATAAAACAAGAGATTTAAAGAACAAGCTAACCCAAATAGGAGATTTTTGCAAATTTATCATTGTCATCAGAGTTTATCAAGAGAGGAAGCACTCTAGTCAATTATCCATCAAGATCCATCTGGTTTGCCTAAATTAAGTAATTCGAGACACAACCAATGCAAATGCATCAATATGCTTTGAAAAGAACAGATATTGAAGAATTGAAAACATTTATAGAAAAATATAGTACTTGGAAGGACTTATATTCAAAATATAATCAACAAGCAATTTTCAAACCAACATTTATCTGACAAGATGTTTATTTCAAACAATTCAATTTTACTACAAGTTCCCATTATACTAATATTGAGAAGCATGCTTATATATTTTATGTGATTTCATCGCCCCAACAAGATGGGGGAAGTCACCATGATCCGTCTCTCCATATGAGGTAGAAGTTCAATTGACATCTACAAGTTTGAGATCATTCGACATGTATAAGTTCCACCATTCGAATAAGGAGGTCGCTTGTACTCAATATCAACAAGTATTACTAGAAGTCATAATGGGCAATATCATTTATGTTTTTAAGTTTGTTCTAAGCTATAATATAGAAAATCGGAAGAGTAATATGTAGGGAATAATAGCTCAAACAAATACATAGCCAAGATTTTCAAGAGGTACGTACAAGTATCATTAAATACCACTAGTCTATTCAAGGAGGAATTAATTAAAAAATCATACATTTCACTGAAGATTTCATAGTACATATCTCAACAACTAATAAAGTCATCCCTTCGAGTCGAATCCTAAATCAATAAGATTAGATCGAGCGTCAAGATCATGATGTTTTGAAGGTTATGTTTTAATGTTCAAGATTAGGGTTATTCATTCCTATTTATCCTTGGGGTTAGGATTTGCAAGTATTTTTAAATGAATCATTGGATTTTTTAATCAAAATTGACTATTTGTTCATTATTTTTGGAGCTAGAATGTATTTTCTATGATTTAATCAAGATCTGACCATTTGATTGATTATTTGTCTAAGAGGGAGGTGAAATACCTTTGCATAGAGAAAATGGATGGTCCTTCAATGATTCGTGGATGGTCGAGATGGATCCACACATGCGATGCGGTTTTCTGGTTTAGATGATCCAGTTTGATCTTTGATTTGCGGGTTCAATCTCTTGATTTCTGGGTTCAAGAGTGGCTCAGACAAATTATTGGATCGGGGAATCTCCTCCTTGGACTGGCAGTTTGGGGATCTCTTTCCCCTTCATCTAGTTCCCCTCATGATCCTATAAACTAGGTGGAGGAAGGCTCACCGGCCAAAGGGAGGTCTAGAGGTAGGAGGCATCGACGTGGCAGTGGAGGCACCATCCAGGCTCGCCTAGATCTCACGAGTTGGATGAGGGTCAGGATTTGGGGAGAGGAGATGAGGAGAAGGAATGCCCAAAATGGGTTGTGCGGTGGAGCTCTGAGAGCAACAGGTGGTCAGAGGGGAAATAGAGGCGCTCAAGGGCAGTTGATACACAAGAACAAGGGATCATTTTATAGGGTCGAGAGGTAGGTTCTAGGGCACACTGAGTCTTGGTTGCAGACATGGCCTCTGGAGTGAGTAGAGGAAACATGGGAATCATTTTCATGGTGAAGCTAATCTTTAATGGTGGTCAAATGGAGTATGGGTGACCATACATTCACGAGACAAAACTTTCCATTCGCTTAGATTTTTGAATCGGAGTCATGGGCAGGTGATAGAAAGTCTCGCTCCTCATTGATTCCTCCCCGCTATTTGCGAGAGGTAGGAGACAACACAATGGTTGTCAGACCAGGCCACGATCTGTGTGGGGTAGATCTAAGGGCTGAAACTTTCCCCGGATCCTTTGCCCTCGATTGCTGACTTGGAAAGGCCAATTAAAAGGCAAATATAAGGATTTTAAGTATAAAACTTCAAGAATTCATAGGAAATTGTAGTAATGTCCAAATGAGATGAAATTTAGATCATAGGTTCCCTAAAAGTTTTAGAACATTTATAAAAAGTTTGAGAACTAGATGATGAAGTTTGATGGACATTTTTTTTTCTTTGGGTAAAGTGATACTTTAACCTAATTTGTAATGTAATAATGTGTAAAAAGTTCACATTGGTCATCATATCTCGAATTTGAGTATCAATATTGATCAAGTAGCCAAGAAAAATTAAATTGAGGTCATGAGTGAACATAATGAGGGTGAAATAGTAATTAAACAAAAATAGGGGAAAATTAACTTTATCACAGATCGTAAGGAAAACATGTTGTTTGTCATCATTTGATTCTACAAGAGAAATTTGCAATTTGTCAAGCATTTTGATTTGGTTTGATTAAACAAAATTTTACGATGTTTAATTAGGCCTTTAATTAATTATCTCTCCCACCATTATGTTCAAATTGATAGCCCTCACTATCAATTCGGATGATTGCAGCGTACAACCTTCTAGTGAGTCAAAATCCATATTTCATCAAATCCTGAGTTAGCTTTGGTTGATCGCTCACAACTTGACTATTTAGGTAGGAAACATTTGCCAATTTTATCTAACTACAACACTTTGATAGATAGTATTCCCAACTCTTTGTCACAATCCATCTTCATACTTCTAGGTACTTAATCTCATTAATATCACCTAGTTAAGCTTGACCCAAAAGCCAACACGATAGAATATACACCCTACTTTGGCATATCTACATATCTACCATCAAACTTCTAGGAGATGTACAATGCACCATGCTTTGGCGTAACCTATTCTTATTTGGACAAGTTTTTTATGTGTGTTTCTTATGGAAAGAATCTAAGAGTTATATTATATTTGAGGGATTTTATATAAATACATATACATCAATCACCACATATTTATAATTTGTATCATATACATGCTATAGCCATAATGAAACATGCAATAATAAACACAAGCCAAGGTTATGGTCATCCTAATGTAATTCCTTGGATCCACAAGGAATTACTACCACCTATGGTCAACGTCATATGTAGAAACATGTTGTTGATTATGATCTGTGTTGAACCAGTCTGGGATGATTGGTTCAACTCTTGAACTGATCAATTGGCCTCCTAGTTGGTTGGTTGCTTGAACTGATCATCTGCTCCCAGTCCTCACGACATATGGACTCCTCCAACCAGTTAGTTGGGCCACCAACCAATCCATTGACTACTCATTGTTGTTTCCTCCTTGGTCCTCAATCAATTAGTTCAGCTCCTGAATCGGTTGGTTTGCCAAATTACTCACTTGGTGTTGAACACCTTCTTTACCATAACAAGAAATAAAAGTTATCATATTCCTTCTCTAACATATTACATTATAATTGTGAAACCTCAAGTTACATTCGAGGGGAGCATAGGAAGGAAAGAATTAATAGTTCTATATATGGCAAAGAAGAGAGAGTCTCACTATGCAAATTGAGATATTAAAAGGAACAACAACCATCCACCATGTACAAAATGTTTAAGGGTATAGGCCATAACCATTCTACCAATCACCTTCAAAATGAATTTAAGGTGACGCCTATAAATTTCATATGCATCATATCATATATAATAGGATCATTTGTGGTATTTAATAGGATATGCACATTACCCAGAATAATTATTCACATCGTATTCTATAAATTAATGATAAAACCAACATTTTATTATATCAATTAAATCCCAAAAAATAATAAACTGATGTTGCTCTGATACCACGTAAGGAAATATGGCATCATGATAAGGTAGTGGAAATAAAATATTCTCTAAAGATAGTAGATCATGTCAACATCTATGAGATGGTAAGGATGGTTGTGAGGTTATACCTAGTCCTAGAGCAAGTCCAATGGCAATTCCCTCATAGTAGCATGCACCTTTCTTCAAGTTGCACTTGGACATCTATCATTGGTGGCCTTCTGGTCTGGCACCACGAATAGCGGTTGACGTCATCCTCATAGCGGCAGGAAATGACCTCCTCGCCTCAAGAGTAGTCCACATGGACCATCCAAAACTCATGTTGTTCTCGTAGAACGCACACTAAGGAGTTTTCCCTTCTAGTTATCATGCTAGCATAGACTTTCTCTCCCAATTGTCTCTCCCTTAGTGTTCCTCCCTTTGATGGGTAGAACTTGATCGAGTTCTCTTGGTTACCACAACTAGAGAAGATTGTCAGAGCTTATTGTTGTATCTGGAAAGCCCATAATACCCCACTATTTATAGGAGGGCCAGGGTCAAGGTTCTCAATCCATCTGGGAGTCGAAAACATTATTTTTCATGAATGTTTTGCAACCTGCAAAGGGCAAACCAGTTGATTCATGCATGAACCAGTCGATTTGTGCCCCGAACTAGCCCATTTGTGCATGTTTCTTGTTCTGATTGACATTGGTATTCAATGCACGATTAATGCAAATCATGACATCATCATCAATCCTTGATCCAATCGAATTGACCATTCAACCGATCATTTAGGACCATGAACTAGTCGGTTCATGCCCTCATTTAGGAATTGTTCAATCATTGTTGTTTCTAATTGACTTGACACTTCAACCGATCGATTCAACACTTAAACTGGTTGGTTCAGAGTCCAGTCAGTCAATCTTTAACCAGTTTTTTTAAATTGAATACCTAAACACATTTAGTAATGAAGTTAAGCATCATTCATGAATAAACTCCTATTCTAAGTGTATCCTATGTGTGTGACCCTATATGTCCCAAGTTATGTTGGTATTGAATGTCCATAACCAATTTATGACATTACAAGTAATACTTGGTATCTAGAAAGACATCATTGCTACCCAAGTATTTTAGAAAGTTGGAGAACAACTTCAACCCACAATGTGGGATTGGTGTTATAGTGATTGTATCATTCCTCTATCTCTGATATCCAGATTGAACTCGATGCATGGAATTTTCATCCTCTTCAATGTTCAATCCATGTTCCTTGAACTAGAGTAAAATGTCTGAGATATATGTGAACTCAACATCATATATTGATTCACATGTACATGGCCATGCTTTTCTCAGTCTCTCTTATCAAGTGGGTAGGATATCAAACTCCTATAGGAGGGACAAATCCCATCTACATCACTTGCAATCATCCCCATGTATAACTGTGCACCTGAGCACCACCTTTATGGCAACCCTTATTCAGGATCACGGTGGATGATGTCAAAGCACAACAAATGACAAGTGATGAATGTAGTGATTTCAGGTCTAAGAACCACAATAACCACTATCACTATTGGAGATGATTCTGACTACCATTTAATGGTTCTGTGCATTATTCTCAAGGTGGGCCTGTCTGATACGTTGTTCTCTAACAAGTATCTATGTGTTTGGTTTGATATCACATATCATGACTTAATGATATTCTATCATCAACCACCACACACTCTAGTCTTATGTGTTATTGTTGTATATTACCCTTCCACAATAACATCCGACTAGGGACATAACAAGAATGTATATTCTCTTAACATTTGTACGATATCATTTTTCAGGTCCTCAACCCGAAGATGTACATTATTGAGTAATATCAATCTTTAGACATTGATTATGTTACATCATTATCTCATAACTTAATAAAATAGAATAAATTGAAAGATTGCCTTTATTATTAATCAAATCATTTACAAGAAATTCCATTACAATCATCATATGATAAGCTCTCTGGGAATACGTACCAACAATTTTGAATTGGATTTTTCTTCACCAACCACAAAAATAATGTCTGCTTAAGGGGTGGTTGAGGAATTGAATGAGGAAACACATATGGGAATGGGTATGGCCCGCCACCAGGAGTGCCACTTGTATGACAAATCCCACCCCCACATGATAGTGGTCCATCTCTCTAGTCGTTGTCTACCACACAAGCCAATAAATTAAGGAAACCAATTATTTAGCCCAAGTTTTACATGATAGACTTTGAGTTAAATCCACCCTTCCTAGTTTTAGTTCAACAATGAATTTTTGGGAAATTCTCTTGTGATGGAGAGGACTTTTGGAACCTTGTGAATGCTTAATGACATATTGAAATTCAAGTGTTGAGTTATTTGAGAGTTCCAAGCATTTTGGTAAAGTTTGATGGTTGATTGAGGTTAATATCATGTTTAAAATTCCTAAGTTATGCCCCTCTAAAGTATTTAATTGAAAGGTCAAATAATTGAGTTTCGGAACCAAAATGAAATAGAATGTACCTTTGGTTGTGATAAAATTATGTTTAAAATTTCATGAAGATTGGAGGAAGGTGGGGTTATTTAGGCTTGAAGTTTGTGAAATAATTTGCTTTATTGATGAGATTTGAGCTAAGTTTGAGACCAATATTGTGTCATGCGCCCTCTAGTGGCTGATGCAAGGAGCCATGGATTCAGTATTTTCCAGGTTACATCTCGACCACACACAAGTAATCAATGGTCAAGATTGTGTCCTCTACCTTGCGGTTAGAGCAAGGTAATAAACTAGTTTAGGTTGTATGTTTCCCCACCACCTTTGGTTGAGATCGTGGGGTGATAGGGATATGTATATGGACAGTCTGATTCGGACTAAGACAACCTTTCTTTTGACCCCTCACATGAGGAGAATAGACAAGACAATAGGAATATCTCTCCCTCCCTCCTCTGCCTCTTCTCCATTAGTAGTTATAGTTAGAACCAGGAAGAAGTAGAGGAATAGAAGGGAGTAGAGGGGAACTTCAAGCAAGAAGAAAGAAGAGAAAATGCATCTCAAGTTGAGGGGAGTTCAGGCCCTTTGTTTCCGTGAGCTACCTTGGTGGTTCCCATGGACGACAGACCCCAATTCTGATGTAGCAGATATGAAGTTGGAGAGAAGGAACCAAGCCTCCCTATTCCTTTTAAATGGTGGCAATGAGTTCCTTGATGTGGTGTGAAGCTTTTGAAGGCTTAACAGAGGAGAAGGGGAGAGATAGGTGTTTTCCCCCTTCTGCTCCGCCACGATAGAGATGGGGGTGGCACACCCATCTAGATGGAGATCTGGAGCAACAATCAAGGAGAAAAGTGGGTGTGGAGTTCTATCCAAAGTCACCGAAGATGAGGTCAGTTGTACCATGTGATTAGGTGCATCCTTGTGCTTGCTCTTGCTCGTTGGAGACCTGTATGTGCGGAGGATCCTATTTTTCATAAGAACAGAGTCACGTTGCAGATCGCATGAGAAAAAAAAAGTGACAGGAGAATTGGATTGGGTTTTTTCATCCGTGAACCGGCTGAATCGACTGAACCAGAGAGCCAAACCAGAAACAAATCAGTCGACTCAGCATGGGAATAGGAGACACGAGCCATGTAAACCGAAGTGATATCATGCAAGATGTATTATACTCATTTGATGTATAATAAATACCAAACAATGAACTAAAATTATGAAAATGCATCAATAACTCTAGAATATGATATATAATCCATGTGATGTCAAATGTGATCACTTTATGACATGTAATCATGTGATTTGCTTAGTATGAGTATTTAGGGCTGATAACCATAAGTAAAATGCAATAAATACATTTATGATCAATAAATAATGGAATTTATAGTATAAGCTCATATCAATACCTGGAACCCTTGATAAAATTCTGAGATCATAATTATGTATATAAATCATGTTACATGTTAAATTATTCTAAAATGATGAGAAAACCCTAGTTTGGGTTAAAGCATATAACATAGGGTTAATATGTGAACAAATTGGTGTGGAACCTAATGTTCAAATAATGAACCTTAATCTGTAACATAATTGGAAAATAACATTTGTAACCTAATTCTAAGACAAGAATGCAAGTCATAATGGAAATATACTAAAGAGATAAGGTAAACCCTAAAATAGAAATAACTAGGGTTAAGATGATGAGAACCTGGTGGTGATATGTGATCTTATCTTAATCAGGGTTTGACCAAGAGTGATATAGATGACTCAGGAATATGATGATTAGGTTAGTTTGGTTCAAGATATGCCATTACCTCTTACTTGTCTTATTATACACTATGCTTGCATTATATGTGTAGTAAACATTTGGCATATGATATTGGATGAAATGATTGTTCTTGTATGATATCTTTCTTGACTTTCCATACTTATGACTATGAACACATGAAAAATAATATTATTGTTCCATTATATACAAGCACTTCAACACTTTGGTAGTAAAGTGCTGGAAAGTAAAGTACTTGGAAGTGATCTCAAACTATTTGGTAGTAGATCACATGTATAATGATCTCAAACTCTTTGGTAGTAGATCACATTTATAATGATCTAAAACTCTTTGGTAGTAGATCATTAAGGCCTTAATGCATTCAACTCTCAAGTAGTAAATGCATGGATGATATAATGGAAAATGAGCTTAAAATATGTGTTCTCTTTTGTTAATGAACATCTTCATGCAAGTATATGCTTTTTCTTATATTTCTTTATAACTACCAAGTAATAGTTTTATCTTATTTCCAAGCTTAGTAATGACAGGTATATAAAAAGACACATAGGTGTACTCAGTACAATATTCTTAAATATTGTGCTGATGTGTACCACATGTAATATTTTGTTTAGGTGATGTGGACATATGATCTTGAAGGACCAGGATAGTTGAGAGTTGTATGGTGAGCTGATGTATAGGTGGACCTGTTGTCTTAAGATCATGTAGTTTAGTGCCAGCATGTGTATATGTATAAGTTTTCTATTCAATATGTAATATCAAATGTTACAATGATTCATTATGTAATTATATGTTGAATGGTGAACATGTGTTGCATGGTTTTATTATTGTTCATGTAGATGTGCTATTGTTGTTTCCTTCTAACTTCCTCTGATTTTCTTCTTCTTAGCCTAGTGTAGGGTGTTTAAATTGGGATTTTCACTGAGGTGAGGTTTCAATTTGGACGTCACACATCAGATTAAGTTTTATAAACTCTGAGGACGTCACAGGTGATATCAGAGCATGAATAATAGAAAATCCTGACATTTTCTCATTATGAAACTTGAAACTAAAGAACCTTGAACTTAAAACAAATCTTTAGGGTTAGATTAGTCATCATTTAGAGACTAGATCTGACCTAGCCTCTAGGTTAGCACCAAGATGTTTGAGAACTAGGCCTGGACTGGTGCTTGTTCTATAGTCAGTCCTTAGATGTCGTTCTTTCCTTATAGTGCAGAAGTATGGGATGTTGAATCATTTGGAAATGACGTGCATAAAGGGAAGAGAAACCCTAGACATATGGTGCTCATTGTCTAGAGTAGATACACTAGTCTACACCATGTTCTCACCCTTTTCACTAGTTTTCATGGCATTGTACTCTCTACTATGTGTGGGACACTCATTTTCTAGATTTGGGTTTTGATTCCAATCAGATCGAACCTTGATAGTTTTCTCTAATGCATGTTTTATCAGAGAAAAACTATATAATATTTTATTATGTATGTAAGTATTACAAAAATGTGTCCCCACACATGTATGAGTAGGAGGTGGTCATGCATCCTAAGTGAAAGTGAACGGCATCAGTATAGAAGAGAGAGTAGTTCTAGATTAGATGTCTAGAGCCTTGTTAGAATATGTGATAGATGAAATAAGTTTAGATGATATGATGTAAGTTCTATATAGATGATATAAGATGAATTCTGATGATGTATGTTTGTATCTGAGGACATTAGTTTAGATTTGAGGTTTTGTGATATGTTTTGATGACACAAGTAACTAGGCTTTTATATGATAAGATATGTTAAGTTAAGACAAGATATGAGTTAGCATGAGCCTCAATCTCTTTTACAAAGGAGGACTTCTAGTGTTAGGATCAGTTTTAGGGGGTTAACTCCAGAGATAGTGAGACCCATTGGGAGGTCAGAGAATCTAAAATCCAAGATATGAGAATTATGAGATATGTGATATGATATGTTCTAAACTAGAAAACTCTTGAGTGATTGAGTTGAGTTGCTTAATGCATGATTCTGATAGATATCTTGAACCCTAGATGTCCTTGAGAGGACCAAACCCTAGAGTCAGAGAGAGGCTGGTTATGTATGTATATGAGAATATGAATATGAGAACCTACCATCTGGGTGAGGGAGAGAGAGTCCCTAGACCCTGGAGGAGGTAACTATGTGTCAATATTTGTAAAGCCTCAAGCTCGGGTTGATGGTTCCTTCTAGGAATCTAGTGGAGGTATATAAGATAGTTTTGGTAAGCATGTTTCATGGGTAGAGATCTATGAATAGAATTTCATAGCATGTTTTAGTTTGTGCTTATGTAGCTAGAGATTGTAAAGTTATCACTAGATCCAATGAGGTAATCCAAGAACCCTAGACTAGAGAGGGAAGATAAAGTTTATGCATATGAAATACCCATAGAGTTGAGTTAGCTCAAAGAGACTGAGAATGGCACTACCCTCATGATATGGGTTAGGAGAACCTCAATTGGACTAGATAAAGCTTTGATATATGTTTGATTAGCCACTCACATAAGTTTGTTTAGTACAACTATGATATAACATAGATAAGAATGTGATATAATATTGAGATTTGACATTTGAATATGACATGGTGGAAAACCTAGTGATTATGTGATAGATATTTATGTATAAATGGTTAAATATATACATGAATAATGATGATAATATGAATAGTTGGTTAATCTCATGATGAATCTCTAATAGAGTTTACAACCTAAAACGACAAAGTACAATGAGATGACACTAGTGATATGTGTTACATGAATAGTGATGACATAATATAATTGGTTAATCTTGTGATGAAATCACTAGTAAATTTTGCAATTTATATGAATAATGAAATGAGATCATCTTAATGATATATGTCAAATAGTGATAATGTTAGTGCTTAATAAAAATGTCTGATATAGTCTAAAAATTTAGCACAATATAAAATGATGTTGGCATCTTGATATGACATAGATGAAAAAAAGGTTAGCTATAAATGACTTAAAAAAAATTGGCATCTTAATGATTGGGTAAATGAGGATCAAAATCCAATATGTGCAATATATCACAAAATAATCAGAGTTTCTAAACCCTAGTTTTAACCTTATATGAAGGGGTGGTTAACCCTAGATTCTTTTAGAATCTCCTAGAAAGATATAGATATAGTTATGAAGCTTTGTTTGTGGATATGTTGTACCTACAGTTGTGTCTGACATGTGGATGAAGGCCCCTTTTTGAGTTTTTCCTTATAGTAATAGAATGCCTTAATTTTGAGGATGAAATATCTTTTAATATGTATGTGATAGGAAAGACTAGATGCTTGCTTAATTTTGAGGACCAAATATCCTTTAAGGTGTGTAGGATGTGACAGAGTGGACTTTTGGAACCTTTTGAATGCTTTATGACATATTGAAATTCAAGTGTTGAGTTATTTGAGAGTTCCAAGCATTTTGGTAAAGTTTGATGGTTGATTGAGGTTAATATCATGATTAAAATCCCTAAGTTATGCCCTTCTAAAGTATTTTAATTGAAAGGTCAAATAATTGAGTTTTGGCACCAAAATGAAATAGAATGTACCTTTAGTTGTGATAAAGTTATGTTTAAAATTTCATGAAGATTGGAGGATTCTAGGTCAAGTTATTTAGGCTTGAAGTTTGTGAAATAATTTGCTTTATTTATGTGATTTGAGCTAAGTTTGAGACCAATATTGTTTCACGCGCCCTCTAGTGTCTGATGCAAGGAGCCACATATTCAATATTTTCTAGGTTACATCTCGACTGCACACAAGTAATCAATGGTCAAGATTGTGTCCTCTACCTTGCAGTTAGAGCAAGGCAGTATACCAGTTTAAGCTATATGTTTCCCCACTACCTTTGGCTGAGATCGTGGGGTGATAGGGAGATGTAGATGGGCAGTTCGATTTGGATTGAGACAACCTTTCTTTTGACCCCTCACATGAGGAGAATAGACGAGATAGTAGGAAGATCTCTCCCTCCCTCCTTTTCATCTTCTCCATTAGTAGTTATAGTTAGAACCAGGAAGAAGTAGAGGAATAGAATGGAGTAGAGAGGAAGTTCGAGCAAGAAGAAAGAAGAAAAAATGCATCTCAGGTTGAGGGGAGTTCATGCTTTTTGTTTCTGTGAGCTACCATGGTGGTTCCTATGGACGACGACCCCCAATTCTAATGCAGCAGAGATGAAGTTGGAGAGAAGGAACCAAGCCTCCCCATTCATTTTTGTCAGTGGAATGAGTTCCTTGATGTGGTGCAAATATTTTGAAGGCTTAACATACGAGTAGGAGCGAGACAAGTGTTTTTCCCCCTTCTACTCTGCTACGGAAGAGATGGCGGCAGCGCTCCCACCTAGATGGAGATATGGAGCTCAATCAAGGAGAAAGGTGGTCGTGGAATTCTATCCAAAGTCACTGAAGATGAGGTCAGCTATACCGTGTGATTAGGTGCATCCTTGTGCCTACTCTTGCTCACCGGAGACCTATTTGTGTGGCGGATCCTATTTTCCAGAAGAACAGAGTCATGCTGCAGATCATGTGAGAAAACGAGAGTGATAGGAGAATTGGATTGGGTTCTTTCATCAGTGAATCGACTCAACCAGGGAGCCAAACTAGAAACAAGCTGGTCGGCTCAGTGTAAGAACATGATACGCAAGTCGTGCCCTAGAGGACATGTGGAAGACTCTGATTGGCCGAGAAAGGTACTTATCTCAAAATTGTACAGATCTTAGAAAAATCATAGTAAATAGCCCGAATGTCAGAAAAATACATATAATATACCAAAATTCTCAAAAAAGTGCGTAGAATAACGTGGCACCCTCATATTATCCTTTTTATTCTTAAATCACAATGATATCATGCAAGATGTATTATACTCATTTGATGTATAATAAATACCAAACGATGAACTAAAATTATGAAAATGCATCAGTAACTCTAGAATATGATATATAACCATGTGAGGTTAGATGTGATCACATTATGACATTTAGTCATGTAATTTTCTTAGTATGACTATTTAGGGCTGATAACCCTAATTAGAATGTAATAAATACATTTATTATCAATAAAGAATGGAATTTACAGTATAAGCTCATATCGGTACATGGGAACCCTTCGTAAAATTATGAGATCACAATTATGTATATAAATCATGTTACATGTTAAATGATTCTAAAATGATGAGAAAACCCTAGTTTGGGTTAAAGCATATAACATAGGGTTAATATGTGAACAGAATGGTGTGGAACCTAATGTTCAAATGATGAACCCTAATTTGTAACATAATTGGAAAATAACATTTGTAACCTAATTCCAAGACAAGAATGCAAGTGATAATGGAAATATACTAAAGAGATAATGTAAACCCTAAAATGTACATAACTAGGGTTAAGATGATGAGAACCTGATGGTGATATGTAATCTTGTCTTAATCAGGGTTTGACCAAGAGTGATATAAATGACTCAAGAATATGATGATCAAGTTATTTTGGTTCAAAGTATGCCATTACCTCTTTCTTGTCTTATTATATAGTATGCTTGCATTATATGTGTAGTAAACATTTGGCATATGATATTGAATGAAATGATTTTTCTTGTATGATATCTTTCTTGATTTTCCATACTTATGGCTATGAGCATATGAAACATAATATTACTGTTCCATTATATACAAGCACTTCAACTCTTTGATAGTAAAGTGATGGAAAGTAAAGTACTGGAAGTGATCTCAAACTCTTTGGTAGTAGATCACATGTATAATGATCTCAAACTCTTTGGCAGTAGATCATAAAGGCCTCTATGAATTCAACTCACATGGATGATATAATGGAAAATGAGCTTATAATATGTGTTCTCTTTTGTTAATGAACATCTTTGTGCAAGTATATGCTTTTTATTATCCTTCTTTATAACTACCAAGTATTAGTTTTATCTTATTGTGAAGCTTAGTAATGAGAGGTGTATAAAAAGACACGTAGGCGTACTTAGTACAATATTCTTGAATATTTTGCTAACGTGTACCACATGCAATCATTTGTTTAGGTGATGTGGACATATGATCTTGAAGGACCAGGATAGTTGAGAGTTGTATGGCGAGATGATGTACAGGTGGACTTGTTTTCTTAAGATCCTATAGTTTAGTGGTAGTACATGTATATGTATAATTTTGTTATTCAATATGTAATATCAAATGTTGTAACAATTCATTATGTAATTATATGTTGAATGGTGAACATGTGTTGTATGGTTTTATTATTGTTCATGTACATGTGCTACTATTGTTTCCTTCTGACTTCCTCTAATTTTCTTCTTCTTAGCCTAGTGTGGGGTGTTTAAATTGGGATTCTCACTGAGGTGAGGTTTCAATTTAGATGTCACACATCAGATTAAGTTTTAGAAAATCTGGGTACATCACAGCTCGACAAGAGAACATGTACCATCACATTTATTCTTTCAAAAGTATATTTGATACCCTTAAGATAATCGAGTCCCACGAGAGGTGATTTATTGCAAGGTTTTTACGTTTTCTCTAAGAGATAAGGCCTTTTCCCAGTATTAGGGTCTTAAGCATGAGAGCCTTCAAGGTTGGGAAAAGCCTAGAAGCTTTAATTGCTAAGCTGGGTAAAATGGCCACAAATATCCAAATTTTGAAGGAGACCTACTATAAGGGAAAGAATCCCATTGAAACAACTATGAACTGTGTAACCTATGAAGAAAGTGGTCATGGAATTGATAGTTTCATATATACTCATGAAGAGGAAGATAAGTAGGATGGGTGCACTAAGAATGTCTCTTACACCAAGTTCTAAATACCTAACCATCTTGTATTTCTATATGGTAACATGAATACAACGGAGAACTCCCACATGTTGAACATTCCTAACAATACGCCCAAAAACCACCTAGCTTTGGGATAGTATCAAAATTAGAACCAGTGCAACTCAACATAATTTCAAAAATGTTTGCTTTTGTGAATAGACATGATGAAATCAATGATAAGCTCAGCTAGAGTGCTATCACTTATAAAAACATGTTGAGCATGATGCAAGACCAAATGGGATGTGTGATGGGGTTGATATCTGATCTACAAAATCATAACAAGATGATTTAATAACAACATGTGAGATTCTATGATCTTATCAAGCACCCAAAAAGAAGAAGTTCATCCACAATAGAGACAAATTCATGTAGGACACGAGACTGTCAGGATGGATACCCTAAGATCAGGGACCATCCTTGAAATTGTCACTCTTGAGGCTCAACAATAGAACACTACCATGAATATTGACCAACCTAGAATTGTTGAAGTTGCACCAAAGAAACCTAATACACCCACCCTTAAGAAGACTCAATAAGAGAATAGCAAGAATGATAAGTCTTCCAAGGATAATAGAATAGAATATGTTGAAGAAATTATAGACAACAAAGACCCTTACGCTCCCAGCATCCCATTTCTATATAAGATGATTAAGGTGCATTTGAATAAGAGGTGCAAGAAATTCATTGAGGCTATCAAATATCTACATCTCAAAATTTTGTTTTTGGATACGATTAAAGAGATTCCCACCTACTCCAAGTTCTCTAAATATTTGATAACAAAAGAAGACATGGTGATGAGTTAGAAATAGTTAAGATGGCAAAAATGTCTAGTGCTCTTGTAGAAGCAGAGATGCCAACAAAGAAAAAAGACCCAAGTGTCTTCACCATCCCTTTTAATGTTGGAGACAAAAAAGAGAGAAAAGGACTCGTGGACTTGGGAGCCAACATAAGATTGATTTCACCTACCTTATCTCAAAGGACATGACTTACAAATATGGTGAAAACAAGTATGATGATCTAGTTAGTTGACCACATCTTTACTAGACCTATTGGAATAGTCGAAGATGTTCCCATAAGAGTTGGAAGATTTTTCATCCCTTGTGATATTGTGATAATAGAAATAGTGGATGGTCATAATTTTCCTATGATCTTAGGAAGGCCCATCATCTCTATAAGAAGAGCTTTGATTGATGTCAAGTAGGGATAATAACAATCAAAGTGAGACATGATCATATTGATTTCAATGTTCAGGACTTAATGAGGGGACCTTCTCTATTTGAGTCTATTTATTTCATGGATAATTACTATTAGCTGTGTGAAGAGACTCAAGAACATATGTTGTCATAGATCCTATGATGAGAGCTTTGACAGTTGATAACCCTAATATAGAATACCCAAAGGTTGTGGAATTACTTGATTACCTTTATGCAGAAGAAATCAACTATGAAGTTGAAGACGATTCTAAGGTCGAGTTAGTTAATATGCATCCCTGGAGAGGAATCATGTAGATAAAGAAATCCAAAAATCAAAGCCCATATTAAATAAATTTCTGATGGACTCAATATGAATTATTAGATACAAAAGAATGAAATCACGTCATCACAATCTCAGCTCTGTCTGAGGATTAAGAAGAGAAAATCTTATATGAGCTAAATCTGAGAAGGATGGCAATAGGATATTCGGTTGATGATATTGAAGGGTTGAATTCTACTGACTGCATGCACTGCATCCATCTTGAATCCTGACACAAAGCCTCTCACCAAGGGCAAAGAACACTAAATCAAAACCTGGGAGAAGTTTGTTAAGAAAGAAGGTTATTAAGATTTGTGATGCAGGGATTGTTTACCCCATCTGTGATTGTAAATGGGTATGCCACGCACATGTGGTGTTGAAGAAGGGCGGTATGACTATGGTCAAAGAGTAGAATGGGGATGAAATAGAAACCAAAAATATTACAGGGTGGAGGATGTTTATAGATTACAGGAAGTTTAATACAACCACTAAAAATATCATTTTCCCCTTCCCTTCATTGATTAGGTGTCATAACGTCTCACTCATCACTAATGTTTCTATTATCTAGACAACCATTCTTGTTTCTAGCAAGTTCCTGTTCACCCTAATGACCAAGAGAATACTATGTTTATCTACTTATGTGGTACATACGCATTCAAATGTATCCTTTTTTCATGTGCAATGCACTTTCAACATTCCAAAGTAGCATGATATCAATTTTCTTTGACATTATTGAGGATATTATGGAAGTTTTATGGATGACTTTTACGTCTATGGTACGCCGCTTGAAAATTGTATGAGTAATGTTCCCTTATATTAAAGATATGTGAGAAAAGTATCTAGTCCTTCATTGGGAAAAGTGTCATTTCATGGTATGAGAAGGCATAATGTTGGGACATGAGGTCTTGGAAAGAGTAATAATAGTTGACCTAAGAAAAGTTGAAACCATATCTAAACTTCCACTGCCCAAGTATGTTATTGAGATGAGAATCTTATTAGGTCACACTAGTTACTACTTCTTTTTCATCAAGGATCTCTCAAAGATATCTAGACCTTGATCTAGCTTGCTAGTTAAGAATGTTATTTTTTATTTATAAAAAAGTTCCTAAATGCTTTCTATACTCTCAAGAGAGCTCTAAAAATTCCATCTATAATACAAGCACCTAATTGGGATCTACCATTTGAATTAATGTGTAATGCTAACAATTACACTATAGGTGCAACTATGAGATAGAAGAAGGAGAAGAAGCATTATTGATTTATTACGCAAGTAAAACCATGGATGAAGCCTAGGTCAACTACACTACAACAGAGAAGGAGATGCTTGCTATAGCCTATGTTTGTGATAAGTTCAGGTCATATCTGATTGGCCCTTAGGTTATCGAGTGCACTGACCATGAGGCAATTAAATATTTAATGACCAAGAAAGACACAAAGGTAAGGTTATTGAGATGGGCTCTCTTTCTATAGGAGTTTGACCATGAAATATTGGAAAAAAGGGGTTCTAAAAATGTTGTGACTGACTATTTATCAAGGATATATAATTGGAGGAAGATCATTATGTTTGTATTAATGATAGCTACCCAGATGAATCTCTTATGATAGCCAAAGCCATTGACCAAGTTGTATCCTATTGATATCGCCCTATTTTAGGGCTTCATCTTGTGTCATATTGTATTTCAATAACATCTATACCTATTAGATTGCATGTTATTTCCCCTAATATGCATATTTGTATAAAATGCACTTATGGACATTATTTGTATATTTTTCAGGCATTTGGACCACACTTGATGGAAGAGAGAGAGAAGGAGTGATTATAGGGTTTATCTACTCTTGGAGAGGCCTAAAGCGATGTTTGAGGCTCCCTCAACCTACCCCTAGTGGACAAAGCTCCATTGAAGCAAAGATGTCCAAGAATAAACAAGGAACCAAGTACAAGTGCTGCAATAGAGACCACCATAGTTGTGGTACCTCAAAATGGTTGTGTTGGCTCATCCAAAACCAACAGAGTCACATTGAAGCAAAGTAAGAATCACCACGGTTGTGCCACACATAATGATCATGGTGGACTGACCTTGAATGGTCATGCCACCTTGCACGGCTGTGTGACATTCAAATAAGAACGACCATGGAGCCAAGAATGGGCAGAGTGATCCAAGACACCAGGGCCGTGGTGACCACCAGGGCCGTGCTACCCTAGCCCCACCACGGCCGTGGTGACCACCACAACCATTCTAATTCATGTAAAAAAGTGACCAAGTTACAATGATTTTCCCCATTTCTCAGTATGGTTGTTCCACTCCACCATGACCTTTCTCACCCCTTCCCACCATGGCCGTGGTGACCACCACGATCGTGCTACTCACAAAAACCTAGCTACTTTTGCACTACATTTCCCACTTTACCCCCACTTAACCTAATGCTTCCACACCACCTATATATACTTGGGTGGTGTCTCTAGCACAAGATTGGCCACCCCTAGCTATCTCCTATCACTCCATTTTCTCCCCTTAGTCATTTCCACTCATTTCCACCTCCATTTCACTCCATTTCTCCATTTTTATGACAAAACCCCCCATTTCCAAGCCTTGCATCCACTTCCCACCATCATTCCACATCATTCCACCCAAGATGAAGGATGAGGTCGACCTGGAAGCATATGGAGAGGAGGATTAACTCATCTACACTGAGCTCCAAGGCTACTTCTTCCCTTTCTCCATTCTTTTTGTATTTTGCATTTCCATGAGTAGCTAGGCCCCTTGGGTGGGCTGTTTGGGGTCAAAAATGTTACTTTGATACCATGATGGGGGAATGATATGTAAACATTGTAATTTCATTTGCTAATGGTTATGTTCTATTTCTATCTCACTATTCATGAATTGCTTGTTGGTTTGTGCTTAAAATCACCCAGCAATTTAGGAAAATTGCTTATATGTGTGGATTTTGGGAATTGCTCCTAGGTCCAATTCTTGGGTCCCTAGCTAGCCACCCATCTTCCTACATGCTAATTAATTCTCCTAACCCTAGTTGAGAGATCTAAGTAGCTAGTTTAGATGAATTTGGTGTGATTAGCATGGAGCTTTCTCAAGGTTAGAATGTGGGTGATGGGAGGCCTAAAACCTCACTTCCACTCCCATTACTAACCTCAACCCCTAATCACCCTAAGATCATCTAACCTAAAAACCTATGCTTGTTTAGACTCTAATTGAACTACACCTAAACCCTAACCCAATTGAGCCTCGTTAGGGTAGTAGGGGTGTTAGGGACTAGTTCCCCTATACACAACCTAGCATATACATGGCTAAATAGTAGTTTAGGATAATTCATTAGACTCTAGCTTTTTGTTTGGTTTGGTAATCTAAATTAAATCATAATGTTCACATATCACCCCCAACCTAATTGATAAGTGCATCCCTCAAACAGCCCACATTTCCCTTAATTGCTTTAAAACCCTAATTACCTTCTTGCTTAGCTATTGAAAGCTTAGTTAGCTCTTTACTTACATGAGGATGACAAATGGATGAATGATTGCAGAATCTCCAAGAAGCCCAATTGAAGGCATGAAACTCAGTTCTTGTAGGAGGCAACCCACCTAGGTTTGGGAATTTTTCACCCAACCTTCCATTTTTAATACTTTTGTTTTGTTTTTACACTTTTCCTAATGCGTACACACACGTTTTAATAGATTTTGTTTAGTTTTGAGATGTGCAGGTGAAAATAGGTTGAAATGAGGAACGGTAGATGAAATTTTGGCAAGTAATCCATGAAAAATCACTTTAGATCAAAGATTTGATGTTTTTATGAGATTCAAGTTGAAATGAACTATCACAGACTCACAATACTTGTCATGGCCATTGAGAAATTAAAGTGAATCAAAAAAATCAGAGAACTGAAGACTAGACCCAACACGGCCGTTCCATGCATCATGACCGTAGTAAATGAAGCCACCACGATCGCGCTGAAGGCCGACTTCGACAACTTTAGTTAGAATTCAACAAATTTTCTAACTTCCCTAATTCATTTCTCCAAGAATAGAACGGTCGTGTGCGTGACCTAGCGACCGTGCAGCGACTCCCAGTCACCCTTCTACCTTCGATTCATCTTCAAATCACCCCCAAACCATTCCCCATCGATTCCCCACCATTTCCCCTACATTTCCCCATCATTTCCACCCAATTTCATCCACCAAAACTTTTTCATTTCTCCAATCCGCCCCAATAGCCCCGTTCTTCAGAGAAATTAAAAAATCCCAAAATCTTCCACCAAAATCAGTCAAATATGAAGTAAATGGCAAAGAAGGTTGTGTCTAAGATGAAGGAGGTCATTTCCTACGGGCGCTGGCCCAATAATACATCATCTTCAACCCCGGTGTCTACCGCCCTGTCGTCCACCTCTGGCTCCGTTGAAGTTGTCTATTTGATGGGAGCTGAATTTGATGCTTTGATAGATCTAATTGTGGAGGAAGAGTCTCTACAGCCACAACATGCACCTCCACAACCCTTGCCATTCCGACCCTTAGTTTCAATAGCTCATCCATCGATTATGACTAGTCGGCCGTCAGTTTCAACGGCACGTCCTTCAACATCTTCAGAACCACATCTGTAGCCTCAACCTCAACCTCGAGCATGGAGATAGTTACTTCTAGATGATGAGGATGAGGCAATGCCCAATGCACTGCAGCCATATGCACCCTAGCAACAACCTGATAGAGAATCTGAGGTTACTAGTAGTCGAGCAAAGAAGCCTAAACACCTAGAGTGCTTAACACGCAAGGTGATTGTCACCCGTTATGCGTGTCAGGCAATGATGGAGAGCATGGGTTTCTATGCCTATTTCAAGGGCGTAATGGAATCAATGTGCCTTTTCGACATCTTGGTGACACCACATGAGACTTATGTGGAGCTGACACATTAGTTCTTCACCACTTTAGAGAAGATTTATGATGATGGTAAGGATGCCATTAGAGAGGTGATTGGGGCAAGAGTTGGGTTGTTACTTCAAAGATGATAAACAAGATGTTTGATCCCAGTGATGAGATGGCAGCCCTCTTGGATGGGGGAAGGACAGAGAATGAATCAAGTACTACCTACATCACCATTCACCGGCCATATTAATTTTGTAAGGGGAAATCCAAAACAACCCTAATCCATAATCCATTCCTCTGCTATGTACAGAAAGTGCTTGCAAACACAATCTTCAGCATTTACGAAAACCAAGGCAGTTGCACAAAGCAAGATCTTTTTGTCTTGGGTTGGCAGGTTAAAGGAAAGTTTGTAAATTTGGGTGCTTTATTGATAGATCATCTGAGGACAATCCCCTCTAAGAGAAAGAATCCATTCGTTATGGGAGGGACTGTGGCATTTATTGTTGTCGCCCTAAGCCATGATGTGTTAGGATATACCAGGGCAGGGGGAGTTAGTAGACTTGCACTACTTGGTTTGTTCTTCTATGATTGTAGTAGTGGATCAGAAAATCATATACCAAGTCAACCCCACATATCTAGGTGTCTCATTGGAGCTAACCTACCACACTCCGCCTCTTTTAGAGGAGCATGGGCATGCTCTAAACTTCTTGGAGACTCTGAGGAGATATGAGGAGGATCACCCTAGAGGGGAAGGAATACCAGTGGTGATACTGGCTAAGGGATTGGGAGAGCCCTCATGGGTGGTAGAGCATAGGAGAGCAATAGAGGCAACATATGCACATCAAGTCAGGAGACGGGAGGTGGAGGCATCACAACAGCCAACAACGAACACATATTACATGTCCACTATACATGCACAGCTAGAGGGCATCCAGAGCACACAAGATAACATACTTAGAACCCAGGAGGGCATTTTGAAGGCACATGAGGGTTTCCAACATACCCAGGATGCAATGTGGTTAGACCTTCAATAGATGCACTATCAGGTCAACCACATGTATCAGTTTTAGCACGCCCAGGCTCAGAGGAACCCCCAATGGGGGAAGATTGGTGGAGCACACTGTCATCATATCAGGACAACTACCCACCTCCACAGTCGGACTACTGGGGTTCCTACTACCAACATCCTCCATCACATGGAGGAACACCACCAGAGTCACCACAGTGATCATCTACCCTATCACTCCTATACTTTAGTGTCATGCTAAGGACAACATGATTCAAAAGTTTGGGGTGGTAAGGCAGTATTATCTTTTTCCCCTGCCATTTAGTTTTGTTTTCTTGTTTTGTTTTGTTTTTCTATTTATTTAGATTAGATTTTACCTACTTTTCATGCTTGCATGTCATGTAGTTTACTTTCTACCAATTTTTGTGTAATTTTCAAAAATTTTGCTCTTTTTTCCATGCATTGCACATCATGTAGATTTTTGGTAATTTTTGCATGTTTTAGCTAGATTTTTCTTTTTTCCTGCTTTATGATCAATAATATAGGATTAGATGTGACTGATGGCAGCTTGGCACCATTTTGGCCAATTTTGCCCAAATTTAGAACTTCTTGCCTAAAAAGTGTGTTCTGACCCAATCTCTACCTTTTGGATTGAAAATAACGATCTTTGAAAAATGCAAGTGAATTATCATGGTTTATTGCTAAATGGCCTCAATCTTGACCTTTTACATGGGAACCACCTCTCTCATGCTTGTGAACTGTTTGGTTGAATTGTGATTGAAGCAAGCCACAAACACTTGGAGTTTTGTAGAATCTCATGATAGAAATGTGCTTTTAATATTTCTCAATCATGTGGTGTGTCATTGCTTGATGAAATTGTTGGAGTAACTTTCCTACAGGAGATCTCATGTTGAAGTCCATATTCATAGCCCCTCTTTGACTCACTTTTCTTCCATCGTCTTCTTACCTCTCTACCTCATGAAAGGATGCCAAAGTGCACATATCAGCCATGGCCACCCTTAAAAGTTTGGGGTGGCCACATCTATATCCCCCCACTTCACTCTCATCATCATGTGCCCTATCGATGTCAAGGGCAAAGAAAAGAAAAAAAATGCAAAATAAAAATAAAAGATGCTTCTGTTTAAGAGCATCTAAATAAAGAAAAGATGAGTGTGTAAAAGCACTCCAAATTATTACCGCAACCCTTTCTTCCCTTTTCATGCCCATGGAGCTAGGAAATGTCAAACCTAGCTCATTTTGCCCTTTTTCACAGCCACGTGGGTCACTTAGTGTGGATGGACATATGAGATTGAATGCATGAATGTAAAATAGCAAAATTAACCATTTTTTACCTTTCCTGCCATGAAATGGTTTACCTAGAGTGATGTGACAGCAATATGGATTGATTGTGTTTTCTATGCTCTATATTTGAAGTTTGTAGGCTCAATTCTCTAATCATGATTGGTTTGTGAAAGAGGAGAAGATAGAGGTGGAATGCATGTACTTAGTCATCCTTTAACCCATTTAGTCAATGTTCATTTATTGCATTGCATTTGTCATTTCTTGATTGTGGAAAAATTTGTAGAGGGATTGAGTTGGAGCATACTTGAGGACAAGTATGTTTTAAGTTTGGGGTGGTGATGCAGTCCTATTTTAGGGCTTCATCTTGTGTCATATTGCATTTCAATCACATATATACCTTTTAGATTGCATGTTATTTCCCCTAGTATGCATATTTGTATAAAATGCACTTATGGACATGATTTGCATGTTTTTCAGGCATTTGGACCACACTTGATGGAAGAGAGAGAGAAGGAGTGATCATAGGGTTTCTCTACCCTTAGAGAGGCCTAAGTGAAATTTGAGGCTCCCAAACTACCCCTAGTGACCAAATCTCCATTGAAGCAAAGATGTCCAAGAATGAACAAAGAACCAAGTCAAAGTGTTGCAATAGAGACCACCACGGTCGTGGTACCTCAGAACGGCCATGTTGGCTCATACAAAGCCAACAGAGTCACATTGAAGTAAAGACAGAATAACCACAATCATGCCACATAGAATGGCCATAGTGGACTGACCCACAATAGTAAGTGCCACCGTGCACGGCCATGTGACATTCAGAGCAGAACGGTTGTGGAGCCAAGAATGGGCAGAGTGATCCAAGCCACCATGGTCGTGATGACCACCACGGTCGTTCTACTTCATATACAAAAGTGACCAAGTTGCTATGATTTTTCCCCATTTCTCAGTAGGGTCGTTCCACTCCACCATGACCGTTCTTGCCCCTTCCCACCATGGCTGTGGTGTGTGGTGACCACCATCTTCGTACTACTCACAAAACCCTAGCTACTTTTGCACTACATTTCCCACTTTACCCCCACTTAATGTAATGCTTCCCCACCACCTATATATACTTAGGTGGTGGATTTAGCACAAGATTGGCCACTCCTAGATACCTCCTACCACTCCATTTTCTCCCCTTAGTCATTTCCACTCATTTCCACCTCCATTTCACTCCATTTCTCCATTTCCACCACAACCCCCCCATCATCCACTTTCCACCATCATCCCACATCATTCCACCCAAGAAGAAAAAGGAGGTCGACCTTGCAGTAGTTGGAGAGAGTATTCACTCATCTACACTGATGTCCATGGCTACTTCTTCCCCTTTCTCCATTGTTTTTGTATTTTTCATTTCCATGAGTAGCTATGCCCCTTGGGTGGGCTGTTTGGGGTCAAAAATGTTACTTTGATACCATGTAGGGGGGACATTATATGTAAACATTGTAATTTCATTTGCTAATGATTATGTTCTATTTCTATCTCACTTTTCATGAATTGCTTGTTGGTTGTTCTTGAAATCACCTAGGAATTTTGGGAAATTGCTTATATGTGTGAATTTTAGGAATTACTCCTAGGTCCAATTCTTGGATCCCTAGCTAGTCACCCATATTCCTACATGCTAATCAATTATCCTAACCCTGGTTGAGAGATATAAGTAGCTAGTTTAGGTGAATTTGGTGTGCTTAGCATGGATCTTTCTCAAGGTTAGAATGTGGGTGATGGAAGGCCTAAAACCTCACTTCCACTCCCATTACTAACCTCATCCGCTAATCACCCTAATATTATCTAACCTAGAAACCTAGGCTTGTTTAGACTCTAATTGAACTACACCTAAACCCTAACCCAATTGAGCCTCATAAGGGTAGTAGGGGGCATTAAGGACTAGTTCCCCTATACACAACCTAGCATATCCATGGCCAATTAGTAGTTTTGGATAATTCATTAGACTCTAGCTTGTTGTTTGGTTTGGTAATCTAAATTTAATCATAATGTTCACATATCACCCCCAACCTAATTGATAAGTACATCCCCCAAATACCCCACATTTCCCTTAATTGCTTTAAAACCCTAATTGCCTTCTTGCTTAGCTAGTGTTAGCTTAGTTAGTTCTTTACTTGCTTAGTTAGCCTTTTCCCTTGTTCTTGCTTTGCTCTTGCTAGTTTAGGTCTTTAATTGATCTTGTTCCCTATTTTATATATTAGTGTAGTGTAGATCTCTTCTTGCCTACCTTAGCATAGCTTGTCTTTTCCTCTCTTGTCTTGTCTTTTCTTGTTCATTAGAATTAAATGCCTAGGGTTAATTTAGGTCTTGTTCTTGTTTGCCTTCCTTTACTTGCTTTCTTGCTCAGTTTAGTGTAATTGATCAAAACAATCCTCAAACCCTATACTCCACAGTAGGAACCTAGCTAAAAAACTAACCTAGCTGTAGTGCCCTCTTTTCTCCCTGTAGATCGACCTTATACTTGTTGCCCACGTATACTACGACACGACCCTGTGCTCTTGTGGGATAGAATTTTAGTAGAAGTAGGTTGTTTGTATAGGTCCTTATAAATTTTGAAAGTGAATCCACCATGTGTGTCTATTCATGGGGTTGCATCTATTTAAACTCCAATTGAGTATTGTGTAACACGATTGGAAAAGACTCATCACCTGCTACACTAATATCTATAGTTATCTAGCTTTTCACCAACTTCCCCTAGATATAACTTATAATAAGAAGAAAATGATTTTTTCCAATCTAAAAAATTATTAATAGGATGATCATGTAGTGTTCTAAAGATTCTTAGAAAACTTATATCGGAGTTGTATTCTAGAAGAGGATGTGCAAGAGATCCTTTATAGATGCCATGCCTCACCATTTAGTGGGAATCTAGGTGTTAAAAGAACTTCTGCTAAGGTACTACAGTCTAGGTTCTACTGTCCCACTATGTTCAAAGATTCTTAGGCCTATGTCTAGCCGTGCAATAAAAGCCAAAGAATTGATAACATATCAAAGAGATATGGGATGACAAGATCTGATTAGATTGAAGTTGAAATCTTTAATGTGTGGAAGATTGATTACATGGGCCCCTTCCTTTGATCATGAGACAACCAATACATCTTGGTTGTATTAGGATACCTATAAAAGTGGGTGGAAGTTGTCATGACCCCCATTTGTGATTCAAAATCATGATGAGGCTTTTGGAGGAAACTATCTTTCTACAATATGGGGTCCCGAGCATTAGGGATGTTGGATCCCACTTTGCAGAAAGACAATTTGAGGCTATTTTGAGGAAGTATGGGGTGAAACACAAACTCTCTACCCCTTACCACCAACAGACCTCTGGTCACGTTGAAGTATCAAATAGGCAGATGAAACAAGTTCTTATGAAAACTATCAACAAAATAAGAAAGGATTGGTCCAATAAGTGTTGATAATGCTTTACGGGCATACAGATAGCTTACAAGACACCTATAGGGACCATCCCTATAGGTTAGCAACCTAAATAATTTTTCTTTTACATTCTTTCCTAAAAGGGAAATATGTGGATTAATGACCAATTTCATTGCAACTATTGCAAGTACCTGTAGCCTTGGAACTAGAGGATTCTCCATTAAAAATTGGACGTCATTTGCCTTTGTTATTCCTTTGGATACTATCAAGTCCTATACCATCTCTACCCATTTGTTTAGTAGTATGGTCTAGGATTTAATCAAGATTCTTTTTATCATCTAAGAATCTTAGCAAAGAGGATCTCAAAATGTGATTATCATGCATAAGAAAAGAAATAGTAGAAGATAATTGACTCATATCATCTCTAGTATGCAAAAGATCAGTCTTTAAGCCAAGAAATAAGGTCATGTAAGAATGTTTTTCAATATGGAGAATAGCAATATCATTATATCTACTTGTATAACTAGAATAAGATTCAAGGACATATATTTTAGCAAGAAGAAATCATTTTCTTTTTCAAGCATAGTGATCTTAGAAAGATAAACATGATTTTCAAATTTTGTTCCTTGCAAAACAAAGTTTCTATCCTCAATTCACTTCTAAGAACAACCCACCTCAAACATGAGAGAATCCTCATTTTTATCATGCTCTTCACTTAGAACTAGGCATAAAAGGTGTCTGAGATGGGACACCCAAGTGGTAGGATCCTTGGTTTGTTACTAAGAGGTCTTAAGTTTAAGACCTTGTGATGGCATGGATATAACTAGGCATAAAAGGTTGAGATTCTAGAGATTTGATATAAGAAATCTCGCATCTTCAAGTTTAAGACCATCAACTTGACTAAGATGAGTATTGTTTTCTATCTCAACACCATTGAATTTACATTCAATTTCTAGATATAATATTTGAATAGTGTCAATATCATTTAGCAAGTAAATGTTAGCATGTTCAAGATCATCTTTTTCTTCATACAAATTGCTAATAATATTCATGAGATTTTTATTTTTATGCTTAGTAAACTTAAGAGATGAACAAGTAACATGGATAATGACAATTAAGGATTCTTTATCTAAACAATTTATTTACCTCATTTGAACCTTCATTTGAACTTGCCATGAGAGTAAAATGGCATTCTGCATTTTTGCTAGAGCTTAAGCTAGAGCTTTCACTAGAATCTTTACTTTAGCTTGAGTTGGAGGAGTCACTATATCTTTCATGGCATTTCCCCTTCTTATTGTACTTCTTTTCCCTTTTCTTGTGATGATAGGTCTTTTTTATTTGTGACCAATTATCATTGAAGTGGTACTTCTTTCCAGATTTGAAGCACCGAGTGGAGGAACAAGACTTTCCTTTATAGAAACTACCTTTCAAGCACATGGGATCTTCTTCACCTTGAGAGAATTCGTGAATTTATGAACAATGGAAGGAAATCTCCTTCTTCTTTTGATTCTTTTCTTTAAGATCCTCTTCTTCTTTTTGGTGAGCCTAACTTTGTGGGATTGAAGGTTGCCTATAAGTTCTTTAATGGGAATAGAAGAAATAGACTTTGTTCCTTCTATAGAAGACACCTTCTTTTCTCACTGATGAGGAAGAAATTAGAGGGTCTTACAATTTACATTTCCTTGATCTAAGGTATGGCCAAGGACAGTGATAACACCCATTTTGGGGATATTTAGGGCCTTTATTTTGTGGTCAAAACTGCCTTCTAAACTATTTTTCCTCTCTATTTTATCTTGTTACTGCATAGAAATAACCTTCACTATGCCCCTGACTCTTTTCCCATCTTTTGTAGAGATTTCCCTCATTTTTCCACCCAAAGTCCGCTAGAAGGCCCATCCCGGCCCATCTACAATGAGCACCTACATCGGCCCTTTTACTGGTTGCCCGACACGCCCCTTTACCTGTCGCAGTCACTGCCCGATATGGCATCAACCTGATACGGGCGTGTTGCGTGAGGATCGCTGATGAGTGGTACGCTATCTACCCGACAGGGAGCTTTGCCCGCCATGACTCATCAGCCCAATATGGGTGTGTCGCATGATGTGAGTTACTCATCGGAAGTAGCTGCCTGACAGGATCACCCTATACGCTCGCAACCCAGCACGCGATGCCTGCTGTGCCGGGCGACAGCATGTCGACCATCCCCGAAGCCATGTAAACAGAGTCGATGAAGGACACGTGGCCCCACAAGGACCGCAACCTCTACTAGCTGCTTCCTATAAATAGCAGCTATAGGACTCTGATGGGATGGGTCGGAACCCCACGAGAGCTAACTTCAGAAAGACATCAGGAGCTAGTGTGTCACGTTTTGAGGCGTGTCGGGCGATACTAGGTGAGCACACCCCTGACTTGAGAGGGGCGGGAGGAGTTCACTTAGAACCCATCCCAGTAGCCGCAGCAGCACGATACGACCAGGAACGCCACTCCTGTCGGGTCCCTAGATGGGCTTTAACCCAAGACGACTCGCCCCTCTATACCTGATATAAGGAACCTGAGAACCTAAGTGATTCCTAACCCGACACGATATTGAACCCGATACGAACTAACCATTACGACATGTCGCCCGAGAGGGCTGCCTTCCCGACATGGCCGTATCGGGTAGGGAGTTCTACCTGATACGCCCTGAACATCACGTTTGTCACCCGAGAGGATCGGCTGCCCAACACAGGTGTATCAGGCAGATCTCCTACTCAGTATCAGGTTAGCCGTCCCTTAGGGGTCTTCTGTTGTTTATCGCCTTCCTAAATCAAGGAAGCCAATACCTATCTTCCCATTTTAGCATTTTACTTTCATTACTTATGCATTGTAACTAAAACCTCTTTATATATCTATGAGATTGGAATCAGTGGAGTTTAATACATGTTGTTCTGTGTTTGGTTCCTTTTTGTTGGATGATTTATTTATAGCATCTGAACTCTAGCCTTTTATGCATGGATCATGTTTTGACTAGCTATCAAATCGTGTTTCCCATTCGAATCCCTTGGGAGAGGGAAGTCGTAACTCTAGAGTTTGGTCTGTCCCGGGAGTACGAGAGTACCCAGGGTTAGGGCTGCCCCGGCTTATCTTCCCACTCTAATCTACGCCCACTGCCTTTGAGAGAGGGAAATGGTGCATAGTTAGAGGTATCCTCTTTGAGAGAAGAGGTTGCAGGATGTTTTCTGTTGTTGCTTGTTATTCCTAAGTTTTCTTTCTTTGTGCTTTACCTCAATGACAGTTTTGTCTCCTCAGATTCTGTTATTTAAAACACCTATAAAAATCTCTTAAACCCCAAAACTTAAATATTTCTTGTAACTCCTTTTAGAGATAGGGTCTTTGTTTGTTTCCTTATGATTAGTTCATGTTACAACACCCTCTTTTCTTGCACCCCTTTTTGATGTACTTAGATAAGTGAAACTCAAGTTTTGAAGTGTCGTTCTTCCTATCCCTGTGTTCGACCCTGAACTACTTCGACCCTGTGCTAGTTGCAGGTGTCTTAAACATTCAGGTATTATAAATTTCTAAAGTCTGATAACCTAGACATGATTCCATTCTTGGACCCACATTTAAGGCTCATCAACTTTTTAGCGCCATTGTCGGGGATAGGAAAAGAAAACCGTTCTATGAACTTTAGTTTTTCTTGCACTTTGCCAAAAGCTTGTACATATGCATATAATACTGCAATTATTTACTGCACATAATATTTACTGTTCAAAATTTATACAACGCTCTTACACCTTTGTTTCTTTCCAGGTACTCCTTTCTTTCTTTCTAGGTCATCCAAGCTCTTGACAAGTCATGGCTGACCAAGCCCCTGAAGCTCGCTCTCTTTGCTCGTTCGTTCAAGTTTGAGCAAATGAAGAGAGAAACCCGGTTGTAACGCAGCCTCTAAACGTCACCAACTTTGAACTGAAGCCCTCCTTCCTCCATCTCCTACAACATAATAGGTTCAGTGGAAACACCTATGAGGAGAACCTATATAATCATCTAACGACATTCAATAGGACGTGCAACACCTTTAATATCAACAGAGTCCTGCTGATGCATATCTACATCTAGTGCTTCCCGTCTGGCTGAGGGACAAGGCACTAGAATGGTACACCAACTTATAGGATGGGAGCCTACCTGAATGGGAGCATCTTGCCAATGCTTTTATCACCAAGTTCTTCCCCATTGAGAGGACCATCAAATGTCAAAACAAGATCACGAGGTATTCCCAAAAGCCCTCGGAGAATCTTCATGAGACTTGGGAAAGATTCCAGAGCTACCAGCGTGAATGCCCGCATCATGGTTTTTCAGAACCAAAGCTCATCACCACATTTTACAATGGGGTGTTCCCCGCTGAGAGGAAGTCCTTGAATGATGTCGCTGGCAGTGATTTCTTGGGACTTAGTGCCCAAAGATCCAAGGATATTATTGAAAACATGGCTACAAACCAACAAGATGGAGAATACGACCGAGAGTCGCTAAGTCACACTACTCTAGGTGAATCTAAGGCTATGGAGGCCCTCGCAGCCAAGCTTGACAAGATGATGACAGATGTCCAGTCCCTCAAGGAGCAAGGTTACAAGGGGAAGGTTTGACAGGAGGTTGTGAAGAGTTGTGTCACTTGTGGAGAGCCCGACCACATGTCAGATTTCTTCTCACACACTGCACCCCAAGAAGATGTCGAAGGGGACTTTACAGAGAATGTGAGTTTTATTCAATACCGACGGCTCGACCATCCTGGTTTCTCTTATGAGGACACTGGTGCTACTGAGAACTCTCACCAACTGGTGAGTGGGAAACCTTTAGGAGGACCATCAAATCAGCAACGACAGATAGGGTTCCAGCAGCAGAGGGCCTTCTAACAAAACCAGCAGCCACGACTGTCTTTGACGACGGAATTTATGTCCTTCGCTAAGAGACAGAACAACATCAATGAAAAGATGCACAAGAGCTCAGTGGATAGCACGACTCTGCTCAAACTAATGCAGCAACATATGGGTGGTTTTTCTACCCAGATAGGGGAGTTCCAGTAGCATAACAAACAGATTAATCAGCAGCTGGCAAGCCTCACCCAATCCATCAACCATCAGATGGGGCGTTTCCCCCCCAATACTGAAGCCAACCCATGAGGACATGAGATGGAAAAAATGGCCGTTCTAAGGTTAGGAACTATTGTATCACCAGTCGTTGAGAAGACAGTAACATCAACAACAACACCCACCGAAGGAGTTAGCACAGAGGTTGTTGAGGAAGAAGTTATGCAGAAGTCAAAGAAAGTGGTCAAAGATAAGGTTAAGGACGTCTCTTCTGAAGAGCGTCCAGATAAGTACGCACCCCGCATACCATTCCCACATAAGCTGGTAAAAGCCCAGATGAAGAAGAGGTATGAAAAGTTTCTGGCCGCTATAAATAAGTTGCATGTGGACGTTTTGTTCCTAGATGACATTGAAGAAATGCCCACTTATGCCAAGTTCCTAAAGGACCTGATAACAAGAAAAAGGAAAGGAGAAGATGTAGAGATTATGAATCTCGCCAAGATGTCTATTTCTTTTGTCAAAACTAATACACCTTTGAAGAAGAAGGATCCAGGGGCCTTCGTAATCCCCTTTCAAGTTGGAGATAATGTAACTTGGAAAGGTCTAGTAGACCTAGGGGCTAGCATCAGTATGATGCCTCTGTCCCTTACTAAGAGAGTGGGGCTCACCGATATGGTAAGCATAAACATGAGGATACAACTAGTTGACCATACCTTCACCCGGCCAGTTGGTGTTGTTGAAGATGTTCCCATCTGAGTGGGATGTTTCTTTATCCCTTGTGATATTGTTTTGATCAACACCATAGAAGATCTGAGCTGCCCTATCATTTTCAGGAGACCCTTCCTTGCCACCGACTGAGCTCTTATCAATGTTGAGGCGGGAATGATTATGATCCATGTTGGAAGAGATCACATCGATTTCAACATCAGTGATTGTATGAGGGGCCCCTTGTTCTTTGAATCCTCCTACTTTGTTGAGAGCTATCAGTAGTTATGTGACGAAGTACAGGAAGAGGACACGGTAGATCCTTTGATGCGCACCTTAACTGGTGAGTTATGAGAGATCGATGATCCTGAGGTTAGGGAATTGTTGGCCTATCTAGATATTGAAGAAACAAATGAGGATGAAGATCCTATTGAGATAGCTAGATATGATGCTCTCCGAGAAGCCCCTGCTGAAGAATAGAAAAAGAAAGTCCCACCAGAGCTAAAAGTCTTGCCGAAAGGCCTTGAGTATCATTTTATGGATCAAGACAAGATGCACTCGATAATCATCAACTCAGAGTTGACTGATTGACATAAAGACTAGCTTCTGAAAGAGTTAAGGCTACAGAGGAAAGCCATGGGCTACTCAATTAGGGACCTGAGAGGGATAAGCCCTTCGGTGTGCATGCATCGGATCCATCTGGAGGAGGACTCTAGGCCGTATGCCCAGCTACAAAGAAAGCTGAATGAAAAGCTTCACGAAGTCATTAGCAAAGAAGTAGTTAAGCTCTGAGATGCTAGAATTATCTATGCTATCAGTGATAGCATGTGGGTGAGTCCAATCCAAGTAGTTCCCAAGAAGGGGGGGATGACCTTGGTCAAGGGAGATGACAGGGTTGAGGTGGCCACCAAGATGGTCACTGGATGGCAGATGTGTATAGATTATCAGAAACTTAACACCGCCACCGGTAAGGACCATTTCCTCCTTCCTTTCATCGATCAGATGATGGAATGCTTGGCCCATCATTCCTACTTCTGCTGGTTGGACGGGTACTCGGGTTTCTACCAGATATCCATCCACCCTGATGACCAGGAGAGGATGACTTTCACTTGCATCTACGGAACTTTTGCCTTTAGAAGAATTCCCTTTGGGCTCTGTAATGCACCTACTACCTTCCAGAGGTGTATGAATGCCATTTTTGAATATTTGCTTGAAGAAAAGATGGAAGTGTTCATGGATGATTTCAATGTGTACGACAACTCGTTTGATGACTGTTTGAACAATCTGTCCCTCGTAATGAGAAGATGTGAAGAACATAGCCTCACCCTCAACTGGGAAAAATTCCATTTTATGGAACAAGAGGGGATTTTTCTTGGACATAAGGTGTCACGTAAAGGTATTGAAGTTGATCCATCCAAGGTTGAGGCGATAGCTAAGCTCCCACTGCCTACTTTAGTTATAGGTGTTCGTAGTTTTCTGAGTCATGTCGGTTACTACCAGCGGTTTATAAAGGATTTTTCAAAGATAGCCAAGCCTCTCTCTAACCTTCTGGTAAAAGATGTGAAGTTTGACTTCACGAAGGAGTGTATGAAGGCATTCTCAACTCTGAAGGGCGCTTTAATATCTACACCAATTCTCCAGTCCCCAGATTGGAGTCTTCCGTTCGAACTTATGTGTGACGCTAGTGATTTTGCTATAGGGGTCGTACTCGGCCAAAAGAGAGACAAGAATCATCATGTTATCTTCTATGCAAACAAGACCCTAGATGAGGCTTAGTAGAATTGCACAAATACAGAAAAAGAAATGCTAGCTATCGTGTACGCCTTCGACAAGTTCAAGTCTTACCTCGTGGGTTCAAAGGTAGTTGTTCACACCGACCACGGGGCTATTAAATATCTAATGCAGAAGAAGGATGCAAAGCCCAGACTGCTACGTTGGGCACTATTGTTACAAGAGTTTAACCATGAGATCAAAGACAAGAAGGGCTCAGAGAATGTGGTTGCAAATCATCTCTCTAGGATTCAGGTAGAAGATGATCACCTGCTGCCCATCAATTAAAGCTACCCCGACGAATCCATCTACTTAGCCCAGTCAGCCGATCCTGAGGGGCCGTGGTATGCATATTTTTGCAACTACCTGGCCTGCAAGTAGCTTCCCCCAGATATGTCTTATAATCAGAAGAAGAAGTTCTTCTCTGATTTATAGAACTATTATTCGGATGATCCTTTATTGTTTAGGTGTTGTGTTGACGGGTTATATAGAAGATGTATGCCTGAGGAGGAAGCCCCTAAAATTTTGTTCGAATGTCACTCCTCTCCATATGGAGGACATCTGGAAGGTGAGAGGACAGCTACCAAGGTGCTACAATCTGGTTTCTACTGGCCAACCTTGTTCAAAGATGCTCATGCATTTGTAAAGTCTTGCAATGAATGCCGGTGAACTGGGAACATTTCCTGTCGCAATGAGATGCCACTATCAGATTGGATTGAAGTTGAAATTTTCGATGTGTGGGGTATTGAATATATGGGTCCATTTCCCTTGTCCTACAGTTTCAAATATATTCTCGTCGCGGTCGACTATGTCTCTAAGTGGGTTGAAGTAGTGCCCGCCTCTACGTGTGATGCTAAGGCAATGATCAAACTCTTCACCAAGATTATCTTTCCAAGGTTTGGAGTTCTGAGGACCGTCATCAGTGATGGAGGCTCTCACTTCACTAAAAGACTGTTTGAATCACTCCTGTATAAGTACGATGTTCGCCACAAGGTTGTGAAACCATATCATCCACAAACGTTCGGTCAGGTGGAAGTCTCCAATTGGCAGATCAAGCATATCTTGGAGAAGACAGTTGGAAGTCCCACAAGGACTAGTCAGCTAAGTTAGATGATGCTCTCTGGGCGTATAGGACTTATTTTAAGATGTCATTGGGCACCACACCTTACTGCCTGATATATGGAAATGCCTGCCATCTTCCTTTTGAATTGGAGCATAAAGCATTCTAGGCAATCAAACAGCTCAATATGGACCAGACACTGGCTGGAAAGAAAAGGTTTCTTCAACTATAAGAGCTTGAGGAGCTGAGACTCCATGCCTATGAAAACACTAGGATCTACAAGTTGAGGACCAAGATCTGGCACGATTCACATCTGAGGAAAAAGGATGTCAATGAAGGTGATAAAGTTTTGCTATTTAAATCTTCTATCCATCTTTTTCCAGGGAAGTTGTAGAGTAGATGGTCTGGACCTTTCACCATTGCAAATAATTACCCATCTAGGATGATGGAGCTCTATGATAAGGATGATCTGGAAAAAGTCTTTCTAGTGAACGGGCATAGAGTAAAAAGGTTTTATGAAGACGAATCTTTTGTGAGAAGATCAGAGATGGCCTTGCAAGAAGCTGGAACAACAACCACCGAAGCAGAATAAAAGGATTTAATGCTGATGATGGAAACTACAACGCTCATCAGGAGGCAGCCCGAGTTTTATTTTTCTAGCATAGGATGTTATTTCCCTTCCTGAAGAAAAACATTATCATTGTAATAAGGATCGGGTCAGTGCATGCGCCACGTGCATGGACTCCCTCATTTTATGGGCCACCGACTTAGTTTTTATAAGCTTTGATGAGTAGTACTATCTGAGGCTGAAAGTCTTCTTTCATGCTAATGATGTTTTACCCATCAACACTCTCTGATTTCAGTTTTCTACCCTTGTTTTATTTTTAATTTTTACTCTTTTGAGATTCTTATCGGGTGTGTTCCAACCTGTTCCCTTCCTTCTTGCCTTGCGCGACACGTGATTGCTAACCAGACTACCTTCACCTCTATCGGGTGACATCGTCAGCCCCTTAAAATATGTTTCGGGCAAGCTGCGAGTATCGCGTGTTGCGCCGTGTCAGGTGTCTCTATCGCCCAAAGTTGTATCGGCCAGCGCACCCCGTGTGGCGCGATAAGTGCTTGGCCATATCGGGCAGCAAATGTAAACATGGAAGTGTGTCACGCGACACGCCGATCCCATGCAACATGCATGCTGCGCGGCACGAATCTTGCTTAGGAAGCCAGATCACCCTACGACGTGACAGATTAGACGGATTTTACTGCATCTCGGGAAATGATTCGCCTCCTCACACGACACATGCCCCTATTTTTCTCGATTTACCCTCGTCGCCACAACTATATATAGTAACTCAAGTTTAACCGTGTCGGGCACCTACATTTACTTTTCACCTACTCCTGTATCGTGCATCCTGACTTTACTTCAGCTCCCGTGTCAGACAATCTCTTCGTGATACCCATGTTGCACACCAGTAACCTCACCCGATATAGGTATAACACGATACACCTTATCGAGTAATCAATCGATCGTGTCGCGTGACGTATCGGGGAGACTGTATCGTGTGTCACCTCATGTCGAGCAAGAAGTGTGTCATGTGACACCCTTTTTACATGATGCCAGTATCGAGCAACAAACTTGCTTTGTGCTGGGTTTCGCCTTTCGAGTTTCTTTTTCACCGGTCCTTTGGTTGCATCACGTGACACGCTTGTCGCGTGCTCCTGAATGATACGATGTGTATCGGGTAGGACTCATCGCCCAATTTTGTTTCACGATGTGGCCCCGACTTGTATCGTCTGACTCGCAACAAGAGGCACCTCATGTCGGGCGAGACTTGTATCAGGCAACACCTTTTATGAGTTTATCACATGCTATGTTTGAATAACCAGTTCGAGATCGTAACAGCCTTCGATTCTTTGCCAGGCAATACGAGTATCGCGCGGTGCCCATGTCAGACATCCATATCGGGCAAGCCTTGTTTTACTAAACGCAACTCGATATCGTCCTGCACTACTGGCTAGATCCCTATCAAGCAACAAGATGCATTTACCTCTGCCCGATACCAACTTTCTTATATCGGGTATTCTTAAATTGGGACTCCTTTAGACTTTAACCTGTATCCGTTTTTCAAGCGTCGCCTATTTGGTGTCGGGTGACATGACTTTCCTGGTCTACCACCTGATATCAGGTAAGGTGAATCAGTCAAAAATCTTATTACTTACCCCACTTTTGTCCAAACATTATAGACATGGCTCGCACTAAGCAGACAGTGGTCCAGGTCTATGAGCAAGGTCGGAGGATCAATTCTGAGGCCACATCTGAAGCAACTACAGCTGGGCAGAAGCACCCAAACCCTGATACAATGGGGCCATCTGAGGCTGAGAAGCGGCCCAGGAAAGAAACAGTGGAAGCCCTGTCAACAGCGGTAGAACCCCTGGCCCACTCTCTAGGCTAGTTTGTGCTCTGAGATGCGGAGCACTAGCAACGGTACACAGAGTCGGAAGCTGAAATCTACTGGCCAACCCGGTTCTACCACCAGCCTTCTTTCCACCAGCTCGACATCTTCAATAGGCTCGACAATGTCTTAGGAGCTACCAGGCTAAGGAACACATGCTTTAGCTATACTGGCTCATACACTAAACTCACCAAGGAGTTCATGTCCTCCCTCCGCCGGGTGCCAAACAAACTAGAAGAAGTCGAGAGATTCGGCAGGGCGGATAGGCTGCAGGGGTAGTTGTACAACATTGAGCACAATATCTCAGAGAAGCTACTCAATGAGATCTTCTCCTCCACTGAAGCCGAGAAGGAGATGTTGAACAACGGTGCCAGGATCACCGAAGGTGACAGCTTCAACCTGATCGACCTCTGGAGGAAGCTAACCGGTGAATCATCATTTAAGTCGGGGAGAAAGGTGGCGGTCATCCACTCCTACTTCTGGAGGATCGTCCACAAGATAGTGGTGTGCCTACTATTAAGCAAATATGAAATGAGCAACCTCTACACTGAAAAACTCCATCTCATGTGGTACGTGATGGAGGGAAAGGTGATCAACCTGGGGCGCTTCCTACTGAGTCGGCTCCACCCAATAAAGGATGCCACCAAGGAGTACTAAATGGGAGGCATCATCAACCTAATCGTGGTAGTGTTAGGATACCCAAGGGATCCGTGTAGCCTGTCAAGGACGCAAGGCGACGATGGGATAGATATGAAGTTCTTGCAATGAGCCAACATAATCAAAAAGGAGGGTCGCCGCTACTTCTACAGATTTGCAAGAACCACTACTCTCTTACCCCTCCCGCTCTACACCAACTACGATGTAGAGAAGCTGGTCTTCATGCCAACGGAGATCGAGGCTCTACCAAACCAGATGGCAGAGGCTATTTGTGGTGCCAACATAAGCTTTCAATAAGGGACAGCATTCGCAAGAGCTGAGCCATCCACCGCCACCACACATCCAGTGGTAGTTGCTGCTAAAGCCGACGTTGTTGCTCATGTACCAGCAGTGGCCACCACAACAACAATTGTCGTGGCTACAGAAGAAGTAATGGCGATCGTGGAGGTCGTCGACACAATCAGGGTTGAAACGATGATGAAAGCCCTGGGGGGAAGCTGCCGCGGAAGAGACAGCCGCATCTCCTGAAGCTTCAACTATGCCTTTGATGGCGGAAGTAGTGGTACAGCCGGACGCCAGCAATGACGTGTTCGCTGAGCTCCTCGAGACAGAGCTCAGGGCTGTGCAGCGACCTCCTCTACCGCCACCAATGTTGCCAGTGGTTGTTGTAGAGGAGGTCACTGATAGTCGGATGGTGGAACAACAGCCGCCTTCCCCGTGCCCTTCTCCACCACCACAAGCTAACGAGGCAGAGGCAACCACGAAGGAGTCGACGCCCCACCCTAAAGCAACGCCCTTGCAGATGATTCGGATGGATTCGGCCCCGCTTGAAGACACACACTCTTTAGGCCAAACTTCCCATGCGAGGAGCGTTATGAGGACAAGAGGTCAATCAAATGCAGCCCCTCCGTCATTGGGGTAGGTCTGAGGTCAAGAGTTTGACAACTTGCGGGAGGTAACGAGCAACCGCTCAGCTACTTTTGCGTCCCTAACCTACAAGTTCAGTGTTTTCCATAGGAGGTTGAGTGAGCAAGAGCGTCAACTACTAACTCTAGTTGGCCTTCCTAGCCAACTAGAAGCATTGAACAACACAATGTAGTTGACGTTCCAACGCCTCAACGCCATTGAAGAGAGGCTAAACCAGAGAGATGACCACCCCCGTTCAAGACAACCAAGGAGGTCCCCATCACCTCCAGGCCCCGGCTCTCAGCCCTCGTCTTTGGCGTCCTCTTTAGGAACATCGTCTTCTTCCTCCTCCAGCGGGCCCTCCACAACACCTGGGGAAGAAATGATGAACAAGACCGCCGATGGGGCTCCAGTAGGATAGGAGAGCACCCACAGCGTCGACATGGCTTCTCCCTCTCCCTCCCTAGAAGAAGATAAAGACGTAGACATATCCATCAGCCTAGCGGAGGGCTTTTCTGAAGAATCGGAGGGAGAAGGGGGAGACATATACTCTGCCAATGACAGACACCCCCCTAGAGGAAGGAGTTCGAAAGCAGATGCATTTTCTACGCCATCAGAGATCCCCTCCTTTGAGATGATTGATTTCGACTGATGAGCCATCAGATACCTAATGATCAAAAACCAGGGGCTCCTGAGATCATAGGCAGGTGGAGAGGACATTGTCTGGAGCGACGTATACTTCTTTGTATGACGGGAAGCACTGAAAAGTATGTTCCGCTCCCCAGCCGTCATAGGGAAGGTCCTCTTCTGGGTCCTGGAAAGTTCCATGATCGAGAATATAGGCACCAGGATAGGCCGGAAGCCAATCTACACCGCCTCCCCGACCTTGGCAAGGAGGTTAATGAGAGGGGTGTACGACTCCATCCTGGTGGCCAACATGCTACAACAAATCGAAGAACACAATCCAAACCTGGTGTTGGCCCCCTACAAGAATAGAAAAAACTGGTTCCTCTACATGGTAGATCTCTAAAACCACGACGCCCATCTCCTCAGTTGCTGCATCGAGGAAGTCCCACACTCAGGACATATATTCGTATGCCCAGAAGACAAGCATCTCAGGATTCTTCCATTGTGTCTTCTCTGCGCCATCAAGCAAGGAATCTAACGCCACAGTGGCATTTGGAACTTCTTCTCCCTCTGAGACTTCCCCGTTCAAGAAGAGGTGGGAAGCAGAAACAATGCCTTCATAGTCCTACACGCCATAGAGCTACTCCACATCTTTAGATATATAAGGCACCTCCAAGGCCAGAATTTCTATCAGCTCAGAAGCACATATGTGCTTGTTAATGCGTCACTTAGCACTTACAATCACTAAGATAATTATCCTAGAGTTTAATCCTTTTTCAACTTTCTGATTAAGGCTAGTATAGAAAGGGTCGATCCCACGGGACAACTTTTTAAGATTGTTTCTTTTATCCCAATTATTTTGAAGAACTATTTTTTTTCAGGTTTAGAACGGAAAGTAAAAGTCGAGTTTTGGGGTTGGTGATTAACACTAAGGAATGAAAATGCACTTACAAGAATAAAAATGCACAAGGAAATTTTAAGATTATTGTTAGCACAAGAAAAACTATATGAATGAAAAGACTAGGAATTAAAGAAAGCCAAAGTATGCGGTGATTAAATCAAGAGATGTAGATCGAGGCGTTAGGGGTTTTCACCACCTTAGCCTAGGCAAAATAAACTAATCCTTAAAAATGATGGATTTGATGAAGGCAAGTGAATTAATAAAAATCCACTAAAGATAGACTCCACATGAGCCCATTGATCCTGGTGCTCATGCTTCTTAGTTCATCATCCTAAAAGAAGAAGATCCATGGTTGTTTTAAAACTCCTATGTGATTGGGTTTGTTGTTCTAAATCCGAACTTCCACGGTCATATCCATCCAGATTAACTTTTGATCAAATCAATTAATTACTTTGATAGATCAATTAGTTATCAAACCCAAAAGCCATCTAGAATCATTTTTTTAGGAAAAGTCAATAAATCCATGTCTAAGGGGTTATTCCCCTTGCCTCGATAGAAAACTACTCACTCATGGAGAAGGGGGAGACAGAGGAAGAAAGTACTGAAGCCATAGTCTAGCACAAAATCAGGAGGTTAATCCTTATGCTAGAGACAATAAAATGGCTTAGTTCTTAGTTCCTTGCTCCAGAATTAAAGAACGGAGAAAATAAGATTAAGACTAAAGTGGAATGAAGAGACAAGAACCAAGTATGAAAGAACAATGCTTGAAATAAAATCTACTTTATTGCAGAATAAGAAGATGATTATAAGAATAAATGCTTTAGAATCCCATACAAAGAGAAATCCAAGATGCCCGGAGGAGGCGGAAGTGTCCCTCCTTTTATAGGAGGAGAAGGAGGCACTTTTACAATTAGGTTGAGGGGTTTTTTAGTCTGGCGGCTAGGATTTTGGCTATCTACACACCGCCAACCGATTGGTTCAGAAACGAATTGATCGGCTGGAAGATGCTGGAGTGCGGCAGCCAATCGATCAGCTACCAACCCTAATTAGGGTGGCAGCACAGTCGAAACTGCTCGGTGTTGTTTCTTCTCATCAATAGGTCTTTAGCCGAGCATTTGGTTTAGGAATCGGGCAATCTCGTCCAGCCGTCTGATGAGAGTAATGATCGATGCTTGAAGGTGAATCGAGCGTTTCAATTTGTCAGACGATCGGGTCGATGAGGTGAGACGATCGGGTCGATGAGGTGAGACAATCGGTTGATAATACCAATCGATCAGTTCAGGTCCTGAAACTGCAATAAAATGCACATGATTGTCAGATTTGTGATAAAAATGAGAAAATATCAATTTGTGCAATTTCAAGAGATGAATGGAGTATTTCTATGTGACAAGCTTAATAATTCGCAGAAAATATGTGCTGAAATAGCATGCATCAGTGCTACCGCTGATCAAGGACAGACGTTATTTCCTAGATACAAGCGTACCAGAGAAGCTGCTGGAGAGTGACCAAGAAGTTGAATCTTCCCCAACCAGCAGCCCTCCAGGAGAAGAAGTCGAGATGGCCACGAACGTCTACGGAGCAGGAAAGCGGATTGACATTCTGTGAGAAATACTCACCAATGAAGACCCCATTTCGCCTAATGTTTTAGAAATGATGATCAGCAATTTTGACCATTCCGTGTGTGCTACACTGACTTAGGAATAGGTCAACGAAATTCTCCTCAGGCTAGCTGATTCTACCCCCACATACATCATTTATGAGACAGACAATGTCATAGTCCCCGTTGATAACCTTCGGGACTTAGTAAAGGCAGGAGGATGTATAGTGTTGTCAGTGGTGTCAGCCTACATCTAGATTCTACATAATAAGTTTGAACACGCCTACATAGCCCACCCAATGGTGTTCAACGATATCTGCCTAGCTGATGAATCAGGAGTGAAACAACTGTTTCTAGTTGAGATACAATGCAACATGTCGTGTATCATATTCTTTCCAATGTTGCATTACAACCATTGGACGTTCCTGATGGTGTACACTCTCCCGCGAGTAGCAATCTTCTACAACGGATCCGACAGCAACAAAGATCATCTGGTGCAGTCTACATCAACTCCGTTGACATCCCTTGAGCACTTAGCAAGGAAATACTACATCGAGGTGGCAACGTTGATCCAACTGTTCCTGGAGAACATGACGAACAAATGGCACGAGCTTGAATTTTGCCACAGCAGTCCACAACAAACTCCACATCAAACGACTGTAGCATCTACGTGCTAGAATGGATCTCTAGCTTGGTGACACTACAACAAACACCCGACAAGCTCCACCACATCGACTATCACAGCAAACATGGAGAGTATGTATTGGAGCTTCTATCTAGCGAAGGCGCACTCACCAGCTAAACCCTCATTGACTTATCACTACCCTTCCACATCTATCTCACAACTCTGAGGACAGAGTGTGGGGTAAGTTTGGGGGGTAGCATATCAGTGAGGGATGTACCTAAAATTTCTCCCCCTTCTTATCTTTCTGTTCTTTCCCATATCCTGTATACACAATACATACATGTCCGATACAAAATAGTACATATACAACTGCTTGCCTCTCAACCATTGTACAAATACACTCTATAGTAAATATCAGATACAACTTCTTCCAAATTGTTCTTTATGTGTCTAAGGTGGTGCACATTTTTTTTATGATCTTTATGAAAATGCAGTCTCAAACGACAAAAAGGCTACAACTTTTCTACGCCAATTTCAAAAATAACCTCACAACAATTAAGAGATGTGCATGTGAAGGAAAAAGTTGCCCAAACAGCAAAACTCTCCTTTTTCCCCTATCCATCAAAAATCCCAAAAAGAGAGAAAAGCCTTATGAGAGTGAATAAAAGCATGAGAGTTGTGCCGAATGAAAAAAATATATAAACCCCACTTGTCTCTCCAAAAGTGCCCATCTTTAGGCATGGTAGATCTGGGGCAGTGGTACATAGGATGTGAAATTACTAGTCTAAAGCCAATTGGCTTAGACTATAGGGACCACTTGCCCGTTAATGGACCCGTACCTGGATGGACCAATGGAAAACAAGAAAAACCCAAAAAGCCTTAAGCCTACCCAAAAACCCAACTTCCATTTCCACGTTGTTTGGTGTGAAAGCTAACTTTGGAATCATGCACCCAAGTCTCACCGAAGCTGAAGAGAAATTTTTTTCTTCTTAAAATAAGGTAGGGAAAAATAAAGTCCTTTGCTCATAGACAGACATAATTTTCCTTAAGACATCTCAAAACTCGCTTAAACCCCTTGTCTGAGGACTATGTCCGGTGTGAAGAAGTATTGCAAATAAAGTGTTAAGATAAGTATGATTGATTGAGGACAATCAAAATGTTATGTTTGGGGGAGTTGATAACACCCATTTTGGGGCTATTTAGGGCCTTTATTTCATTTTCAAAACTACCTTCTAAACTTTTTTTCCTCTCTGTTTTATCTTGTTACTACATAGAAATAAATTGTACTATGCCCCTGACTCTTTTCCCATCTTTTATAGAGATTTCCCTCATTTTTCCACCCAAAGTCCACAAGAAGGCCCATCCCGGCCCATCTACAATGAGCACCTACATTGGCCCTTTTACTGGTCGCCTGACACGCCCATTTACCCATCGCGGTTGCTGCCCGATATGGGCATGTCACATGAGGAGCCCCGACGAGCGGTACACTATCTACCCGACAGGGAGCTTCACCCGCCGTGAATCATCATCTCAATATGGGTGTGTTGTGCGATGTGAGTTACTCATCAGAAGCAACTGCCCAATAGGATCACCTGATACACTCGCAACCCGACACGCGACGCCTGCCATGTCAGGCGACAACATGTCGACCATCCCCGAAGCCACATAAACGGAGTCGATGAGGGACACATGGCCCCACAAGGACCGCAACCTCTACCAGATGTTGCCTATAAATAGCAGCTACAGGACTCCAATGGGACGAGTCAGAACCCCACAAGAGCTAACTTTAGAAAGACATCAGGAGCTAGTGTGTCACGTTCCAAGGCGTGTCGGGTGATACTAGGTGAGCACACCCCCAACCCGAGAGGGGCAGGAGGAGTTCACTTAGAACCCATCCCAGTAGCCGTAGCAGCATGATACGACCAGGAAGGCCACCCCTTCCGGGTCCCTAGATGGGCCTTAACCCGAGATGGCTCGCCCCTCTATACCTGATATAAGGTACCTGAGAACCTAAGCGATTCCTAACCCGACACGATACCAAACCTGATACGGACTAACCAGTACGGCATATCACCTGAGAGGGCTGGCTGCCCGACACGACCGTATCGGGTAGGGATTTCTACCTGATACGCCTTAGTCGTCACTCCTGTCGCCCGAGAGGGTCAGCTGCCCGACACAGGTGTATCGGGAAGAGCTCCTGCCCAGTACTGGGTTAGCAGTCCCTTAGGGGTCCGATGTTGTTTATCGCCTTCCTAAATCAAGGAAGCTGATACCTATCTTCCCTTTTTAGCATTTTACTTTCATTACTTATGCATTGTAACTAAAACCTCTTTACATATCTATGAGTATGGAATCAGTGGAGTTTAATACCTGTTGTTTTGTGTTTGGTTCCTTTTTGTTGGATGATTTCTTTATAGCATCTGAACTCTAGCCTTTTATGCATGGATCATGTTTTGACTAGCTATCAAATTGTATTTCCCGTTTGACTCCCTTGGGAGAGGGAAGTCATAACTCTAGAGTTTGGTCTGTCCCAGGAGTACGAGAGTACCTAGGGTCAAGGACACCCCGACTTATCTTCCCACTCTAATCTATGCCCACTGCCCTTGAGAGGGGAAATGGTGTGTAGTTAGAGGTACCCTCTTTGAGAGAAGAGGTTGCAGGATGTTTTCCATTGCTTCTTATTATGGCTAAGTTTTCTTCCTTTTTGCTTTACCTCAACGACAATTTTATCTCCTCAGATTTTGTTATTTAAAACACCTATGAAAATCTCTAAACCCCAAAACTTAAATCTTTCTTGTAACTCCTTTTGGAGATAGGGTCTTTGTTTGTTTCCTTATGATTAGTTCATGTTACAACACCCCCTTTTCTTGCACCCCCTTTTGATGTGCTTAGACAAGTGAAACTCAAGTTCAGAAGTGTCATTCTTCCTATCCATGTGTTCGACCCCGAACTACTTCGACCCTGTGCTAGTTGTAGGTGTCTTAAACATTCATGTATTATAAATTTCCAAAGTCCGATAACCTAGACATGATTCCATTCTTGGACCCACATTTAAGGCTCGTCGGACAGCAAGACCATTTACAATGGTGTTGAGCCTTGATATCATTTTAGACACACTCTCTATGTTTCCCATTTTGAAGCCTTCAAAGATTTCAATTAGCATATAGACTCTACTTTCCTTCACTTACTTTGTTCCCTCATAAGTGACACATCAGTTTTTCCATATCTGATAGGTCGTGCCACGAGATGAAATCTAATTGAAGTCGGTGGGGGAAAGAGTAGCATAGAGGATGTTGATGACTTTGGCATTCAAGGTTGCTTTCTTTAAGGTAGCCTCGTCCCATTCTTTTAGCTTTGCCTCTGGTTTCTACTATGGAAGATCCACCATGCTTCATGGTTTTTATCCTTGAATGTGGAATTGTATTCTTCTCTTTCAATGGAGGAAGTTTCTCCCATCAAAGACTGGAATGTTGATGTATTATTTCCCTCCTTGATTATCATCCATCTTCTCCTACTTTTGGAAGTATTACTTGAAGAAAACCTCACTATGATACCAATTATTAGATATATTGGGATCTGAAGGGGGTGTGAATAGAGCTACAAACCACTTAAACAAAATTCATTACACCTTTGAAATATTTCCCAAGATAATATTGCAAGTATGAAGTTTTAGTGAAACTAAACAAGGATAGAAAGGGATAGAGAGATTGAACACACACCAAATAACAATAGTATCTATAGTGGCTCCCACCTCCAAACTAGGTACATCCACTACCTAGAGAGGTCAAACTCTAAGATTTGCAACCATGTGCCTTCCTTGTATTCCATCAGAAGAGTTACAACATAAGACCACCCTTTTGTATGTCAAGGGATAACTAGTGCCTTCCCCTTAAGAACAAAGGATCCAGCAACCCTAGAAAGGACTTATCTATCCATGACCAAGAGTCATTTTCATTATCAAGGACTTACCTACTCTTATGACAAGTCTTTGGTCTTCACCAAGGACTTACCCACTCTTGCAACGTGTCTTCGGACTTCAAGGTCTTACCCACTCTTATCTTGGATATTCCACCTTTGACTTCACCTTCACTGAGAAGAAGCTTTTGAGCTAATGACTCCTTCTCTTGTTTTGATTCTCCTCTCTTAGACAAGAGAGAGAATCTTCATCTTCATGGTAGAAAGAGAGATTAAGAGGAAGAGGAATGAGATCATCACAAGATATACATGTAGGACTATCTCTTACAAATATCCTACTCACTCTAATGGATGTAGCAAGTAATTAATCTCAAGAGAGTGGATGGAGGTTCTTGGAGGAAAAATCTCTCTCAAATATAGTATAGCAACCTTAATAGTGCTTGGCTAAACCATGGGGTGAAGTCCAAGTGGTCCTATTTATAGTTGAGGATGCCTACTAGCCATTGGAATCATTCATAACAAACTATAACCATTTTGAGATTCCAATGGATATATTTAACTTTAGAATCTCTTCAACGACAATTTTATACTTTACACCTACAATACAATCAACCTAGATTCAGGAGGGTATCTTGATGAATGACAATAAAAGACAAGTATTTTAGAGTCATTAGATGAGATACTTATTAGTTAGTATCTCAATTGATGATCATGCATGACCAAGATAAAATTCTCATTGACCAAGATGTGTACTAGCACAATCTCAACCAATGAAATGCACAATAGTTTAGTTGATCATTTATCTAAACATGAGTGAATCAATGATCTAATTAATTCAATTACACTTTTGAGCTTAGCTAAGTGTCACACTATCATTATAAGTGATCAATAAATTTATCTAATGAGATATACTATGTAATCATCAATCTTGATGTTTTTTCAAGTATGACTTGATTTCTCCAACCTAGGGTTTGGAATTTGGTGTGTGTATCTAAAATTACTCAAGTAAAAACATTAGAAACAAATGATTTAAATGGTGTAGTCATCATCAAAACAAGGGATTGTCAATTTAGACCTTGAGTCAATAGAAATGATTCATGCTCATCCTTGAGGGAGATGCTAGGGTAGGAAGCAAGCTCAAGCCACCCAACTTCTATAAGTAAATGAGCCCCTACTACAACAAAGTTCATAGAGATCAAGTAGGACATCTACAAGTTCTGCGATATTGTTTCTAACTTTGTACTTAATATTAACTTTCGATGTACAATCATTAACCAAGTAGATGAAGGAACTTATTGTGCAGAAATATGAGCACAAAGTAGGTAGAGGAAACAAAAATTTATCAATCCATATTCCCAGAACATCAAGATTGTGTCAACAGCTATGTAATGGAAAGGATGGTTTAATGAGTTCATACCTAGTCCTGGAGCAAGTCCAGCGACTATAACTCGTTTTAGTAGTCATGCATGTTGGGTTTTGTAGAGAAAACATGTGTGGCAAAAGTAACAAAAATAAATTTCCACGCAACCCAAAACAGGATCTCGTCGACAACAATGTATTTAGAAAGAGTGTTTGCGGGATATACCTTATCGCGGAGCAAATCCGGTGATGTCTCGATGCATGATGGTGTGCGACGCTACTGGCCTACACGGACAGTACTTCTCTCCCATTCGATGAGTGTGTCACAGGAAGATCCGATGGTGCTCCTTTCATGTGGTGATGTACGCCGCTTGTAGTTCATATGGATGGTTGTTGACGTCCTCTGAATGCAGGCGTCTCAGCATCTGCGTCTCTACTTCATCCACATGGATGGACTGGAACTCCATGTCATGCTTCCTAAGCCGGTGGGAAGGAGTATTCTCTGTGCAACGACGTGCTAGCATCACAGTTCTCTCCTTTATCTCCTAAGGATGGTGATGGATAGGGTTTAGGTACGTGAGCATAAATTGAAAATCCTCTCTCAATATCTTATATAGATATCGGCCATCAAGCCCCTTTAAATAAGAGACGGAAGGAAGCAGGGTTTCCTAAACCCATCGGTAAACAGAAAGACTGTGTTAATTAAAATGCTTATTGATTAATTAGAATATTTTGGAATTAATTAATTAAACCAAAAAATCATATTAATTGATTAATTAATATATGACTCCGTGCAATCACTCAGGATGGCTCTATGGGCATATATACCAACAATGCACTCCTATTTGCATTGGGACAGCGTATGTAGCTCCACCATGGATAGAAGACTCAAACAACATCTATAGAAGTCATCCACAGAGTATAGGCTAACGTTTCCCTCCTAGTGACGGGAAAAGGCCACCTCTCCTCTATGGAAGTCCACATGAACCAACTAGAATTCTTATCGGTCAACTAGAATAGATAGGAAGGATTTCTCCCTCATGTTGGTGTATTCATAACCAACTTGCTCTCCCACATTTGCTTCTCCCTTGCTATCCCTCCCTTTAGTGGGTAGGACTTACTTGGGCTCTCCATTAGTTACCACGACCAGAGAGGACAACAATTGTCAAAGGAAATTGAGTTGTTTCTCTAGGAATCCCCTAACACCCCTTTATTTATAGGAGGGGTTAGGGTCAAGGTTCCCAGTCTATGTGGGAGTGGAAGGAGCCAAAATTTTCATAAATTAATTTCCCTACGGAAGGTGAACCGGTCAGTTCACTAGTGAACTGGTCGACTGGCATAGTGATCCAATCGATTCACTCAGTTAGCCGATCATTTCATAGTGTTTCCCAATCGCAATTGAAATTGCAATTTGTTTCGAATTAGTATCCAACATTAATTTCTTCTACCAATCAAATTGAACAAGTGAAACGATCAACTATTATCATGAATCAGGAAAATCACCAGAAGATTCGGTTGGCATGATCGAGCCAATCGGTTCACTAGGTGAATCGGTCGTCTCACCAACCCTGAGTCGATCAATTCACCTAATGATCCAATCAATTGGTGCCTTGACTCATGTAAAATCTAGCCAATTCATTTTCCAATCAATGTAATACCATAACCAGTCAGTCCAACACTTGAAGTTGATGGCTTTGAGTTTGGTTAGTTAATTTGTTTTTTAATTGAATACCTTAACATCTTTATAAATCAACTTAAACATCATTCATGGATAAACTCCTCTTCTAGATGAAGTCCTATGTGTGTGACCCTATAGGTCCCATATCACATTGGCGGTGAATGCCCATAACTAGTTTATGACATCACAAGAAAAGAGTGGTGCCTAGTCACACATCATTGCTACCCAAGTGAAATGGAAAGTTGGAGAACAACTTCAACTTACAATTTGTGTAAGATTTTATAGTGATTTTCTAATTCCTTTGTCTCTGATGTTTGTAAAAAAATAGAGGCATGGAATCATCATCCTCTCTATGTTCAATCCATGTTCCTTAAACCAAGAGTAGGTTTTTTGAGATATATGCAACCTCAATATCATATATTGATTCACATGTACATGCACATTCTTTTCTCAGTCTCTCTTATCAAGTGTCTTGGATATCATACTCTAGTAGTAGGGACAAATCCCATCTACATCACTCACAATTATCCCTATGTGTCACAGTGCACCCAATCATCACCTTTATGGCAACCCTTATTCAGGATCATGATGGATGATGTCGAAGCACACTGAATGACATGTGATGAGTGTAGTGACTTCAGGAGTAAGAACCACAGTCACTTCTGTCACTATGAGATATGAATATGACCACCATTCACAGTTTCCATGTGTCACTCAAGGTGGGTCTATCTAATAAACTGTTCTTGAACAAGTATCTGTGTGCTTGGTTTTATATCACATATCATGAGTGATGAGATTTTATCATCAACCAACACACACTCTAGTCTCATGTGTAATCATTGTCTATCACCCTTCCACAATAACAACTAAATAGGGACATAATAAGACTTTACATACTAGTAACATTCATATGATCTCATTGACCAAGGCACGTACTTGAAGAGATACATCATTGAGTATTGTCATTCTTTAGGCATTCATTATGTTTCCTCATTATCTCATAACTGAGTGAAACAAAATGAATTGGAAGCTTTCCTTTATCATAATCAATCCAATCCTTTATGTTAATGCCATGTCAATCATCATATGATTGGCTCTCTAGGCTTACCATACTAACATACTCCCCCTTGCACTTAGAGACAATCACCCACGAATCTCATTCTTAGTGATTTTGACATGTCCATCATGTTTTTGCTGTAAAAGGTCTAATCTAGTGGGTTAGAAAAAAAAATCTATTAGTTTGTATATTGCATGTTCCTTATCTCTTCACTGTTATGATTTCTCATATGAGATGGAACTTCCATAATATGTAATCTTATATTCCTTGTATAACCATTAGCATCATTGTTATCACAGTATCTCTATTGTGTCATCAATGGTTGGAACATCTTTAAGTTCATCCAGATGAACTTCTAGATCCATATAGTATCCCCTCCTATGTTCATAACACCAGGATACTCGGCTTATATTGTAGAATTGAATTAATGGTATGTAGTTTGGAACTCTTCCAACTTACAACTCTTTTCTTAAAAAAAACATATATTTTATATTGCAATCACTTCTTCTCATTTAGAAAGTTTAAATTAGTGTAACTCCTTACACTCACTTCTTCCTCGTTGCTATAAACTAGCAATTTATCCTCAGTGCTTCTTAAGTAATAATAGATTATTGTTAATGACATACCAATGATCGTCATTGGAAACTAATATCATCTTGTCATGTCCATACATACAAGATTATGGGATGAGTAAATTATATATCATACATGATACATCCAATTGCTAGTTAATATGGCATCTTACTCATGGTTTTCCATTCTTCATAAGAATCAGAACATAGGGTTCTTGAGAGACTAATCTGGATTGTCTCTCATTGAATCCTTCATGTTGAATTCTTTTAGCACCTTGCTATTGTATGTTCTCATATTTAGGTCACAAAACTTTCAAGAACTATCTTTATAGATCTTGATCCCTATCATATAGGATGTTTCACCTAATCCTTCATTGCTAAAGGTGTTTTCCATACCAGGTCTCAATACTTATAGTATTGATATGCTATTCCCCATAATTATGTGGAATATTCATATATGCTCCCACTAAACCTTTTGTAATCATAGATTTCATCTTTTATCTTGATTCAAGTCAAACTATTTGATTATCTTATCAAGCCAAAAGATCACATCTCTGAGATGCTTGTATCCTATAGACTTTATTTTCATTCATGAAGCCATAAAACTTTAAGGTTTTGTCACGTATGCATCCTCTCAGTTATTCCTTTTAAGGAATATGGTTTTAAGCTTCATATGCCAAATCTCATATTCTATTCTAGCTACAACAACAAGCATGACAATTGGTAAAGGAATTTCTTCATGTTCAACAATTTGAACTGATTTAAAATTCTTTGCAACCAATTTGTCGATTTAGTTTATCCTTGTTGGTTTTCCAATGAAAACCCAACTACACCCTATGGGTTTTACCCCTTTAGATACTACTACCAAGGTCATACCTTATTAGTGTTCCATGGACTGCCTAATGGTCTTAAGACATTTCTTAGATATAACTTCTACTTGATTTATTAGCTCATCATCTTATGAACAACCTATCTGAGTTGTTGGATTCACAATCTTTCAATCTCAGGTGTATTCTACTAGAAGTATGAGGTTCTGTGTTGCATAACGAACTTGATATTCTGCAACAATTTGTGATTTTCACTTGTTCTTATTGTACCTCCTTGTTGACCTTGAACATTTGGATTTCTACTTTTACTCCCACTGATTCTCTTGGAACTCAGTTATCCAAGCAACAAAACACTTTTGTTATCAGATTGTGATTCATATCAATATTCAACAATTATGGTTTGTGGATAAACCTTTTCAAGAAACTACTTTCTTTATGTAGGTTTCAATCCTTAAGACATATCCAAACATTCCCATATCATATCACATATGATGTCTTTTAAACAATTTTAGATGATACTTAGTTTTAGTGGAGAGTATATATTCATGAGGAGATTAGAAGATTAGATTAAATGATAATCACATCATGAGGATGTAATTCCTCCTTTCTAAAATATTATATGTCAGATTGATTTGACTTGTGATGTATTATCATGGTCTATCCAGAAGGTTCTCAAACTGTTGATGTAAAGTATTTCAACATTTGATCACATCAAAGTTTCTAAATATTTTTGTTAAGGTTATACTTCATTTATGATCTCCTTGAACACTTCAATATATTTATGTTTTTATTTCATCAAATACAAACCCCATATCCACTGATAGCAACAGTGTATATATAATGAAGTACAAACAACTATCTTTAGCATTTATTCTATAAGATCTTCATACATCACCATGTATATGACTTAATAGAATGTTTACTCTCTAAACTACACTTAGAGAGAAGTGGTTTTTCATTTTGCTCATAAATAAGGCTTGCATGTATTTGTTCAATAACCAAAAGAGTCTAGATATACATCAATATGGATTCTAGAAATGAACTTATCATATATGTGCTCTAGATGACAATGATAAAGGTTGTTTGAGTTATCAATTATAATCCTTTGGTATTTATGTTATAAACATTTATCAATTATAATCCTTTGGTATTTATGTTATAAACATTCATATTTTAGATCCTTTCATATAAAGATCACTAGATGTTGGGTCATTGCCATATAAAATCACATCTTTGAAATAGAAGCATTAACAACTCTTTATATATAATCATCCTTGTCAAACAAGATGCATAAAGTAAATGTCTCTATTATTGGCATAATGAAATAGAAGTTCAACTAACTCTATGACATGCCCATTGGGCTAAGATAAATTTTAAATGTAGATTAAGGCTGCGACAACTCTTGTTCCACATAGTCCATCTTTGTCCTTTCATAAAGTCTTTACTTCTTGTCAGGTATGCACATCACGTATATCATATCTCTATCTGGTATCACATACCAAGATGAAGAAGTAATCAAATTTATCGTATAACATGTATACTTGAAGTAGAGGCCCCTGCCCCTTCCTTCTTCTTCTTTAATTCCTCCAGAAAGATAGGAAATTCCTTTTTCAATGTCCAGAGTGGTGACAATGGTGACAATCGCCTCTTTTCTTTACTCCTCCCTTTTCCTTGAGATCTGAAGACTTGGGGTTCTGGCTATCTTTTGAACTCTTCTTAGATTTGCCTTTGCCTTTAGACTTTCCCTTTGTCTTATTGATCATCATCACAAACTTGGGCTTGTCTTTTTTTCATTTGTGTCTCAATTTTTCTCAGCATGCCTAATAACTCTGTCAATGACTTGTCAAAGTCATTCATGCTGTACTTCATGACAAATTAACTGTATGATTCTACCAAAGACTGTAGAATCACATCATTGGACAACTCTTGACCCAAGGGGAATCCCAATTTGGCAAGGTTATCCACATACCCAATGAGCTTGAGGACATGAGGACCTATTAGATCTTCTTCTTCCATGTTACATTTGAACAACTCCTTAGAGACATCAAATCTCTCCCGTCTTGTCTGATCTTGGAACATCTTCTTAGGATGTGTGACCAAATCAGTAACATACATGTTCTCATGCTGCCTTTGCAACTCATAGTTCATAAAGCATAGAATTAGATACTTGACATCAATGGGATCTTCAATATGCTTCTTTAAGCATCCCTATCAACCTTTGGTGCATTAAGAAGGAGTTCTTCTGGTTCTGGTGTCTCCAGGGCATAGAGCTTGCACTCCTGTGTGAGAATGATTCTCAACATCCTGAACCAGTTATGGAAGTTGGTCCCATTCAATTTGTCCTTCTCAAGGACCGATCGCATTGAAACGTTGTTGTTGTGTGTTTCCATTTGATTCTACAAAAGAATCTACAATTTTGTCAAAAACTCATTTTTGATTTGATTTGATTAAATTGACGATATTAATTAGGTCTTTAATTAGCCATCACTCTCATTATTTTGATCAAATTGATAACCCTCAATTATAAAGTCATAAGATTCCAATGAATAATATTCTAATGAGCCAAGATCCAAAATATTTCAATTATTACCCAGCCAACGCCAGCGTCCATAATCAATCATTAAGGTAGGCAATGTTTGCCAATTGTATCTTATGCAATTCTTGGATAGATAATATGTGCAACTCTTTGCCATAGTTATATGTATGCTTCTGGTGCTTAACCTCATTAAGTTCACATAGTTAAGCCTGAACTAAAATCTAACATGATAATAATGCACCCCACTTGGTAGGCCCACATTATTACCATCACACTTTTACGAGATAGACAATGCACCACCCTTGGGGTTCCCACACGTAGTTGATCAAGCTTTTCATGTGTGGCACTAATGGAAAGCATCTTAGACAATATATTTGATTGAGGGAGTTTGTATATATATATACTTTATTTAGTCACCACATATATATAGTATGTATCATATACATGCTATATCACACAATGTAAAAATGTAATAAAAAACAAAATGTGATGGTTATGGCCATATCTATTATAATTCCTTAGAGCCACAAGGAATTACTACCACCAAGGTCAACATCACATCACATGCATGAACCTGTTGTTGATGTAGATCTATGCTTGCCAATATGGGTTGATCGGTTCAACCCTTCAACCAGTCGTCTCGCCTCTTGTCCAGTTGGTTGGTCTCCTAAAATGATCAGTTGGTCTCCCTTCCAACTAATGTCTAGACACCTCCTAATGGCCGGTTAGGACCACCAGCTGGTCGGTTTACTCCTCCTGTGCTTTTCCCTCCTCGGTCCTCCAATCGATCGGCTTGCCTGATGCTGATCATCATCTTCGTCATTGCAAGAAAGGAAACTATCCTATTGCAATTAAACTTATCACATGGTAATGAGAAACCTCGAGTTATATTCGAGGGGAGAAGAGGTGGAAAGAAAAATACTTTTACATTGGGAAGAAGAAAGTAGAGGCTCAGTATGCAAACCGATATATAATAGGAAATAAACACAACCATTCAACCACACATAGATATTTGGGTTTTGGCCATAACTATGCTACACAATTACCATCAAAACCAATTTCAGTATGAAGCATGCAAATTGCATATATATATATATATAGTTTGGGATTATATGTGGTCTTTGATTGGATTTGCACATTAATCAGTTTAAGTATTCACATCGTATGCAATAAATGATGAAAAACCAAAAATTGATGTGGCTCAAATACCACTATAGGGAAATATGGGCACACAGTGGGCAGTGGAAACAAAAATCTATCTATCTATATTCCCATAACAGCAAGATCGCGTCAACAACTATGTAATGGAAAGGATGGTTCAATGAGTTCATACCTCATCCTGGAGCAAGTCCAATGACTATAACTCGTTGTAGTAGTCATGCACTCTTAGTTGTACTGGGACAACATCTACACCTCCACCATAGATAGAAGACTCGAACATTGTTTGTAGAAACTCCTCCACAGACTATAGGCCAACGTTACCCCCTAGCGATGGACAAAGGCCACCTTTCCTCTATCAAATTCCACACGAACCAACTAGAAATATTGTCATTCTACTAACATACAGGAAGGAGTTGTCCCTCCTGTTGATGTACTAGTCACCAACTTGCTCTCCCACAATTGTTTCTCCCTTGTTATCCCTCCCTTTAGCAAGTAGGATTTGCTTGGACTCTCTATTGTTTACCACAACCAAAGAGGACAACAATTATCAAAGGCAATTGAGTTGTGTCTCTAGAAATCCCCCAATACCCCTCTACTTTTAGGAAGGGTTAGGGTCAGGGTTCCATGTGACGCCCATCACCACACATAATGAGATTACTCAAAACAAGGTGTGGAATTATCACTAACCATCCAGAAAACATGGTAAATTAAAACCGATCACATCACAACTTCTCAAGATAAAACATATCACGTCTAATCTCAAGCTAAAACATATCACGTCGAAGTCCATAACATTGCCACCTGTAATACATAACATGTCAAAAGATGTATACACTATTGTTCGCTGGCCACCTTGCCACATTCTGTACATATAATAACCTTTTTATATATATACAAACCATGTTTGTACAACCATGGCCTACTTACAAAACTCATATCGATATACATAACAACAAAAACCTCCTACAAGAACCTGAGAGTACAAGGACAATACATAGGACTCTACTAAAAAACACTAGCAGTATGTCCAACCTTTAACAACTATTTCTCCTCTTACTACTCTTCCTCAGCTACACGATCTCTACCTCATCATGAATGACCACCTAAAAGATGTAGAAACCCAAGGGTTAGACCAAACGTCCCATTGAGAGACATAACTCTCCTCTAGCAACTATCATAAGCATAGAGAAACTAAAATAGGTAGATAACTATAACATCAGGTTGAGCAAGTTCAGCTAAATGATTTGAATAAAATTGTTACCATTATCTAAGAAATTCATGCATCTACAACTGAGTAGTAGACCATCTTATATCTTAAGAAGGAATATGAAGAACATGTATAACAATTAATTTCTCTTATCGCACTATAATTCAAGAAATCAATACAAGAAATAAGTCATAGGGTCATCCAATGTGAGTCATGTTTAACCCTAAACAAATGTACTACATGGTTGTGTTACGTCTTTTATTTGCCATGAGGAATTGAGTTGTACCACCCCAAATCCAACTGACCACTATAGAGTCGAAACCAATGCCATACAAGCTCAATGGAAGAGCCAGAATCCATAATCTCACCACACAACTCTCGGTCAGTACAAGAGACAACACATAGACATATCAGTCAACTTCCAACTACGACATTAGTCAAGCTGAAAAGGAACAACTAGTCTTACCTTGGTACAGGTCATGACACTAGAGAACAGGTTCATGCGTGTCCATTCAAAAAGAGGCAATCTTGCAGTTACACTACTACCATGCACAAATCACATCACCACAAGGCATGACCGTAGTCATCCTCCAAACATGTAATTGTGGACGCAAGGATATATCATCAACTTACACCCCCACATATTAAAAAATATGCACTCTGAGTTTCCCATAGGAATGACTCATTTCACCACCTAGCAAGTTTTGACACTGGAATGGATCTATGGAACATGGCATCTACATGATTAGGGTTTCACTTGATTAATTATGTCAATTAAGCATCTTTTAGTGCTTTAATTAAGTTACAATGTACAAACCCTATACAAGTTCTATAAAAATAGGGATAAAGGTACAACTCTAGAAGATATGAAAGGTATGCAATGAAACTTGTCACTTCATCACATGATACTTGTCTCATTGCCATTCACAAAGCTATAATTAATATCACATCATTATGGGATATCCATCCCTCAATCACATCTCTATAGGATTTCACCTCAAACTAGGCACAAGGCACTTTTCAGGTCATTAGACCCAACCACATAATTCATGCACATTCAGTATCATAGTATGCCTCAACAGTACTCATAATCACCACCTTCTATTATATAGGGATCACCATAGCATTCACATATCTATGCCACTCATTCCACCTGCATGGTTATGGTTACACAAGTAGGAGAGAGAAAATATGATAATCATGCTAATTAATTTAAGCAATATAAGCAAATACATCATATGTTCCAAAATTAGGATTAGGGTTTCATGTATAAACAATTAGGGCTTCCATAGTATCACTCAATCACAAAACTCTAGTTTAATCACATCCCATATGTTTGGAATGTATTAGGGTTAAGCATTAATGGTTATGATCAACATTCATCTTCACATCACCATGTAGTGTCCAACAACATAGTTCATGTTGTTGGTTGTACAACTGATGTTGAATTTAACGTACAACTGATGTTGTCTCTACACGGTCAATGTCTGACGTAGATGTTGTTCATGATGTTGGTTGTCTCTAGAGTATATTAAGATATCATCTATGAACACAACCACAAAATGATCAAGATACAGACGAAACACTCTATTCATTAAGTCCATGAACGTTGTTGGTGCATTGGTTAGCCCAAATAGCATAACCACAAACTCATATTGACCATACTGAGTCGTGAAAGATGACCTGGGTATGTCATCCACCTTGATCTGTAACTAATGATATCCTAACCCCATATCTATCTTTGAGAATACGGAAACACCCCTCAACTATTCAAATAGGTCATCTATACGCGGTAAGGGTACTTGTTCTTAATTGTCACTTTGTTCAACTATCGGTAATCGATGCATAATGTCATAGATCTATCCTTCTTCTTCATAAAAAACATGGGAGCACCCCAAGGAGACATGTTGAGTCTAATAAAACCCTTCTCAAGCAGCTCTTGCAACTGTTTCTTCAACTCTGACATCTCAGTTGGTGCCATCATGTACGGTGTCTGAGCTATCGGCTTTGTACCAGGAACTAGATTGATCTCAAAATCAATCTCTCAGGGGGAGGGTGGGACACCAAGAAACTCATCAAGAAACACGTCCTAAAAATCACAAACAATTGGCACTTCCAGAATACTAGAAGTCCCCACCTTAGAATCCATCACATGTGCCAAAAACACCTCACCACACTATCTCATCAGCTTCTCTGTTGTCATTGTTCATACTAGACACATCGAAAGAATCTTCCTATCACCTTGGAAGGTCCATAAAACATCACCATCGAAAAACCTTGCCACTCTTGAACTACAGTCTAAGACTACTCAGTACTTCTCCAAAGTATCCATTCCAAGGATCACATCAAATCCATGCATATCAAGTGGTATAAGATCCACTTGTATGTTTCATCCCAAGAAAGAAAGAATGTAGGAAGGACACACCTCCCAAAACATCATGGAACCAACCAAAGGGGTTTCTAGGTGAGGACTATCAACTCTACGATGAACAGGCAAAGAACAGCTAGCCATCACTTCTCTAGTGACAAAAGAGTGTTTCGCACTCGAGTCAACCAAAATAGATATAAAAAAAGATGCAGACATATCAGAATGAAATAATTCCATCTGGCTTGCCACCACTCATGGGTAGACCACTCCTTCCAGCTGACACATAGCATAGGATGAGTCATTGCTTGTTGTTGCCCCCGTCCTCTACTGGCTTGTCTAGACAAACTAGCTTGCGACGCTTGGCTATGTCCTTGGCCTCCACCACTATTGAACTATTGCTACTATGACTCTTTCTGACCTTGTCATAGCTGTTGTATCACCTCTTCATTCTTCATTCAGTAATATGACCTTGTATGCCCAGTCTGTCCACACTTGAAACATGTCTTGTTGTCATACCACGGCCTAGATGACCATGTCACTCATACTGAAGCATCACTGTGAGCTTCTGTCGGCGGGAAGGTATGGCCTCTGCCTTTGCTTAGTGTCCACTAAGATTGAACTGTCGACTTCTGTTGTGATTGTGGTGTTGAAAACCTAGGCTTATTGAATCCTATAAAAAACTATCCTTGATTTTTTACAGGTCTCTTCTTGGCTTTCACCTCACATTTTTCCATGATTGACCACTCTATCCATCCTACAGACTCCACAAACATGGCAAACTGTTCTCTATTCTCTTAGGATAACATCAACGTCGTCAAATTGGAACTCAAACCCTTCTCAAAGTGTTTGATCCTCTCCTTATCCATAGCAGCCATATGTGGGCAGAACATCAGAATTTCCTTGAACTTCGCCTCGTACTTGTTGGTCATCATAGATCCCTATTGGATCTTCTCAAAATGGGTGATGTTCTCATCCAGGTAGGTCACCAGGAAGTATCAACTCATAAAACTCCCATCAAAATTCTTCCCAACTGATCACCATTCCAGACCTTTTTCCTCCTCAATGGCCCACCAATGGTCAGGACTCCCTTTCAACAGGTACACAACAGGCTTCACCTTACCCTCTTCATGGATATTGAGGGTCTTGAAGGCCTTCTCCAGCTTAGTCAACCACATATCAACATCATCTGGGTTTGACATACCCACATACTCCAACTCCCCAACATGCCTCAACCTCTCAAAGGTCTTTCCAGAACCACAAGATTCTTCATTGGGGACTGCCTCTCTAGTTTGTGGTATGGGCATCCTATCCACCATATGCATCATCGTGGCCATGAACTATCCAAACATGGAGTGAAAATCAGGATTGGAAACAGTTGTTGGGTCAAACCGAAGCTCCTCAGGCACTCCATCAACCCTCTCCTGCCTCCTGACACCACCACCTGGTGTGGCAACACTACTCTCGGCTGCGTGTTCTTTGTGTTCCCCAGACATCTTTTCTTCTCTTCTTCTTCTTCTACATAAGTAGAAGTTACCATAAGATATACTGGAGCACATTAGAACATACACAAACCCTAGTCATATGTCCCTATAGACTCAGCGAACTTAGAGCTTCAATACCAACCAACTATGACGCCCATCACCACACAAAATGAGATTACTCAAAACAAGGTGCAGAATTATCACTAACCATCCAGAAAATATAGTAAATTAAAATCGATCATATCACAACATCTCAAGCTAAAACATATCACGTCTAAGTCCATAACATTGTCGCTTGTATATACATAACACTTCAAAATATGTATACATCATTGTTCATTGGCCACCTTGCCACAACCTATAAATACAATAACATGTTTATATATATAAACACCATGTTTGTACAACCATGGCCTACTGCCAAAACTCGTATCGATATAGTTAACATCAAAAACCTCCTCCAAGGACCTAAGACTACAGGGTCGACACATAGCACTCTACTACAAAACACAAGTAGTATGTCCAACCTTTAATAGATATTGCTCCTCTTGCTTCTCTTCCTCAGTTGCACGATCTGTACCTTATCATGCATGGCCACCTAAAAGATGTGAAAACCCATAGGGTGAGACTAAATGTCCCAGAAAGAGATATAACTATTATAAGCACAAAGAAACTAAAACATGTAGATAACAATACCATCAGGTTGAGAAGGTTCAGCTAAATGATATGAATAAAGCACTTACCATTATCTAAGCAATTTAGGCATCTACAATTGAGCAGTAGAACATCTTATATTTTAAGAAGGAATATGAAGAACATGTATAACAGTTAATTTCTCTTACCACATTATAATTCAAGAAACTAGTACAAGAAATAAGGCATAGGGCCACCCAATGTGAGTCATGTTTAACCCTACACAAATATACTACACGGATGTAGTGCCACCCCAAATGCAACTAATCACTATAGAGTTGAAATCAGTGCCATACAAGATCAATGGAAGAGCCAGAATGCATGATCTCACCACATAACTCCCAATCCGTACGAGAGACAATGCAGAGACATATTAGTCAACTACCAACAATGACATATAGCCATGCTAAAAAGGAACAACTAGTCCGACCTTAGTACATGTCATGACTCTAGAGAACAGGCTCATGCATGGCCATTCAAAAAGAGGAAATCTTGCAGTTACACTTCTTCTTTTCACAAATCACATCACCACAAGGCATGACCGCAACCATCCTCTAAACCTATAATTGTGAACACAAGGATATATCATCAAATTTCACCCACGCATATTCAAAAATATGCGCTCTGAGCTTCCCATAGGAATGACATGTTTCACCACCCAACAAGTTTTGACATTGGAATGGATCTATGACATAGGGCATCTACATGATTAGGGTTTCACTTGATTAATTATGCCAATTAAGAGTATTTTAGTGCAATAATCAAGTTACAATGTACAAACCCTAAACAAGTTCTATAAAAATAGGGGTAAAGGTACAAATCATGAAGATATAAAACATATGCAATGAAACTTGTCACTTCATCACATGATACTTGTCTCATTGCCATTCACAAGGCCATCATTAATAACATCACTATGGGATATCAATCAATCAATCACGTCTCCAGAGGATTTCACCTCAAACTAGGGACAAAGCACTTGTCAGGTCATTAGACCCAACCACATAATTCCTGCACATTCAATATCATAGTATGCCTAAAAAATACTCATAATCACCACCATGTATTATACAAGGATCACCATAGCATTCACATAGCTATGACATTCATTCCACCTACAAGCTTATGGTTACACAAGTAGAAGAGAGAAAATACCATAATCGTGCTAATCACTTTAAGCAATATAATCAAATACATCATATGTTCCAAAATTAGGGTTAGGGTTTCATGTATATCAAATTAGGGTTTCCATAGTATCACCCAATCACCAAACCCTAGTTTCATCACCACCCATATGTTTGGAGTGTATTAGGGTGAAGTATTAATGGTTATGATTAAGCATTCATATTCACATCACCATGTAGTGTCCAACAACATAGTTAGATGTAGCGACCTACATGAGTGTAGCAACCCATCTAGGGTTATGACCATGTTGCAACCTCTAGGCAGGTGTAACGTCTAGAAGAAATAATGTGAGTGTGGACCAAACCATCAAAGAAACTTTTTTCTACCAACTAGATATGATGTAGTGATCGCTAGCAAGGAACTACCCATGTGTAGCGACCACACATGACATCAATCATCATCACAAACAAGTGTTGCGAGTGCTATACAACCTTGGTTATGTGTAGAGACCATAACACTTCAAATCACTTTGATCGCAACACACCAACCCACCAAGAGTAGCAACCAACATAGACATCCAAGATGCTTCTGTCAAAACAAATACAAAGTGTAGCGACCAACCCAAGCCAAAACAGGCATTGCAACCAACATAGCACAAGTGTAGTGACCAGGTACACATGTATTATGTGCTTCAAATGAGACAAACACAAAGCATAGCCACCAACCCAAGCAAAAACAGGCATTGCAACCTACATAGAACAAGTGTAGCGACCAACTACACATGGATTATGTGCTTTGGGAAACAAAAACCAAGCATAGTGTAGCGGTTAAGGGTGATTAGGGTCAGCCATTGTAGTGCCCACAATATCTCACCCATCATGCATGAAAACACCAACTCAAAATAGAACTACCATTAACAAAATAGAAGGTAAAACTTAAGGAAACCAAGCATTATCTAGGAGGAAGACTCCATACAAAGATGATCACCAAAACTCTAAAACATTAATTCATGGAAATCACCATCAAAGAACCTTGTTAAGAGAGATAAAACCCACGTTCACACTTGCAAAACAGAACTAAAACTTCTTGCTACTCCAAAATACTCAAACCATAGGCATGTTGATAGAAATCCATAGTCCAAAGCAAGAGAAAATCATCCACTCCATAATCACCACAAAATCAGTTACAAGAAATTAGGATTTAGGGGTAGAAGCAAGCCATATGAGATTATTACCAAATATTAAACCCTAGATTATGGCAACTACATTTAGCATATTAGGATCACATTTTAGGGATGTAAACAACAACATGAATGCAATAAAATGGTGCAATAATAGTAGGGAGAAGAGTTATATAACCTGCCTTATGTAGAGAATCAAGCTCCAAAGCCACAAGCTCCAAGAGGTAAGAAGAAACTCCAACCAAGATCAACTCCTCGGCCACAAGATCACCTCAAGAAGAAGAAAACATACCAAGGTCAAAGAAAACTCAAGAAAGAGGGTGAAAACCCTAGATCGAATAAGAGATAAGAAAGAGGAGGTTTCTTCTCACATAGCTACCACCATGGTAAATCCATAGTCTCTGACCTTAGTGAAGAGAAGATCCTCAAAGAATATCCATCATGTTTTCACCATAGTCTCACAGCCAAGAAGGAAGAGGAAGATAGGGTAGAGATCAAAACAAAATTTGACCAAGGAAAGATAGCAACTTACCAAGAGGGAAGATCACCACGGATCACCACAACAAAGATGATCAAGCTCAAGATCACTACATGCAAGGTTGATCGGCCACTAAAGATCCAACATCAGCCCTCTTTTGCTCAACAAAGCTCCAAGGACGAACACAAGGGGGGAGAGAAAGAATAGGGATGAAAAGGATACTTGCATGTGAAGGAGAGGGGTTATATACTTAAGGTAGGAAGGAAGCAAGGGGGTTATGAGGTGCTGATACAAGAGAGCACCAAAAGGACACTTGTCCACCAAGGAAAAAGCCATGCAACCACTTAAAATATGCATGCATTGAAGGGTGATATAACCTATGGAGTGTAGCGACCACCTAGGTCAGCTACATCCCATGTTGCAGTCGCAACACACTAGGGTAGACAATTTAGCGACCACTACACTAGGTCACCCACTCAACATGGTTGAAACATTCCACTAAAAGACAAGCCCTATCGACCAAACCACACCTCCATCACCATGGTCGAAACAAACAACACCTAGGTAAGTTTTGTGGTCGCAACACTTTTCCAAGAGTGGTGTTGCAGTCACAAAATGCACAAACCCTAGTATGGTCAACACACATCAATAGGGCAAACCCTAGAAACCCTAATATCACCATGTGATGTCACATTATCAACCATGGTCCAAGCAAAGTGACCATATGCTTCTTTCTCTCTCTTATGATGCCAAGACATAGAGGGCACACTCTACATGTGAAAATTGCATGATAAACTCTCATCATGGGTAAATTGCAATTTGGTACAAAACAAGCATAACTAGCTCAAACATCAAACCAAACATGACCAAACTGAAAACAAAAACTTGTCACATGTTGTAAAGGTATCTCAAGAGATTAGATTAAGGTTTAAGAATCTTATTAAGAAAAGAAAGCACAACCAAGAACTAAGTTGGGTCAGGGGTCTTACATTCCCAGTCTGTGTGGGAGTTGAAGGGGCCGAAATTTTCATGAATTAATTTCCCTACGATAGGTGAACCGGTAGGTTCACTAGTGAACTGGTCGGATGGCACAGTGAGCTGATCGGTTCACTTAGTGAGATGATCGTTTCACATATTTCTCAATCACAGTTGAATTTGCAATTTGTTTCCAATCAATGTCCAACATTAATGTCCAACATTAATTCCTTGAACCAATAAAATTGAACAAGTGAAACGATCAACTATTCTCATGAATTGAGAAAATCACTAGAAGCTTTGATTGGCATGACCCAGCCAATCTGTTCACTAGGTGAACCGGTCGTCTAACCAACCCTGAGCCAATAGGTTCACCCAGTGAGCCGATCGGTTGGTGCCCTAACTCATGTGAAATCTAGCCAATTCAAATTCCAATCAACCTGACACCCTAACCAGTCAGTCCAACACTTGAACTTGATGGCTCTGAGTTTGGTCAGTTAATTGGTTGTTTAATTTAATATCTAAACATATTTAGTAATCAACTTAAACATCATTCATGGATAAACTCCTCTTCTAGATGAACTCTTGTGTGTGTGCCCTATAGGTCCCATATCATGTTGGCAGTGAATGTCCATAACTAGTTTATGATATTAAAAGCAAAGAGTGGTGCCTAGTCACACATCATTGTTACCCAAGTGAAATGGAAAGTTGGAGAACAACTTCAACCTACAATTTGTGTAAGGTGTTATGGTGATTGTCTAATTCCTTTGTCTCTGATATCTCGAATGAACTCAAGGCATGGAATCGTCATCCTCACAATGGTCAATCCATGTTCCTTGAACCAAGATCAATCTGTCTAAGATATATGTGACCTCAATATCATATATTGATTCACATGTTCATGTGCATGTGCATGCTTTTCTCAATCTCGCTTATCAAGTGGTTTGGATATCATACTCCAGTAGCAAGTACAAATCCCATATGCATCACTCATAGCCATCCCCATGTGTCACAGTACACCCAATCATCACCTTTATGGAAACCCTTATTTAGGATCAAGGTGGATGATGTCAAAGAACACCGAACGCCATGTGATGAGTGTAGTGACTTTAGATCTAAGAACCACAATCACCACCTTAACTATGAGAGATGACTATGACCACCATTCATGGTTTCCAAGTGTCACTCTCAAGGTAGATCTATCTGATATACTATTCCCTAATAAGTATATGTGTGTTTGGTTTGATATCACATATCATGAGTGATAAGATTTTGTCATCAACCAACACACACTCTAGTCTCAAGTGTCACTATTGTCTATCAGCCTTCCATAGTAACAACTGACTAGGGACATAATAAGAATTTACATACTCTTATCATTCATATGATCTCATTATTCAAGGCACGTACTTGAAGACATACGTCATTGAGTATTGTCATTCTTTAGACATTCATTATGTTTCCCCTTTATCTCATAACTGAGTCAAACATAATGAATTGGAAGGTTGCCTTTATCATTATTAATAAAATTCTTTATGTTATATGCCATATCAATCACCATATAATTGGCTCTTTGGGCATACCATACCAACAATTATGACGCATATCCAGCCCTAGGTGATCCTGCCACAATAGATTCAAGTAATGGTGGCCAAACAATTGAATATCATACATACCTTGGTCGATACAAATAAGGAGATCATTGAAGTAAGGGAGGAGCATGAGGAATTATGAGAGAAAATGCCTTGTTGGGTGCCTCCACTAACTTGAAAAAACATAAGAAATAGAATTTAACATTTACAACTCCCGAGGAGGAGCGCTAAAAGGTAGAAAATTTTGCATGAAACAGAAATACACCATCCTAATGCAGAAGGCAAACTTTGTACTAGATAGGCTAGGCATCGCCAAGAGTTTCCTTCACCCGATGATGGCACCACTATAGTGATCTCTATCAAGAATGAAGTAGGTGACTTAGTGCAAAAAATAACCTACCAAGGGAAACAAAGATGACATCCACTCCACAACCTCACTCAAATAGTCCACAAAATATAATCAAGATAGTTGAGGAGGACAAACCCAGAGAAACTCCTCAAGAGAAGGTTATCTAAGAAGATAATTAAGAAAAAGACATCCTCGAAGACCTAGACAGAGAATTAACCTCACCCATGAAGAAGAGGCAATGGAGGAAAATGATGCAGTACTTGACCAAACTGTAGTGGGAGAAGATGAGTTGGAAAGACCACTAAAGATGTAATGGATGGGGTAGACAAACTCTTTGTCTACAAACCCTTCCACCTCCATTGTCCTATGAAGATATTTGTGGAGAATTCTTGTTAAACAAACCAAGATGAGGGTGTAACACAATGTTGTAACCTATTTGGTGATACCATGGATAAACCACCTCCGATGAAGAGAATGGCAAGATAAATTGTATGTTCAGGGAAGCACCTAAAAAATGGAGAACCATGCCTTTCCTAAACTAGAGGCCACAAACAATGTCAAGTTGGTTGTGCTTCCGCCTCCACCCTACAAAATGAAAGATATGGACATCATGTCTACATTTGGGATGCTCCTTAGTGACATACATGTCCTAAATGACATCATAGATGATGAAAATCTAGGGGATGATGTCATTCACAATAATCAATTTCATGTACTAACAAGGGAGGACCTCCAAACCACTTTCATACCCTAAGGCCTCCACAAATAAGAACTTCTTTTAGAGTTCCCTGTGCCACAATCATTGAACAATTCAGGCACATAAACAAAGAAGGGCCTATTTTCATTGCAACACTAAGTCTTGTAGCCTAACTTTATGAAGACAGAGTCTTTGTGCCTTCCATTAATGAATTGGTCAAAAGCTCTAAAAAGCACTAGAGACATAAAGTTGATTACGATACCATACATAGATTTAAACCACTAGTTGTTTATGTTGGAAGATCTGTCTACATTGAATATAATAACATACAACTACACATCAAGGATTTGTTGTTTGGAGGGATTGTCTTTGAAAACCTCGATGCCAGAGATATACAAAAAATCTCAGTCTGACTGGGTCACTTGATACAAGGGACCAATTGATGGTATCACCCCAACTGAATTGGGATTTGGATCAATGGGGATGTCCCCCAATAAAATACCAATTTAGGGGAAAATACATTCTAGATGTTGTGAATGATTGAAGCATTATAGAGGAACCCTCATGAAGGGCATAGCTAAATATGACTTCCACGATTGTAAGGGGAGTATGTCATGGAGATCATACATGACATAAGATTCTTGTATGACCCGTGCATGGAGGATATACCCATGAGGATGAACACTAATGTTCCAATTCTAGATAAGGAACCATGGAGATAAGTATTAAAAATCCTCTAGAAGGTACTAGTCGAGCCAATTCAGCACAATCCAACGTCTGCTTAACAAAATCCAGTACCAGAACAACACCCTCTGACCACACCAGTACATAAAGAGACTACAACATCTACCAAACAATGCTTGGAATAGAACAGGAGGTTGAAAAAGAGAATGAAGTTCCTTATGAAGATGTGATAATAGAAGATCTATCACCTATGGACCTAGTCACTCCAAACTTTAGATTACTTTAACCGAGGTGGATGCTATGGTTTATCGAGGGAATAGTTGTTTATTATGGTGGACAGATTAAAACCCTAAGAAAATTATCACCATCTTCAAAAGGGAATATGTTAGAGTCTTGAATCCATGCCTCTGTGAGATTCTCACAGTCGGTGGTTACATGATTATCAACGCCATGACTATTTGTCAACTACTTTTAGGTGATGGGTTTGATGACCTATACATATTTAATTATCATTGATGGGAGATATAATCCTGAAGAAGGGGTGGGGAGAGGCGAACGACTTATTGTGAAACTTAAATTGAAAATCCCTAAATTCATCTTTTTCATGCTACATGAAAGCCATTGGACTCTACTATCAATTGACATGAAGGTCAAGATTGTCTTTCTTTATAATAGCTCAGATGCTATATTCAATAGGAAAAGAATAATATATCACATGACACCAACCAATATGACTGAAAAGAAAGTTACATACATTGCAACACACATCATCGATCTTAGCAAGCAATGCAATAGAGGGTACTCGATATAGTGGAGATTTTCAGAAGCCACAATTTTGTCATATGAGTCTACAACAGACTTCACAATCAAATGATTGTGGTTTCCACATGTTGTCCTGGATGTAATTCTTTGAAACTATGGACAAGAAGGTGTAGATATTCCATAATGACTACTAGCACCACCTACAAGACACTTACTCTATCCATATGTTGACTTCACAACGGGCAAGCTAAGGACGCCATGAGCTAAGATATGTTTCATATGTTTACATATAACCTCATCCTTTGACAATATGGGGAAAAAGTGTAGGATAAGTCAGGAGGGGTGAAAATAGGAAAGGTAGGTACATCCTTGAGCCCTATCCCCTTTCTTGTCATTGCATATACCATTTTATCATTTTTATTTTTCCAAAAAAATTGAAAATCTTGTTAACTTGCACATATTAGACTAAGATTTACTTAACTTATCTTAGTTGAAAGGTTGTTAATGAAGGATATAGTTTTCCTCTAGGTAAATTTTGATATAGTTTTCCTAGAATTTATACTCACTCATATTCTTGATTTAATTGCCTCTCAGCTATCTATTAACACAGCTCTGTATCAAGTGATGGATTTAGACATTAAAAATTCACATAAAAGATCTGCTAAGTGATGTTATTTTTGCATTATCTTTCTTTCAAGATTTTTTAAATTGTTGATGAATATTTGAAATCCCTAGGAAACATCTCATAGATGAGGAGGACCTAGTCTGATACACTTCTAATCAACCTTTTGAGCCTTAGAATATAGGTTGGAATTGTACAAATCTTACAAAAAGGAAAAGATACCCTTTCTAGTGATAGAATCCCATGAGGGATAAAAGAGGCTTGGAGGCCCATCTTACCTAAAAATCATAAGTCCCTAAGTCATAATAAAGAATAAAAGCCTAAGTATGAATAAAAAATGAAATTTGTGCCATGCAGAAGAGTTGAAGGGTTTTGTCCGACCAATACATAGTTGTGCCTAAGTATATAGATATGTGACCATCAGTAGTAGAACATAAAGAAAAAACATAGCCCCTTGTCCTTCCAAAGAAGAAGGATAAGATACACTATAGCATTAACCCACCTAATACACACTTTCTTAATTACCCAAAAAAATAAAAGTTGGGAGTGAAAGCTAACTTTAGCAAGAATGACGCATGGTACAGCTAGGAAACAAGACTCAAAATAGACATCTCCAGGGAGGACCCTTATTTGGAAGAAAGGATTAATAGATAAAAAGGTCACGAAACTCTAAATCCCAAAGGAGGGAATCTAGGAAATAACAAATAGACTAAGCATCCAGTTAGCAATCTTGATGTAAAGACAACATGAGAACATAATTGTAAATCTAAAAGTAACCTATCAAGAAAGCCCCCTTTCCTCACCCGACACTTTGATTCTATTTATTGTCTTAAGTACAAGCTTGAATCCAACTTTAGTTGGGATAACACCCAATTTTGTGGATGTTGCATGCCTACTCTATCCTTCATTTTCCTTTTTTTATCATAGGTTTGTATGGATATTCATGTACTTACTTTCATGTCTTTCCTTCTTGTCTTGAACAAATAATAAGTTCCCTTTTTCCTGGAGGAAACCATAAGATCCAAGCTATGCAGCCATACCATCAGTAGATGGACAACAAAAATAGAGAAACCATCAAAATCAACTAGAGCAACAGTTGTTAGCACTTTGCAACCCAACAACCAATGGAATTCACCAAGCACAAGCAGACCACTAGAACCCATTAATCAATGGTCCCATAAGACATCCCTACCAATAGTCTCGCAAGACACAAATCATAGTTCAAGGATGTTGTCTTCTGATGGATGTGTAGCTCCCATCCCCCAATGGTTTCTACTGAAAATTCAATAGATCACATCAACCAACTTCACTTTCGCTTTGCGCCTTTGCCTTTCGATAGTTTCACGACCATCACCTACCAATGGTCCAGTTGATTCAGTCTAAGGAAGGTTCTCCTATTAATGATAACAACCTATGGCTTAGTAGGGCATCGTCTACCAATGGTCAATAGGGCATCATCAACTAATGGCTCAGTGGGGCATCACCTATTGGTGATCTCTTGCAAGCTGCCACCACCATAATTCGTTAGGCACATGCCCTGAGACATGATCCAGAGATCTTGGGACACAAGTAAAGTCCCATCCTAAGTGCCTCAAGAACCTCAATGGTTCCTATAAATGGAGACTCAAGTCTACATAGAAAGCACCTCTCTATTCATGACGAAGTGTTGTCTAGTTTGCTACTCACCATCGACCATCAGAAGAGGGGATGAGAATCCAAGCTTCCTTAGGTCTTTACACCCTCTTTGTCGACATTGATGTTCATCTTCAAAGGGAGATCAAGCTTCAACACCTTCACCTCATTTTCCATCACATCCATCTAGGAGAAGGCGGTTTACATCAATCGTCATTACTTCCTTACAAATACTATTTGTGTATCTTCTTCCTTCCACCATTTTGTTCACCTCACTCTATTCATTCATCTTGTTATGGATTTTTTCATATGTAAATTTGTGTTTTCTCTCATGATCATGAGTGACTAGACCATATTATTGGGTTGGGAGTAGGCTTAAGGTTCTCCCAACATGTAAATATTCATATCCATTGATTGTATATACTCTTAGAAATGATTATCTCCATACTCTTGCTCTTCAATGCTTCACTTGCATGATTAGATACCATCTTGTGTTTTTTTATTTCTTATACCCGAAAGTAGTGTAAGTCTTAATCTAGAGTTTTGAAGTAGTATTAATGTATGAGAATTTTGGAATACTAAAGATAATGATCATATGGTTGTATATATTTGTGTTTGCTTGCCACCTTGAGAGAGACATGCTAATGGTTTAGATGTAACTCGGTCTCAAGAGAGAAGGAAATAGACACTTATGATGATTGTTTATAAAATATGCTCATGGTATACAATGGGTGTGAGTATCGCATGTTGGTAAGAATTCTTGATTGATGAAACCCAACCTAAGTTCTATCACTATTGTTGTTTACTTAACTTATATTTACTTTACTTTTTCTACTGTATTCTTTATTTGGTTACTTTATTCCATTAGAAACAATGTATCTCTCCTTTTTGGTTCAACTTAGATAATCTAAGATCTCATATACTAAATACGTGTCACCCTTGTCCCTAAGTACGACATTTCTTACTACACAAGGTAGGCCCCGCATTATCATTACAGGAGTCTATGTATTGGGTTATAAATTTAAAGTCAAATTACTCTTATGTAGCTTCTGTTTTGGATGCAAGATTATAGGCGATCAACTTTATCAGGAGAACCTTCAGTAGGATAAAGAACCTATACCATTAGTAGGCTATGGTAAGTGAAAATGTCAGAAGGCAAAGCTATATGCCGAAAAATAGGTAGAAACCATCAGGGATGGGAGTTGCACAACCATTAGAAGGCGGCATCTTGTGGAAATGTCAGTTGGTGGCTTGCAAAACTATCAATAGGCAGTGGGTCCCATGACCATCAGTTGATGGCTTCCAGTGGTCTTCATGTGCTTCCTAAAGGAAAAGGGAATGTATTGTTTAATAAATGCAAAAGGGGAAAACATGAAAGTAAATGTAGGAATATTCACATAAACATGTGATAACAGTGGGAAATGAAGGATAAAGTAGGTATGTAACATTCACAATATTAGATGTTGTCAATATATTAAACATTGAATTGATGGAGCTCCATGGTAGGTTTTCCTACACAGATGCACATGTAATGATCTTGGATTCAAAGTGAAGAAGCTCAGAAATAAAAGAATTCAGATGGTTAAAGTTCTTTTGAAACACCATGTAGAGGATGAAGGAACATGGGATATGAAGACGTACATGAAGAGAGAGCACACCTCTTCTCTAGATAGGCTGAATTTTGAGGAAAAAATGCATAACAAGGAGGGAATGATGCAACAACATGGAACTTTGAGTGTTTGATGAGTCTTAATGTAACTAACATAACTTTTGGGTTGTCTTTTAAATCTCCAAATTGTGTATACTTGTGTTACAAATGAGTCTAGGATATGCAATTGTGCCAAATTTTTGTGCCTTTATTTTATATCAATAATTTCTTAAGATGATTTCTAATCAAACTAATAAAGCATAAAAGAAATTCTAGAAGTTTCCATGTTGGTTTAAGACATGGATAATCAATGAATTATCCCTATTTAGTTGAGCCCCTTGTATTGAACATAAAATAAATCCTTTCAATTCTACTTTTGAATTCAGAGATGGACAATAGTTATAGGGGAGTATTCCTACCATTTGAAGTGATAATGTATTTATATGTGGCATGTGGATTAAATTAAGTAATTACTTGGGAGATAAGAAAAGGATAGTTATCTTTCCTACTTTGGTCTCAAACTTTGAATAAGTCAAGACAAGGATAAAATAAAGATAATCCTACGTTTTGGTAGTAGTTGGATGCTTCTATAGGCATAGGTCATTTATAGAGGACAATAATGCATTTGGGAAAAGGTGGATAAATCCAATTAAAATCAGATTTTGAATAAATTTCAAAACCTAAGTCGCGTGTTAGGCACAAATTTTGGGGCATGACACGGATGTGTCACTTGGCCCCGGTCATGGAAAGACAATCGGACAACTAACTTTCATCATATACCCCATGCCAAGAGTCATGTGAGGACCATTTTCCTCCCTGGTATCTCGAGAGAGAGAGAGAGAGAGAGAGAGAGAGAGAGATAGAGAGAGAGAGAGAGGTACATGGAAACCATGAAATGGTCATTAAAATCAGCTCTCATAGTGATAGTGGTGATTGTGGTTCTTAGACCTGAAGTCACTACACTCATCACATGTTGTTTGATGTACTTTGACATCATCTAACGTTTCCTTGAATAAAGGTTTCCATAAAGGTGATGCGCAAGTACTCTAGGACACATGGGGATTGAGTGTGAGTGATGTAGATGGGATTTTTCCCTCCTACAGGAGATTTATATCCAAGCCACTTGATAAGAGAGACTGAGAAATGTATGGCTATACTCATGTGATTCAATATGTGATATGTGAACTCACATGCATCTCAGATAGTCTGCTCTAGTTCAAGGAATAGGGATTGAACGTTGAAGAGGATGACGATTCCATGCCTCGAGTTCAATCCAGATATCAGAGATAAAGGAACTATATGATCAATGTAACATGTATCACATATTATAAGTTGAAGTTATTCTCTTTTCCAAATTACTTGGGTAGCAATGATGTGTTTCTAGATACAGCACATTGCTTGTGATGACATAAGTTAGTTATGGACATTCACTGTCAACGTAAATGGGACCTATAGGGTCACACAAATTGGATGCACTTAGAATAGAAGTTTATTAATTAATGATGTTTAACTTGGTTGCTAAATTATGTAGGTATTCAATTTAAACAACTAAGGTTGAAAATTGACTGACTAGACTTTGAACCAAATAGAGCAAGTGTTGGACCAACTGATTCAAGTGTCAGGTCAATGCAAACAACAATTGGTTGAATATTTGGCTAAGTTGGACATGTGAAATAAACATTTTATATATCAAACGACCATTTCATAAGTGAAATAAAAATTTCATGATGTGAAATGACTGTTTCATGAAGTGAAATGACCGATTCATCATCTGGAACATCTGGTTTTATGATCAACTCGATTGGATCAGATATTGATGTTGATGTCATGATTGTACATTAATTGAATATTAAAAGACAATATGTTTACAAATAGGAAATATGTTGAACCAACCGGTTCAAGGGATGAACTAACTTGTTCACCCATGAACCCACTGGTTGGTTAGTGAAACGACCGGTTCATCATTCATAGTTTCCAAAAAATTCATGAATTTTGTCCCTTCGGCTCCCAAACTGACTAGAAACCCTAACCTTAGCCTATCATATACATAGAGGGGTACTGGGGGCTTCTCATACACAACAATAAGTTTTGAAAAAAAATTCCTCTCTAGTTGTGGTAACTAATAGAGAGCTCGAGCAAGTTCTAACCGTCAAAAGGATGAACAAAGAGGGAGAGACAATTGTGGGAGAGTGAATCAATACTAGAAGATTAACGTTTGAAGGGACAAATCCTTACTATAGGCTCTAGTAGCACACCATGGAGTTCTCGGTGGTCTGTGCATACTATTCTATAGACGGGAGGTTGTTTCCTGTCACTGGGAGGATGCAGTCAACCATTGTCTCTGGTGTGGCACCAGGAGGACGTTGTTGACAATTATTCGAGTGTTGCCTACAGAAGAAGTTTGTTGCTTCTTGGAGAAGAAGCATGATGTTGCATTAAGAGTTTTCGTTGAGCTTGCTCCAGGACCAGGTATAACTCTTTTTACCTTCCTTCCTAGATACATTGTTGTGGACAAAAGATGCTAGTTAGGAAATCAGACATTAAAATGTTTGTTTCCACTGCCTTATCTGTTCGGACCGATTTCCTTACACTGGTATCAGAGCTGTGTCAATTTATAATGTAATCTAGATTTAAATCGATATGATTAAATTTATTTTATTACATTCAATGTGAATATTAAACTGGTTAATGTACATAGCCAATTAAATGCCACATACAATTCTACAAATATATATATATATATATATATATATATATGTGTGTGTGTGTGTGTGTGTGTTTGTGTGTGTGTGTGTGTGTGTGTGTGTGATATTCAATATATGCAATTTATATGTGTCGCCTTAAAATCATTTTGATGGTGATTGGTAGCATGCTTATGGCTTATATCCCTAGACCTTTTTTTCTTGGTTGAATGGTTGTTGTTCCCATTTGTATCTCAGTTTATATGTTGAGCCTCTCTCTTCTTTTTTCATATGTAAAAGTGTTAATTCTTTCCTTCCTATGTTCCCCTTGAATGTAACTCAAGGTTCCCCAATTGCAATGTAATTAGTTAATAGGATTAGGATAGTTTTATTTCTTATAATGGCAAAGAATAATTTCTGTATCAAGCAAGTCAATCAGCTCATTAGACAAACCAAATGGTTCAAGAGTCGAACCGAATGGGTTAAGAACCAAGGAGGTTGATGGCAGGAGGAGCCAATTGATCGGTTGGTGGCACAACTGACCAGTTGGAGGAGTCTAGACGTCGTGTGGACCAGAGGACATGATACTGGTTTGAGCAACCAACCGATCGACCAGGAGGCCAGCTGATTGGTTCAAGGGTTGGACCGATCATACCATACTGATCAAAATAGATCGTCATCGACAACAAGTTGCTACATATGATGTGAACCCTAGGTGGTAGTAATTCCTTGTGGCTTCAAGGAATTACAATATGATGGCCATTACCATTGTGTGCTTCGTTGTGGTTATAGCATGTATATGATACATACTATAAATATATGGTGATTGGATATGTATATGTATCTATATAAAATCCCTCAAATATAGTATTAAGTCTTAGATGCTTTCCAATAAGAGACACACATGAAAAGCTTGATCGACTAAGTATGGGCATGCCCTAGCATGGCGTGTTGTCTATCTTGTGGAAGTGTGATGGTACATATGTGTCTTTCCTAGCAAGGTGCATATTCTATTGTGTTGTCTTATGGGTCATGTTTAACTAGGTGACCTTAATATGATTAAGTATTTAGAAGCATACAGATGTATTGTGACAATGAATTGAGCACACCATGTATCCAAGAATTGCATGAGATGCAATTGACAAATGTTGCCTGCCTTAATAATTGATCATGAGCGCCAACATTGGTTGGGTATTGACTCAATTGTTTTGGATCTTAGCTCACTAGAAGCTTGTACACTGCAATCTTCCGAATTGATAGTGAGGACTATCAATTTGAACAAAAGTTTTGAAGTGATAAATAATTAAATGACTAATTAATATCGTCTATGTATCAAATCAAATTAATAAAAAATGTTTTGATAAATTGCAAATTTCTTTTGTAGAAACAGATGTCAAACAAATCATCATTGTGATCAGTTCTTAAGAAGAAAAAACTAAATGGGATGAACTTTTGTGACTGGTTCTAGATTTTGAGAAGGGTTCTCAATTATGAGCATAAACTCTATGTATTGCATACACCAATGCCAGAGGAACCTACTCCTGATACACCTAGGGTTGAGGTGGATGCTTATTGAAAGCATGCCAATGATGCCTTATCCATTAAGCACCTTATGCTATGATGTATGAACTATGAGTTGCACGAGCATCATGAAGACATGGGGATTCTTGAGATGATCATGCATCTTAAGAATATAAACCAGAATCACGCAAATCAAGAAAGGTACAATGTCTCAAAGGCACTCTTTGTGTGCAAAATGATAGAAGGAGATCCATTAGAGTCCCATGTTCTCAATATGATTGGGCATGTGGAACATCTAGAAATATTGGGATTCCCAATGAGCCAAGAATTGTCCATGGATATGATTCCACAATTGTTGTCTGAATCATATAGCCAGTTTATCAAGTGTTACTACCTGGTTAACTTGGCTAAATCGTTGCTAGAGTTACTCAACATGCTGATAAATGTCGAAGCAAGTATGAAGAAGGACAAACCTGTGATGATGGTCAGCAGAGTAAAGTGCAACAATAAAGGCAAGGCCAAAAAGAGTTTTGAGGCTAAGATGAAGTCCAAGTCTTCTGCACTAAAAATGAGGAGAAAGGTAAGTGTAAAAGGAAGTTGTCCTTTACACTTAAAGAAACTAAGGAGGAAGAAGAAAGAGATAGAGATCTCCACTTTAGAACCTAAGAAGAAGTAAGCTAGAACTATGTTGGGCAAGAGTTACTGCCATTACAGTCGGAATCCATCATTCATGTAATGAACATGTAATAGAATTCGTGAATTGCTATTACGTACCTTCCAGTGATTAAAACATCATTCATCATGTGTGGGAAAGAATATTATGAATAAATTGGTGTTTCATTTTAAAAGATGAGATCTTATATGGCAATGCCCTATGTCTCACAATCTATACTCGATAGTTGTAGAGATAAATGTATATGACACATATATTGAATGACTTGATGACTCAAATAATGAATATCTATAGCATTGTCATCTAGAGTATGTAAATGAGAAATACAATTCTAGAATCCATAATGGTGGTTATCTAGACTCTTTTGGTTATTGAACCAATAGAGACATGCAAGTCTTATTTATTGGGAAATATGACAAAAGAATCTTCACTAGATGTAGTGGGAGAGCGACTATTATGTTAGGGCTCATACATACCGATGTATAAAGACCTTTTAGAATAAATGGTAAAGGTCGTTACCAGTACCTCATTATATTTACTAATTCTATCAATAGATATAGAACTTTGTATTTAGTGAAATATAAGTATAATATCTCTTGAAGTGTTCAAGGAGATCGTGAATGAATTACGTAACTAACTTGGTAAAAGTATTATGATACTTCAATATGATTGATGTTGAAATATTTTAAACCAAAAGTTTGAGTATCTTTTGGGAGACCATTATAATGTATCATGGTGACTCCACCTAAAACACAATGTTACTGTATCATGATAGTGTATCAGAAACAAGGAACCACACCTTGTTAAGTCATGGTATGATTATCAATAAATTTAACTAATCTTCCCATTTCCTTTAGGCACATGCTTTACATTAAACAATGTACCGTCTAAAATGGTTCAAAAGTCACCATATGAGATATGGTTATGGGAGTTGTCCCAATATGTCTTTTATAAAGATTTGGAATGAAAGCTTATATAAGAAAATAGTTTCTTGAAAATCTTTGTTCACAAATCACATAAGTGTTATTTTGTTGAATACTACTTTTATATTCTAATCCCACAACAAAGATGTTTGTTGACCAAGATGAATGTATTCCTGAAAGGGAACTTAGTTCCAAAGGAATCCGTGGGAGAAAAGTATAACTCAAAAAGTTCAAGAAAAACAAGAAAATATGAAACCTGAAGAGGTACAAAAGGAACAAGAAGAATCACAAATTGTTATGGAATCTCAAGTTCCTTATGTAACACGAAACCTCATAGATCCAGTAAAACATGCCTTGAGTTTGAAAGATTATGATATCTTATAAACAAAGAAGGTGGTGTGTTGGTCATAGATGATGAGCCAACAACCTAAATAGATGTTGTTGGGGGACCAGAGTCTGAGAAAATGGCTTGAGGCCATGAGATCTAAGATGTATTCCATGTACACCAACAAGGTATGACCTTGATGGATCGACCTAAAGGGATAAAACCCATAAGGTGAAATTATTTCTTCAAGAAGAAGACCAACATGGAAGGGTAGATTGGTTGCAAAGATTTTTCAAACAAGTTTAAGGTGTTGAACACGATGAATTCTTTTCACTAGTTTTCATGATTAAATTCATCAAGATCATGCTTGCTATTACAACTTGTTATGACTATGAGATTTGGCATATGGATGTTAAAACCACATTCCTTAACTGGAATAATTATGAGGATATGTGTGTAACATAGTCTAAAGGTTTTATAAATCCCATATTGCAAATAAAGTCTATAAGATACAATGGTCTATTATTGAAGAAAACATCTCATAGCTAGAATCTTCAATTTGACAAGATAGTCAAAGAGTATGGCTTTAGTAAAAATGATGATGAAATCTGTGATTACAAAAGATTTAGTGGGAGCATATTTATATTCCACATGATGATGGGAAATAACATCCTAATACCAAATATTAAAACTTGACTGGGAAGTACCTTCTCTATGAAGGGTTTTAGGCAAAGCATCCTATGTGATAGGAATCAAGATCTATAAAGATAGATCTGGAAAGCTTCTTCACCTGAGATAGAGCACATACATTGACAAGATACTGAAGGGGTTCAACATGCAAGACTCAATGAGAGAAAATCTATCCATGACCCATGGGATTAGTCTCTCAACACTCTAGTGTCCCAGTTCTTGTGAAAAATGAGATAACATGAGCAAGATGCCATATGCATTCACAATTGGATCTATCGTATAAGCAATGTTTTGTACTCAACTCGTTGACTCATATGTATTGGACATGATGAGAGGATATTTACTCATCCAGTTATCTTATATGTATTGAACATAAGAGTAGATATCTTTTAGATCCGAGTGAAAGTCACTAGATTGTCATAAAAGTATTAGTTCCTTAATTATGGTAATAAATAAGAGTTAGGTGTAAGTGGTTACACTAATGCAAGCTTCCAAAATGACAAATAAAATTAATGATCACAATCTAAATTTTTGTTTGACCTCAAAACAAGAATTGCAAGCTGGAAGAGTTCTGAGTAAGAGAGAGTTGTTTAATTCTACAATAGAAGTAGAGTACCTTGTTATTGTTAGAACAACAAAGGATATTGTGGATCAAGAAGTTCATATCAATGAACTTATGAGAGGTTCCAACCATTGATGACATAGTAGAAGTACTATGACAACAATGGAGCTACTGGGTAGGTAAGGAATCTGAGATATCATACTATGGCACTTCCATCTCATACAAGGGATCGTTCAGTGAGGAGATGTGAAAACTTACAAAATACTGGCTTGAAGCAAATGTTGCTAACCCATTGTAAAAGCATCAGCGCAACAAAAACATGTTGGACATGTTAAGATCACTTGAAATAAGATTTGTAAGTGATTGTCTCTAACTTCAAGTGGGAGTCTATTGACATGTGTACCGGTAGAGCCAATCATATGATGATTGTATTAGGGCATTAGATAACCGATTTGATAACCGTCAAGGTAATATCATCTATTATGTTTGTCTCAATCATGAGACAATGACACACACATAAGTAGATGTCTAAAGAATGATGTAACTTGATGACATATGTCTTCAGGTTGAGGATTTGAATAATGAGATCATATGTATGATAAGAGTACATATATTCTTGCTGTGTCCCTAGTCTGATATTATTGTGGAAGAAAAATAGACAACAGTAATACATACGACTAGAGTGTGTGTTGACTAGTGATAGAGTCTCAAGTCAAGCACACATGTACATGTTAAAGAATAGTATATCAGACAGAACCATCTTGAGAGTAATGCATGGAAACCATGGAATGGTAGTCAGACTCAGCTCTCATGGTGATAGTGGTGATTGTAGTTCTTAGACCTGAGGTCGCTATACTCATCACATGTTGTTTGTTGTACTTTGACATCATCCCACGTGACCTTTAATAAGTCTTGTCATAAAGGTGATGCTCAGGTACTCTATGACACATGGGGATTGAGTATGAGTAATGTAGATGAGATTTGTCCTCCTACATGAGATTGATATCCAATCCACTTGATAAGAGAGACTGAGAAATGTATGGCCATACTCATGTGATTCAATCTATGATATGTGAACTCACGTGCATCTTAAACAGTCTGCTCTAGTTCAAGGAATAGGGATTGAACATTGAAGAGGATGATGATTCCATACCTCGAGTTCACTCCGGATATCAGAGACAAACGAACCATATGATCATTGTAAAATTGATCACAGATTGCAGATTGAAGTTGTTCTCCAACTATTCAAATTACTTGGATAGCAGTGATGTGTTGCTAGATACCGCTCATTGCTTGTGATGAGATAAGTTAGTTATGGACATTCACTAGCAACATAAATTGGGACCTACAAGGTCACACACATATGATGCATTTGGAATAAGAGTTTATTCATGAATGATGTTTAACTTGATTACTAAAGTGTTTAGGTACTCAATTTAAACAACTAAGGTTGAAAATTGATTGACTGGACTTTGAACCAAAAAAGTTCAAGTGTTGGACCAACCAATTCAAGTGTCAAGTCAATACAAACAACAATTAGTTGAATATTTGGCTGAGTTGGACATGTGAAACGACCATTTCACATATGAAATGACTGCTTCATAAGTGAAACATATGTTTCATGATGTGAACGACTGTTTCATGAAGTAAACCGATCAGTTCATCATCTCGAACATCTGGTTCAATGACCAACTTGATTGGATCATGAACTGATGTTGATGTCATGATTGTGCATGAATCAAATATTAAAAGCCAATATGTTTTCAAATAGGAAACATATTGAACGGAATGCTTCAAGGGATGACCTGACCGGTTGACCCACGAACCGACCGGTTGGTTCATGAATCGACCGGTTCACTGTTCATAGTTTCAAAAAAAAATTGTAAATTTTGTCTCTTCGACTCCCAAATCGATTGGAGACCCTGACCTTAGCCTCTTCTATAAATAGACAGGTACTGGGAGCCTCTCAAACACAACAATAAGATCTGACAATTGTTGTTTTCTCTGGTTGTGGTAACCAATTGAGAGCCCAAGTAAGTTATACCCATCAAAGGGAGGAAGAACGAGGGAGAGACAATTGTGTGAAATAGCAGTTTGACAATTTGAAGGGACAACTCCTTCTCATTGGCTCAGGTAGCACAACGTGGAGTTCCCGGTGGTTCGTGTGAACTATTCTAGAGGAGGGTGAATGTTGCATATGGATAAAAGGATGCCATCAACCATCATCTATGGTGTTTCACCAGGAGGACTCTACTGATGATTATTCGAGTGTTTCCTGAAGAAGTTTGTTGCTGCTTGGAGAAGAAGCATGATGTTGCATCAAGAGTTGTCATTGGACTTGCTCCATGACCAAGTATAACTCTTGTTACCTTCCTTCCTAGATACATCATTGTTGATGCGATGTGCTAGTTAGGGAATCAGGCATTAAAAATTTTATTTCTGTTATCTTATTTGTCACCCTGATTTCCTTATGTAGAAGTATTAATTCTTTCCTTCCTATGCTCCCCTTGAATGTAACTCGAGGTTTCCAATTACAATGTAATTAGTTAATAGGATTAGGATAGTTTTATTTCTTGTCATGACAAATAAGACTTTCTGCATCAGGCAAGTCAACCGGCTCATCAGGAGAACCGGCTAGTTTAGGAGTCGAACTGGTCGGTTGAAGAACCAAGGAGGTTGATGATAGGAGGAGTCAATCAATCGGTTGATGGCCCAACTGACCGACTGGAGGAGTCCAGACGTCGCGTGGACCGACTATGTCTTCCTAAAACTAATATTCTAAGTAGGCAGTCAAGGAAAAGATGGATTCTTAGACAACGACTATCATTGATGGAGTTCAATTCATCAACCATGCAACTAACAATCACTACTTACATATCGCCTCATGAATCCTATCCCCATATGACTAGTCAACATTGTTTCTCTCTATGGATTTAGCCTTGTCCCTGCTAATCTCTCTCAATCCTAGCACATGCAAGCTATGATCAACCCTTGCCATCTCCAAATATATTCCAAAGTCATATAAGAGTTTTATCAGAATAATATAGAATCAAGACTATCTTCAATGCTTTGAAGTGGTAGTCATAAATTTACCCATCTTCAAAGAGATGGACATCATATATCTCTTAGGCTTAGACATGAATCCTACCAAATCTTCAACATATCTTCCTCAAATACCCTAGAAGGTCTTTCACAATACTTTTCTCACTCAACCACAATTTTCACTATTTGAAATTTATTATTTTTCCCAGTCAATCATATCATGAACTCAGGTAAACCCTTCAAGCCTCCTCTATTATCAAACATGCTAGATTCATTCACTCGATAGTGTTTCACAATATCCAACCATGTGAAAATCAAATGGAGGTTCCAAATTTTTATTAACAAGTAAGTTTTACATCCTTTTGCATCTATGCAATAATAGCTCAACTTGTTTTTATGGGAATTATGGAATTATCCATAGGTCATTAGTTAGCACCATCATAGAGTAATGTCTTGGGAGTTCTTTTACTGACTTAAACTATGTTGTAGGCCTTCAAGCTCAAACATTAGCCCATCTAACTTTGAGATGATTTCCCTAGACTTTCAACAAAAATAGGAAGAAGAACATGCACCTCAAACCCAACTCCTTCCATGCATCATTACCCTCTTGTGATAGTAAATTATTTTGAATTTTCTTAGAGATTAGTCCACAAAGTTTGACGGCATTTTTTATGTCCTCTAAAATTTTGATAATAATGTTTTTAGACCCATAATTTGGAAAAGTGATTAGTTCTCATCTAGATAACATGTGATCCATGCAAGATCTATTCGATATGTTTAGATTTTTTTTATTTGGATTTCAATAAAGGAGACTAAAATTTTTCATGAAAAGAAATTTGAGGGATCCATTTGCAAATATTTTCCAAAAGGAGAGCAGGAGCTTAGTTAAGCACAACAAATATACGAAGGGGACTAACTACTGCCAAAATACATGATATTACATGTTTAAAAGGGGAACATATTATTTATCTCTTATATGTGAAATTCCAAATTGATTATCTGAATGGGATACTTTTGCCAAAGTTATTCTGATAGACACTTCTCTTAGTAGATATGTATCCTATAAGTGGTAGTATATTTGTTGAACAAGTTTTTATTGATTAGGGTCATCTATATGTCTTAACTTACTATTACTTCTTTTTTGTATATTACAACATCAATTAGGTGATTACTCAACCTCAAGTGAATGACCTAAACTCCAAAGTTTTAGATGAATACCCCTACATCACATACCCCGATAAAATTTAATCATTGAACCCCCTCCTACAATTGCACTCAACCTCATCAACATTCAAGCATAAACCATCCTAGCTACTCCTCACATACTTTCATTGTGATTGAACCCCATCTTTCTTAGAGATGTATATACTTAGTGCTCTCTTCTCTTGGATTCAAATTGTTTGTTACATGTCATGTAATCATTTTGAAGTTTTGATCTCCAAGATTATGGGTGTTGTCACACTTCTTAGATGTTAAACTAGTAATTTGATATAAACATTATATAGATTTTATTTCAAATATGGGCTTGAGAAGTCATTGCCCATATATTTTACATTTTCTAATAAGATATGATATTTAATGAATAAAATCAAGTTTGGCCCCAACTAAGATGTTGTACTTGGTTGAAGTATGGTTATTATATTTTCACTTTGCTCCTTGCTTTTATCACGATTATCTTGTGTTTTCTCTTTAATCGAAAGTGGAGTATAACATTAAGGCACAACCATTACTTACCCTCCCATATCTCTAATTTTGATAAAGGGAGAGTAGGAAAGAAGACATTTCATGAGGTTGATTTGGTTTACTTAACCATTTACTTTATGTTATAACTCTTTTAAGTTTAATGATTGTATCACTCTATTGAAGAGGTAAATGATGTTCCTCCATATTGCCTATGTGTTTTTTTTTTGGATCTGCATGGGCCGAAGCCCACCCCCTCTCCAAACAGGTGTCAGAGCCCGGATGACCCAAGAGGTTGGTAAATACAGCTGACCCGAGCGGGGAATCGAATCAGCGACCCTTCATGAGGGGCGCACTGGCTTGACCGCTACAATACATGAAATGTATCAACCTAAGGGATGGAGCTCCAATTATGCACCTACTAAGTCAAAATCACTTATATATATATATATATATATATATATATATATATATATATATATATATATATATATATATGGGCCCATCTTTATTGCCCGCACGGGTAGCTACCCGCCCACCCTTCCAATCATTTTTTTTCAAATTTTTTTTTTCGCAATTGTAGAAGACTATTTTGTCAAGCTCTCCAAAAAAATTTAGCCAAAAATAATATCATTTGCCCCTCCAAAATCAAAAAACTCGTCCTTATATATATCTGATGTATATTTTGTACAGAGTTACTTTTTTGGCCAGCAGAGTTACTTTTTTGACACCATAGTTACTTTTTTTACAGCAGAGTTACTTTCTTAGCCAAGAGAGCTACTTTTTAGGCTGCTGGGTAGCCAAAATCCAGGCTGCCCGCGCGGGCAATGAATGAATGGCCTATATATATATATATATATATATATATATATATATATATATATATATATATATATATATATATATATATATATATCATAAAACTTTTCTCAACTCAAACTTGATATAGCATGACTCTAATTTATTTTTAGGAAAAATTTACCTTCATCAATCGGGGAAGGTTGTTAGCCCAAGGGCATATCCACTATCTAGGTCATACCCAATACCCATTTGGTAAGCTAACTAGTTCTGAAATTGTTTTTCTCATTTATTTATAAAGCATTTGCAGATTTTACTCCCTTTACTAGCATGTGGTCATTAGTGATGTTTGTTAAAAAATGTCCAACTACTTCTTACCCTCAAGAAAAAAAAATACATATCTTGCATCAAAAAACAAAATATAGGAAACTCATCCCATCCCCTTGAAAAACAATTATGCCACCCCACTCTTACCATATCATCATCAATATCATCTAAAGCCTCTAAAACCTTAAAGAGACTTTTCACATCCAAAATATTGTCAGAGCTAATTGCTTTCCCCTTTCCTTTTCCGGACATGGTACTATTGGCCCCATCAGACTTCTCAATATATTCACCTTGTTGCAATGTATGGTCCATCTCACACTTATCTGTCTCATGACCCACCATACCACACTTTTAAAAAAGATTGTGGGACCTTTCCTACTCAACATTAATCATTATACATTGAGAAATTGCATAAAGTATTATAGAAAGGATTCTGCAAGTCTACATCTATAACTTTCTCACAAATTTTCCTTGTTGCTAAATAATGTTATTACCAAAGTTTATTACATTGCCTGCATAAAATGGCGAGACCTTTCCTACTCCACATTAGTGGTATAGCAAGGGTTTCTTCAAGTCTACCTCTATAGTTTCCTCACAAATCTTCCTTGTTGCTAAATAATGGTATTATCAAAGTTTATTACTTTGCCGCACAATTGACAACAATTCCCAAAATATTTCATAACACAACTCAAGTCAGTAGACTTGTCAAGTAAATCCAAATACCTACATACTCTAAAAATTAACCCTTAGGGTAAAAGCCCCTTTGCCATGGTCTGAAAACTATACATAAGCCAAACAAATTTTGTGGTGCCTCATCTAAAACCCTTATATAATCAACACCAAACAATAAGACTATTTAGAAAACCTTCTCTAGATCAATCACATGGTTAGGCCTATAAAGGCACCGAATCATCTTCACACTCTTCAAGAGAGCATGGTAATCTACTCATAATCATTGAACTTTTACATTAGCATTATACCTTTAGGGTTTGGACTACTTTCCCATTCCACCTTTTTAAGTGAATATTCTATACACCCATTAGTAGATTATCATCTCTTTAGGGTTGATGCACATATCTGCTTCATCATCAATGACAACTCTCTTGCACAGTATCCCATCGGTCAGTCATCTTGCAACTCAGTAACTAATGAGTGACCTCCTCAATCGCCTAGGTTATTAAGCTTCAGGTGGAGAGGCCCGACAGCCCTATTTTTCGTCTATGGGTTAGCACCCTCATGTGAGTCCTTGGAACCTTATAGTGCAGGGAAGGCTATGTGAAACCTATGATTCATCCAAGACCACCTTCCTTTATACTGCTACTGCTACTCCCTTTCATTGCATTGCACCAACCCAAAGATTTTGATGGGGTTTCACCGTTCTACTACAGGAGATACTTGGACCATAGATCCATTTCAATTGTATCCTCTGCAACCACCGGGATCTAAGGACGTCCGAACCTTAAGAAGCGCAGCAAAACACAAATCAAACCTAATTTGATTTTTAAAGATGGCAACTATTCTTCCAGCCGCAAGCTGCTTCTGGCTTCTTTCAAGTAATTTACTGCAGTTGATCCAGTCCTAATTATGTGCTTTTTCTGATGCAGCTTAACTACAAGGCTGCATACATATTGCTGTGTAGAAAGGTGCACATTTTCATCAATACCAATTTGACAAAAGAAAGAAAAAAAAAAAGATTAAAAAGCGCTGTTACTATGCCGCCATACGTCAATGATAGGATGCCTGATCCGGAAGTACGGTAATTATATTTTACATCATTATTATTGACAAGAGACGCTCCACACGTTACAGGGAACCGAACAGAATAACGTTGTTGCACCTCTCCTGTTGCAAATAGCCGTGTTTGACTACAAAGAATGGAATAAAACTGAGACAGTTGAGTTTTTAATTTACATTCCTGGAAGGAGATTAAAAAGGCCAGAAAAAATCAATTGCAGGACTTTACACCCCTAGACATATGATTGATCTGACCCTAAAAATACCATTTTCATGGCACAAAATTTTTTTGACTGTACACGAGTCAACAGAGCAAAACCAGAGTGATGGGTTAAAACGGCTACCTGCAATGTGGTGCTAAGTACCTCATTCTTCTGGTACCAACACATGGTAGAAGGGTCTTGCTTATGTTATAATATAAATTTTCAAGGCTGGGTTTGCTATATGTAACTGGCTTCTTTGATTGCAAGTACACTGCCACGGCAGAAAATGGCAACCGTGAGGCAAAACTGTCACAGAAAAGAGGCAGACGTTTCTCCTGTATGTTTCTATGGTCTAGCCATCACCCATGTGTACCAACTCCATTGGTGATTTAAGCAGTTTCTTCAGTGTGTCGACAATACTGGAGGAAGAAGGACGCTGCTTAGGATCACTGCAAATAAAACAGCAAAAAATGGTAAGTTGCTTTAATGTGATAAGAGCCTTACAAAACCGAGATATACACCAGAAATACACAAAAGGGGGGTATTCAAGGTCATGGTAGAACTAGGCACACTTTTTTTAAAAATAGGTACTTAGGTAAGTGTGGAAATCTATGCATAAAAAGTGAGACCCACAGGCCCAGAAAACCACAAAAGGGATAATCATAGAATGATCAAGGATTATAATGTCTGATTTTGATGCTATTTCTGATGGTCAAAAAACAGTAAATTTAAATGAAAATTTTGATATTTTCGTTCCTAAAAATTTCAGTTGCCCAGTGGAGAAATTAACTCTCTAGATTTTATCAATGATCTATAAGCCGAATAACCCCGCCTATGTTTTCGTACATTTTGTACAAATGTGGCCAGTCCCAAGCCCGGGCAAAGGAGGGTTGGTGGTAGGTTGAATGAAAACTGTCATAAAAACTGTCACTCTTTCTATGACATGGATCCTCATATAAAAATCTATAAGTCGAATGACACATATGTGCTATATTATCATGATTTTTTTTTCTTCTTTTTATGGGGCGGGTTTGGGGTAGGGGGTTTTGTCTACAACAGGTGTGAGTGAGTGAAACACAACTGTTTTATAGGAGATTATATGACAATTTCAATGGTAAAATGAAGGAATGGACATGAAATTTACAAGCACAACCAATAGTCAAATCTCATAACGACCATAGGAATTGATATCCAATATGGAGTATGTGGGGAGGTTCTTTGTGTGATCATGTTCAGGGGACCAGGGATTAGTGATGTTAATATATTACTATCATAAAATCTACTGTTCTTGGTGATTTCAATGTCGAAATGAATAGATTACTTATCAAATATTACAAGCACAGTGTGTAGTATAAATACACTCATTTATACATAATTTATATATTGGAAATGAACACAAGGTATGTGATGAATGGACGGGTCTTTATCTGAGTGAAGCATAAGCTCTGATTGGTTTGTTGTAAGTGGACTAAGAAAGTTAGGAACTCAAATTCCAGAACAAGTTTTATATGATTGGTGTTCTATAATTCTTGGAAAAGAAGTTCCTGGAATTATTTATACTTCCGTGGGTATAAATAGGGCCCAATTTTTTACTTCTTGGAAAAATAGATGGGAAAACGAATCTGCTCCCTACCGACTCTTGCTTTGGCTGTCAAGCAGCGAGTTGTTATCTTTGGCGGTGACAAGTTTTGGTCTCTGATGGCGGCGAACATCTGGTAGAGAACATTTGTCTCACACAACCATCAGATTAACCTAATAATAAGTATTCTCCAAGCCGTCAGACTAAGATTCTCAAGGTCATCTTCTTTGTTTGTTGTTAAAGCACTCCCCCACCATGCCTTTTTCGTAATTAGGTTAATAGTCATAGGTTTAATCCATCAACCGTTCTTTCTCCCTATCATTGATCAACCCTATCATCATACATCTTTTAACATTGTTAAGAGCATATAATTTTATATTGGTTTTACGATACACAATGTCTTACCAATGTTTGCCCTCTAGTCTATATTCGAAAAGACTGGGTGAACATAACACATTTGTTTGAACAACCGATTCAATAGAAATGTTGAATAGTAGTATATGTGCTCTACCGGATATGCTTTATTATGCGCTATAAACTTTTTACATATACACGTATTTTACATCACGTCTCATACATTTCTTCAATCTTTATGAATTTTATATTCTAATAGTTTTATTGCATATTTCATATGTCGAACCATCGTTTGACTTTAAAAAAAAAACAATGTCGTGTCCTAAATTATTATCGAAATCTATATGTTGTGTTTATAGTTATGTCAAACTAACAATATGAGAGTCATTTTCTGAAAAACACTAAAATCAATCACCGGAAGAAGAAATGAACTTAAATTCTCGGAAAATGAGTTTCCAAAAAAATTCAATTACAACAAACCAATCGGAGCCATAGTGACGAATTGAGGTGTGTGTGTGTGTGTGTGTGTGTGTGTGTGTGTGTGTGTATATATATATATATATATAGAGAGAGAGAGAGAGGATCGGGAGCCTATACCCAAGGAAATTCCCTATATCGGAGTCTGTTTAGCAAGGTTTAAGTGGTAGCTATTATAAGCCAACTGTACGAATGCAAAATATATGGTTTGGATTAGATGTTATTAAAATTTCATGATGATCACATTTGTACTTTATCAGATATAAACCAAAACATTTCAATGGTAGTTGCTGATTTTCAGAGTTACCATTCATTTGCATGATCATAAAAATTTTAGATGAACGTGCTATACATATCTAATTGGAATAATTTTTGAAACACAACTTATCTACTTAATATACTTTATATCCATAAGGTTGGACCATGGAAAAAGTCTTGAGAAGTGTGGAAAATAAGGTTTAGGTATAGGAAATTTCCTATCCCTTAGGGATAGAGTCCCTTTTTTGATGATGATATATATATATATATATATATATATATAGATAGATAGAGAGAGAGAGAGAGAGAGAGAGTCAGGCTAGAATACACTCGAGTGTATTCGGAGCAGAATACACTCAAGTAGTTTTTCATGATGCAATATTTTTTTTCAAAAATCTAATCCGTTGATCTTCTTAATCATCTTGTGAATAACTCATATAAAAAATTTGAGCACATTTGGACATTTATAGGTCATGTTTTAAAGACCGCAAAAATTATGCATTTCAAATTAGTTTCGTGCGTTGATTTTGTTGCCCTCGGATGAGTGACTTACACTCATCCAAATGGGCTCAAATTTTGTATGTAGCCTAATTATAGTATGAAAATGAAGATCAATGGTTTCTTGACATGCAAACACACTTGAGTGTATCCGTGCGATCTGTACACTCAAGTGTATTCCAGCCTGACTCTCTCTCTCTCTCTCTCTCTCTCTCTCTCTCTCTCTATATATATATATATATATATATATATATATATACACATGCAACTATTAAGATCAAGGTCACTAGACAAACAATCTTATTGGGTGAAAAACGTAGGGAAAGAAGTAAAGTTCAACAATAACAATGTACATAACAATTTGACATAAACATATGAAACAACATTATTGATCAATAAAACACTGAGCATACATGGTAATAATAATGACAGATAAGAAGCAAATAAGAGAAAATGTAAGAAAGAGGAATGTATGTTTGTTGATTGAAGAAAAGATATTAACCGATTATATGGACACATCATCAAAGAAGAAGAGGAAAAGGACGCTAAAACAACATGGATGGTCATGAGTGTGGGGGTTGGGGTTCTTTCTACATGATTTTGTGAAAAAAAGAGCGACTTAGAGGGGGGAAATCATGAAATATCGTGATAAGTCATGAAAAATAGTATAAATTGCAAAAAAGCGAGAAAATAGAGAAAAGTCATGAAAAGTCGGCGATCGGCATATTAATCGTGGTAAAAGTTTGAGGGTCTATAAAATCGCAAAAAATCGTTGATTTTTCACAAAAGACGGAGACTTTTGTAACAATGGAGTGAAGGAATGAGAGTGTCTATGAAGGACCAGAGGTATTATTATATTAGTGTCTAAATTCAAAGTTATAAGACTTGAAAATGTTCTAATACTCTTGTTTGCCACAAGCTATAGCTTGATGTATGTACTAAGTTATTAATTCGTTAAATCTTAAATGAGAAAACAAATATGATTCCTACTTAATTTTGATGATGAGTTTGTGATATATTTGTAGATCTAGACGTTTATAGCAATGTGTGCAGATCACAACTTAAATACAATATAATTTTGGTAGTTCTAGAGAGGTTGAAGATACCCAAATTTGGGTAAATCTACACCTTGAAAATCACCCATTTTGGTAATTGTTGAAAATATTGGAGCAAGGGGATAGACAAGGAAGATGGCCTTAAAAATAGGGTAGGTTTACAGACTATGTTCCTTAACCCCTGCCAGAAGACCTTCCAAAGCGATAGCACCTCTTTAGTCGGCTAACAACAAACACAACAATTGACGTAATGTTCTCAATGAGTATGAAATTCATGAAAATCGTAAAAATTTGAGAAATACATGCCCAAACTGGACGAGTTTGTCAAAATTGTTAGCACTTTGAAATTTTTGTCGTGATTTTGCAAAATGCATGACCAAGTCCATAATAATAGGATTTATGTATTTAGTCCTCGCAGAAAACAAAACTTCACAATTTCAACCAAACTTCAAACTAGGGAGTTCGATGGCAGCAGAAAACACCAGTGTTAAGCCCCTAGCACTCGGGGTGGGGGTGGGGGAGGGAAGGTATGAAATGTGGAACAAAATAATTACCCAGTGGATGAAGGATCATTGGCTACATGATATAATGTCATCGACAATCAATTTTCAAATAAAAAATAACAGAAATATATGTAAGATGGAGCTGTTTGAAACAAACAGGAGAAAGACAAGCAGATAAGTAAACAAATTCTAGATTTCAGTATAGGTTGGATACAATATTTGGCAATCTTTTGAAGAAGTTATGTTTGAAACACGAGTTTTTCCCTAGTCGTATATGATGGATAAATAACTCATAATTTTAAAAAAAATCCCTTATTGTTCATGAATTATTTACGTTTACATTTCTCTCATTTCATATTTCCTCTATTTCTTCCTTTTACATTGTTTAAGTTGTGGACTTTGCTTTTTTATCTGTTCCATGTATCTAAAAATGAGTCATTAAGGAGACTTCCTCTCCCCGACCCTTCATTAAAATGTGGAGGCCCGACACAGGAGGAGTATGGTAAACGAAGTGTGCAACCCATCAGTTCCGGCACAAACCATGTCAGACATAAATCTCAATTTATTCGTCCTCATTAGGATTCGAACTCGAGACCTATGTCTGTGTCCACGGTCCGATCACCAGTGAGCTATACCCTTGCAGGCATGTTCCATGTATCTAATATGTATGTATGGGATTAAGAGAGAAAGATTTCTCCCCTCTCCCACGCCCATAGAGAAGGCCGAACGCCCGGGAGGGTGGTAAATCAAGGCGAAAACTGGGATTCGAACCTGGGTCCCTTTGTTAGGGGACACCGTTCTTGACCACTTGAGCCACTCTTTGTCGGCATATCTAATATGTATGTATGTTTACATGTTGGGAGGGTGGGTAAGTAGTGATGCAAAAACAATGATTTATGTCATTAATATATCAATGTTATTACAGGGGAGACATAGGCAACTAAAAGAGAGAGAGGTATGCATGTTAATGGATACATCATATACGTATAGCATAAAAAAATTCCCAATTTTTTTTGTAAATAGTTGACCGTATACTTTTCTCATACCTTTTTCATTTATTATACCCATATTCTACACATGATCTCCGAGAACCAAATTTTCCAGATTACCCCTGCTAAATTTTTGACTAATGAGTATAGGGCTTTAGTTGAGTGGCTTAAATATGGCATAAGTGGTACAAGTCTATACGGCGGTATTATGATGTAGAGTATTGCAAATGTGTTAAGTATAAGAGGAGTACATATAAGCTACATGAACTACACATACAAATCATTTATCCATATCTTCATACATCTAGACACATAGAGACATGTATTCTGATTACTAGTTATTGAGTCTATTATATAGATGGGCCTAAGCATGTTTGGGCCATAAGTGTTTGGTCCAAGTTGTAAGTGACCCCCTCTCCTATATACAGTAGGGCTTTGTCTAATAGAATCATCTTATTAGCTCATATCTTACTTTCTACCATTCTTTTTTCCTGACTTTTCTGAATTTGATATCGTACTTCACCCTTTCTTTACCCCAATTTCCCGCATAATTACAGGATTCTTAAAATTTTAGCTTGGAAAAATGTATCCCGGTCAAATTCATGAGTCTATAATAAATGATAAAACTTTGGGTTGATGTCTACAGTTCCACAAAAGAAGTAAAGACGTGCTTAGGCATCAAATGGAGTCTGCATTTCTTTAAAGCAAGTTAAAGAAAATGAAACGTGATTTAACAGATGCCCTGAGATTCTTACTCAACCCAGCAACTCTCCATTAATGAAGCCAACACTGGACAGGTATTGGGTGGTATTGCGAGCCTCCTATTCTGAAACGCAACTGCACCAACAACCTGAAAAGCAAGTGGACCGAAAACTTGATCACATTGCTATTCATGTGAGACAAACAACCATTAAGGTTGGAACAGAATCATATCTAGAAGTTCAAACCCATAAATCTGGACGAAGTACCTGTGCATGGCTGAGCCCATTCCACGGTTGCTGCATGGTTACAAGTTCCCATAATATCACCCCAAAGCTATATATGTCAGATTTCTCATTAGAGGGTTCCCCTCGAAGGAACTCCGGAGCCATCCATTCAGGCTGTAAAATAAGGACACATGATTCAAAAACAAGAATTCAAGTGAAATAATTAAAGAAAAAAGTTTCTAAGTACTATTGAACTTCATAGCAAAACCAAATGGAATTAATAAACATGTCGATTGGCACTGTGGAATACCAACAAAGCTCCCAAATGAGCAGCACTTCGTGTCAAAACATTAGACAACTGATTGGGCCCAATATCAGTATATGGGCATGTGTCATATTAGACTTCCAACAAATAGGTCACTGGTGGAAAAGGTTTCCTATGGGATACAGACTACCCTAGGTCGTGATTGACGAGGTGAAAGTATTCAACAACAACAAGAACAAATAAAGTTCAATTCCATATTTTCTTGCAGCTGCTGTTGTTGTGTTGTTGTTAGATACAATGTCCAGTGCGAGATTCTTAGACGGGTATCTATTCACCAATTTAGGTATAAGGGTGAGAACGACATGCGTCAGATTTTCTGTAAGAATATGAAGCTATGAAACAAAAGAAAGATTCTGATTACAGGGTAATCAAGGTTTCCTAAGAACAGTGTGAAGAAAGTTATGTTTAAAACAAATATGATGTAATTATCTATGAATCTATGATATAAAACCCAATGACAAGCTAGTACAAACCAATGAAAACATAATACGCATGACAACTTTTATATTCATTATATTTTTTACTTTTTGATTTATCAATTAAGATTCTGCCATTCTCTTATGATATAAAGTTGTCATGTTCTCTTCAAACAACACAGAAATACTACATTTTATACGATGTATCAGACCACGCCCTATATATTTGCATCTAGCTGCCTTCTCTGTCGTACTCTCTCTCTCTCTCTCATCCACAACGGATCAGGGAGAGGCAACATTCAAAGCCATTATCCCTATAGTTGCATGTGTGGCCTCTATAACCGCTAAGGTTTCAGCCACACCCCTCTCCATCACCATAGTTGACCATTTTTTTGTCGTACTTTACTCCAACTTTATGCATATTCCAGAATACTGGATCTTCAGCTCCACCTAACATATCCAAAATGCTGAATTTGTGACCGGGTGTATCTGCCTATAGTCAACGAAATAGAGCACCACTTTGCTTAATTATATTCTCATACGGAAAACTCATCACTGGTTTTTAATATCTTCAAGCATCTGGATATGCTACAGCTTGATGAGCAAACACCTTTTGTTGATCACTTTGCTATTTTCAGGGAAATGTGGGGAACACTGAATATTATCATCCCCTTATATAAAGATTTCAAAATTATGTAAGAACGGGTCAAAATTTGCACGAGACTGTTCATCATTAGATTCTGGTGTTAAATGCACTACCTATACTAAGGTATGTGGCCACTTGTTCATCTCTACAAAATGTGTTGCACTGTCTGCTTGAGTCCCTAAATTGGCAAATTCTTTGGATTATGCAGACATTTTATTAGCAGTTCATCTTGTTTTAACTGACCATGCTCCTATTGTAGCTGCAACAGTTAAGGAGAGAAGTGCTAGGAGAAGGTAAGACTGAAATTGGCAGTGTCGTCAGGTCTCTAGTAATCTTGAATCTTTTGAAATTGAGTCCTCTTCTACTACCATTCCTACTTCAAACTCCTTTCAGCTTGGATGATCAACTCTGCATATTTGGGTCGAGACATCTATCTCTACTGCCTCTACTTCAAACTCACAGGCAAATGTGAGTCAATATCCTGCAGCTCTTTCTTATTCTACTTGCCACCGTGCTTCTACTTTAGATCCTCCTTTTCTTGGAAATTGGAATCTGTAGCATCTTCCCATGCTACTGGTAACTGGAGGCTATTTTCCACGTAAAGGATCTTTAGAGAAAAATGAATGGATAATGTTGACTAATAGATCTGCCTCCTTTGTTGACGATATCTTCAGTATTCCTATGACATTTACCTTTGTGTTATTTTCTCTGAAATTTCCTCCAAAACATGTATATTTGAGTAAGTTAACTAAATTATTAAACTGTGTTGCAACTTTTTTTTGCCTCCCACCTTCACAAAATTTAAGCACGAGGTGGACTATTGGTGGGACATATGCAGGTACGAATGGTTTAGATTACTCATAGACTGGTGTGAATATTAATGCTGGTTTTCTTGTCCTTTCATCATCCACTCGTCACACTAGTGATACCTTACCTCGAGTCATCCTTCAGTCCAAAAGTTGTAATTATCTCTTCAGTGTGAGGCGTGTATGTATTTTGTCACTGAGAAACATGGGCAAGCTGTGTTACTTTCAATAGATTAAGGATTTAGATAAGTTGTGTTACTTTCTAGAGAACAATCTGACCCACGGCAACATTGAGGTCTCTCTCCTAAAGGAAGTACATTGTGGACCTCCATAAGGAAACAGCCAGGGCACAAACCAATTATTTTCCCTATGGATCAATCACACGACTATAAGGGTGGGTATTCAAAATATTTGGAGGAGCTAGAAGCATCGATTTAGTTAACTGTTATATCTTTACTTCACTAAACTTTTTCTTGTACTGAGTTGTCAGTCAGTTTATGGTTATTGGCCAGAAGAGCCACTAGGATGTTTGTAATATACTGCATTAACTCAAAGGCTCTCATGGCAAAGACATATCTAAAAAGAAATTGAACATATAAATCTAGTTGGATGATTTAATGCTTAATTGTTTGAGACGGTCGCTCTAATGGGAAGATCTAAGTCTGTTATTTTACTTCGCAGATGGCAACTTAGTTAGCTTCAGTAAGCACATGAAATGTAGAGACGTTGAGTGTGGGGAAATGGCTCATACACCTATGAATTATTACGGTTACAATGTTTTTTAAAAACTTAGACATCAATTTGGTAGCCCCATACCTGTGTATTGTGACAATATGCCAACCACCTTCAATACTAGCAATCTAACATCTCATGAGAGAATTGAACATATCGAGGTAGACCTTATTGTTTTGTTTATGGTATTATAATGTCCAAGAAGATCTATGCTCACAGGATCAGGCTGCAGACCTCTTCATTAAGCCTATCTCAAAGAAGACAGTATTGGAGTAAAGGGGCAAGCTAAGCATACATGGCACCACTGTATTAAAAAACGGCCCAGGCGGCCGCTTATGCGGCCGCTTAATCGGCCAACACCCTCAGCCGCTTAATTTAGTCTATAAGCACCCGATTAATCGTTTTGAAGAAGATCGCCTGCTTTTTGTCCGCTTCACCCGCTTTTTCCCACTTTTTGTCCGCTTTTTTCCCGCTTTTTGCCCGCTGTTTTGAAAAAATCTACTGGAAGCATGTAACATTAATTAATTACATGGTCCAAGTAGTGTTGATTATAATTTATGAAACTTGTATGCATTTAAGTGTTCTATGATATACCTAGTCCTAATTTAGAATGCATACTTTGTGTGTAAGCCCTAATAATAGGGTACTTTTGTAAATGTGTCTAAGTAAATATCATATTAGTCTGTTATACTTCTAAAGCATGATTTATTTTACTGATTTCCTTGCTGCTTTCAGTGATTACCGATTGGTACTACTGGTTAGCATTACTTTTTTGGTGCAATACTGATTAATTGTTTCCTAGTAAAGTATTAAATCAATAATTGATAGTTTGTTATTTACAATATTACTGATCTGCTTGCTGATTATAGTGATTAGAAATATTGAGTAGTAGAAAAGCATTGATTAATACTTAGTTAATTACTGATTTGCTGATTAGATATGTATAAAAGTTCCTTAGAAATATAATTTTTAAATACACGTGTAATTTTGTGTAAAATATATAAGCATTTAGGCACCCGCTTTTTCAAAAATTGCCCGCTTAATCGCCCGCCTACCGCTTAATCGGTTACAAGGTGCCGTCCGCACGCCTCCCGCTTCCCGCTTTTTAATACATTGCATGGCACACATACTCCGACTCTTTAAGGGAATTGTTGAAATTCAAATCTTTTTATAGTTATGTTTTCTGGTTATTTGCATTTATGTCCCACTCTTTATAAAAGGGTTAAAAGTTAAAACGGTGTGATGTTCTCTATATAGCATTATGAATAAACAAGAACTCTTCCCACAGAGAACAATATAACAAATATTAAATACTATATAAATATAACTATGTTAAGCATTAACTAAATATGATAATAAGAAAGAGAGGAATAAACTAGTAAAGTATTAGATAGTAAGTTTAGATGTTGAAGAATCTCAAAAGCAGTTCCTATCCAGCTAAAAGGTCTTAATATCCAATAAACAGAAACAAAGCTAGGAAAATTTCGTTTCGTACATGCATCAAACAGATGAACTGTTTTATAGGTTCCAAAAGAAAAGGATATTCTCGTAAAGTGGGCAGGTCCTCCGTATTTAGTTCAGTTAATCAGAAATTTTAGATTGTTTCTTTTCTACTAGAGTATCTACAACTCTTTAGGTGGGTAGCACAGCACCTGATCATCAGCAAATGATGATCCACCGTCAAGACTAGCACCAGATTGTTGAATAAAACGGCTTGCTTGTCACAATGTCATAGGCACTTGCCAAGAACCTTTTTTAAAATAATATTAGGGCTGATTTACAAATAGTAGGTACAAAAGTTACACTCAGAAAAAAATACATTGGCAGCAATGTGTTTTATTCTTAAAAAACAATAAGTAGGTTATTCTGGATGGGCTAGGTGTAGGAGGGATCGTCACAAGGTTTCCAGTGACACCTTAACAATAGGAGGGATCGTCACAAGGTTATTTTGGATGGGCTAGGTGTAAGAGGGATCGTCACAAGGTAAATGATATTGATTTATCAAGTTTCTTATTAGTTCCATTGATAAGAGGCATCCATTTGCACTGGTGGTTGACTCAACCCTTACTGAAGAAAACATGAAGAGCAAGATATAGGCCAGCATCAGTGTTATATGATTCACGGAAGCTTGCCTTAGAGTACTGACAAGGATTCAATGAAGGATGTATCCTTTTGAGAAATGCGGCAATTTGCAAGAAGTTTATATGTAAAAACATGGTCACAGATGCTAACTGCACAGAGAAAAAGGATTTCAAGACAATAAATGGTCAATATGAAGGATGTTTGCTTAGATATGATTCCAACAGCATTTACAGTAAGCCAACCTGTTATGTATACCAGACTACCCCCGTCTAAAAATGGCTGGCAGCTAATAACAGCTTGAGATTGAACCATGTTACTTTACAGAGAACGGGTCCATTACACAGTTCTTTGGTTGAACTAGTAGTTTATATAATTTGTACAAGCTCATAAGAGAATTCTTGATAACAAGGTAACAAACGTGCATTTTATCAAACAGAAAAATTTTACATATGCATTTATTACAAACACTTCAACTTTCAACTTCCGGGTATGAAGTATCAGGCTTTATATAAGTATCAGGATCCAGTGCTTACTGTTCCTGCAGCTGATTTTGATGATATAAAAGTGTTTGCTTTAAATCTGGATAGGCCAAAGTCGCAGACCTGTAGTTAAATATTTATGCAGAAAGACAAAACAAGAAAGGTTAGAAGACTACTAACAAGTAACACAAGAATCTAAATGATGATCGAGATAGTACCTTTACAGCCCAGTTCTTGTCCACCAACAAATTAGGTGACTTCAGATCCCAGTGAACAATTGGAGGATGAAGGCAATGAAGATAGTTGAGTCCCTTAGCCTGAAGTTGGCATATAAAATCATACGACAACAGGGACTCATAATCACATGGCTTGTACTATAATCACAAGACTTACTACATCTAGAGCCATCCGTAGCCGTCTCCTTTTGTCGATAGCCTCACCACTTGCAGCACGGGTTATGAGCCGGAAAAGGCTCCCCCTGATTTTCAGTGGCAAATGAAGCTCATTAAAAAATACAGTACAAACAAATAATTCACATCACAGGTGTATGATACCTTGGTAAAAACTCGGTAACTATAGACAAGTGTGGCGGCTTCGTTACTGCCCCCATAAATAGTACCACATTTGGATGCCTCACGCGCTTCATAATGGCAACCTAAACGTCATTCAAGAAAGTCATTCATAAGAAGCTCGCACGATTAAATTTACTTGCAAGATAACCAGTATTGAACGTAAGTTTTTGCTACAAGTATAAAATGGTGTTTAGTGGTGTTCTACAAATATTTTAATACAAATAGTAATCCTACAGTAGATATCACTTACACATGATGAGTTGCAGAATTAGAGGTCAACAATGCTATGAAAAAAGTGAAAATGGGAAAGGCATGCGGGCAACACGGTATCTCTATTGAAGTATCCACATGGGCAATCACCATGAGATCCAACATGCAGTCAACATATAACATTATATCCACAGGTCACAATATGGATTAAATCACAACATAAAGATGCTTGATTATATAATTGTTGCAGTAAAATATATGGAACTCTAACAAGTAGCGGTGATTTTGTTATTGTTGGAGGAAGTAATGGTGAAGAACATGTACTATCAAGAGGAAGAAGGGGAGGGAATGAGGAATATATGTTGTTGCTAGTGGAGGAGGAGATGGAAAATGAAGGTGTATACGAGGTTGACAGGGAAAGAAAAAGAAAGGGAATACATTGGGGAGTTAGTTAAGATGGAAGGGAAAGAGAAGAGGTGGAGGGTCGAAAGAAGAGGAACGGAAATGGAGATTTAGAGAAGCAAGAAAAAGAGTATGCATAGGGAGCAAGAAGAAGAGTAGGGGGGAGGAGTGGAAAGAGAAAGTACGAGACATGGAGGACCAACGTGATGGCAGCGGTGTTGCGGATGCTGCCACATTCAAATAGGAAAATGAGAAGGGGCAAGAAGAGGGGGAGAAGGAAAAGTAGACGAGGGAGAAGCAAACATAGAGGAGCAGGAAAAAGAGGAGGTGAAGGAACATTTTTGCATCTAGTGCAGCTTTAGAGTAGGAAAAAGAAGAGGGGGACAAGAACAAACTAGAATAGAAGAGGGAGGAGAACCAAAGGAGGAAGAGTTAATGGAACTGGAAGAAATGGTGGTGAACCCAACTGCTTTTCTCCTTGTGGTTAATGTGGCAGTCCCTTAATTATGCAACAGTTGGTGGAGATGATACCACTCATGATGGTTACTACAGTTGCTAAAGAAGGGCGTCGACGACTTGCCTATAGCAGCTGAAGCTTAACCATCTGATGTCAGTAGGGCAAGTAGTGGAGGATAGGAGGTGGGGGTTCGGAGAAGGCTTAGGGTTTTTTTTCATAGGCTTAGGCGTAAGTGGGCTGGCATGGCGCGGAGTGTCCAAGATGTGTCTGGCACTGCAATGAAAAAAAAATCAAAGTGGTGTCCACCACGAGTCCAGGTGTGTCCATGTTGGACACAGTGTTGGACACGGACAGGCAGGCTCCGGGAAGTGTTTGCGCTTCCTAGAGGTTGATGGAGAGGTACAAGATAACAAAAGAGATCTTCATGTTTTTATTGATTTGGTAAAGGCTAATGATTGAGTATTGAGGGGAGTATTATAGTGGTTTTTGGAGAAAAATGTGTGCCAACTGATAACATTGAATAAATAAAGACATGTATGATACCTCAATTGCAAGTGTTAGGACTCCTAGAGGAGAAACACCAAGATATTCTATTATAGTTGGGTACATCAAGGATCGGCACTAAGCCCATATCAATTTGTTCTTGTATGGATGAATTGAAAAAGCATATATAGGAGGATATCCCTCGGTGTATGTTATTTACAAGTGATATTCTGTTGATTGATGAAACTAAGGAAAGATTAAATGATAAAGTTGAACTTCAGAGAAATGTGTTGGAATCTAATGGCTTTAAAATAATTAGAAGCAAAACATAGTACATACATTATCAATCCCGTTCGGTCTATAACTGTGATTGGTATTGCCATGTTGGATGGAGTGGGTATACAAAATGTGATAGGTTCTTTTATTTTGGTTCTATTATCCAAATGGATGGTGACGTTCAAGATGATGTTTCTCATAGGATAACAGTAGGATGGCTGAAATGGAGGACTGCACTTAGAGTAGCATGTGACTGAAAAATCCCACTCATATTATAAAGTAAATATTATAGAATTGTTATATTGTCAGCCATGCTATAGAGTGAATTTTGTACAGTGCGGAAATAAGGTCTCAACAAAAAAATGTGGTTGAAATGTGTATGCTGAGTTGGATATGAGGAGAGACAAGGAAAAATGACTATATAAGGAACAAAGTGGTGAGTATCGAGGATAAGTTATGTAAAAGGTTAACTGAGATGGTATGGAGATTTGCAATGCAGAATGACAAATGTACCAGTTCGGAGCAATGCTATTGAGTTGAGGACAGAATAAAGAAGAGGTAGGCCTAATTTCTTTTGGAAAGAGCTCATACAGAGAGAATTTGAATCTTACATCTTGAAGCAAATATGACACATAAAAGAGCTGAACAAATAAAGAAAAATCCATGTAACCGACCGCAAGATGGTTGGGATTGAGGCTTAGCATACATCCTAATAAATGTGCAATGCATTTAACAGGAATGTGTATTTTGTCATCTACATGTGATGTATGTGATGGGGGATATTTAATGGTCATGGTTACCAATTTATTTCTTCTATGTGCATAAGTGCCTCTTGCCCAAGAATGTGAAGCATTAGTATGCTTTGCAATTCTCTAATATTTTAAAAGGATACTCCTTATAATATAGTCACGTTCTTGAAGAAAAGGGCTTTTTGCATGCAAGTCCCATGAAGCTTAGGTTGTGATAATCAGGCTGCCATATTGTTTTGCATCTAATTATGTGTTATTTGAAGGAGGTGGACCACCATTCCAGTAGGGAGAAGATCTAAAGAAAATAACTACTATGGTTTAGGTGAAGTTGAAGGACCAGCAAGTACATATTTTCATTGTGGCTCTGAATGGATGCCAAGTTCAGTTTCTAGGTACCATATGTCATGCTTCAGCTTGAGGGGTATGAGCATTTTAAAAAGAGTTGTCTTGTGTCCATAATAAGAAAGGGTCATTATGTAAATATCCTCTCCAATATGAGGACGGCTCTAGTATAGTCAACCAAATTAGGTCTTTTGTTCCTTCTGCTAATTGTTGTTCACCAAACATTAAGACAGACAGTCATCCACTAACAGTACATATACATCTCAAGGATTTCAAAAAAGTGCATGATTTTTACCGATCGAATGTTGTGGCTTCATTTATCTGGTGACGAGGACCCTCCCCCGTAGGCAGGGCCATATTGGACCCACCCTTGCTGGGTAAACCTCGGGCCAAAGACATGGTAATCAGTCACCCCCCCCCCCAAAAAAAAATGCCATGCCCAGTAGCATAAAGTTTTGCCAGGAGGCTGGTGCACTTGCCAGGAGATTTTTTTCCCTATATCTTTGTCCCTACGGGTGTTCAAACCCAGGATACCTGTTTAACAAAAAAGGCCGTTCACCAGTTTCTCAAGCCGTGGTTGACGCCTTCTCTTGTTTTTTTATCCCAAAATATCAGATTTTCTGATCAACTTCAGTTATATTCGTAAGTTTACAAGTTCCCTTTTATTCGGATTAATTCCTGCCGCCAGGTGCTAAACATAGTGACATATTCAGAATTCAGCAACTTTTTGGATAGCTTGAAAAGCTCATAGTTGGAGAACATCATCGTCATCTAAGCCTCAATTCCAACCATAGTTCGAGAACATTCGATAAATCAAGGGAGAAAATCAATCAAAGTTGGGTCAACTATTTGGAAGAAAAAAAATCAAAAATAAATCAATATATACAGATTGTGTAGGTAGGTATCTACTTATGTTTACACACACAAGCATATGCATGTATATAATAAATACGTATGCACATATACAAAAATCTAGATGTAGATGTGTGTATAACATTAAAGATCCATACATGTGGAAGATACTATTGGTTTGAAGGATGAGGAGAGGAGACCTCTATAGTTGTAGTGTAGGAGAGGGAGAAGGGAGCGGGTGATGTTGGAATCAATAAGAACTTGTCATAAGAGGTTGATTAGACTTGTTGAAAAAGGTTTTACAAGAAAGTAAACCTCAGAGAATCTTAAACATAAAAAAAAGGTTGTAAAGGTCGTGTAAGTTCATTTAAATCACAAAAGAAAAACGTCAAAAGTCGTGAAAAGTCATTGACCTACGCTTTATTTGGGAAGAATATTCGGCTAACCATCATCATCATCTAAGCCTCAGTCCCAACTGTTTTGGGGTCGGCTACATGGATCCTTCGTTTCCATTCAGCTCTATCATGGGCCATATTCTGGTTGAGATGTAGAGATTCAAAATCTCTCTTTATAAGCTCATCCCATGTTAATTTAGGTTTTCCTCTTCTTCTATTTATTGTGCTTGACTCAATAGCATTGCTTCGTATAGGCGCATTAGTCGGTCTGCGTTGCACATGTATGTACCATCTGAGTCGGCCCTCGCGCAACTTGTCCTCAATGCTCGCCACCCCTACTTTATTCCTGATATAATCATTTCTCAAGCGATCTTTTCTTGTCTTCCCACACATCCATCTCAGCATACGCATTTCAACCACGTTCATCTTGTTGAGACCTTGTTTCTTCCCCGCCCAACATTCACTCTCTTAGAGCATGGCTGGCCGTCTAGCTGCTCTATAAAACTTACTTTTTAACCTAAGAGGAATCTTCCAATCACATAACACTCCAGTTGCACTCCTCCATTTCAACCACCCTACAGTGATCCTGTGACAAACGTCATTTTGGACATCCCCATCTATTTGAATAATAGAACCCAAGTAACGAAATTTATCACATTTTGGTATATCTACTCCGTCCAACTTGGCTCCAACATTCACATTGCGGGATTGGCTGAAAATGCAATGCATATACTCAGTTTTGCTCCTGCTAATCATCAATCCATTTGATTCTAATGCCTCTCTCCACCGTTCAACTTTATCATTTAATCCATCTTTAGTTTCGTCAATCAAAACAATATCATTAGAAAATAACATACACCAAGGAATATCATCTTGAACATTGTTTGTCAGCTCATCCATAACAAGAACGAATAGATATGGGCTAAGCGTGGATCCTTGGTGTACCCCAACTGTGATAGGAAAAGTTGGTGTCTCTCCTCCAGCAGTCTTCACACTTGCAGTAGAGCTATCATGCATGTCTTCGATCAAGTCAATGTATTGGATTGGCACACCCTTTTTCTTCAAAACCATCCACAACACTTCTCTGGGTACTCGATCATAAGCCTTTTCCAAATCAATAAACACCATATGGAGATCTCTTTTACTTTCTCTATACTTCTCCATAAGCCTCCTTATCAGAAATTAACATCTGTTGTTGATCTTCTAGGCATAAAACCAAATTGGTTGTTTGATATCTGCGTTATAGATCTTAGCCTCTACTCAATAATGCTCTCCCAAAGCTTCATTGTGTGACTCATAAACTTGATACCTCTGTAGTTTGTGCAGCTCTGAACATATGTTTCCAAAAAGTCAGAGACTTCTGTTACTAGGCTGCTAAGCAGTTACTTAAAACCTCATTTGCTTGCTCATTGGAGCTCTTATCTAAAGGCCTAAAAACTCAGTGTTGGTCAATTAATATGGACCCCCATTATACCAAGGAGTGTCACCTTTTGGATAGGTGATTTTATTGAAGGAATTCTTTCTCCTCTTCAGGTTTGTATGGTCCACACATGACACACCCCAGCACCTGAGCATAGTGTAAGTAGTAAATCCAGTTGAGCTGGCACAAAGAACTTTTAAATTTTTGTCTTTCTCATTTTATAGCATCTATACAACTCCAAAGGTCCCAACAGCGTATATAGTATCAAACCCCATTAACCTACGTGAGCCTCCTGGGATGGACTAAATTCCACCATGGCAGATTTTTTTTCTCCAAGCAGGCAAATCTACTTTGTCTTTTACAATACCCTCCTACATGACCCTATGATTTAATGCACCTCAACACTCCAAAACGTTCTAAAAGGGTAATGTTAACATATCCCGACTTGATGTCGCTCCTTACTTTTTTGGCTAATCCTCCCATCCATATCATTGTTGTTTCCTATTCTCCTTCCCCATTAAACCTAACTGCAACTCTTTCCTTCTGCCCAATACTTCTGCATATCAGCGAATAATGACCTCTTTAAGAGTTTCATTTCTTTCATGGTTTCCACTCGAAGCTTCAAGTAAGGACCTTCTTTCTTCCAGAACAACTTACATCTAAGACTCAATCATATTCATCAGCTCCTTAACCCAGAAGTCTAGCTCTTCTAAGACATGTTAAGTGGAGTTAGCCAGGACCTCCTGGTGCTATATTGGTTGTCCTGGCTGCCCATCCCCAATCCATTAACACCAATGACCAACGGTTGTCAAACATAATGGAAAAGCAGCTGACACAGATAAGTTTTACATGATAAATCACCATGGGTTTGCAATCATATAATTAGCATCTCTTCAAATCATGTTGTAGTTGAGGATACTTCATAAAAATCAGGCTTGACGCGGTAAAATGCAGAATTGAGAGGACTAGATCAATTTCAGATGCTGCATTTACATTTTTATATAATTCAACGGCCTGAGTGGATTTTTATCCCACTTTTTTTGCATCAGCATGTGATCACATTCCCATTTTTCTAAGGAAAAATAAGGATGTACATGTGATAAATTAGAGAGTGTAAGTTTCACTAAAAGATATCGTATCCAAAAGGCAGTTCACGAACAATGAAAATATATTGACTGAGAAAATATGCATTTATAAATAATTTTCCCTCTTCATTCACAGAAATAGTAAGCCCTTATCTCTGGACATTAGAACAGGATATTCAGAGAATATACATCACATCTAGACACCTATAATAATGTATTAAGGAGTTAAAGCAAAAGGAATTTAAAAACACCTCTCTTAGAAACTCCTTCAGCTGATATTCATGAAAATCTTGATCAGAGAGAACTTTTACAGCAACATCCTGCATTCATAGATCCAACTAATAGGGTCAGACTCATGGACAGTACGGTTGTTTAACTCCAAAACATAATCAAAACAATATGGATTTAGGAATCAGTATTAGCCTAGGAGGGTTTTTCCTTGGATGAAAAAGGAAATAACATAAATTGACCAATATGAACAATGAAATAACATATGTTAACCAATTAGGAACCCGTAAATATCGTTGAAACTTAGGCACTGGATGATCACATGGAAAAAGAATGTATTCGACAATACAAGATCCTAAGTCCAATATGTGACTATGAAAAGTAGCTAATACAAACACTTGAAGAAATTTAATTACAAGCAATCCAAATCTATTTAGATAATATAAGAAAATGAAAAAAAATGTAAAATAACAAGGTTAATTACATAATAAGATAATGTGACCAACTTGGAGAACAATCTTATTCACAAAAGGAGTACAATGAGTCCTATATATAGACCTCACTTAGGGTACAATGTACATGTGGAATAATATGATAAAAACTAGATTGATGCTTTTGGGCTTAAGTAGGAAATGCCCATTATTCCTAATTAAGTGAAATGCACAAAATTACATATCACCGTGGAACATGACTTCGACTTTGAGTCGACTTCAACAAGTGTGGACATGGAAGTTTGTGGAAATGTCGAGGAAACTTTGAGGATTTTTACAACCAAACTTCGACGCAACTTCGACAAAAATTAAGCTAAAAAATAGTCGTTTTGTGATAAAAATCGATAGATTTCATCAAATCTAGCTAAAAATACAATATATGTTTACATATAGCCATTCATATAGGTTTACATGTGTAGAAAAATACACGATTACATATAGTCGTCTCCGGACTACATGTTTTTCCATATAAGAAGTTTATGACAAAAAACAAACTACATAAAAATGGTGTAAATATATGGTAAATCTAGCAGAGAGGGGGTTGATCTATTACCATTAGCGTAGAATAATAAAAAATAACATCAAAATTACCTTACCTCAAGCTCCAGCACTTTTTCCCACACAGCAAGTTCCACAAAATATCAAAAGAATGTCCCCATACGGTAGATGTCGAGGAAATTGGGAAATTTTTATATGGACCTGGGCCAAGTTCGTCGACATATGGGGACATGTTGACAACGTCGACGACATGTTGAGGATATTGTAGAATGAGGATGTTTTGTGGATTCGACATTATCAACCATCGACATCGACAAAATTGGTTAAATTTTGTCCGATGTCGACGACATTTAACACCATGCTTATCACACTAACACTCCCCCTCAAGTTGGAGAGTATGCATCATGTATTCCCAGCTTGCTACACATGCAACTAAAGGAGGAAGGTGGAAGCAACTTGGTGAAGATGTCGGCAGTTTGTTCTCCAGTCTTTAAATCTGGAGTTACAATCTTTTTAGCATGGATCAGATAGCGTACAAAGTGGCAGTCAACCTCTGTGTTTGGTGCGCTCATGAAACAGAGGTGTCCTGAGAAGGCTTCTCAATGAATTTCAACTTATCTCTGGATTCAAAAATCTTATAATTCAAATTCATCCAAAGTAAATAGTTATCTATGTTTAATTTGATAGTGGAGATTGGAGCATTGTCGTTGTAACAATTGTCTGAGGTGTATCTTTGCCTTCATACATGTATGAGAGAGGATCACATTAGTAGAATCATGGTGGATGAAGACACACCAGAATGAAGCACAGTGGGATTGAGAAAGCAGGAAAAAATGTGCGGTTAAGCACTATCACATGAAAGAAGCGGTGTGATAGGAAAGAAAAGGGCTATTCCCAATTTAGAAGCACTCACCCGTGTATGTAGGGAAGGTAAGGTAGGAAGAGGATGTGAGAGAATTCTAGTGGTATTACAAGGTTTTAGAAAGTTACCACACCTGTGCTTCTGCAATCAATGTTCCTCCGTTAAGAAGATGGCCTTTCTAGTAACTACTAATTCTATTGTCTCTTGATCACTTGCTAGATTTAATTATTAACTAATAAAAATATGTAATATAATAGTTTCATCCATTTCATAGCTAGTCATCATCATCATCATCATCTAAGCCTCAATCCCAACCATGTTGGATCGACTACATGGACCCTTCTTTCCAATCACCTATGTTATGCGTCATACTCTGATCAAGATGTAAGAATTCAAAATCACTCTTTATCAGCTCTTCCCAGGCTAATTTAGACATGCCTCTTTTTCTTTTAATTGTGTTTGACCCGATAGCATTTCTTTGTATAGGCCTGTTAGTCAGTCTGTGTTGCACATCCATACCAGCTCAGTCGGCCTCCCGTAACTTGTCCTCAATGCTCGCCACCCCAACTTTGTTCCCGATATAGTCATTTCTTAAGGGATCTTTTCTTGTCTTCCCACACATCCGTTTCAGCATACGCCTTTCGGCCACATTCATCTTGTGGAGACCTTATTACTTTACTGCCCAACATTCACTCCAATATAGCATGGTTGGCAGTATAGTTGTTCCACAAAAATTACTTTTTAAGTTGAGAAGGATCTTCCAGGCACATAATACTCCAGTTCCACTCCTTCATTACAACCATTTTGTAGTGATCCTATGACAAACATCATCACAAACATCCCTATCTTTTTAATAATAGAACCCAAGCATGCTTGTTAAGGCGATCGCCTAGGCATGCCTAAGCGACCGCCTAGGCGGCAAGGCACCCCAAGTGGTGCGCTTTGTCCTACACTTTGCCTAATTTTCCGCCTTAAGTTATTTTGCGCAATTTTACATATTAGTGATATTTAATAGTCTATATTAGAATGTCCTAGTGTTTAAAACATACATTCTTGTGATTGTTATGTACCAACGATCATTTTTATTATAACTATTTCTATTCAGAAGCCATTCCTAGTTTTTCATATGTTGCCTTGTTTCCATAAATTTGGTTTATGTTTAATGGCTATATTATTAAAGATAGTCAATACTTACAATAGATTAATTGTTGTTATGTAGTAAATCTCAACCTCTTACATTTTTTGGAATTGTCTTTTTCTTGTTTTGGAAAATGATAAGTAAACCTTTTTAGAAAATGTCATTTTTCATGCTCTCTCACCAAAATACATATGTATGTAATTGAGTTAAGCATAAGTTTATGTACTTAGAAATATAATTGCGAAATAAATGCATATGAAGGGAGAAAAGTTTTGGAAAATCATTCAATATATGTATACCTATAGGTTGAATGTACTAATATTCTAGCTGTTTTAAATTTGCCTAAGCGACAGTTGCGAATAGTCACGATTAGTTGGAAGGCTCTCAGCTTGAACGCTATGTCACCTTGCCGCTTTGACAATTATGAACCCAAAGAACAAAATTAATCACATGTTAGTAAATCCACTACGTTCAACTTGGCCCCACCATTCCCAATTCTAGATTGGTGAAATTACAATACATATACTCAGTTTTGCTCCTACTATTTATCAATCCTCCAACACATTTCTCCAAAGTTCAACTTTTATCATTCAATCCATCTTAAATTTTGTCAATCAACACAATATCGTCAGAAAATAACAAGTACCAAGGAATATCATCCTGGACATGCTTTGTCAACTCATCAATAACAAGAACGAATAGATAAGGCCTAAGTGAACCTAGATCCTTGATATGCCCCAACTGTGATAGGAAATATTTGTGTCGATCCTCCAGGAGTCTTTAGTTGAGCTATCATACATATTTTTAATCAAGTCAACATATTGGATTGGCACACCCTTTCTCTCCAAGACTTTGATAACACTTCCATGGGTACCCAATCATAAGCCTTTTCCAAATCAATAAAAACCATATCAAGATCTCTTTTGCTCTCTTTACTTCCCCATAAGCCTCCTTATTAGAAAAATAGCATTTGTGATTGATCTCCCAGGCCCTAAAACAAAATTGGTCGTCTGATATCTGAGTTATAGATCTTGGCCTTTGCTCAATAATCCTCTCCCAGACACCATAGTTTGACTCATAAATTTGATACCAATTCGTGCAGCTCTGGACATCTCCTTTGTTCTTGTAGATAGGGCTACAGTACTATTTCTCCATTTATCCGGCATCTTCGTGGTCTTCATAGTTAAAATCTAGCATTTAAAATATGAAAAACATTTCCATGTTAAACCTTTTTGTATCTATTAAATATTGCTTGGACCACAGCTTGTAGTCCAAACTAGTTTGTTTGGTTTGAAAAAAAAAATTGCATATGGATCAGTACTAGCTAGAAAACATACAGGACAAAAGAACAACATCAGCAGGCCTTATTAGAATATACACTTAAAAACGGACCATTTTTATAACTATATTTTTATAATTATGAAAATAAAATGTACATTAGATATGAATCTAGGATTTTGCAAGACCGACATGTAAATTCATTTATTCACATGATATGTTTGAGTCCTACATTTTCTCAAATTGTTGAGTATGTGGCCCGAACTATATCTATGGTTCATAGATGGTGACCGACGACAAAGGTAATGACACCAACAGTAGAAGTTCGGGAAGAGAAAGAAAACATTGGGACAGGCAAGGCATTTAATATCTCCCCGGAATTTATTTCTCTTACCAAAATAGTAGTCAGAAATGACAAATTTATTATATGAAATAAGTAGGATGTCTCTTTCGGAGTGGACCAACCACTAAATGCTATATTGTAATTTGTCCAAAAATGGAATTTGCTCTATTGTATTTCTAAAATTGTAAAGTATATCATAGGTAGTAACCAACTCAAAGTTTTACAGAGATTATGTATTTATGGCCAGAAAAGAGACAGACCGATCCATTCCACTCTGCACGATGTACAGTTCCAAATGATCCTGCAAATAACAAGATTTTGGTAGAGCATTAATTTCCTGACATTGCTACCACCTTCAGGATTCATCCCACTTTGACAGAAATGAACAATTTTCTTCCACGTCATTAAATTTAACAAAACACACATACCTGCACCAATGCGCTCCTTAATTTGCAATTCTTCCCATGAAATCTCAATCCAGTCCATTGCTAGAGAAGGCTCAAGGCTTAAGAGTTTCGGAACATTGACAATGTGAACACCCCTTTTGCTCTCACTTATGATCTGAACATTATTAGACATAATATTTTCGGACTTTTTCTTTGGATATTGGAATAAACCTTCCACACGGGATTCAGCTGTTAAATCCTTTTGCCCAGAAATGCCGGTTTGCTCAAAAGCAGGACTGTGCACAGGAACATCAGGATGATTTTGGGTGCTTCCTGAGGCAGAAACATCATTACACCTCAGAGGCTTTGATGAGCATTGTGTTTCCCCAGGTATTTTTTCTAAAAATTGTAAGAAAGAAAAAATTATATATTACATTCCTGGATTTTGCAGCTCAAGCTGCTTTCTTGACAAATAATGTCTGGATTGCAAGTGCAATTAAGTTGTCGTGAATTATGATGCTAATTTGATGTGATATTAGGTCACAGAGATCATTGTCTATATGCACAATAAGAAGGCTTCACACATCTAGGAAAAACAACCTCAATTCATTCTATTTATAAAATGAGCCAACTGTTAAGCAATTACCTGATAGTTTATTAACCGGTGAGGAGAAAGCAATCATTCAGTAGTTTACTAATAGGTCAGAAAAATGTTTCTAGACACATAGGAGTTTACCAATTTTAACTCAAGATTGTTTGTTACATAGTAACAAAAGTCTCCGAATTTTACGAAAAATCGGCGATTTTTCACGATGTTATAGGCTCCTGAATATTCATCACGATTAATACGCCAATCGTCGATTTTTCACGACTTTTCACGATTAATCCCGCTTTTTTGTGATTTATACGATTTTTTACGATTCTTCATGACTTTTCACGATTTTTCTCCTTTAAGTCACTTGCTCTTTTTTTACCAAACCATGTACACAAAATTCCTAATACACACTAAACCTCAAACCCCCCACTCCTCTGGACAGTTCATGTTATTACTCAACTATTTTTTTACTTCTTTTCCTACTTTTTCACTCACTAAGATTGTATGTCTTGTGGCCGTAACAGTTACATGCATCATATATGTATGTACATAGATACATTTATCTATAAACATACATATATATACATACATATATATGTATATACTTATATAGCCGACTTATTCTCGATTATATCCGAATAGTTGACCGAACTTTGACCAAAATTTATCGATCTTTTCACGACTTTTCTCGATTTTTTCCGAATTCCGATTTTTTCCAGCCAGCCGAAAAGTTGCCAAATCCCGAACTTGTTACTATGTTTGTTACCTTTGTCAGTCTCCAAGTTGTTCAAAGTTGTTGCGGAGAAAGAGTCAAAAGTTATGACCTCCATATTACTCGATGTAAACCCAGTTGTAAAATACATTAACAATTAAGATGATATATAAATTTGTTGCAATAATCCATTGATACCCTTGAAAGGCATTTGAAACATAAGAAAATCCAGGTTTTAACTTGGTTCATTTCAGAGTCACAATCATACAGTTCGGACTTTCCTAATGATGTGTAGAACAAGTTACACAGTTATCAAGGCCCCTGCCTAGGCATTGCCTAGCCAGACTACAACTCTGGAGGAGGTGCATTGATCTAGCTGCCTAGGGCCCCCCAATTGGTCGGGTGGATGCCTAGGGCCTTTTAGGCTAGGTCATTTTGGTACCAATTAGGTCAAATCAAGTCTAAATTTTATCCAAATAGGTCATGTAAGGTCATTTTAGGGCTGAATTTGGTTAGTCTGTGTTTGATTCAGGCCAACTTAGGTTTCACTTGGCTAAATCAGGTCTCATGAGTGGTTTAGGTTAGA